>CM049375.1:5931570-7131570 GCA_026937815.1 Etheostoma perlongum | reverse complement strand
TGCCTCCGGGGGCCATGGCGCCCACAGCTTTTTGACCTGGAGCAGCCCTGGGTGCTGTTCTGAATGTCTCCAATGTAATAATGAAGAGTGGCAGACAGAACGTCTTCTGACTTGGTGAGGGAGGTGAGGTTGAAAATCTGCAACTGCTTCCCTTTTATTGTACCTGCATATATAAAGAATAATATTATTTGCACAATACACCACAGTTACAAGACATCACAAACTAACCAACCTTCCTGTATTAATTAACAATAACGATCAGAATAATGATTGTTTAAATGTATTCACTTTATCCTGATCCAACATTTTCTTAGGCATGTAGATAGCCTAATGTTAGCTTTATTTGCCAAGGTTTTGAAATATCTGAAGTTTTCGGCCTTCACCCCAATACTCCGGATAATCCACAAAACACACTTATCATATCTAAAATGCTCCATTTCTTTGAAGGATAGTAATTTGACTTAAAACCTTCCACAGTGAGGTCTGTGGATCATCCAGAGTAACCAGGACAGTGTTTATGGAAAGCGATGTTGCTGTTGCCTTTTTAAAAATATAATATAGCAAGGATTTAAGTTACACAAATATAATTGCAGAAAGCAGATATCTCTAAATATCTCAAAACCCAGGCAAATAAAACCTCAAACTATTTGCATGGCTAGATACCAACGGGGGTAAGAACATGTTATTAATTTGGGTGAACTGACCCTTTATATGCTATAACATGCAGCACCCAGGCGATAGGAGGCACTATAATCTAACAAACTTCAACCCTAAATTGAAAAAGGTCGTTTTTATTAGTGCACAAGTCGAAGTGACAGTAACACAGCGCAGCCTGTAAGCAATTTAGAGATTATAAGATTAACGTTACTGTAAGAGTTCACGAAGAAAAAAAACACTAATAAAAGCCCCATGAATGCTGAAGCTCACTGCAGTGAAAACTCTCCAATTCTGCCCCAATATAGATAGGCAGGTTGGGCAGCTGCCAGATGCCTGCTCGAAAAAATATCTATCAACACTATCCGACACTGAAATCTGAAGGTGAAAAAAACAAATGTAAATGTAAAACACGTGTAAATAGTTGCATGCAGATCTATCGGATGCGGAATCTCAGTTCCTGGCGCAGGGCATAACAGGTTGAGGACATTTCCATGACTGGATCAACAGGTGTATCTTAGTTTCTGCTTAGCACGTGAATGGCAGTTTTCACCTTTCTTTACAGTTTTGACTAAATCAGGATAATAAACATTTTGCTTCTGAAATGCGTGCTATTTTTTACTTTGGCTAAATTGTGCTCACATTCTGTAGCTCGGTGCACTTTGTGCGGATAATTCTAACTGAGCGGGACAGGACACGTTACCAAAACCAGTTTAGGCTACTTTTACGAAAACGTATTAGACAAGGCTCGCATTTATGTCCTCTCTTTACTACAGAACTCAGTGTTGTTAACATGCGTAAAACTTTGGACACCTACCCCAGTGCGCTTTGAAACTGCGGACGGTGTTGCCGTCCTTGAATGGAAATCCCGCCCGGTTGTACTTCGCGTAAAGCATCTGCATGTGTTCCGTCATAGTATCCTGTAAAAGCAGATCCTGGTCGTCTTTAGCAGGGTACTTTTTATCCTCCGAATGCGTAAAATCCACCTTTCGTCTGTCGGGGAAACTGTCTGTTTTCAGCATCGCGCAGTATCCAACGCACATATAACTCCATCCGTAAAGCAGTACGACCACAAACCGAGAGTATAGAGCCATGACTGAGCCAAAGCGAAGGTAGCAGCAGAAAAAATAATAGTAGTGGAAAACCTAGCCCGTCTCCAAAAGCGGTCACTATCTCCAAAAAGACAGACCATCACCTGAGGAGTCCTCTCTTAGAAAATGATACCATTACCATTGACAACAGTCACAGCAAGAGAGGAAGGTGGGAAGGAAAAAGTAAGAGCGTTAACCAAGTTGTCTCTCTGCTTTTGATAGGTTGCAGTTCTAAACATGCCACAGTCAGTGAATGATAAATGTTCACAGCAGAAGTTGTAGTGGAACAGATGCGGGAGAACTAAGCCGCTAAAACAGCGAGGCTCTTGGTTTTGTATCCGAGCTCTAGACTGATTTCAGGACCAGCAGTTAACCGTCCCCTCGTCTCAGCTTTCATTGAAGGTAAAGCATGTTGTGCTTGGTATTATAGGACTTTTGGGACCAGCTGGGTATTCTCTCTCCCCCCCTTTCTCTCTCTCTCTCTCTCTCTCTCTCTCACTCTACTTTTACGCACATTCAGCCTGGGGACAAATTATCTAATCTTATGAGCTGTGTTGTCAGTTGATTCGGGAAGGATCTTTAAAATAGTTAATTAAGGGATAGTCCGCCAATTTATTGAACTAATTTTGAATATATAAACAGCTGCCGCAGAACATCCCCTCCGTGCGTAATTTCTACTCCACAGAGTGCGTCTGGACTGCGCTGCTGAATGAAGCGGCTTATTCTCGGCATTAAAGGCTCTCTCCCCTATTTAGTTTAGTTCAATAGAGTTAAGCACACACATCCTGTACCATCACGGTCCGATCCGGATGCTGTACTGTGCCTCCCTCGACCCCCTCCCCACCGTCCCCCCCAAAAAGCTCATCCAGGCGGGGTTTAAACAGCCAGCCACCCTCCACCCCCCCACCACTGAGCTTCTCTTTCAGGGGCACTCGGGAGGAAATGATTAAGGCATTCCCCCGCCCTTGGACATCTGATGGCAATATTAGCATGCCATGTCCTTCATAGAAGTCAACACACAGAACGGGTTTTAAACCCTTCAACTGTGAGGAGATGGGCAGGAGAGAATCAATTCAAACAGCAAAGCGGCAGCAGAGTGCAGTCAGCTGGCGTTGGGTTGTTGGGCAGAAAGGACCTGACTGGATCAACCCAGAACAATCAGTCAATCCATCAATCAATGCATGTTTTCAGACCTATAGTGCATGAGACAGACATCAAAGGGCATACAAAAATAAGTGAGCCATGACCATAACTACTTGGTTTGTCTAACCCGGACTGCCAAAGCCTTGTATTAGCTTCAAATAAAGTTTGAAATGTATTTTTATACACCAGGAATGTGAATCACATTCCCCATCACTTACATTGGAATGATTCTTTTAATGACCAGTAACAGTAGGAATGATAACAAAACCTGCAAAACCTGTTTCAATGTAGGCAAATGGGCACCTGACTTGTTTTAAGACAGATTTGATCCTTTAACAAATGAATATGAAGTAGCATAATAGCCTAATTCAAATTGGGCTTGTTTATCTTTTTTTTACTGCTGCTGTCAGTACTCTGTTGAAAAAAGAATGGTGTTGAAACAATCTGAGTAAAGGGAAATTCATTCAATCAAACATGTTTATGAATTTCTCAAGTTTACACACTTGAGTGATTTGATTAAGACTTTAGCGTTGCATAGGCTGAACAGCAATGTTTCGACAATGTTAAATGACCTAATGTAGCATGTGAATGACAGTAAATATCAGTATATTGATGTTTAAGGAGGTGTAGAAACCCTGAAAAATATGCTTTACTAGAAGGAAGCCACACTAAAGTCCATTATCAAGGTTTTTCTGTATTTTTACTTTTACTTGTAATAGTTAAGTACATTTAATATCAGAAAATGACTTTTGATATTCAAGTACTGTAACTGTCAGGTTCAACTTATAACAGAGTCAGTTTCTGTAAGATACTTGTACTTTTACTCAAGTATTGCTTTCAAGTACTTTTTACAAGACAGAAAATGTCAAACACAAAGACGCAACAGTGTTATGAAATAGGTCAAACTAGATGAAGAGACATTACATTAAGGTAAAACCAAGCTTGTTTCATAGAGGAGGCTGAAGAGTGCCTCAACTATCTAAGGCCCATATTAGTCTGAATCTACCTCTTTACTTCATGTTGTGTATATTAGGGGCAAGTCAGGCCTCAAACTAATAAAACCATGCTTCAGTTAAAACCCTAACAGCTTAAAAGCCCAATAAAAGAAATTAAGAGGGATATAACCATTTAAATTAGACTTTTATTGTAGATCATTACTATTTACAGACACATGATCTGTCTGGGTGAGTTCCAGCAACTTGCTGTTTTGAGGTTTGGTCTTCCACAGAGGTATACATCACATAAAAAGTAGCATTTCACTAGTGATTCTTGCTGGTTTGTCAATCCACCGGCATTTTAAGTTTTCACATCTGCTGTTTTGATTGGTAGGTGTTTGGAGCAACGGATGCCTCTTTCAGGGAGGGAGAACAGATGCGGCTGTTTCATCACCATCACCGAGCCACATGAATGAGCTGTGGCCTGTTAACAGCTGTAGATGAGGGCGAAATGTTCATTTGCCACCCGGCCAGTTTGAGTTTTTACTCCCGACACTTACAAAACAACAAGTAGGGCAGATAGTGAGATAGCCAGGCGGACAGCCCTCGCCCCGAGGTTAAATTTCGTCAAAGAGGAAATGACACTCCCAACGCAATTCTTCTGCCAAATTTGAATGTGCTTCTCATCCTTGTTAGTCCAGTTAGTTTTGTTGAGGCCACAGCAAAGACTCAAAAAATATATTTAAAGACATAAAACAACAAAAACACATTGTGAAGATGAAGAGAAAATAAATTAAAACACAACCTCCTCTCCACCCAGTTAATCACATAGTTTTTTTTTATAACTCCTGAATACTTTTACAAAGTCTGTTCATCATCACCCCAAAACAGGACCAGAACTCACATCTTCTTTATATAAAAAAAACCCACTGACTAAGAAAACCTAAAACCAGACCCCCATTCCCTGAAACCCTGCTTTTACAGAACCAGAACCCACATCCACATGTCACCACACATATTGTTTCAATGAGGCTAATTCAGTCAAAACAGACAAACAGATGCAGCCAGTGGAAGGCTGCCGTAGTAACCGGGTGTTAGAATGAACTAATTTGATTAAATCTCGTAACTTTCAGAAATACATTTTGGCTTAATTGAGGCAGGGGAAAGTAGTACAATGGCGAATTAAGTACGGCTGCTACTATGTCAGTTTAAAGGAAAAAAACTTTTCTTGCAGAGTTAGATGAAAAAACATTAATACCACTTTACTGTCTATACATTACATTGAGCTACAGCCAGGAGACAGTTATCTTAGCGTAATGGAAGACAGCACTGCACATTATTTGGTTCTTACCAAGATAAAAGAAACTTAAATTTAAAAGTGTGAGATAATTTATCTTGTTTTAAGTGTTAAACTTTACACTATAATATTAAATCAAGCAAGCTTGTCAAGTGAAATTATCTTGCTGCATGGACAGATAATTTCACTTGTTTTGAGTATCTTTTCCCTCCGATTTAGTGTTTTGATCTTGTTTTTAGACACCCCTTTTTGCAGTGAGGAAGCAGGGGGAAAAGCACACCTGCTTTGTCTAAAGGTAGAAAGGAATCCTACTATTTCTTGGGTGGGAGCAATGACAAAGAATCCAGGGAGTCCAAGAAATAGTCCAGCACAACTTCCTGTGAAACCACAACTCTGCTTTTTGTACGGATTAAACAAATCAGATAAAACATGATATAATTGTGAAGCTCAAGAGGTGCTGGTGAGCGGATTTTGTTACCTATGGAAAAGCTAGCTGTTTCCCCGTTTCTAGTCTTTATGCTAAGCTAAGTGGCTTCTGGCTGTACTTTCATATTTACCACAAAGATATGAGAGAGCCATCCTCTCATCTAACTCTTCAAAAGCAACAGGGTTTTGAAAAGTAATTAAAAGAATGGGGGGAAAAGTGCATTGCCCAGTGAAAAGTTGATGCAAGTAGAAAAGCGGATACTGTGCTCCATGGTTAGGACTATACATTGACACCTCCACAAAGCTGGTACATGTGCAGGATGTATCCTTTTGACTAAATGGTATAACGGTTTCTCCCCCAAATAGGTGTCTGCAGTCTACAGGAAATGAATTTATGAAAAACAAAGCCCCTGTAATTTGTTGTTCACAGCTAATAGACATAGATAATGTTACTTGTAGTGGGACTGAACTTTAACATGTGTTTCATTAAAAAAATGCAAAAAAGTGTAAATCCAGAAATGAAAAGGGAAGAAGTTGCTAAATGTCTTCTGTACTTCCTAAATCATTTCTAAAGCAGGTTATTTGTAAAGTTGTCTTCGATTTGAAAAAATACCATAGTGAATGACTAATATGTAAATAATAGAGCACTTTGATGTCCTGAAAAGTGTGCCTTGCATCTGGGAACATGCGGAATGCTTTAAGCCCATTAACCATTCTTCCAGTCCAATTGGAGCTACCGCAGCCTAGGGGAGGACATAAAAGCAACCCCCATCATCTTTCAAAGCTCTTACGCCTTTAATTTGTTTAGACAAACAGCCCAAAACATGCCAGGCCAAACGATGGGACAAACCCAGGGTCCCCAAGCAGGTTCCATTCCCTCCGGGAATGCCAAAAAAAAACTCAGTCAAACTGGGTATTTACTAAATGGAATAAAGAAGGCCAAAGAACTTAATAATAAAACTATGTTACGTATAACTTCATAGGTGGGAAATCTGACACATTAAATCTCAAGTTATTTGCAAGGAAACTTCAAAGTTGTCACACTGGTCCATCCACTTCTTACCTCTGGGAATCCTCAGTTTAAAGCCATTTTTCACTGCAGCACCTCCACCCAGATGGCATGTATGATATGAGGGCAACAGTTTGTAAATTATGGTGCAACTACTGTACAGCAACTCGGTCAAATTAGAGGCTTCCAGTGCTCTCCAATATGTGCCATATGTAAAATGTGTCGGCAGCAGCCTCTGAAGCTTAGACTGTCCTGATGTTGTGGTCATAGATGACGACATGGATGTAGAGATCTGACTGTAGGAAGGTCCTGTTGGAGTCCTCACCAGGACCAGACTGGAACCGAGCACAGAGTTAGAGCAGTTAGTAGGGCTAACAGCGTTATCTACTCTCTATAGTGGTGCATTCACACTAAATGCTACAGTGAATTTCCACCTTTATTCGAGTGTCTGTTTAGTCACCAAAGTGTGTGTGTGTGAATGTGCGTGTGACAGTTTAGACTCAAACTGATCTCAAAACCTAACAAGAAGTCAACTCTTTTCTGTTTTCTGTTCCAGACAAAATTTAAATTTTTGTCTAAGATATTCAGCATGTGTGGATGCATCAATTCATTGCAGCACTTGTGCCTTTCCATTGACTTAATATTACATTGGCACCTCCTTTAAAATGTTTCACTTTCAGTCTGAGTACTTAATTCTCAGTGGTTTTTGAATGACTGTCCTTCCAATTTCAAACAACAACCAGATTAAATGTTAATATAAAAATGCTCTTAAAGAAGTATTTTACTGCCAGAAAGAGGGTCTTTTCCTAAAACTGGGCTGTCAATGCAGTACAAAGGCGCTAACTTGTTTTTAAATTGGTTCTACATGACCAGAAAAAAAACAGATAAAAAGGATAGTATTATGGCTTCCTCTCTCAACCTGCTTCTTTGATCTTTGTGTCCGTATGCGGATGTACAATCTGTAGTTGAAGCACAAGCCCTCAAGCCAGCAAACCACGCAGAGATGAGCACAGAGCTCTGGGTGCATGCGAGATAGAAGGAAGTTTACCATAGTTCATTTACACATACTACTCACATTGCTATGAAAGAAAGCTGGTTGAAAATCTGCAAAGTATCCGTTCAGTGCAAATGTGAAAGCTGCCATACAGTCCGTTAGTAATTAAACAAAACCTCAAATATCCAGAACACATCTCTTTATAATAAAGGTATATTAAAGGGGAGGCCAAGTGCAGCATAATTTGACAGTGACTGTAATTGTTCATTTTCCAGGATGTTTTGCATTACTTTGAATGTCAAATCTAACACGGCCCCACCACTAAGATGTGAAGCCACTACCAGCTGTGAACATTTATTCAAGGCTAAGTGTGTCAAAAGCTTCTAGTGGGAGTGGATCCATAGCCAACCATTACACTCAATTTACACTTTTACCTCAAACACACTTGTGGGTGTCCTAATAAGGGAGACGGTCTTCCTTTGCAAGTTCAAAAGAGTATCAATAAAAAAATAGACCAATAAAAAATGACTTGACACATTTAGAGAAAATGGGAAACGCTGGCTAAACTAAATGACAAGCATCTACTTTTTCGGGAAACAAAATGTGTCATTAACACTCATCTAAGTGACTAAACTTTTACTTGGCTTGACTAAAGCCATTGTCACAACTGATATATGACAACCCCTCCACCCTCCAACCCACTTTCTGGCTAGGATAGAAAAAGTGGTCATAGTATGACAAAGGCAGAAAAACAAACAAACCACCCAAAATGAGTCGATGTAAACCTTGATTTTGGAAGGTTCCACTGTGGATCTGTGGCCACATGAGCAGCTAGTGAGCTCATGGTGGGTTAAAAGCCGGATGGTTCTGTGCTGCCCAGTTTCGAGCCAATCTGAGCTGAGCTGAGCTGGGTTCTGGGCACACGGGTGGTTTGCTGTGTCTGGCTTCCTATGCCTTCTCTTGTGTTTTTAATAGACAGCCTGGTCGGGGCGGTGCTCGACCGCAGCTAGAACACTGAGCTGACATTTTGGCGCTTGGCCTCAAAAACTCAGTCCCCACAGCTCTGTCTGCAATTTCAAAATAGTTCAGCCCCACACCAACTACTTCCCTACCCCCCAGCAAACAGGGGAACTGGAGAGAAAAAAAAAACACAGTCTGTCAGTCGTTATTCTTCCATGGACCCTGTCGGACTCTGTGTGTGGAGGAAGCACCTGTCTCGACCCCTTGATCCTCTGTTTTTTGTGCAGGTGGAAAGCAAATATCTATCCCTCCCACTGATTTCTTTTTCTCTCTGACTTTTTCCAACTGATTATCTTATTGTGTTGTCTCCCTCTAAAAATGACTGTGTATGTTAGATCTGAGGTTAATTAAGACGTGCTAAGAACTATGGCAATAAGTAAAATAGGCAGAAAGGTGAAAATTGCATTTTTGCCAGTAGGACCCCAGACTATATTAAACAAACTGGATTTTGTGGGTAGATAGTTAGTCACCTGAGCCACAAGGACAACAACATGTGTTTTCAAAGAAGCACCTGGTGCAGCAAAAAACAATTTTTTGCCCTGTAGCCGTTTTGCTTTCCTGGGACATTTTTACTGGTGTGGAACAGGTGAACTGATCTGATTAGCAGTGTCATTTGGCTCCTTGGGGCTTAAAAACAAAGCAGGACAACAACAACAACAAACAACACAAACCTACCAAGGGGTCCACATTCAGGATCTTTTTGTCCCTCTTGATCTTAAAGAGAAGGCCGTTAGGGTCGTCATAAATCACCTCAAAGTTAGGGCTTGAGTTGGAGGTGGACACCTGTGTCTTCCAGTTGTAGTAGCTGTAGAGAAAAGGCAACAGTAATTGTTAGATGATTACGATGAAGACATTTCTTAAGCTTAAAGGGTCTTTCAAACAGCGAGGGGTTACTCAATGCAGTGGTACAGTGGAAGCCAAAGTTGTTTGGGATAATTTATCTTAAAAGATTGCATTTAGTTTTTTAAATTACTGGAAGCTACCAAGTATTTTAAGGTTTTTGGGTGGCTAAGCATGCCAGGCCGTTTTGTTTTGTTTTTGTGGGAGTATATTGCTTAAGAGAAACACATTTGAAACACATGGATTTAGATGAAAGGATGCAACCCATAGTACTCAGGCAGGGTGGGGAGTATTGTGACATGGTTATATTGTTTTGGTTGTAAAATAAAAATGCTAACCACAGGAAAACCAATCTGTAGTGCAGCGTATATTGCATTCAGTCTTTCCTCTTGCCTTCTGTTGCAATGCACGTAGCGTCTTCAGTGCACCTTGGGTTTTACTGTCTAAATGGCCTCACATAAGGTATGCAGTATGAATGTAGAATGGATTAAAAAGACAATAACCCTACATATAGATATTACCAGTCGAATACAAAGTCAAACTGCTCAACTCTGTCGATGAATTTCACTCTAAAAATTCAAGACTTTAGTTTTAGGTTGTGCTGTGATTGGTTGGTTGCATCACTGCAACATAACACAGAATGAAAAGATGGTTATATTTGCCAGATTCAAGCTGCAATGAAAGTCCAAGTAGTTGAGCTTTGAAAGACAAGATGCCTTTTTGGATTTCAAATGGGAGTCAGCTGAGACTGATGGTTGAAACTTGTTCTGCAGTATGTTTCAGCTCACGGTGGATAGAAATGTTTCAAATGTGATCTCTCTTCTCAAGATGAAGAAAAATGTGGTAATAACGGCTCACATTTTTGTTTTGCATGACTTTAAAAGGTTTTAAGAAAAGACTGATGCTCAGTGGTAGTGGCGTGTGCTACATGACCATTTGGCATTCTGCTTTTTCTGAACATTTTCCTTTACAGGCTAACACAGCAGGAGGCTTTAAAACAACACATGAGCACCATATTGAGGCCATGAATTATGTTTAAAAGAGGGAAGAAAACTTTACGGATTACAGAGCATTATACAGCCATAGTTATCATATCAATATTCAACAGCAGGTTGTAAAAGAACTTTGCTTTGCAGGAAAGAGAGCAAAATAACCTGCAGAGTCAAGTATATTTTGTTAGAGTGGCCGAAGGTAAAAGTCTGTTTCCAATTTGATTGTGAGGGCTTTGTGTTGGAGTTTGCCAAGCCAGGCATTAAAGTAAAGCTGTGGCTAATAAGCAATTGAAACCAAAGAAAGGGACAAAATCCAAAATAAATGACCGATTAATTTACAGCATCCGATGGGATCATGCTCTGTTGTTTCTGATGCAAAAAAAGCAATAGTGTGCAACTTTATGACAGAGTCAAAGGGACAAAAAGTCTTGGACCTTCAGGTTACAGTAATACATTTAGCTTGTGCATCAATTTAAGGATGTGCTTTATTAACATTTATATTACACAATTAAGTATGTTTTTTTCCTGCCAAGTCATATATCAACTAAAGCTTCTCCAACAATTTGATGGAGGCAACATGTTTATTGAAGAAAAGAAAAACATTCATTGCAGCTTGACCTTTTCTAGACATAAAATTGGCAGATATCTTCTCTTTGTTGATGTGAAATAAGAGGTTGGTTGGAAGTTGAAAACACCTCATTAAGGTTGTGTTGAATACTGCATTGTTCCCATGTTAAGTTTGGATTCTGCACAACCTTTTATCTGAGAGGAGGCAGGCATGGAAACTAAAAACAAAAATCTTGGGTTTAACTTTGTTAAAAAATGCAAAAATCAATTTTAAATGAGGCCAGATTGAGCTTTAGTTCCCCATCGGTTTCAATTCATCAGACTAATTTGAGACATCTTTATGTATGAAACACTTTTTCTTTGTATAGTCCAAATTGTTTTTGCTATGCTATTGTTCTGGAATGGGTTTTTGCTTCTGTGAAACACTATACCATGTTTTGGAATTTTTTATACAAAGATTTATTATTATAATTACCATTGAAACATGTTTGAAACATGTATCACTACTATAAATTACATTTAAGACATTTTCTTAGAAAAAAGGCAAACCATCAAAAGGCAACAAAAGCCAAAATTATGCAAACGCAGTAACAGGTTTGAATTTTGTTATACCAAATAATGAGGCATACATAACCATTGATTCTTATAGAGCTGGGCTCTCCCAGGTAGTGGTGACCATTTTAAGTGGTACTCATCATTAGTTGTTCACATAATAGTGACACAACTCAACATCACAATCCTAAGCGCTGATGGTTGCTCTAGCGGGCCTGAACAGCAGTTTGTGGTCCAAGAACAAAGTGGGACCTCATGGAGGAGGCTCAGTGTAAATCTGGGAAGAGCAACGTTGTGTTTGGGGGCTGAGTGGGCTGAAGCTGCAGCAGCAAGTTGTAAATATTGGACCATAACATAAAAGGAGAGGTGCCAGAATGCTGCAGGTTATATTTCCCTTGCTGATGCTTTACTGGAGCCAATACATGGTGAACAGCATGTATATTATTATTAATGACCCACACTATGTAAATAATGTATTTATACTGTTTATAAAATACATCTCAAAATGTTTACATTTACGTTGTGAGCCCTCTGTGATCTTTGAAATATGTTGGTTGTTTGGCTGGTGTCTAGATGTTTTCTGTAGGATCTGTTTCAGAGGTAATCTCCAGTGGCATATAAAACAAGTTTGCAAATACTCATTTGCATTTGAGCCATAAATATATTTTCTGACTTCTGATTTTCTGGCTGAAGAAAACAAATGTGGCCTTTCCAAAACCCAGAGACCCCCATGCAAATTTGGGAAATGTAAATACATTTTTTTGCAAAACGGTCTGTTTTTGAATATCTATGAAAAGGGCTATTCCAGCCAATAGCCAGAGGAACTGTCTTTACTACTGGTATCCTGGCAAAATGGTTTTCATGGGTGGGGTGGACTTTAACTCAAAACTTGACTTGGATTTGTCTCAGAATGACGGACTTAAGGCTCAAATTTGACTGTCTCAAATTACTTGATACCTTCTCTAAAACAATTGGGAATTGATTTTGAACTTGACACTAAATTAGGACACTCAAATGACTTGAGACTTGACTTGAACTTGTTTCAACTAACTTTGAATTAGACGATTTGGTATTGCCTGATTGACTGAGACTTGACTTGGACTTGTCTCAATGGACTTTAACTTCGGACTTGACCTGGACTTGTTTCAAATGACTCAAGACTTGTCTTGATGGACTTTAACTTGGGAATTGACTTGACTAAGACTTGCCTCAAATTACTTGAAACTTGCATTGGACTATTCTCAACTGACCTTAACTTGAGACTTTACTTGGACGTTGCTCAATTGACTCGAATCAAGACTTGACTTAGAATTGTCCTGATTTACTTTTACTTAAGACTTTCTTTGGACTTGAGACTTGAGCTGAAATAACTTGACTTAGAGTTGGCTCAAACTCTTAAAATCTGTTATTTACCATATAACAATGATGATAGTTTGGTAGAGAAACACAAACTGTTTATGATTTTATAAACGGTTTGTGATTTTGTGTTTCATATCGTCCACTTCTAGTAGGCTCTACTATATTTTGATACTACTATTGGATGCAATACATATTGGAACATGTGACACTATACCATATGACATCTCAGATACAGTATCTGTCAACCATCTCCTGCCCGCTTTCTAAGTAGTATCCTTCTCCAGTAAAACACATGCAAAGGATGCTTTTGAACAGTGCAAACTGTGGGGAAAATACACAGATTCATAAAATTATAAGGTATGGTAGGACAAGAGGTCTGGCTGAGAAAAGCAGGTTCAGAATAGACTGCTGCAATGTCCCAATTATGAAATACAAATTAAGGTTTTTCCCTTAAAACTCAGGAAAATTATATTGTCTGAGAATTGCTTTCAGACAGATGCATACTTCTTCTCTTTGTAAATTAGCTCTGACAGCGTTTCCGTGGCTACTTTTACCGAAATGCCATACAACAATTAACATATTTTTGGTCGACCACTTTTATTCCATGGTGAACCGCTTACTTTTGCAAAAGAAATGGGACAGATGTGAGATATTTTAACACTGAACATGAAAAAGACTGACGAAAGTGTGAAAAAAAGTTTTGAAGCAATGCCGAGAATTTTGTTCATACGTTACTTGGATGTGTTTATTGGACCCACCTTCCTCACTGTCCCATATGAACTGTCACCAGGGCAACTAACTGCACGGTCGGTGCATATTTGGTCACAAAGAAAGCTCCAGCAGCTGGATGGCACCACACCCAGACACATGGACCAGTAAAAGTGTGAGAACCTGGATTTGGTGGAAACAATGACGGTGCTCTCAGCACCGGTTCCTGGTTCCCTATGCATTTACCATGGGTGTTTGACATGTGCAATGTGCCTTTTCACTTTCCATAGTTACAGTGCTTAGCTCTATTGTTATCTCCAGGTGGCCATTTCCAGGGCAATGTCAACAGTCTCATTATAGGGCTCAGAGGAGCTGGACTCGGTGCGCTGGATGATATATATCATAAAAGCACAAATACCTTGCATGTCTATTCGTTCAGTTGTTTTTCTCTGTAGTGGCTAAAGAATACAAGTCCAGTAACTGTTTCTGAAGTTATTTTTTCCAGTGTAAATCACAAAAGGCCTCTTCAGTGTTAAGAGTAAAAGTGTAACAAGTGGAATTTACGGTTAAGCCTTCTGGGTGCCATGGGGTGTATTTTAATGACATATCACAGATGAGCCATATCCAGTTGACAACCCCATAAACAAACCCATTGTATCTAACCAGCCACCTACACACACCTTTTATAATCATTATTTTTTGGTTCAATCTGGGAATTTGTTCATATTTATTAAAGCACAAGTTAAGTGACTGTCTTAATGGGGTGTGAAAATTGGGTGCTTGTGAGTTCATGTTGTTCCTATTGTTATGTTGTTGCCCCAAACATAACACATTACCGGGAAGCATTTTTCTAAGCTGTCCATGTTACAAAAAGCTGAAACAATTAGTCAATTTCTAATCAATTAATCATTTACTGCTTCAATCCAACAAAAATACCAAACATTCTTTAGCTTCTTAAATGTAAGGATTTGCTACTTGTTTATTTCAAATCATTGTAAACTCAAGACCTCTGGTCAGACAAAAGAAGATGTCTGAAGTTGTCACCTTGGGCTCTAGGAACTTGTTGCGGACATTTTTCCACAATGCTTTAGACTTTTTATAGACTAATTGAGTAATTGGAAAAAATTACAGTTACAGTATTTGTTTATGAAAATGAGTACAAACCAAAAATGACGACAGTTATACATAATATAGACCCTCACCTACTAACCAAAGTTGATAGTTGCATATAAAACTAAGGCTAATGCAGGTTAGGGTTTTAATTTTTATGTTAACAATCCAAAAATATACACACAAGCTGCTTGTTTTGAGCAAATTACACCATATGATCATATCATATTTTAAAATGTTTCAGTTTGCCATCAGGGCCTCCATCAGATCTACACATGCACGCACAAACACACACTGCCCAGAGCCATTACATAATGTGGTGACACAACTGGGTGTTATCCCATATTTCATTTGACTGGCACAAGAGGCTAATAGCACCTTGACTAAAGAAGGTTAGGGGTCTATCTCTGTTTGTAAAAAAGGGCCTCGAAAAAATACAGGCAACTGGCACAATACAATATACACAATACATGACAACCTATCTGTCTTGTATGATAACACTTTAATGAAAAAGATTTATGGTCACTAATAAGAGTCCTTTAAACGTGTGACATCCACACATAATTGAACACGTTAAATCTTAATTACACGGCCAACATGGACAGAACAGTCCATCACACTTGGCAGGAGGTCTCTGATGATTATATTACTGGAGGAACACCGAGTTAATCTATCAATTCAGTACAAACAGTATCAGCATGTAGAACAAACAGCCCAACTGGATTTAACCCCGAGGATCTAGCCAATGAAGTATGTGTGCCATGTGTGAAGATCAACACACGACACGGAATGTTCTGGCTTACCAGCAAATATTTATCAAGCTGGCAGACTCTACTACGAAAGAATATCCCACCACCCCCATTAAAGCTCTGACACAATGCTTTAGGCCGTGCTGCTAAATCACCTTCTGAGCTGGAACAGTTTCTCTTTTGTATTAAAAGTTAATAAAATAGGACTGTAGTGCAAATATTTTCACAGCGGAAAATGAAGCCAGGCACACAGGTGCATTGCAGAGGCTGAGCGTGGAGGCAATATAGTTTTGGCTTTGGAGAAGGCATGCGCTGTGTTTAGACCGAGCAGATCCTTCAAGTTCAATCTTTCAGTTTGTCACCAAATGCACACAGAGTAAAGCGAGTGTGCAGGAAAGTTTTATATGATCCAGCATTTTTAAAAGTTGTTTGAATTAGAACTATTACATGAATAATACATGTAAGATATTGTTGACTTCAGAATACCTATGCATTTGAATGATGTAGTTACTGTAAAAGGGTAGATAACATTTATTTTGGTGAACTCAGTGAGAGTAATACTTTCCTGCAAAACACATAACTGGACAACACACAACTATCATATATATGTCAGATGTTGCCATTAAAAGTCTACTTAACACAGGGACTGAAGAGGGAGAGATAAAGAGAGGAAGGAGGGGAACAGCCAGAGTGCATAAACAGATGGTCACTTTGCTGGGGAACATTAAATAGACATCAGAGATGCTGTAGGCACATCTGGAGTGGCAGGAAGCTGGGTGAAAAGAGCTGCAGATCTGTGGGATAATTAGATGAGGGTCAGGACTTTGTGTGTGTGTGTGTGTGTGTGTGTGTGTTACTGTTTAAGGAGTAAAAAGAAAAAAAAGAAATGAAGATATAGCCTTTAAACAACAACAACAACAATATTGTTTTTTTTACCCTGTGTGCAGCATCAGAGTCAGATTTTGGGTTACATTTATTTTAAGGCTTCACTCTTGCCGTAAAGTTACAGGAACAAAAACTGACCAGTTTCACATGTGTATCTGAAAGTTATTGTCTCTCAGAAGCACACTCAGAGGTTACATTTGGATGGTCATTTATATGTTTGTAATGTTTCTTGCAAAGTTGTATAAAGTATTATCACTTAATGTCAATATTTACGAAGGTTTGTCAAGGAAATTACAGTTTTATTAGTATTACCAATATTATTTCTATTGTTATGTGGTTTTGTGTTATTAACTGTTTCTTTGATGTAAACTTTCTACATATGCAATAAGGAAAATGCTGTGCTTGATTTACTTTAACCACATTTCCGATGAGTACAGAGGCTTACATATGCCTTTACAAATGACGTTTCTATGTCCTACCCACCCAGTGTGCCTGTTCAACTGATTTTTGTTCCGTGCTGCTCCTATAGAGTAGATTCAAATGCAAAGATTGTGGACGTGACTGAAAACTGAAAATATTTCAAAATTTAAAAGTGAGTCCAACTGTGTCAGACTCAAACCTGACTAACATCTCTATGAGCCATTACGTTTTACTTTTCTTATACAGCAGATGACCAAACAGTGGTCCATTAATAATAGTCAAAATTAACAATCTGAAAAGCCAGCTATAGTTCTTATTTTTGATACTAAAGACCATATCAAAATGCTTACCAAATCCGCATTTTAATGTGATCTTGCTTCCATAATTGTTGGAGCTGAAGGTTGTAGTAGGAAATAATGAAGGGAAGATGTTCAAAAAGTTGAAACATCACCTCCACCTAACCCTAACCCTAACCTTCTGCTGTTACAAAATGTGGAAAAGTACCAAATAATGTCAATAAAAAAACCTTGATGTGTTTAGTTTTTAACATCCACTTCATTATTTTGCAAAGGCCTATCACACCAATTACAAAAAGTTGGAAAGTAAGCCCTTCATATCCACACTAACTGCTGGAGCAGAGATGTGCTTCACATTTTACATACTTGTAATTGATATTTTCCTCCAACCAATCCATTTTTCTTCTTCTTGTCCTTTAAATTCACATACTTTGCTCCAGGGAGATACTCTGCTACTGTTATTTTATTTCTCTCCTTGAGACATCGCAGACTGTCTATGTGAACCTATCCACCCCTTCCTTGCTGGAGGTGGGAGGTGGAGGCCGGAGCTGGCGCTGGTGTCGCTGCTCTGTGTTCTTTGTGGCTGTGGAGGAGGAGGAGGGACAGGATTCAGAGTCCTGCGGTGGGAGGTTTAGTGCACTGAGTGGGCAGCAGCTCCAGCATCTGCTCCCTCTTAGCGGCAACCACACTGGGTGTTATTGTTCCCAACAGAGATGAAAAAAGGGGTGGGGGATGACATAGGATGGGAGAAAAGGGGAGATGTAGCAAAACATGAAAAGTGAAGTAAGATAAGTTGAAAATAAAGACAAAGAGATGTGTAAATCTGATGTTTACTTGGTGAAAAAAGAGACACAGAGAGGGAGTGTGAAGTCAGATGTCAGATGGAGGGAGGGCAGGGAGACCCGTGTAGGGAGGAAACCTCATAAAACCATCATTAGGGAGTAAGCTGTACCTCCAGGCATGCTCGCCCAATGACTCACACCTACAGCTTGTTAGGACTTCCACTCGGCAGAAAGGAGGCCGAGTTCAAGGCCACAAGCGGGATTGTGTGTCAGAACTCATGGTGAGAAATGGATAAATAAAACAACAAAGCTTCACGTCTGACACTTTGGTTTTAAAGAAAGGGAAACCCACTTCCAAAAATAAAACACAGACTGTCATTCTTGTTGTCCTTCAACTGCTGTAGAAAAACACTTCTTTGTAATATTCTTTAATTATTGACATGCCAATTGTGCTTATGAAAGTAAAGAACACTGTTATGTAATTAAAAGGTTTGTAATTAATAGTAAAATACAGTATACATGTTTTAGGGCTATGCAACACACATCTTGTAACTATGAAAATACTGTTGGTGAATCACAATATGCTTGTTTTTGTGATATTTAAAATTCAGACTAAATAGTACCAACTGTTGTGTTTTGATCAAATCTCAAGAACATTTCTGTTTTTGTTTGTTTTACTACCTCAGTCTTACTTACTTTTTGTCCTAAAAGTTAAAAATGATTGTGCAAACTCACTACTAAAATACTCATGTGGCTGTCAGAGCTTCTAGTGAGCTACTGTACCTTTTGGTTCAGCTGTGAACCAAAGTTCAAGTCCCACAGAACAAGGATGATCGTCAAAACTAAGAAAATAAGATCCAGATCATGGACAAAGGCCTATTTTACCTTTATAATCTGTCCCCATTAGGTCATTAGAGACAATGTTCTGCCCAGTGTCAATGAGGTTATACAGGGTGCATGCCATTTGGCTGAACTCTGAAAATAACCATGTAATACTCTCATTACCCCCTTGTCTAGTCATGTTTGTCCTCATGGGATTTTTCGCACCTATCTGAAATGTTGGTAATATGTTACTATGCACGAGCATGTGGAATGTGGGAATGGTTTTGGCTCCGGTAATTTGCTGACAGCTCTATGTGTACACAACTCTCCTGATAGAAAACGAATTACAAAGATGTTACCTGTCCCACCGAGGGACACAGAGTAGATTTTAGCTTACACCTGTAAGGTCAGCAGTTTGCTTGTGGCTTGGCTTGGAACTGTGCGACTGGCACTGATGCACATAGTTGCTCAACATACAATATATCATATGCCAGGTTAAAAGCACCTGAAAACTTAAAGCAACCATGTGTAGAATCTTAATGGGATAACATTTTTTTTTTATTATTATTTTTATTCCAAAATTGGCATTTCAGGCAAACCACCTAACAACTGTCATTCTAACATGAAAACATCTGACTACTGCTGCTGCAGCTAACAATTATTTTGATAATCAAATAATCTACGTGTAACTTTCTCAATCATTCCCAGTGTAATTTCATCGAGACATAGTTCCTATTTTAAAAGTGCTCGTTATGTTATACCAACAACCAAAACATCCAAAGATATTGAATTTAAAATGACATAGAGCTTAACTCCAAATCAGCAAGAAGCGCTTGGACACAACTTTAGTTCAGTAATCACTAATGTGTTATGGCAAGCATGATAGTGTGTTTGATTCGGACCCCTGCACCAGAAGTTGATGATTTACGTTTTCAACGCCTCAAACCAAATCAATCAATTGGCTGATCTATTTATCTCTCGATGCATCTAATCCCAGTGGCCATATAATCTATTACTGACTAATTCATGTCTGTCTTGTCCAGAGAGGTTAAGCACTTTGGCAGCTATACTCAGCTTTACTTTGAAAGTGAATCTTCATTCCCCATTCATGCTGAGGCTACAAGGGCTGATGCTGTACATACAAACTATTCTGGACCGTTGCATAGCTACTTCCAAGCCTTGGTCTCTCACGTCAACCTGAATCTTTAATCCTGGATAATAAGATTTCCTTACTCTTCAAATCTTGTCAAATCCCACTCGAGTCAAGGCCTCCCAAACCAACGTGGACATGTTGCAATAGAAGGCGACTTACCATAAATCCGAGCGCCCTGGCATGAGCCTCTTCTTTCCACTGAAATATGGTTCGAAATCTTGGGTCTTGAGTCTGTGGGCGTAGTCTATATAGCCAGATACTTCCTGTCCAAGAGCATTATGATCCCTTATGAAAATGACCGACTGTAAAAAGAGAAAAAGAAGAAAACCCTCTGTGTAAATAATCATGGCCATCAAGCCCCTCCTGAGTAAAAGCCAGAAAGGCCAATGTCACTTGTTAAAAGTGGAATGATACGGGGGATCTGTTACAAATCCTCCCACTTTGAAATACAAAGACTACCGTTATACGGTTTAAATCAGAAACAACTCCAACTAATGTCGTCCTGCGATGGCCCAAGCTCACTGAGGTGGGCTGTCTACAGAATATCCTGCTCAGATAAGTGCGTGGGACTCGAGCTTAATCTTTCGATTTACAGTAACTAGAGTCTCAGTTCCGTTCCAGTACACCTACAGTCCAGGCGAGAATGTAGCATGAAATGACAAGAAATTTGGAGTCTTGAGCCAAAACTTAATACTGTAAGTTGTGTGTATAGTTAAGGAACTTTTGGGGTAAAAAATAAGGAAGGAAAATCAAGTAAGAAAATGCTATTTAAAAAGGTGATTAAAGGTGTGGCCCATGTCAATAAAACTTATTTGTTTTGACTAGAGTCAGTCTGAAATGTTTTTAGACTATCTCCATGGTTCAGGCTGTAACAATAGCATTTGCCCTTTAAAAACAAAATCACACAAAAACAGTGTTTTGATGTTAAAGTCTTCAGAGCCAAATCCAAAAAAATAGATGCATAAATAAATGTTTTTATTTAAAAAAAACATATGATCCAAAAATGATCAGAAGATTGTTCGCCTGGTCTGAAGTAAACTTGAGGATCATTAGACCCAATCCAAAATGTAGACAGACCCAAACTGATTTATTACAGTTGCCCATGTTATTAATTGTTATTTAAGGTATTAATGACATTGTATTTGATACAATTGTTGATATTTACACATTATTATATTTTTTATTGCTAATCATCTGTCAATATTAATACTTTTCTGTACTGCTTTGGAAATAAAGGTTTCATGATGCTCCACAAATTGGGACACACAGACCCAAGATCCACAGTAATATCTTCTTAAATGCTACAAAGAAAAATTTAAAAATGTGGCAAAAATGCTCAGAATAAAGAAAAGATTGTTTGAAAAGAGCTACTGGGTAGCACCTGTGGCTTAGGGGTAAGACCTAAAAAAAAATGACTACTGGATGTTGGGGCAACATCAGTTAGCTCTCTATATTCCAAACATTGCTTTTGATCAGAACTCTATGAGTAAGAAGAAAAAAAGGCTTTGATTCTCCAATGCAAACAAAACACATAAATCTAAAGACAGTTTCCCGCCTTCTCATCAGAGACCAGGTCTTTGAAGTGAGCCCATCCCAGACATAACCTGGGAGAAGAAAAAGGATGACAAATGGTTTTGGTCACCAGAAGTAGTCCAAATCCTCCCTCAGGTGACATCAGAACATGAAATTATCTTTTCATGTCAATTTGATGGTTTAGATAACACATGATGACAATGAATGGGAAGAACTCCAAACAGAAGACACACTCAGGTGTCAAGAGGTTGTTTTGTCTGCCTTCACAAAGATAAAAAAGTTTTTCTTTCTTTCTTGAGAAAAGGAGGACTCTTTTTTGTCTCTGACTTGTCTTGTTTACTCTGAGCATAAATGAGTCCCACTTGTGGGCCTACAGTAACACAGTAAGAGGATCCAAGCCGAAGACCTCAGCTAGCGATATCACATATGTATAGGTCTAACTGTCAAGGCAGGGGCCATCTGTGGATCCCTTTACTAAAAAGGCGTGAGATAACTAGCGCTCCAGAGCTCAGAAGAAAAGAGGGTTCCTTTCTCTCTGTCTCTCAAACGTTTAAAACAGATGATATCAGGTTCGCAGCTGGCTAGAAGCCTGGGCCAGATACCCTATCTACTGGCTTCTGTCCTCCTGCAGCCAGCATGGAAAAGACATCACCAGGTGGACCCATCAAAGGCAAAGGAGACAAGTAACATTTGTAGTGGTGCTAAAAATAAATATAGCTAAATTGATCTATAGAGAACACGTAAATTACACAAATCACAAGGACAGTTTGTTAAATGAGTCTGAACAACAGCAACATCTTAATTTGAATAGTCTGTGGTCCTGGGCTGTTTTCAGATTTTATAACTGGTTAATTCCAAATGTAAGCCAATTACATAAAGATAAAACAATGATGTGGCTTCAATGGCTTTATATAGAACAGGCTCCTGCTAGCTGATTTCATGCTTCTCTACACAAAGTGCAGCATCTAAACTTTTAGGTTCTCTGCTGTCTGTATTTGCTGAATAATATGATTATTCTTGCAGAAATATGTAGCTGATGTGAACAACAAAAATACAAGTTAGAACATAGACAAGTCAAAAAATCTAAAATAAACTCATATGTATGTATTCAAAATGATTAATTTAATTTAATTATTATTATAAGAAATATTTGTGAAAGACAAACTGTAAAGATCACCTGCAGTGTATGTAAAATGTAAAAATGTATAGTGTCACCTTTTCATCCTATTACCCAACCCTAGTAAAATGTTATCTTAAATGATAACCAAATAATCACCAAACACAAATGTCAGACTCCAGTTGCATTAAACAGAATTTTGCATCAACCATGCTGTACACACATTTTTACTAACTTTTTCATCTGTTTCTGGAAGAATACAGAAAACACATAGGAGATTAAAATCAGGGTGATAAAACCTTGTACCTTAAACCTAAATAAAAACACAAGATTAGTTTTTTTTTTTCTGCAAACAACCAACATGACTCTCAAGCTCCAATGTTGGAAGGAATCTGGGGACCTCCACCTTACACCATGGAAAACAAGTGGAGGCCTTACGTCACCTGCCAGCAATTACCAAGAACAGGTGCTGTGACCTCACAGGGCAGCGAGTAAGAGGCCCCGCTTTATGGCAAACATGAGTCGGGTTGGTGCCTGAGAAGCCGAGCGCTGCACAGGTCTCAGGTAGAGAACCTGGCTCTTTGTGATACTCAGTATTCAGTTTGCTCCTCTTTGAATTCTTTTTAATGTGTAAACAGTTGAAATGTCAGCTGGCTGAAAGGAAAATCCCAGTGACCTTAAGATGAAGGTTACATAAACTGATAAAGAACAGTAGATCATTAAATCAATGATCCATGCAGTTAATAAACACAATAAAGCATCTCAAATCCTTGTGGGTACCAACCCACAAACAATCCGCTGTGAACATGCTTGTGTGCTCAGAAACAAACAGTGAAACTTGCACAGTGTTGACAATTGTAATTATTGTGGCCCGTGAAAACTGTGGAGGGATACCCAGCCTCTTGACAATAAGTAAAACCCACACAGATGTGAATTACGCCACAAACGTTTAGCTAATCTTTCAAAGCCCCACGGCTGAAAGAAAGGGATTTACAAATTTAAGTCAAACAGAAGCTGACAGCAGACTGACACATACTGTGCCCCACCTTTGTGCTTTGACAATGTCCTACAGGTGGGGACACAATGGCTGGACCACCTGACATCCTGTGGCATGAGGAGGGTATGTCTGAATGCATGTGTGACTGTAGGTGTCTGTTTGTCTGACACAGAAAGAATGCAAAATGGCTAAAAAGAGCTAACTAGAACTAACTTCCACCAGAGCTGGGTATTGAACCACAATTCTGTTTTTGGTAACAAGTGGAAAGTGTCACCAAGTAACTGTCAAGTATCAAAATCTGGAATCAAATGGGCTGCTCAGATTTGTACTTGTATTCTTTAATGCAATTTTTATTGATTAAAATTTTAGAATACTTTAAGCTGTACAGCTGGTCGAGGTTAGACAGTGCGAGAACTCTGGGGTCTTTTGTTTTAACATTGACACCCCCAACCTGTCTGCTGGCCTCCATGCCCCCCCCCCCCCATTCTCAAGCCCACCTCTGCCCTGGGGGGCTTGGGGTCCTGCAGTGTCAGGGAGCTGTGCAGGTGTCTTGTGGTGTCAGCTGTCATACTGTTTATTATTAGTGGTCTGTGCGTTAGGAGGAATCCCGGGCCATCACTAACAACTGTGTAAATTTGTTGGGGTAAGGAAAACATGAATGTGGGAATGTTTTTAGGTGGGAGTCCTTTTTCTGGCAGGCTTTACTCTTGTCCTCTTTCTGGATATACCTTGTGGAGTGTGTGTGTGAGAGTGTGTTTGTTTTTCAGATCCCCATTAGCTACTGTAAAAACATCAGTGGCTACACATCCTGGGATAAACATGATGGATTTTCAATGAAAACAACTATTTTATTGTTTCATTACTACTTTCCAATAGAGCTGTCAATGTTCCTCTATAATACCATTAAAATTTAATTTATTTTGTTTTACATTTGAATATTTAATGCTCAAATGCAGCCTGTTATTAATATGTACTACACTACTCAGGCTTATGCATTGTGAATGCCACTATAAGCATGTGGTTGTTGTTCTGTCCGCTAATGGGACTTCCAACATTAGCCTAGCCTCATGGCGCATTGCATTTCTGGCACGCCGCACTGTTTACATTTTACACCACAAACACACAGCGACAAACCCAAATCAAGACAGAACCATGGAGAGAACCCTGTAATGAAACATTATCTAACGTGTATTGAAGTGACTCTGTTGGAAAGGCTAACGGTGCTCGGTTAGCACACAATGCTAACAGCATTCATAACTAAGCCAACGTTACTGTCACTACTATTTTAGTGATTTATCTGTTTCTTGCAGATTTTCACATTACTGAGAATACAGCTATTAGAAGGTAATATATGAAGTTGAAGCTAACTGTGTAGGGCAGCTAACATTAGCTAACTTCAGCCGTCTCCATGAAGCTCCTAGCTTAGCTCTGATAACTCGCGACACAGTAAGGAAACAAGAACGAGCTAACTAATAATAACATGCACATTTTGGCTCGGTTGATGTCATTTTCAAAGTTATGTTAAAACTATTTCCCATCACCTGCAGATGTGACAATTTTAGACAAGAGGGAGGAGTGACATTATTCCGACATTATGTTTATAATTGCCATGCTTTTATGGGCGGCCTGGGTAGCTCACCTGGTAAAGCGGGCGCCCATATGCAGAGGCTCATTCCTCCAAGCAGCGGCTCAGGGATTGAGTCCGACCTGAGAGACCTCCTCAGCAAGACTGACTGTTCTTAAAATGCTTGGCGACATAACCTGATCATTAAAATATCAACTTTCCTCACAACTTTACTTAAATGTCTGAAGCGATTAATCAAAATTATTACTATGTTTGCCACATATTAAACAGTGTGTTTTGCATATGTTTGATGTATGCTCAGTGTGTGTTGACGTGTGAATGTGTGTGTGTGTATTTCAGAGAGTTTAGCGAGAGGTTCTGGAGCAGACTGAGTATGATTACTTATTTGACTTGAAAGTGACTTGACACAGCTGGCTTGTGTAATAGATGCAATGGTAGAAACCATATGTGTTGAGGTGTCTTGGATCTTTGGGGATCTACCCAAATTACACATCGTGCAGGAAATGTGATCCAGACCAGCGCTTACTTACCGAAGAGTTTGTAGGCAACTGGCTGGTCATTGCAGTCCCTAACCCACATTAGCCAGTGCTAACTGCTCTGACTTTATTTTATGTGAACGTAACACTGAGAACATGTTCTTAGCAATCATATCGCAAAGCATTAAATTAAAGGTGTAGTCCAGCCCTTTGTTCCAGGAATGCATGTGGTTAATAATTCCTCTGATCTTTCTAATTTACAAATAAAAAACAGTGATCACTGTTGACGAGTCTCAAAATAATTTGATTACTAAAAATCATTGATGCGTAATTATTTGCCTCAAAGCTTTGTTTAATCAATGTAACTCTGTGGCTCACTGTGTTTCCGCACGGATAATTACTACTAGAGCACAACGAGCTGACGCTGGACTCAAGACTGATGGTGCCGATTACAAAATGAAGGAAGAGAGCGGAAATAGTGAGGGGCTAAGAGAAGAGACAAGGCAAGAGAAAATGGGATGATTTTTAGCTGCAAAATGACAAACTCTGTACAGTGCGTCTATGGTAAAAAATCCAAATAGCTTACTTAAAGCTACATTGTGTAACATTTGTAGTTGTTCATTATCAAAATAGGTGTTGCCCATTCACAAACAAACTTTTTTTTATAAATATTGACCACCTTCATTAATTTCATGTATTCCTATTGGCTTGAAATTGTACATTTGCGCTTGCATGAACTGGGGTAGACTCTCCATAGTCATGCGCCATCTTGAAATATGTTAGCCGGTAGGGACATACAGGACATATTGTGATGCATAATCATATACTGTCATAGCAGCTGTTTGCAGAAAAAACAGCATAGTATCTATAGCCCGACTGATACTGGAGTTTGGAGGTCAATATTGATATGTAAATGTTAAAAATGTTCAATAATTAACATATGCCAATATTGTTTTACATAAAAACGGAAAATTCAACTTGTCAGTTATCTCTGGTGGACAAACTATGTAATTAAGACACCCTTTCTACATTACCCAAAACAAATCTTTGATTCTGTATGGCCCAGTAGATTTATCGTTGTATTTCCAAGAACAAAAGCACTATTACAAAGAGCACTTCCAAAAAGCTTATTTTACATTGCTGATGAATGCACAAATGTTGAAAAAAGGCCACAATGCATACACCTATTTTACACACTGTCTCTTTGTAAAATATGTTGGAGTGTGCCTTTTTGATACAAGAGCAGGGTTATGAGTTGTTTGTACAGTGCTGTGAGTCACCATAATCTGTTTAAGCAACCTTTAACATACCCTCTCATCACAACCCTCCACATGGGCCGCTGATAGACTGCAGCCACCCTGCCCAGACCTCCACACTCTCTCCTGGCAAACGCTGCTGCTTTTCCGTCCACTAAAAAGTCTACATCCAAGTTTAATTTTAAAATAAGTCTATATCTACAAAAATAAATAAAGACTAGGGCTCTGATTGTTTCCATTCTGCAGAGAGATGAACACATCCAGCTTTGCCCCACAGATTCAGTGGTCACAATGACAGTATTTTAAACCTTGTCATTTCTGTCACCATCTATGATCCCACTGTGACATCATGTTACTGAGATACCTCACCATTGTGTCAAAGAAAAGACAATTTTTGGTTGTAAGTGCCACAGCATGCCTTATTGTGTGCATGCAATAAGGATGGAAATAATCAAAAGACATTTCTTTTCCTTTCGTTTATAATTACAGGGTGTGTCCCTAGACAGATGTCTTGGCACCAGATACAAAAATGCACAAGTCAACTGTTCAAAAGGACTTCTTGCCCTACATGGTGGTTTAATTTTATATCTGTATTCTCTTAAAGCCCTGCACAAAGGCTGGCGAGGCCACACAAAACGGTGCAAAGAAACCCTTTTTTTCCCTATGCAATGTATTATTGCTTTTTGTTTAAAGCTATAGTGCGTAGTTGCTGCCGCCCCCATCAGGAATTCTAGTTCTTCTAAGTAATGACAACACCACTGATGTTGCATGCACATGACACAAGCCTTCCGTAAATGCACACGCACCTCTTCCCCCTCCTCTATGCAGTTGCTAGTTGCCAAGGAGGACACGGAGGATTCAAAAAACATGGACTCTTCAGAAGAGGTCATTATCGTCACTCGAGTTTCTGCTCATGAATGTCGCCGGAGGACACCAGTTTCTGAACCTAGCCATATAAAAAATACAGAGAGAGTTTTGTGGAGCTGATAGTCTTAATTAGCTTTGTAGCAAATCATTTGGCAATGGTTTGAATGTAACGGACATTCATTAATATCAAAAGGTTACGCGCTAAAGCTTTACCTACAAAAGCAACTTACAAAATATTTGCTCATTACAAAAAAGAGAAATCAGGATAATAAATCTCACCGGGTATTATGAGCACACTAATCTTCTGTTTTTTAATACAAATTTGCTGAAATTTATGGACATTGTTACATTCAAAACTGCACAATTTCTGTTTAAAGTTTAATAAAATAATTTACTTTGTAACATACGCGCAATGTTTAATGAAAGAGATGGTGGATATCATCTGAGAGGACATTGTAAAGGTATTGTTGTATATTGTTTTTGTGTATTTTTGTAAGTTATTGTAAGACTTGAAAAAAAATTGTATACTGTATTTGCATATTTACTTACTTTGTAATAAGATGATTTTGTGAAATAGGGGCAAGACCAAATAAGCTATTTGCTTCTGATTGTGTTTTATTTTGTGGTTTTAATTTTTTTGTTTTGTCTTGCAACATTGTTGATTATTCAAGATAAATAAATAAATGAAATGATTTTTCTTTTGTAAGCTCACCTCTGGTCATTCCTTATCAAATATTTAATTTTGTTAATGATCAACTACAATAAATGAATGTAGTGTCAAAATTTCCATCGGCATTATGTTTTTCCTTTCTTCCTTGAGAACTGGGTTGTAACTGTATACGTTTGTGTGGTTTTGCATAAAATGAAGGGCGTGTTAGTGCATCTACAATGTAAGAGTTTTTTTGTTCATTTGTTTGTCATATATAACCTTGAAGACCACAAGAATTTCCCCAATTTGGGATATTCTGGGAAGTATGAGAGAAAGCCAAATAGTGCTTGGAGGTTATGTGTCCTAAAGTCTAGATTAGATAATACAGTATGTTGGGCTAAATTGCTAAATTTGGGGTAATGCATGGCAAACAAGGATGCTAGAATATGGGGATGTTTGGCTGTTGTTTAGACGTGAGTTTAGCAAAAAGGCTGTTATTTGTTTACCCCAAGTGCGTTCCATCGTTATCCATAAACAGACTGCATGGGTGTTTGTGCAAGAGACGGAATAAATAAATCCAGAAGCAGGTGCCCTCCCATTGGGCTTTCTAAACACCCAATGGTGGACAGCTACGCCCAGTGAGGTTAGCCATGAGAGCAGAACAACTGTGGCCAGATACCAAAGGGGAAGCGGCTCGGTCAATCAGTAAGGAAGGCAAGGCAGCTAGCTCAACCCTCGGCTGCATTGGCCTCTGTCTTTTTGGAGAACTCGCCAGTAAAGCCTTTACCACAAAATAAGTGGCTTGAACCCACACACTTCAAATTACAGGGCACTCAGAATCAGAAAATGCTATCCTGCTTTTCGCAATTGGTGTTTTAGAAAATCTATTAAAACCTCCTTAGTTTGGCCCACGGTGCAGCTTCACTGTTTTTCTCCGACTGCATCAGTTCACATCGGCTTTATGAATTTTGGTTTGTCTGGAGTATTTTCATTGCCTCACAAACGATGCATTGCAACAACTACTATAGAGTAGACATGGCTGCATGGAAATATTGAAGCAGTATGGTTTCTGATCTGAAACTTATGGTTGTCTTTGGAAGACATGTTGGATGTGCCTATTAAACTCTAGGCCTCACTGGAAAAGAGTAACATAGTCACAACATGCTCTTACTGTAGAAGTGCCAAAACAACTTCCTGTTGCAGCATAAAGCAGTGATGGGAACATGAAAACATGACTTGGACCGGTTTCATAAAATCAACACTTTAAGTAGCTTAACAGAAACTCAGTCTTGGTACAACCAATTTTAATGTTGATTTTTGTCACAAGGAGTTTGAACAAAAGTCAAAAAGTTCTTTGTATAACTTGTAATTCTACTTTTCTTCAGTCATCTAAAGTGTTATTTTGAACTGAAACATAAAAGACAAAAGGTTATGTGCAATGAATGTAGACCTGTGACGACGGAACCAGCAGAGTGGTTTGCAAGATTTGCATCGATAGACCATCTGCTGTGCGGTTCAACACACTGGAAAGAAGTTCTTTTTTTTTTTTTTTTTTAATGCCACTATTTCTTTACACGCTTGCTTTTACTACCACAACAACTAACTTACGATGTCCAAAAGTCACTGCTCAATTACCAGACAAAAAGACAAAGCGAACAGTAAACCAATGGGATCTCTCTAAAGTATGCAACCTGTTAAAGAGACTTAAAGGTTGGAAATCCTTGGCAGGTGGCACCCATTTTCCTACTCTCTACAACTGCAGCTGATAAAGGCCTTCCCATATGGTGAATAAGCTGTCAGCCTGACAGGTGGCATCACTTACAGCGCTTGGTACATAGCCCTGTACAGAAAAGGGGTAAAGTATCTGCTCTCCGGAAAAGAAAAAAATCCTGCCCCTACAGTAAATTAGTTGCATGCCTGAATTCAGGGAGGAATTACAGGTTGAGAATAGCAGGCGGGTCTGGCACATGTGGTCAAAACACAAATCAGTCAAATGCCATCTCAGCTACGGATTTCAGACACCAAAGTGACCAAGCAAGGCATAGCTTATCCCTCCCCTTCACTCCTACAATAATTTTCCACATTCCACTGGCTTTTAAATTACCAGTGGGAAGAAGAATACAAGTTTAGCCTAAAATACATGTGAAAGCTGTGCAGCTGCTTGTCCACTGGTGAGTTACTGGTGACTTTGTGGGCACTTTAATCCATTCTGTTACATTTCCTGTCCTGTTTAGCAACCTTTTATTTTAATGTGCAAGTCTGAGTGCTGGCACATTGCAGCAGCAGTTAAAATGTATGGGCTCTTTGGAAATATCACTAAGATTTACTTGTGTGTCAAAAATGCTAATGCAAGATACAGAAACTATCCTGTGGTTTCCTAGTTCCAAACAGCATATGTCATGCCTTTTTACTGTATATATGTTCCATTAGAGCATACAAGTTCTACTTTATAAAAAATCCTGTATGTCTATCTATGTTGCAAAAAAATTACAATACCAGTACCAATATCCTTAAAAAAATACGGATACCAAAACTCCCTCCCTTAAGTGGGACAATCCCACATACCGTTCACTCCAAACATAAAAGAGTAAAATATCAGTCTGTCAACCTTGGCAACAGAAGGCTAATGACTAATGGCCTCATTAAGACACCAAAGATGTTTGGCAGAAGAAGCATCAATGGAAAAGGATATCAGGGTTTTTCCTGGTTCTGAATGGGCTTTGTGGGAGACACATGAAGCTGGGGTTTGGGGGTGCCCCCCCCAGGAAATTATGAGCGTCAAAGATTTTACTTCATGCATCCTGATACATTTTTAGGCACAAATGCATGGTGAAAATGTCTATTTATGTCAAGAAAAACACAAAATTCTGGTGGCAGGTAACAATTCAACAATAGATTATGAGTGAAAATACAGTAGTAGTGTAATGAACCGCTACAGTTCGGCATGCGTGAACAGCCGATTAATTACAAATTTAACCGTGGATCTGCACCAAGAGTCATTGTGGCTACTCCTGAATTTCAAAACATAATGGCGGTTTGTTTGGAATACAATCTAGTATTTTACAAAAATAGTTCACCAAAACGTGTTTCTGAAACCATTTTATACGAGAAATAGGCCATACAGTTGCTGAAGCTGTCTTCGTTTAAGATCAACATAGGTCAGATCAACAAAGGTGCAAACAGAGATCCATTAGTGCTAGCTTCACATCAAAGTGTTAAGATCCAGTCAAATCAGTGCCAGCTGCATGTGGCTGTACATGAGAGGGAAGCTGACGTTTTGGTGCTTGTGAATTACCTTTGACGCTGCATAAAAACCTCTTTAGGGGGCGCTTTCTCTACTGGACATTACATATAAGAATAATATTCAGAGAAAGGTGAACTTAACTCAACAACAATGGCGACAAAGTCCTACACCAACATATGTACATCTACCATAAATCCTTCACCCTAATCACGGTTAGCAAATACTGTAGGTTAATTTTAGGGCTAGAGACCAAGAAAACCAAGAATTGTTTTATTCAGAAGAAATGCTATATGTTGTGACCCCCAGTTAACTCCAAATCCATGTTCTATATCTTTAATTATATATTCTAAATTGTCTGATGATGGGATAAGCAGGGAGCATATGAGAAATGTATTCTCTTGACCAAAATGAGCAGTAATCATCTTTCAAAGTACAAAAGATGAACACATAACTAAACACTAAACTGCTTACACACAGAGATCTGCTTTTGCAGGTGTGTGAAACTGGTAACGGTTTGTGTGAGTTGTAAAGCAAGCATTTATCAAGATCTGAGTCCCTGAGAATTTCTTCATGAATGCCTGACACAAAAGTCTTGAGGTTTTCTTGTCTTTGTTTTTCAGTGGGGAGCTGCTCTGAATATAAGCTACTGTGTTTTCTTGGGGGAACAAAGCAGAGACCTTGAGGTAACCGTAGCTGTGTTAAGGATTTTATTTCTCATGCATCTGTGTGAAAAGGGGGCATGCAAACAATGTTACCATCTGTGGTAGACGCCATATCATCTGTGACAACTGATTCAACACTGTGGAATAGCAAGGTTGTTTTGACTGTAACTGATATGCTAACAAATTACCACAATAAAAGGTAAGATTGTCAATCATAATTGGCTGGCTTGTCTGGAAAAATTATTCCAATACAGATCCAGTTTATATATATATATATACATACATACATACAATAGAGCAAAGGGTTCAGAACTTCAAACATGTTTGACCTGAGGATTACTTACACATGACACTGTCATGAACTATGACTTTATGTATTGTATGCGTCTTTTACACATTTGTCCTGCATCTAGTATCTTGCATTGCTTAAAACGTTTACTAAAACCGTGATCTTTCCTAACCTTAAACAAGTAGCATAAACGTAACATACCTACAGTAAATGTGGGACAAAGTCCAGTTTTTTTTCCTATGCCAAGCTATTTCCACCAACCCACTCCCTATGACTTCTGTGCTGTATAAGGATGTCACATTTCCTAGATTGGAAAAAGATGCCATCTTTGGGTTTTTGCATTTCCTCCAAAACATACAGTTGTGCAGAAGAAACTTGACTATACTTACTTTTTTCATCTTTTCAATGTGAACATTACATACTCAAAATCAGATTAGAATCAGTATTTAGTGTGAGTCACAGCTACAGTATTCCTTTGGTATGGGGCTTCATCGGTTGCATCTGTACTATTGATTCAACGCAGAGATGACATGCAACATCTGATGCTTAAATTATTAACATCCTGCATGTAATGCGACTAGAAAACAGAAACAAATTCATCTTGGTGGGTCCAAATACTTGTCATTGTCACCTTGGAGACAAATCATTGTAAAGTGGTTCAAATTATCGTACAGAGTTACCCACAGTGCAGCTATGCAAAAATTACACAGTACCCTTAGTTCTAAAGTGGGCACGAACAAGGCTGCCACAAACAACTTTATTTTTGAGTGCACTCCCTTCCTGTTATTTGAGGTGGATGCTTTAACAGATTTTTTAGTGGAGGCAAAAGCATGTTACATTGGTCAGCTGCATCTGCAGCTCAAAAGATACAGCAGTGCCCGAGCTCACAAAATGTACTACTTTAGGCACAGATGTTGGCTGCAGTGACCGCATGACGATGATCCGGCAGTAGTAAACACATACCAATCTTTCACTTGGACACATACTAGAATTTAAAGAGTGACCAGCACCTCTGCTGACTCTAAGGACCAACAGCTTACAGAATTCTTCTCCTTCTGTCATTGCTGCATACAAGGTGCCAACATGAGCTCACATGATACACTAGACAAAAATATGACCTTTCTGTTCTGTAGTATACATTCTCAAACACACTTAAAACACACCCTTGCATAAATCAGTGGGCTTCAAGGCTACATAGGAGCAATACATTCCTGCTAAGTGGCTCTGCATTTTCACTGTATTATACTGATGTACACCTGAAACTACATTGACAGTTTTCCATTACATTAACGTAATCTGGTAACAGCAGCTTTTTTGCATCAAATATCTATTAACCTTTATGTATTAAATAAAAGCAGTGTTTCTATAAGAGAAGTAAAAAAAAATTACAACCCCTCCAATGAATTTGTTTAAAAGACGAGTTCTAAGAACACAAAACAATGAACCCAGTCGATGAGCATGTCACCTCATGCAGTGTGCAATGGGTTAATGATTTAATTGCATTAGTGATCCATTCATTGACAGTTTCAAAAACACCCTAATAACATTTCTAGGAACTGTATAGGTGAATAAGACCCATCTGACATCCCTTTATCTGGTCCTGTAACTCAAATCTACTCAAACTTCACAAATTAAAGCAACTGACCTCACTAATATAAAACAAACATGAATGTATCTTTGATCTGGAACCACACAGATGCCTTGCCAGATTTGCCAGTCTGATTCTGTTAATACTAAATGTCCACTTACAGTTTGTGACCTCTGACATCACAAAGTTCATCAAAAGGGAGGTTTATATGATAAATATTCAATAAATCTACTTAAGTAGGAAATCCAAGTGACTTTGATGTGTTTGGAAGCGAACACAGGTGTAAATCTTCATTTCAGCTCAGGTGTGGAAAACAGAAGGCGGCAAGAGAAAAAAGAACGAGGAAGTTGAGAGGGAGTTGTCCTCTGAATTACCTCTGTGAAAACACACTCCCCAGAAAGCCCCTGAGAAATTATTATTTTCCTTCCTTCTTTGTCTTGGACAAAGTTTGGTAGAGTTTTTGTCAGATGAAATGAGACTAAGGGATTTAGTGTCTTTATTTCCCACGTTTTTTACTGACTACATGTCTTTGATGGGATCTAACTGCTTCTCTGCACTGCAAGTACTGAGTAAAAAGTACATGGGTTGGACTGTAGAAGTTCCCATTCACCACTGTGAATCTAAAGCCACTTTCACATATACAGTGAGGAAAACAAGTATGAACACCCTGCTATTTTGCAAGTTCTCATACTTAAAAATCATGGAGGGGTCTGAAATTGTCATCGTAGGTGCATGTCCACTGTGAGAGAGACATAATTAAAAAAAATAAAATAAAATCCAGAAATCACAACGTATGATTTTTTAACTATTTATTTGTATGATACAGCTGCAAATAAGTATTTGAACACCTGTCTATCAGCTAGATTTCTAACCCTCAAAGACCTGTTAGTCTGCCTTCAAAATGTCCACCACCACTCCATTTATTATCCTAAATTAGATGTACCTGTTTGAGGTCTTTATCTGCATAAAGACACCTGTCCACCCCATACAATCAGTAAGACTCCAACTACTAACATAGCCAAGACCAAAGAGCTGTCCAAAGAGACTAGAGACAAAATTGTACACCTCCACAAGGCTGGAAAGGGCTAAGGTGAAATGTCCAAGCAGCTTGGTGAAAAAGGTCCACTGTTGGAGCAATCATTAGAAAATGGAAGAAGCTAAACATGACTGTCCATCTCCCTCGGACTGGGGCTCCATGCAAGATCTCACCCCGTGGGGTCTCAATGATCCTAAGAAAGGTGAGAAATCAGCCCAGAACTACACCGGAAGAGCTGGTCAATGACCTGAAAAGAGCTGGGACCACCGTTTCCAAGGTTACTGTTGGTAATACACTAAGACGTCATGGTTTGAAATCATGCATGGCACGGAAGGTTCCCCTGCTTAAACCAGCACATGTCAAGGCCTGTCTTAAGTTTGCCAATGACCATTTGGATGATCCAGAGGAGTCATGGGAGAAAGTCATGTGGTCAGATGAGACCAAAATAGAACTTTTTGGTCATAATTCCACTAACCGTTTTTGGAGGAAGAAGAATGATGAGTACTATCCCAAGAACACTATCCCTACTGTGAAGCATGGGGGTGGTAGCATCATGCTTTGGGGGTGTTTTTCTGCACATGGGACAGGGCGACTGCACTGTATTAAGGAGAGGATGACCGGGGCCATGTATTGCGAGATTTTGGGCAACAACCTCCTTCCCTCAGTTAGAGCATTGAAGATGGGTCGAGACTGGGTCTTCCAACATGACAATGACCCGAAGCACACAGCCAGGATAACCAAGGAGTGGCTCTGGAAGAAGCATATCAAGGTTCTGACGTGGCCTAGCCAGTCTCCAGACCTAAACCCAAAAGAGAATCTTTGGAGGGAGCTCAAACTCTGTTTCTCAGCGACAGCCCAGAAACCTGACTGATCTAGAGAAGATCTGTGTGGAGGAGTGGGCCAAAATTCCTTCTGCAGTGTGTGCAAACCTGGTGAAAAACTACAGGAAACGTTTGACCTCTGTAATTGCAAACAAAGGCTACTGTACCAAATATTAACATTGGTTTTCTCAGGTGTTCAAATACGTATTTGCAGCTGTATCATACAAATAAATAGTTACAAAATCATACATTGTGATTTCTGGATTTTTTTTTTTAGATTATGTCTCTCACAGTGGACATGCACCTACGATGACAATTTCAGACCACTCCATGATTTCTAAGTGGGAGAACTTGCAAAATAGCAGGGTGTTCAAATACTTCTTTTCCTCACTGTAGTTCCCGGTAAATTACTAGGATAACATTTCAGGCGCCGCGTCACTATTCACACATGCACTAGCCTACATTCAGGAACGTTTCCGTCTTATGCCCTTTCACACATGCCATGGCAATGCCGGAATAGCTGGGGCAAGGAAAAGTCCAGCAGATGGCGGTAATGCAACTATCATGGATGCCAACTGCCATTAAACTCAACAGAAGAAGAAGAAGATGGGGGGGCAAGGCTGGATGCACATGGTGAAAGACCGCTCTTAGGCGATTGCAGGCGTGGAGTTGTTTTTGTCCAATGCCCAATGTTCTTGTAATGTATTTAATATTCAACAAATTTGCTTGTTAGTTATCAAATCACACGCAAAAGCACCGGCGTAAATGCTTAATTGTAAAAAAGTCACGTTTGCAAATACGTCATCAGAGTCTTGGGGTGAGTCTCACTCAACCCACGTGAAAGAGTCAGATGGACGTAACCCTTTTTGTGCTTGTCCCTGCCATATTACTGCTTTCATTAACAACACTGGTACACAGCTGTCCCGGCATTTTCCCTGAAATGTTACTAAGTCTTTAGGTGGGAACTTTGCGGTACAGATTTCCTTAAATATTGATTCCTGCTCTTATTCACAAATGACCTCATGCAGAAAATGGTTCAGGTGTGAAAGGGGATTAACACAACACTAATCTGGTTAGTGTTTAATATCTTCAAACTATTTAGTTACCAGGCTGTTCATCATACTGTCTGATAGCTAAAAAGGAGAGAACAAAAATGTTGTGGCTTTGTGGAGTAAACAACAATGTACCCCAGCGCACTGCATCACAGTAAAAGACTTTCAATTGAGATACTAACGACAAGTTTTTGTGAGCTATTTAGGCCATGTAAACATGATTAAAAAAAACAGAACTGCCATAGTATGTGTGAAACAGAAAGAAAAAAAAAACAGGAAGGATTGGACTGTTTATTTCTGCCAGACTTTTGTGTGCTTTTGTCCGAATGCTGCTTGTGCAGGATGTTGAAAGGCCACAGTACTAAGGTCCATGACCAACCGCATAAAGCTGTAAAAATGACTGAATCTCAAAGTCATTTCCTCAACATCTTGCATCCTCTGATACAGGAAGCCACATAGTTAATGCTTAGAAAGGTTAATCATGATATTGTTTACCACAATCCAAACACCATGTTTACATTCAGAGTGACATGTGAGGCTGCTATTTTGTGAGAAAAAAAATCTATAATCTAAAGCAAAAGACACAGTTTTCTACACTTTCTCCAGGTAGAGAGAGTCAATAGCAAAACGAAACTGGACAATCCAAACTGTAAATCTCTAAAAACTAATATGCTAAAGAACTTGCATTGCTGATGTTTGAGCTTTACCAGTATTTTATTATCAGCGTTACAATGTGTAAAAATTGTGCAATTATGCATCATAATTGTTATTGGCAGGTAATGTACTCTTAGTTTCAGTAATTATTCAAGTTATTAATTACAAGTACATTTAAATGCTTGTTCTTTTTTCCATTATATTTCTGCTTTCAATATTCTGCAACTCTGCACTGAAGCAAAGCCTCTTCTTGTAAGGAGTGTTAACTAAAAGCCTGACATGTGAAACGTACTATATCTTAACTGCTCTAAAGTAACTAGAGATTTTCTTTTTTTAGATGTACATATAAAAAGCGGAAAAAACAAAAGATTGCAAAATATATATGGCTTTACGTAGAAAAAGAGAATGTTCCATGTTCCAAATTTCCATGTTCCAAATTTCCATAATCCTAATCTAAAAACCAAGTAAGTGTGTATATTACTGCATGCACTTAATGCTTTGCAACCTACAGTATTACTCATATGCAAAGTATATTTGCAGCAAAATATTAAAAAAATCATACAACTATGTAGAAATTTCAGGCATTTAAGGTCTTATCAAAAATGACTTACAGTATTAAAAGAATTGGCTTAAGTCTAACTCTCATCACCTAAATAGTACGCAATCAGTAGCAGTGTCTGAAAAGACTACATCCACGTGTCTTAACAACACAGATCTAACAAAATATTGCATGACTTTGGAATGATTATGAATCCACTTCCAAAGTAGTCGACTTTGCTCACACATTCTCCATCCATGAACTCCACTTACCCCTTGTTACCACTTCTCATGTTTTAGCCTAAACTGACAATCCTTTGACAAAAAAACAGACATCAAAGTCACTGGGTGGGGCACAATTTCCTCCTAAAATGTTTGGAGATTAGTCTGATGTTAGCAAATCTACCAAAACGTAATTTGCAGACATAACCCAATTACCTTCCTGTTCAAAGCAAGTATGCCATGCGTTATTAGAAATCGTCTTATGAGACACTTCAACATTTTACGTCTACATGTCCCCATTGGAAATGTTAACATTTGTGGTGTCACAGCGGGCTTTGCTTTGAGGGTTTGAAGTGAACAAGCACTTTTCTAATTGTCAGCTCTTGCTCCCACTGCACATGAATCTGAGCAGCGCAGCCAGGGGTTAGGACAGGGGAAGTCCCTACCCGTTGATCTCGCATGAACCACAAAATACACACAAACACAACTAAATGTACCCATGCATGTGTATGCAAACAAGAACGCATACAGTACATGTGAGTAGTACAAACGCACACATTTAAGTACACACACACACACACACACACACACACACAATATTGATTCCAGTCCATGGGCTAATGGGAACCAGCCTTCTAACAACTCACTGCATGTGACATGATTGAGTTGCACTGTATAAGTCTGTTAACATTTACAAATATAACCGAGTCAAGCAAGGAACCACCAGTGTGCTAAAGGCAGGGTGGCCTCATAGTTATAGCAACCATCTTGTAACTAGAAGGTCACATGCGTGATCCCTGAAATGGCCCATATGTCCATCAAATAAATTGAAGCCAAACCCTTTCATTCACTGCAACAGGCTCTAAATGTCAGCTGGACGCCAAGTGTGCAAACGATATGCTTCGGGACTGGGCTACGTCCTTTAGAATACAAATTCACCGATCAGCACTTCTATATTTCACTCAAGTTTGCATGAAATTGATTGTGAGTGAAGCTAGCTTTACTTTACAACCATCTCTTCCAGAAGTCTGCAACACATTATTCCACACATTCTGCATGGTCAGGTTGGGTTTTGGGCCTAAACTTAAAATTTTACAACTTGACATTGAAGCTGCCATATTCACTATTTATAATACTACTTGTATGTGGGAGGGAGTGCTCGTAGTGATGAACCCACAGTATAGAGAATTATCACCCAAATCGTCAGTTTCCCTAAGCACTATGGAACTTTGTAGCATCTTTCAAACCATTGCTTTGGTATCCAGGCCCTCAACTTTACTGTTTGTTTTTCTTTCACCGCCTTCATCAGCATAATTTTCTGCAGCCATATTATGTGAGGAAAAAGTGTGGATCTTAAATTAGTGGGAATAGGACAGTTGAAAATACAACTTAGGATGATTACACTGGTGTATTTTAGAAATGCACCGTGGAAGGCTGATTGAAGCCAAACTGAACTTGCTCTCTGCCCCTCTTTATAAATGATCACTGTAATTTGTATCTGTTTTGAAAGCCATATGAAGGCTTGTCACCACTACAATCATTAATATGAAAAAAATGTCTAGTCCAACTTCAAATAGAAACTTGGTTTTGTAAGGCTTTGCAGCTGTATAAAGAATTTTCTGCCTTTGAACTGAAACTAACACACACATAAGTGCTCTAATACCCCCGCTCATGGCATAATGATGAGTTGTTCCGTGATTATTGTTTACCCTGCTTAAAATAACTTATTAAACAGGTGCAGCGTTATCAGGGCCTTATATTTGTGGACACATTCCGAGGCAGACAAAGCCACAGGTGTAAGGCTTTGAAAGGGAAAGTGTACATAGCACAATCAGTTCTTAAGACAGACAAATGACTGCTGGGGCATGGGCTGGGCAGAGCTTAAAGGAAATGTTTGCACTAAATTCAATTACTTTAGTTAATGGAGTCAGTATTGAAAGTGTTTGTTAAAGGCAGATTCCTACTGAACATTATTAACTTGACTATGAAAGCAAAGCAAAAGGTGATTCCCTTTGTAAAAAGTACTAGGTCAGTTTTCTTATGGTTCATATACAACATTTGCAAACTTCACATACTGTACATGCCTTGTAATTATGTTGTGTTTCTTTGAAGACACACTATTTGAGGAAGAAAATGAGGTGACAGAATACCAAACTTGCTGCAGACATTAACATGCACCCATATCTCTGTCAGGAGGGACAGTGGACACAGCTCAGCCTCCCAATTATATCTGCATCCATGTTACTTCTGAAAAAATGTGGTAATATTTTATTGGTGGCTAAATGCAGATAATAATTTAGGTGGTCAAACACCAACAAATGAAAGACCTGCAAGAGATTGATTTCCAGTTTGGTAATTAAAGGTTGAGCAGACAGAAATAAGCACAGCAGAGGAAGGTTATGATTAGGTCTTTGAAGATGCAGATAGGCTTCAGGATAAAGAAAACTATGTACGGAAAACTGCATGGGGTAATAGAAGAAATATGCCTATACAGCACTGGAATATTGTACATCAAAGTGTAGACCGTTATACAGTTTGAGTGACTGAGCTGCTCACAGTCCTCTCAAGTGCTGAAATTGTTTTAGGATGTTCAGATTATACATCAAAATGGCATGGAAGCTGCACAGAGGATTCGAAAAACCAAATGGTTCAAATACGGACAACAAGTCCTCAAAACTGTCATACATTAGGGTTTTCTGATGAAAAAAAAAGAAAATGATGTGACCAATTCCTGATCGGCCATCTCTATGGTTAGGATATGGTTAGATTTGGAGAAAAAAATACTTAGTTAAGGTTATGTAAAAATCATGGCTTTGGTTTACGCAAAGTATTTGGTTAATGGTTAGGGAACAATCTTGATTCTGGTTAAAAGAAGTCTTGGTTAAGGATAGAGAAAGAAGCCTGTCATGGCTAAAAGAAACCAACAATGGTAGAAGTTGGACAGTGATTTCCCATGTCACTTTGTTGACCCACCCATCCACCCTGAGCTCCACCTGGAACATCCATACTGGGTAGGAATACAAAATATGTAACTTTAACACTGGCTAAAGTTAATCAAAGCCCAACCATGAAGGTGACGGAGCCATGAGTGTCTTCTACTATTTTTAAATTTTTCAAATTTGTCATATGGGTTGTTGTGGAAGGCTCTGACAAACAACTTGTTTTGTTGTGTAGGTGCAATAACCTGTGAATTTTTACTTCTAACCTTCTTTTGAGGTGAAATGTTCTATAGTATTCTTGTTTTACAGGATAAACTTCTTTATCATTTTTTATTGCGGTTTCCCCAAAAAATTTAAATTATAATACAATCAAAATAAAGTACATATAATAAAGCAACCACAATACAAAGTGTATAATACATAAGTTAATGCGTCTGAAATACCCCAGAAGCATTTCAGTGGCTTGTCCCTTTAAAATAGCAATGTTAAGCCACCGAGTAACATCACTAAGCTAACAAGGCAAACGTGTCCTGGTAGTGAAGCCACAATACCCTAAAGCCTCAGCTTCAGCTAATCTGAAAGTATGCTGAGTGTCCTTATGTGGGGAACAATAAGGGTGTGTGGTGGGAAGAGAAGGAAATCTTACACATACCACGCAGGCCGCACAAAATTAACTAAAGTGTGTTTTTAAGAGTGGGAGGGACCTAAAATAAATCTTGAAAGACCTGACAATCATGCTCCTTGTCTAACTCTTATCCAAGTTTAGCCACGCACACAACTGGAGGTTAATTCTTTTGACCTGAGACAAACTCTTTCACATTATTAGGCATTTCTGCTGTTGACAGAAGCTTTCAAAGCCTGTTCGTTACAGACCAAACATGTCAGAGAAAGTACCAAGAATGCCAACCATCTCAATGAGGCAGCAGCCTCCTGTTTGGTGGTCGAAATGAGTGAACTGTTCAACGGACTGAGAGAGGCAGATAGCTTGGTTTCTTTTAACTTGTGCTCTATAGAGTTACAATCATCCAACCATATCAGGGCTCAACAGTAACGGTTGCCCTTGGCAACAAATTAAGTCAACTGGCAACCATTTCGTGGTCTCTGGTGGCCCCCTTTGGCAACCACCTGTTCAACATCTGTGTTTTTTTTGTATATAAAACAAATCAAAACTAACAAAACTGGAAAATCTTTTCTCAAAAGAAGTAAATATTTTAGTTGCTTGTCTTCGTGAAGTTTAAACACTACGTTCGTGCGCAACACAACATTTCAGCTGTTGTGCGACTGCTTTCCACACACACTCGTTTGCCGTGAAAAGATAGAGGCAACACAATTTTCGGTTCACGTTAACGGCGCATGTTAAATTCCGATGATAATATGGCACCGGTGTCCAGTATCTACCGTACGGAATAGCAACACAAATTTTGGTGCCTCGGTGCCACCTAGCTAAATGTCTGCTATCTAATGCTCTGAAACAGTTGTTGGTTAAAATGCTGACAGCTAAACGGTGTAGTGTGACTGTATTTCACTGGAGGATTCCAACAGCGTTACGTACAACCGTCTGCCGCTAAAGCTATGAGCTAAAAGACAAACTAATTCTGGTCACTGCTAAATGTTGCATTTACTTAAAACTAAAAATGATTGTAAAATACTAGTGCTGTCAGTTGAACACGTTAACGGCATTAACGCAAAGCCACTTTAATGGTGTACATTTTTTTTTTAATTGCAAGATTAACGTTCTTTTTGGCCTAGAAAACTTTGTAGTTTTTTTAGACATGCTGTTCCAACAACCACACCGGATCTAGCTAGACCGGAGAAAAAACAACAGACACGGCGCACACACTTGTTTGGGCTTGTGAGCCGGCCAAAGAGTAGTAACGTTACGTCTTGACTGGAAGGCGAGCGCGAGACGCCGAAATGGATGCCAATAACATTCTGAATGGAAAGTTTACTTTTTAAAAGTTGCCAAATGGTTCCATTGACAAGACCAAAGTTATCTGTGTGTTGTTGTGAACTGAGCTATCATCGCAGCACGTCCAGTCTGAAATACCACTTGATGGCCAAGGACACAGCTGATGTGAATCTCTCCCCCCCCCTCGTTAAAGTATTTTTCACCATTTTATGACGGACAGTTTTACATTGTTTGAGAGATTATTTGCTCAAAGTGAAAATGTTACGTGTGAAATTGAACACTACAGTAGGCATATATGCCAATGTTGTTTGCAATAAAAAAAACATTTGCACAAAGCAAGCAGATCCACTTTTCCTTGTTGAGAAGAGAATTAAAATGAGAAAAGATAATGGGACAAAAAGAAATCAAGGGACATTCAGAATAGATAAAAAGGTGTGATTAATTGCGAGATAACTATAACATGAATGTGATTAATCACGATTAAATATTTTAATCGTTTGACAGGACTATAAAATACTATTTTCCCAGCTGTTTTTGTCTATTAACAGTAAATTTACAAGTGAAAGAAGTAATTATTGTTAAAAGTTATTGCTATTACATTTTCAATAATCATTTTAAATTCCCTCTTTTTTTGTGCTGATCCGGAAATTGATCCGATCTGTGACTCAAAACCGTGATCCGCACCGTGAGTTTTGTGATCCGTTGCACCCCTATTTGAGAGTTATGGGAAATTATATTGCAAGCCATTAACTTATTGCTTTTAAAATGTGTGTAGTAGAATACAAAAGAAATGAATTGCTCCAAACATAAGCAGTTTAAAACATGGCAACCGTATTGTCAATTCCGGCAACCAAAAGCTGATGCCTGATTCACAGTAAATGTAATGGCATTGTTTTGTCATGGATTACATCCCACTTTGCAACACATTTATTCAATAGATACCTTATTTATTGACAGAGATGGGAAGTAACGAAGTACAAATATTTCGCTACTGTACTCAAGTAGATTTTTCAGATATTTTTACTTTATTTTTTTGGCAACTTTTTACTTCTTACATTTTAACACAAATATCGGTACTTTTTACTCCTTACATTTTACAAAATTGGCTCGTTACTTTAGTTTTGTACAAAATGTCGTCTATCAGGTGTGATTGTGAGTGCATGTCGGAGAACAGGGCGGCCACGCGCCGCACACCGCGAGCGGGCGCGCACGAAAAAACACGAAGACAAAAGTGAGAGAAAAGAAAACGAGACTAGCTGTCTGAAGGATAACCAGTTGAAATTGTGTGCGTCTTTGAGAACTGTAAGTCATATAACTTATGTTGTCAGTTCATTTAACCCTGTTGTTGTATTGGTCTGTAGTTCTGTCACATTTAAAGTTAGCTTGTTTGTTTCCTTCACCTGTTAGCTAGGTTGCACCTGTTACCTAGGTTACACCTGTTAGCTAGGTTGAACCTGTTAGCTAGGTTGCACCTGGCTGTTGATTCGATATAATGGCGATTGTTGAACGTCCTTGCTCATTAAGATAATGTACTGTAATTATTAGTGGGTTTATTGTTATTATTTACTAGCATATATGATTCCTATGCATTGTGTATGTTAGCCTTTACAATGTTATTTATTTCTTTTATTACCACACACAAACACACAGCCATAGCAGAGCTACCCCCCCCCATGTTTATACTGATGCTTGATTGTAATAAAGCATCAAAAGAGAGAAGTTGTCTCCGTCGGTGTCTTAACAGACACACCTGGGCCAAAGTTGGAAACCAGAATCAAAAGTCCTAGTCTAGTCCTCACTAAGTTCAAAAAAATGTCACTGGAGTTAGTTATTATTTTTGCATCATCAATACCAAATTGAATCTAATTGGATGGGAATATACACAGACTTCTCACAAAATCACACTTGAATACATATCTTGCTACTTGGTCAGAATCTTATTAACCTGGAGTCTCTGTCACAATAAATAAGCTGTATGTTTTAGGCCTAATAGCAGACAGCCATTTAAAATGTAGGCAATGGCATATAAAGAATAAAGAGCCTTTTTTCCATGTCCTTTTGCCCACTATAGTTTCTCAGCGTGCTCTCTAGTAACATCTGTTTAGTCCAGGTAGATTTGTCATTTGCAAGGCTACTTTTACACTTTAAGTAAATTTCCAAGCCTCTACTTTGTTACTTTTACTTGAGTAAAGAAGTTAAATCGGTACTTCTACTTTTACCAGACTATTTTTTAACACAATTATCTGTACTTCTACTTGAGTACAGGAAGTGAGTACTTTTGCCATCTATGTTTATTGATATTGATTGATTTCAATGTTGATCAATCAGTGGAGCTGAGTGTCGCGATTTCGGTTTCATTTTGCATATTGTTACAGCCCTAGACGATATGACGTAACAATATTTTGGGTGTGAGAAATGGTGGTTTCAGAAGATCTCAACATGCATGAAAATCTGACAATTATTGAACTGAAAAAAAAGTAATTTAAGACAAAAAAAAACATGTAAGGCAAACAATTGCATTACACCAACCAAACACTAAGAATATTACACACAGTGTTTACTCTGGGCAAAGGTTAAAACGTTACATGCCTAGATGAACTCTTAACACAAGCTTAACTTCCAGCGAAAACATTTCCGTAACATTGTCCGGCTCTCAGAACTTAAAACCAATCAGTGTTTAGAAATTCAGATGACTTGTTTATCTTATGAATGGTAAACACCGAGGTGAAAGCTGTAAATCTAAACATTCAATGCACATAATACCTAACAGCTGAAGCTTTAAAACAGGGTCACACACATTCACAAACATGTTTCAATTTATACAGAATAGAAGAAGAAAATCTGTATCTGCTAAATGAGAAAAAAACAACACAAAGCCATGAATAAGCAATTACAGGTCATTTTGTTACAGATTTGCGTGACAAATTACAATGAATGAAGCAGTCATAGCGATAATGGGGTCAAGTGCCATAGAGCTTTTTAGCAAACAGTTCCCACCTGTGTACCTTAAAAGATGGCTGTACTCCTGCAGTGACCACAACACTTTGACACAAAACAGAGCACCTCCACTCCTTGTAATTTGAAAGTTATTTCACAAATCATTATCGTAAATTTCTCTTTGTGAGCTCTTTCTTTAGTATGAGTTTATGATCCGTCAGTTGGCTCTGAGGGGGAAGGAAAAGGAGGTGGGCTGAACATGTTCTCTGTGGGCTAAGTGGCAGCTCAATGTGTCATGGGAAAGAAAACATGCCCCCTGTGGCTGGCCTGTTTAAGGTATCCTTTCAAAAGGTTATCGTCTCTCTTTAATGCCAACATCACAGGCTGGTCTGGCTCCGAGCTAGTCACCAACAGGAAGTCTCTGCTAATCCTGGTCTTCCCTAATAGAGGAATTCTCAATATTCCCATTGTCTTCCTGGCTGCACTTCCTTGAAGTCTTCAACTGCTTTGTTTGGCTCTGATTCTTTTCAAGAACTATGATCTTGGACAGTTGGGATTTATTAAATCCATACTCAATTGTGATGCTTCAAAATATGAATCTGAAATAATGATAAATTCATCCAATTTGGTTACTTTGTTCCACTTTTTTGACTAAAAGCTGTGGTGTTCACCTTAAGATCACCTTGCAATCAAATAGTGTTGCATTTTTTCCCTTGGATTTTCCATAAAAAAGCCGTTCAGCCATTGTTGCTTAAGCTGATCACACTAAGATGCCAGTTCTTCTGTTTATTCCAAACAAACCTCTACTGCTGTCACTATAACATGATTTCCAGTTAGGGCTGGGCAATATGGAGATATCAGATATCACAATATTATTGACCAAATTGTTGATGTCGATGTTGATTTCAGCAGCTAGGTGTAGCTTGAATTTCTATCGTTTTAATTCAATCAGTCTAATTATTGATGGGAATGTAACTGTTTGCAAAAGTGTTGTGCTGCTGACTGGTTTGCTCTGAATGCTGATGCACAGATTAAAGCCAAGCCTGTCATGGGTATAGTCCAGTATAGCGCAGCTCCTATCAGCATTATTCCAAAGCACTCAGGCATGACATCTGCCAAGAGGCCTGCTGCAGGGTTTGGCCTCATCACCAGGAACACGTCCAAGTCAAATATTGTTGCCCTCGCACATTGTGGGGCAGCACCCTGTCACAGCTCCTATTTAACCAGGAGGTGATGTTTATGACAGTGCTCGGAAAATTAATGGCACAGTTTCCATACTGGACAAAAAAAAAACCCTGTGGGAGGTACAACATACCACACACACTCATGCACTTCGGATGTGGTGGTGTGGGGGGGAGGTGGGGTCAGGTCTCATGGTTTTTTCTACATCACAACTTGACCAGTGTGTTATCGGCAGCACAGACATGTCCGACACCATGCTCTGAAAAAGTAGGATCAAAGTGGATGACATAAGCCAGCACAGCCTTCAGAGGAATAAGATGTACACAGTGGAGTCTTTATCAAAGGCTTGCCTGTTATAAGATCCTAATTAAAGCTTGCGGAGCTCCCCCTCCCCCCTTCCCAGTGGAAATAGGTGTTCAAACATGATTCTGTTTTAGTTGGCCTGCTGCTCGGCTGAGAAGCTCCCCCTTTGGGCTTGCCATGAAACTCCTGCAATTGCCGGCTGTCACACTGCAGCACAAGGAATTCACAGTGTTTTTACTGTGTTTTTCAAACCATGAAATGCACTTCAGTTCAGCCCTGCAAGAGGAAAAGAATAATAGAGACTGTGATTCCGTTTGATCTCTGCTTTCTGTGGCTCTGAAATAACTAAAAAGGGGGCCTGTGGTTTAAGACAACACTAACATTGTCCAAAGCAATAAGAGCAACGCTACATGTCTGGTAGTGCAAACATGTTTATCTTTTTTACCCTTTTCCTGGTCTCTGCTAGCTGATATCAGACTCCTTTCTGCTAAGACAAGATGAGTAGATTTTGCTTTGTTTTTTGTCATAGGGGATAAGATAAATGAGAGGGATATCCATATTACAACCAGGCCACCACTGCGATATCAGCTGAGCCAGATGGTGGCTGGAAATGCATAGCTGATAAATAAAGTAGAGCTGGAAGTACTGTAAGGGAACAATTGAAAGAAAAAAAAACGGATGGAAAGTAAATACCAGCCGTCAGCTAAATACTGGGGAATTCTGGCTGTGGTTTGGAGGTTGATCTACTGTACCAGCCACTTTGGTAGGTTACTAAAGAAAATAGTTAAAGCTGCAGGTGAGTTCTGGTCTGCCACTGTGGTTACTGTGGCCAAATGTTAGTTTGGATATGTGTGTGTGATTTGCAGTGGAGACAAAAAAAAGTGCTGTAGTAAGCTCCTGTAATAAGCAGTATCTTTTGTCATTTGTGAGACCAGTGGTTTCTGTGCTGGAGATTTCAAAATCAGAGGTGAGCAGTGGTGTAATGCATTATTGTGTGAATTTTCTGAATAAGTGTGTTTCTTTTGGGAGATGTTTTTTGTCATTTGTTCAGACTAAGTACCCATGCTAAAGAATGGCAAAGCAACCAAACCAATGTAACTGCAGCAGGAAAATAAAGCTCTTCCTGTTTGAGGATTCTTTTCAGGAAGGGTCTTTCTCACACAGTGTTTAGAATAACATGTAAACAAAAAGTAAAAGCATCTGGCCATGTGTAATTGACACACCTTATTAAAATAATGGGAGTTTAAAGTGGAGAGAAAATAGATAACAGTATTGTATAGGGAATTAGGCTGCCTTTCCTGAGTGAAACACAGGCCTAAAATTGGACCCCGAAGAATGACCCAAACCCGACCAAAGAAGCTATATTTTTCCTTTATTTTACCCATTACTGACCATTAGCATGCCAGGCTAATGCAATGCATTGGCAACATCTAGTCTTCTCCCCTCTCCCCACTTGACACATATACAGTATCTGCTTTTAACACATGGCATTCAAGAAAGCAAACGCCCAGCATGGTCAGAGGAAAAATAGTAATTCCTTGATAAATTACATTTGAAACTTACCAAACAGCCAAGGCTATGCTGGTAGCCTACTACTTTGCTGCTTTCAATAAAGGCATAAATGAAAAAAACTCTAATCATTGAAAAACAAGGAAATACTGTAACTAAACAAAATCCAACTAAATCGTCTGGTAACAGAACTCTAAGTCAACGTGAACATATTTTAACTTTCATGAATAACTCAGAAAATGCAATGTTTGTATGCAGTGGTGTTCACCAAAAATGATGAATTGTTGTGGCTCAGGGTACTACATGAGAGGACATACTGTTGGTAAACTGAAGAATCATAAAGGCAAAAAATGAATTTTTCTAAGTGGTCAACTCTTAATAATGTAAAAAAACCTGTGCCTCAATATGAGACTGCCTGACCATTAATTTATACATAGGGACCTTGAAGAATTCAAAATACATCACAAACAGGTCTTCAGAGCTCACTATCTGACATAAGATAAATAGGTTACATATTGCTTTTTCTGACAAATATGGGCGTGCACATTTCCACTCTTGTTTGCCCTTCAACAAAGCTCATTAAAGCCCAATCCTTTATCAGTATCAACACCTATGGGTGAAATATATCAGCCTGAAGTGTCAGATAAATTCTCAACATGATACATGGGTCTTGGTTAATTTTACATAACATAAACACAATTCATGTTTTCTTTTTCTCGTTTTACCACATGACATCTTTGCGTAAGGCCCTGTGTAAATAATGTGTGTAACTTTAAGTTCTCCCTCATTACATTAATAAAACAATGGCATTATGTTCTTATTTGGTTTAGTATTTGTGTACTCTCTAACCCATATTGATGCTTTCTGCCTAAAGTTGGTGCCTTTGTGGTTTTAAGTGTTGAATAAAAAATGTTTTGTACCAATATATGCAATACTTAGATGAGACTATATACATGAATAACTTAATTTAATCAAAACAGACACCAAATTTGAGTATCCTTTGTGTAATAACTCAAACCATCTGCAATTCTCTCTGGCAAAGACCTCATACAAGTGTTAATATGCATTACAATGTCATGAAAATATTCTGAGAATTTGGCCTGTCTAGATTTTTAGAAGCTTGCAAGTTAAACCATGAGCTCAAATCTTCGGCATTTCAGTGAGACTGGGAGTGGGAAACAAGGAGACACGCTGACATTGACCTGATGAGAAACTGTCCATCAATAGCAGCTGGTCTCTCAGGATACACATCAAAAACACAAAGTCCTGGTCTTGCTCTTTTGGCAGGAGGAGGGAGGAGACTGTTGTTGTGCTGTAGACAGGGATAGAAGGTAACGGGGCTGAAGCCTGTACGCCTCTGTAAGACATGTGCACGGCTCTAAGTAGGAGAGATGCCGTCCAGTATTTACTCAGGTGGAATAATACACAACCAAAGCAGTCCAGTGTGTAGTGATAAAACAAAGAAGATTCTGAAGAATGTGCTCCATATGTTGCTCAGAGCGGATAAGCGTTAGCTGAATTCCCAGATTGGGTATCGATGTTTTGAGCATAAATGGATTCCTTTACCACTCAAAGGGCTACCTTGTTAGCCAAAATGTTTACCTAGTGAACCTTGTTAGTTTTTAAAGAATATACCATAGCTTCCGCATAGCTAAGTGTAAAGGAGTTGGAGCACACCAAGGCAAATTTTTTTCAACCTTGAGGGGAAAGGAAGAGACCATTTTATAGGCTGATGACTGGAACTGCAGAATATCTTCAAGATTTACTTTAGAAGGTTGAAAGGCCAGTTTGATACATTGCTATAGCAGCCAACAGAAAGACACTTAGCTACACTGCACATCGCCTCGTAGAATCCTCATCTTTAATATGCCCATGTCTCTCCTACAAGTTAAAGGAGGAGGAGGAGCATAATAGAGTTAAGATGAGGTTTAAAAATTGCTTTTGTCTGCAAACATGCAGTTCACCCAGGTTTTTGAAAAGAGGGTTTCTGTGTCAATGCTACTTATGGGTAGTTTTAATCAAGATATGTGGTCTAGAGTGCGGATCGGGCCGGATTTTTCTGTCCGAGCCTGGCCCGCGTCCGACAGAGCAGTAACCGAACCCGACCCGAGCCCGACAGGCATTAAGATATTTATGTCCGAGCCCGACCCGAGCCCGACACAGTTAAAATCGCATTTGTTTCTCATACTAATGACACATGTACGTTTGTTTGTGTGGAAAGCCCGCTTTTATTAAGCAATTGTAGGAAGGGGCATTGGGAAATGTCAACAGATGAGCGCATCAATGCACAGCTGACTTTCCTTCGTTTTCAATAGTTTTAAAATCTCCTGCGGCCAACTTCTTTTTAACATCTTCCATCGTTGCGCTGCCACATGTAGCTTAATACGCACGTCTTTCGTTGTCACAGCTAGTTTAACAAATTTCCGCACACAGGAAGACGGATGTTAGGGTAATATTTGACATTTATTTTAATCCAAAAACGAACATTTGCATCAGGTGAAACAGGCCCATTGGTTACCTACATAATAAGCTGTTTTAAATTCAAAATGTTCAATGCCTGATCGCGCTGATGTGACCGAGCCCGACCCCGAACATCCTTTCTAAAAATCTGTTCGAACCCGGCCCGTCGAGATCGGGTCGGGTATCCATCCTCTAATGTGGTCTATTAAAGTCAAAGCACTTGATTCTACAGAGTATTACAGGATGCGATACCAAGAATCAGTTAGCATTTCTTAAAATTATGCTAACCTGCAGCCGGATTTAGATTTACTTAATTTGAAGCAATGGACAGTCTTGATGGGGCTGGGGAAAGTGTTGGTAATGTAGTTGTACCTGCAACAGTAGTCCACACATTTACGGAGAAACACCACCAAGCTCTGTTTGAGTTGGATCCGTTGATTATATGTATTCTCTGTGGACATAGTGGTTACAAATTGCTTTAAAGACAAATCTCACACATACTGCACCTGCAGCCTCACAGAACAGTCTCACAAGTTGAGTTCAGACTGTGAGCAACTCTTGGCTTCCCTCCCTGACAGGAGGCCAGGAAGAAGATGGGTCCAGACCCAAACTGGAACGGCCTAATCACTGTTTTGGAGGGAAATCCAAAGGGAAAATGTAAGAAAGATGGGGCGCAGAATAAACATAAACAAAGGCAGCAATGTAAGGCTGCATCGGCTGTATCAATGTTTTATTATTTTAGAATGTGTGACTGTAAATTAATTTGGGCATGTTTATCCATTACTGGTAATTTATAGGTATTTTAGTGAATATATTTCAGAGTCTATCAAGTTTATTATAGGACCTGCTACACAAAGTGTTGATTTCGAGCCTAAGGAGTCTAAAAAACACAGCCTGCACATGGCAGGTGCACATTCCAATAGGGACAAGCCAAAAACATCTAGGTAGTATTCAACACAGATGTTCAATCCTCCCTAATATATATAACAAGCACATGTACCCTGTGTCTCCCTAACCCATGGACGGGAGTTGGAGTGAAAACATGCTAAGATCTGTAAGTCCATGAAAAGTGCAAATGAAAGGAATGCAAAAGATAATATGGCTGTAAATAATGATTGATTACAGCAACGGATGATTTCAACCTCACAGTACAAAATTTTTATTATATATCTGATGGAGAGAAGCATGTGACCTTGATATGTCAAAGGAAACAATTCAGGCCATAATAGGCCACAAGAATTGTTATTATCAGCCATCTAACTAAAATGGCTAACAATCACTACAACAGTAACCACCATTGTACTACTGCATCTGTATCAATCAATGTACTAGAACAATGGAGCATGCTTGTTAGACAAACAAAGATGTCCAGATTGTCATTACTATTTAGGTAAATGAGGCCATTTAGTAGTAACTAATGGGCTTGTGCCCTGGATCTCATGTTCATGTGAAAGTAAGTTACAATATTAGCACAGCTTCTTACATTGTTCTCTGACCCGAAACCACTTATTTCAATCAGCTACCAAACACTACGCAGAGCTGATGTAAAGTCAGTCACAATGTTGCCTTTATAATGGTTTTATATTCAAAAAGTCAAGGTTCTTCAAAACGTAGTTTATGTAGCCCCGGGTTACCGGTTGTTCAGTTGTTGCAGTGGAAAAGGGAAAGGCTGTAAGTTCCTGTGTATCTACAGACTTTGTTGCCTGTGATTTAGGATACATACACCTAAGATAAAGCAACTGCAATTTGGTTAATACCAAAATAAAATCATGTGATCCTTTTATAGTCTGCTTCCCAATAAATCTTCAACTGTGTCCAAAATGAGAGCTCTTAAGGACTATAGTAACAAAGCGCAACCGTAGTTTATTCAGACTCCCAAATGGCTTCTAGCTAATGCAAGACTTCCTTTAATACCAAGTTGACAGCTTAATATGATTCCCCATCTTCCCAGTGGCAAATAAAGCTGATGGGTGTTTTGATGTTGTGTTCAACAATTGTGTTCCAAATGTATTTGAAAAATCTTAATGCCTTGAGTTAAATAAAAAATCTGGAGGGATTAGATTAAATGTATCCGTTTTCATTTGCTCTGAAAATGTTCCAGGGGTCACATTTTTGGGGAGATGTCTCTAGACATAGCAGCAGTTCACAAGAGGGAGGGGTGCAGAAGAAACATTACAGTGGAGCTTTCAGTGGTAAAACAGTGAGGCAAGTAGTGGCACTTGCATTCTGGGATATTTGATGTTTGATTTCATGGGAAAACAAACCTTTCATCCGCCTTGAAACAGCTTCCAAATGGCCGATGGCGTGTTCTGACTGGATATGGCTTTTATACCTTAACCAACTAATTATTCTTTCATTCAAGAAAATATGGCATGTTAAAGCTCGGCTATTGATAGCAGCTGAAGAAACCCTGACGTAATAATTAAAATATGTATGAATCAGATTAATCAAAGTCCATTATCTTTCAATTGCCATTTATTACGAGCTCCAGAAGACAATTGTATATAACATGAGAGCGGGTTAATCTTTATTTTTCTCATTCCTTTCCAAATCCCTGAGTGGCAGATACGGTGCATTGAGAGATGGGGCACAGCTGCCATGTTGGCTGTGTGGACTAACATAACACATAATGCTTTGGCTATCTCTTTTCGTTTTATAGACTAAGACACTAGCCGTGAAATCCACATCTTGTAATCAGCCAAAAGTAATACTTCACAGTTAAATGTTATGGTTTTCCTCAAGACCTGCGACTGTGAGAAAGTACAGCCAACGCGTTACAGTTCAAAGCTCAATGGTCACATAAATCAAGAGCCAAAATAATAGAGCAAAAGGGTTGGTTTTATGACATTGAGGGTTGATCATGTAAGTTTTTCTGTTTCTGTATTAGGTGAAATCAAGTCTTAGAATTTGACAGAAAAGAAAATAGATGCTGATCAGGTGATCTCAAATATCTCAACGGTCGCTTCTCCAGACAGAAAGTCCTTTTTTCCACTTGATAGATGGTTACTAACTGTTGGGGCCTTATCCCAACCTCTCCACAACTCTGTGACACCATTCAAGTCAAGGTCATATGATAGCCCTGCAGGACTCTTTCCTTTCTAAAGGCTGTCCACCTTGGTCCTGCTGCTTTGAAATCAAACTTCCCATTGTTATTTTTACTGCCCATGACAAGGACAAAGGGACTGGGCAGCGGGGACACACACACGGCTTGTAATGCAATAGGGCTGGGAATTCCTCTTTAATTTCAATGCTATACTTGATCTCTGGGCTGCATGACTGACCACCTTATTATCTATAGCGACAGGAGCTTATCAATACAGAACTCGCTGGGTCCACAGACCAAAGACAAACACTTCCTTTATCCAGGATGTCCCCTCTGGGCATGAGACACGAAGCGCAGGCCAACCAGCTAAATTCCACAACTGAAAGGGTGGGAGACTGAAAATCAATTCTAAACAGTCAAATTAGTTTAACAAAATAGTAAAATTAAAAGGAGGACCTTTTTTACATCTTCTGCAGAGCTTTCCTCAATGTCTTAATAACAAAAACAATTGAACAAAATGACGAGGTGTGTATTGACATTAAGAGAGTTAGAAATATCTGATAATAAAAAAGCATTGCTGTCAGCCTTTCCAGAATAATATATGTGTTAAGTTTAGAATGTCCAGATTGGCCTATGGACATTGTCCATTGAAAAAATATGCAAGTTACCAAATATTCATTTTTGTTCAACTTTTAGCTGTCACCAATCACAACTACAAAGCATGTTCCTACATTTGATCGTAAAATATATTTAAAATACCCCATACATGAGTAATGCAATGAGAAAAAACTGCACACAAAACTGAGCTAGAGGCTTAAAGAGTGTGACATTCATGACCTTTGGAAAAAAGATGAGATACATGTGCTCTTTAATGTTAAATAAGTAAGAACAGTCCCATATTCCTCATATACTGTATCTCCACTCCACTATAAGGAAAAATAAGTAATTCATCTACTAAAATAGATTATTACTTACTTACGCTTACTTACTAACTTACTTACTGGCCCTACACTTCTGTAGTTTTTAACATTTATTTTATTTTAGTTATTTTGATGACAGTTCATTTTTTGTATTGTATTGTATAGTTCTCACATTAAGTATGACACATGAATAAGTCCTTCCTGATACAACACTCAATCGACCAAGTTCTCAAAACTGAGAACCAAATATTTCACATGATGAAGAAGTGATTTGTTATCAATTTGTTCTTGTTCACAAAGATTGACAGGATGAATGTGACTCCCATTGGTTTGTTCCTTACTATTGACACAACAAACTGACTTCTGTGATAGTCCTGCTGCTTGGGAATGAGCTGAGAGCAAACAAACTTATTCACTATTATGGAAAGGCACTGCGCCAGGTGCATTGTTTTAATGAAGTTCCCTCTTGTTACTAAATGAGTGATGACTTTACTGAGACAATAAGAAACGTTTTTTTTGGCCTCTTAAGGGTAGTGAATATTTACTTTCAGGGTACATTATATTCTTTTATTGACTGAAAAATCAATCAAATTTAACAACTTCTGATGATGGTCATTTACATTATAATTAATTATTATCATCATGTCTGTCATGTAATTTCTTTGTAATGCACCATGAGTAACCACAAGATTACTGTTGATTAAATTATAGCATGTCTTACTATATAACAATGTGACACTCCACCTCTTAACTATAGAGATTTAAAAAAAATAAAAATAAACCTGCCAGATGTAACTTCACATTCAAATTGTGAGTAAAATTGAGGGTGAAGGTCAAATGTTATCACTCAAAATTTCTACCATGATAGATATTGCATTGCAGACATTGAATTGCAGCACTAAATGTTGTGCCGAGCAATATCCAGATGTTGAAACTCTCTGCTAAGAAGCAGTTCGGTAAATTGTAATAAGTTGCCTGGGAGCTACATTTTCCCATAGTGGCAGCAAGGTTAAGTACAGTTGTTAAGCCGTAACTGGACAGATGTTATATTAAAATAACTTAATTCTTATTAATGACCTAGATTCAATAGTGAGATTTGTCAGTAATGTTCACTGGAGGTTTCTTTGAAAGTATTTTAAATAACAAAGCATTCTGATGACATTGCTTATTACAGCCGGCAACAAATGTATGCTTTATATTGCATTAAATTGTTTGTTAGTTAGCCAGGTATCTAAAAAAAAAAGATTATATCAAATATTAAGTTTGATATGTTGCAATTTAATACCATCAGAGCCTCTCTACAAACAACTGAAAACAAACAGGGATTAGAGTGGGTGGTGGCAACACACCTTCAGTTTGAGATGTGAACCTTCCAACAATGGACACCCTCAGGCATCCTGTGCAGGTGTGACCTGAATTTGATAAAAAAACGTAACTTCTTACCCAGTGCAAATAAAGCCGAAGCTGCCCAGGTGCAGCTTTTGTTTGTGTGTGACTTTTGGCAATGAAGCAGCTTTCGCAACAGGGCCGGGGAAGTAAAAGCACAATGAAGGCAAGGCACTGAAAGCTTTACATGTTCAGCTGATCAGAAAGATAGTATAGGGCTCTTTCTAGAAACCAAAAACTGAGTGCTATGGAAAAATTAATCAAAGTCAATATTTTAAATGCAAAGTAGGCTTCACTTCCTAGTATTTATTTACCTTAATCCTAAATAGAGGGAAACCGGAAGGGGGCAGGGACTGCACACAAAGGGAAGATGAGCTCTGTTCATCAAGAGTCATGTCTGCTATCAATCTTTTGAAAAGCCATTTGGGCCAGGGCAGAAGAGACAGAATAACCTGACAAGTGTATTAAGTGACAGGTGTAATTTCAACCTGACTTGAAAGGCTAAGCATGACAAAAAGGAGGACAAAAGAGTGACCCCTCTGATGAATGAGACAAAAGATGACAATGTGTTTTTTTCCTTCTCCATTATGTGACTAAAACTGATAAATTTGTGTCCTAACAGTCCTTAATCACAATGATGAAACCCTCTATGATAAATTAGGTGGGTGATACTTGAGACAGGGTCTGTGTCTTAACAAAGACAGTACACATTTAAAGTCAAATAAAACTAATTAGGCAATTTGCTTTTGATTTATATTTTTAATTATAACCCACTTATCATGCAAATATGCTTATCAGGCAAATATGCTTTTAGCAAAGTCGGTAGGTCTGCTAAAGCATGCACATTAAAATGACTTAAATGCTTCTTAACATAATGTGCATACACAAATGATGGAAAAGGGTTAAAACATATAGGACAAGGGACTGCTTTGCATTAGAGTGCAGTAAAAACTAGTCGATAGGAGGACCTGGAATGCATTACTAGGACTGATCCTCAGGTTTGAGGAGTTCGGCAGATAGGAGCTTGAGTCATGTGTTTCAATAGGCCCTTAAAAATACTCACGAACAGTGTGAAAGATACCTTACGATGGTGGGTGGTCTTATTATTGAACCTTATCGAAGATTAACGTGGATAATTTGACACTTTCATAAGGAGGCTTTTAGGTGCAACAGAGAGCAGAGGAGAGAAGTCCAAACCGTGTCCATTTTCCTTATACTGCATTGTTGTTTACTATTTCTGGCAGATGTTAATATAAAAATGTCACATGTGTAACATATATAAGAATACCAAATGGATACCAGCAAATTAATATATATATATATATATTAATGTTAAAAAATATACATACTAGTAAAATATAAATGTAACATACATGTTTGTATGAAAAAAGGTACGACACATGTTTTACTGTACAGTGTGTCCACACATGTGCACATGTCTGGAATACATCTGTGCAATGTAAATATACCAATGAGATCAAGCCTTGCCAAACTGTATAAAGATTACCTGTTACTTAAACAGTTTCAAAGAGAAGCGCACAAATGTGGGTTCAATTTTAAACAGTGGGTCTCAAAGGAAAATAAACACCTTCCTGATTCAATTTTTCAGCAAACGAAACTCTTAAGAGATGAAAAATAAGATGAGGTGGGAAAATATTATGTCAGCAAAACAATGTTACACAACATGATATGTTGCTTGTTTTTATTCTGGCTCTATTTTCTGTATAAAGGAAGAGAGTTTAAATCACTTAATTTTTCACTGGAGGTTTCTTTGAAAGGAAAAAGCTGTATCTCTCAAATGGTTTAAGTTATGTGGGGCTGAATGAAAGAGTGGGGGCTTTTGCATAGTACATCTAGCATCCAGGGGGAAACCTTCTGGTGTTACTACCTCTACTCCCCTCCGTGCACTTCATGTGATCTCATAATTGCAAAGCCCACAGGGGCAAGTAAATGGGGGTCAACAAAAATCCTTTTTTTGTACTTCAGCATCTTGGAAGTGAATCATTTGATGCCTATCAACACTGTCCGCAGAACATTGCGGAATACAATTCCCAAAATGATATACATTCCATTCATCACATAGTGTTAGTAGAGAGAGAGCATTTTGTTAAAAGTAATGTTTGTAGTAAAAATAGTCAGCTTCAGAAGTTAAAATCTCTCCCTGGTTTATCTAAGTTTAATTAAGCATGCAGGCTTTGTCCATGAATCAACAACACCTTAATAGCTAAGCTTGACTTCAGACAGGACGGGCGAAGCTCCACCTTCACCATGGCAGACAATACGATGCCTGCATCACTGCTGATGCCCCACCAATACGCCATTCAAACTCCATCTTACCGTCACTTTGGAATAAGACCTAAAGATAGTTGTACTCCTTCGCTTGGGGCAGCAACTCAATCCCAATCCAAAGGAGGCATTTTCTGACTATTTTCTGACAGAGTACCTGAGACTTGGTAGTGTGGACTTTCATTCCAACCGCTTCACACTCTGTTACAAACTGCCCCGGTGTGTGCTGGAGGTCACGGTCTGATGAAGGCAAACAGCCTCTCTCTACTTACCAACTGCACCTGGAGATTCTGTCTTCTGGCCTTTGCTGAACTCAACAGCAACTGCCAAATGTGGAGAATATGGAGACAGCATTCACTGCAGACAAAAAAGGACTGACCAGCCAATAGTAATGGCCCTGGCACCTATTTTCCCCCTCTACCCTCCACAGGAAACTCCCTGTCCCCTTTACCACTGCAAAGCTTTTAGACTACTTCTGTGATCTCTGACAGAGGGATGGGCAAAGGAATCCTTAACTCTCAGCCCTTAGCCAGGCATCTACTTGGCACCTCTCATACTAGGCAACTGTGTCGGAGTGAGCCCAACCATACCTAGTTAGTACTGCTCTACCACCTGCACCAACTTACAACTCTGTCCTCACCCAAAACATGATGCTTCACATCGCAAAAGCCATTTTTAGCAGCCAAGGATGAGTTTAGCAAGCCCGCCACTTTTGCCTGCCATTCAACTGACAATACACCTGACCCTTACACCTAATGCAGGCGATGAGACAAGTTACAAGAATAAAGGCTCAGATATGGTACATAAGCAGATCTGTTAAATGCTACATTGGGTGTCTGTAAAGGCAGACGTGTTCACACATTTACATATGACATATGACTTAAATTCACATCAAGCTGAGCCTTTTGGCCATGGATGAAGAAAGTATAAATTGTTCTTAAGCGCTCTCATCATTACGCAACATGGGTTTTATACATTTTCTAGAATAAAAGATAATATAGTTTTATATGAGTAAGAAAAGCACATAATAATCAGTATTAATAGTATTTATGTCCTATCATGTCACTGGTTGTAAACAATAACAAGCGCAGGTCTTAAAGTATTCTGGCACCGTGCCGGATCTCCGGCGTGCGGCTGTGAGGAAAAATAAACAAATAAATTTGATAACTTGCATGCGGTTTTATATTTTTGAGTCAGATGATTTCACCTACCAATCATATGAGAGAAACGCAGCTCTAACTAATGCAGAGCTTAAAGGCCACATGGGATTTGTTTTTGATGCGCTAGGTTTAACCAATCAACGAACTTCCACCTACCAATGAAACAAGTTTGAGCCAATCAGATGGAAAGTAGGGGCGGGTCCTTGGCGAAAAGCGAGAGTGCGGTGTGTGATCTCCATGGTACCACCGCTAACAAAATTGTAGATACAGCTTCAGCTTTAGTTGAGAAAGGAGTTAGAAATAAATGGCACTGGGCACAAATAGAGGACAAGAGGAAAAGGGTGGAGACGGGAAGCCGTTTAGCACTTGGTGCCTCAAACTGAGCACCCGGCTGCAGCGTATGTTCAACTGTACAGCAGCAGAGGTAAGAAAGTGCTTGCTAGTCATTAGATGCTAGTCACAAAGCTTTGTTCCATGCACTCTGTCATACAAGTACATTACTGGCACTGACAGCTACCGCTGCTGCTGCGACTGCGCCTTCACCGACCGACCATGTTTGTGATAAAATCAAAACGTGTGTGCACGTTCATGACGGAACATGATTTGTCATTAACAATGGCCACTGTGTAAAACGTATCTAAAGCCCAAACTGCCTTGACAAGCTTTCTGTTTGGAATCAGCATAGCCATTATTTAAACATAACAGCCTTGTCCCAGAGTTTAGACTGTCTCAGAATCTACTAGAACATGGCACAACGCATATTCAAAAAATTAGACGTCTAGCTATATGAAAAGCTAAACAAAGCAAAGGTTTTAATAAATGTACATGAAGCAACTAATGTCAACATGGACAAAATCACAAATGTACTAATTCGTTTTTTTGATGATGACCTGACCAAAGTAACAACACAACATCTAAAAAAAGTTTTGTTTTCACAATGACTCAATGTAGGATTATGATATTATTGCAATATTTAAATCTACATTGATTTAATATATGGTTGGAAGAAGTAAAAATGTATCCAAAACTTTACTTCTTAAAAATGATGACTTATATTATTGTGTAATGTAAGAAGGACTTTAACTGTTTTTCCAGTCAAATTAACTTTAACGATTGCATATCAAAACATTACATTGCCCCCCCCCTCCCCTCCCAAAAAAGGTTTCAAGCTCAGGATTTTTTTTCACTTTAAGCTCTGCAAACGCTAACAATTTAGTTTCTAAGCCATTTTGAAAATAAGGCTAATACTGATACTTATACTAATCATACAATTGTGAATATTCTAAATGTTGTTATGCAAGGTTAAATAAACTGTGGAGTTCATAAATGCTCCTAAGATTGGTAATACCCCTTCAGACTTCAGGTGAGGCCCGATTAGAAATCATCTTGGGGGTTCAATCTGAAAAGCACACCTAGGACAAGGCAGTTGGAGTTTGGTAAACAGGGTTTTATGGATTGGAGAGGGGCGGGCAGCTGGCTCTCATGGTATTTTGGGGAGGGACGGATAGGGGGGCATTTCCACTCAACTTGACACAGTATGGATTTTGTTCCTGTCCTGATGGAATTGCAGAAATATTTTAGGGGAATCCCATTACGTAGCAATTGGAGTGCTGTAATAATGTACTCACAGTCATTTTCCCACTGCGGTTGGCCTCCTCTCGCTCTGCCAGGGCTTTCAGGAAGTTATCTTTGAGTTCTTTTCCTGCACTTGCCAGTGTCCTGGAAAAGACAACACTCAAACGGTTTGAAATGTTTCTCTTAACCTGAAAAAAAGTCACATGAAGCCTTAAAGGTTCTTTATGGAAAGCCTCAACATGTTGTAGCTTCATGGTACGCTAGCCTATCTCTGCTCTATAACATTAACAGTTAACTTAACAATAATCCTCAATGAAAAGGACTGAGTACAATTTTCTCCATGACTTCCCTTACTATTTGTAAGCACAACATATTCTAGGGCGTAACTAATTCTTGATTAAAATGTATGATTAATAACATTAAAAAACATTTCAACAATGCATTACTACGCAAGATGCAACAGAAAGCGAGTATGACATGCAATTAAAGTCATGATATACTCAAGCCAGTATCTAGTGCTTCACCAAAGCTGCCAAGCTATACTCCCGAATACTGTTTTTTAACAGAAATAATGTATTTTCTCTGAAATAAATCTAAAAACTACAAAGAGCATGAAGAATGTAACAGTTGCATTTCTTAATTTTAGTATGCAGAGCAGTATTATCAGAGTTTAATGACTTTATACGATACTGTGGCAGTTTTACACTAAGGCTGGCTTGTTTCCATGGAAACATGGTTTTGGCACACACTAATATATCCACACCTGAAAAAACATTGGCACTAATATTTGAACACTTAACACTGCAGTATGAGCAACAGAACTCTGGCTTGCAGCCAGAATTGACTGTGCAAAACATTCATTAGATCCACAGCGAGTTAACATCTTAAAGGCAGTAAACAGGTCATTTGGAAACCTCTCAGTTGTGGTTAAGAATGCAGCAGCAGAAAGACAGGGAAAAAAGGCCATTCATTAAATCAAAGTTACAGTACAGTGAAAAAACAAAGGAAAGGACATCCCTGACTTTAATCATCTCCAACTGCACTGAATATTATATAGTATTTTAAGCATAAGAGCTGAACTATGTGAACAATTACTTATTTTACTATTATTTTTACCTAATTTAAATCCCTCCAAAATTCAATTTTATGTTCAGTTAGTTTCACCCAAGTACATTTTTTAAACTGATGAAGCACTGGCATATTTGCAGGCCCTTTTACTAACAATGCATGTGCATTATGGGACCAACTGACCTGATTGGGATGAGCATCACTTGCAATTCTTCCATATTAATGCCGATACATTAACCGAGTTTAGCACCAATAACAAAAGATGCTGGTTTCAATTACATACTTTGAGATAAACATGTTACTCTACAGAGACCCCATTTCAGTTCCACAAAAGAACCCAATATTGTGTACATGAAAGCTGTACATCTGCCTAAACACTTTGTCTAAATAAAAAACATTTGCAAAATAGGATCAGCTATTAGTTCTTGACAGTTTAATACTTCTTGCTATTAATACATTTGCTCTGTACCAAAATAGTATTGAGGTCCAATACTTAGCCCTTTACAGAAGTCGTGAGAGGAAGCAATAAACCCAAATTTCCCTGAAAAACCACCTGCCAGTTTGACCCAGTAATCCCCAGGTCATAAATCTGTTTCTTTCATGCTGAATATTCAAAACTACTAAATTTACTTCAGTTTCATAGTCTGCTTCACTGTCCAAAAATAAAACAAGGTATTCTACATCATTGGCTTTAAAAGAACACAAAGCTCTTTAAAAAGCCTCAATGGCCACAACTACTACAGACAAACGGCAAAGCCAACGTCTGCTCCTAACCTACCTTAACATCACAGTAAAAGAGAACAGGCTCTGAATGTATACTAGAATTTGGAAAAGATTGTAATTTATACTAGTCCTTTTGTCTTGTGGCCCATAATGAAAGTCTTAAAGGAATCACACAGTGGTAAAAGTGCACGGACAGCACATATTTAGAGGCTGGAACCTCACTCCATCTTCTGAGTGAGTGAAGGATTGCTGCTGGGTCATGGGGGCTGAGGCCCCAAAGTAAACACAGGTGTTGAGGAGGCAAGTGACTGGGGTTACCCCATCCAGTAGCTAAAGCAACACACAGTCACGGAGAGTGAATAATACTTCAGAAAAACATGTGGACCACAGCAAGTTTGAGTTTCCCGTCAATTAACAAATTTCTTATCAAGCCTCATTTAGGAGGGATAACAAGAATTTCACTATTAAATGATGGTTATTAGTGGCTAATGACTAGGTATTAAGCTAACTGTGATCCAGCCATGTGTTTAAAGTGTCTTGTTTTTGGATTGTGGTCAAGGCAGGTGGGCCCTGGCATTAGTAGAAAAAGAAGTGAGGAAACTATGTGAACAGTCATCATCTGGCTTGTTGAAAAAAAAAAATACATCTTACTAAGAACATCTGTCCCACAGATATGATTTACTTTTAGAAAGTAATTTTGTGTTGTGCCAATTAAAAGGAGGAAACACTACAACACAGCATAAATCTTAATTTATAAGCTCTGTGAGTTTGTGTATCTGCTTCATGGACACTTAAGCCTTTGTAACTCTAGATTTCAAGCTCTTGGGAGACCATCCTCACCAGAAAGACTACCCCATTGTTCTTTTGTACAAATGCTCCTTGTCACCATTTTCCTAACAATAGACCTCTCGCCATCATGCAAAGATAAAAACATTGGTCTTTAATCTATTAAAAAGATAAAGATTTTTACGTAAACAGCAAACATTAGTTGGAAAGGCAAAAACATTGCTGCCACAAAAAGACTTATAACATCCTTGCTTTAAAACAATGCATGGGTCTGAGTGGTGGGGTTGTTTAAGGTACCAGTGAGACAACAAATACAATCCAGGAAGTCCAGTTGGACTAAACCCTGAACTGCAGGACGGCTGCAGAACGACTCCGCTGCATGTCGGCTCTGTGCTCCGCCGTCCTTTAATACCAACCAGGTCCGGAACGGCAGCAGCCATGACTGACAGCTGAAGTCAGAAAGACCCAAAAGATCTCTCAAATGCACGTATGATCACGCAATATAACAGGATGTAGTTTCTACATAGACAGTTAAAGCAATGGGCCAAAAGATCCTGTTGCTCTGGACAGAGACAAACTAAAATGCTAAGTAATATTAGTAATTAAACCTAAACAGCTAATGTGAGTCGAAACTGTCTGCGCTCTTCTCCTGACAATACGGTGATTTGTCAACTACGCAACAGAAAGAACCACAAAACCTCTGACCTGTTGACTTCAGGCCTGTCTCGCCTGTCATGCCCATTATGACATTTTCAAGGTGTAGTGCAGGGAAATATGATCCACCGTAAGCATGGTGTATTTTATTTTGAAAATGAACCGGATGCTTTATTTTGGCAAAAATAGAAGCACTGCATATCTGCTCCGGAGTCGGAAAGCAGCCTTTCCGCAGTCAGTGAAGACACGCACATTGACGTTAATGGAAACCTATTGACTGGTGGAAATCAGGGGTAACAGGATGTTTAACGCAGGGCTCAAGTCAGTCAGGTGGCCTTAGGGAAGAGGTTAGCATGGCTAACAATTTGTTATGTTTGTGATGTTGGTTTGTTTTTAATTCAACCACAATTCAACAATAATCAGAAAATGCTAACAAGTCATTTTTTGGTTAATATAGTTCTATATATTTTTTCAGTTTGGTATGAGAAGTTGTTTTTCTAATAAAAATTGAAAAGGTAGCTTTTAAAATATAATTAATTATGAGGAATTAAATTGGTGTAATGCACAGATAGCTTTAGCAGTTCTAAAAAGTATATTGCTAAAGTGCTAAAATAGTAAGTGTTACGCATAAAGCAAGTATTAGGTACTAGATGTCTTAAAATAAATGCACCCTCCAGATGTTACATTGTAGTCAGTCAAGGTGAGTAACACTTGCCATCAACCGAGCAGAGATTCCAGTTAGTCTCACAAAGTATTTTACAAACGATATAACTATGACATTAAAATGTCACACAACTGGTTACAGAATAAAAATCAATCAATGTGCCTTTTTTATTTTATATAAATAAAGTATAGATTGAACTCCTGATCACTCTGTTATAAACTGGAGTTTTTGCAACACTTTGTCCACCTCTATAAGGGGGTGAACAGCTGAAACTACACAGCAACTATCGTCCAAGCTTGTTTACACATGTATAAACAGCATGACAGTGAAATGTACTCAGTCCAGGGGCCTTCTTCCTGGACCCTAAGCCCACTAAACTGATGTTTTAAACTATTTATTCGGAGCATCTACATTACCTAACCCCATCAGACGATGTTTTGGAACTTGGGTTTTCATATTTGTAATATATTTTAGCTGCGATGATTGTAGTGTGCAGATTTGGGTATAGAAATAAGCAAAGGTCTGACTTTGCGTCTATCAGACATGGTAACGTGACAAAGTGTAAATTATTCTTTGAGCAACTACTTCACTTGAACTTGTAAAATGAGACCTTACAGAATCAGGACTTGTCAATTTAACAAGCCACCTGCTCAAAAAAACCTGCTCATTTTGTCTTCTTCATCTGGACATCCATAGACTTATATAAGCTATAAATGCAAGTTTCTAAACGATTCTTAGAAATATAGAATCCGTTTTTGATACGTAATCTTACCAAGGTTGTTACCAAACCTTTAATGTGATAGGCCTATTTAGAAGTGCTATAGCCACGTCATGGTTTTGACTCACGCTGTACTCCAATTGATGTACTCTAATTTATTTATTCATTTTGTGCAATTTCATCACCCTTGGCAAACAAATTTGATCTGTATCAGGTTTTGTCGTCTTTCACACGTGCAAAAATTTGTTACAGCAAAGTAATTCCCAGCATAATTAATGGAACGTCATTAAAACGTTCTTTGAGGAATATGGGGCTAGCATTCCTTCTTAATTTGTAGCCTTCGTTTTGCAAATAAATATTCAACAAATGGACAAATAGTGTTTTCTGGGAGAATTTAATTCCCTGACGTGTAACAGATGTGCTTTGAAATAATTTCTTCTTTTATTCTCGAGTCGGATTAACAGATTGAAGCTTTCATTAGCCTGCCGCTTTTGACGGTATGGCAGATGGGAACTTTCAATATTACAGTGATTTCCTAACAACACGTACTGTACCAGAATATTTTTCCTCCGAGTGCTTGGGAAAATGAATCTTATGGAAAATATTATTGTGGGCTGGTGGACGTCAAGGAAAATTCCACACAGCATGACAATTTACTTTATTTTGGGCTTTTTATAAAATCCTCTGTCACCTCTGATTACAATGAGCTGAATGTATCAGTTACACATGTGCTACGCATGATATTCTACCTGAGCTTTCTTTGTATATTGTGGCCACCTTGGCTTTTGGGGCTTGGGGAGGTTGTAAATTGTGCAGTGCCTCCCTGAGAAGTGCATGGTTTTGAAGGTGGATCAAAGGAATCATTGTCATCTTTTTTATGAGTTTTTATTGAGGCAAAATTAGATGTATTCCATTTGGGGAACATGCAGTGATGGATACTGTAGTCCAAAAAGGGAGAGAGTGTAAGATTGTTTTGAAGTGAAATCTGATGTGTAGATTTAAATAGAGCTAAAGAAAACTTCAAAGTTTTGGAAACAAATATCTACTCCAATTTAGTTCCTAAAATGAGAGAACAAGCTCCCATCTCTGAATGACAGTCTGCTTTGCACATGTTAAAATTGTGGTTTCTTCCTCATCACTTCATTAGCTTACATTGCAATACAAAGCACCACATATGAAATCATTTAAAAGTAGTTCTCAACTCATTTCAACTGCTGTTTAGTGAAGTATTTCCGTAGCAACAAAATGATAATAGATATATTTCTTATCTCTGGTTATACTGCTGGGGCTATTCAGGAGTTTCATGTCCAAAATCAATTAAAACAAGGTGGCAACAATGAAACTACATATTAGAGACCTTGTCTTTCAAACTTTGCCTCAGGGAGAGCCCTTCAGACCACCTGATCACATCTGACACATCAGACACATCCTCCATCTACAGAAGTACAAAGGAGAAGTTTGGCCTGGTGGCCTGATGGGAAGAGCTGTATTATGAAACCACTTCCTCCCCTTCATTAAGGGCACTCAGCTATAGTGTACTGGGTGTAGGTAAAATCAAAGTGGTTTCTATCATTCTGCATATGAACAAACATTGGAGACTGCCTGAATGCGAGGGTGCAAGATGTTAGAGGTAAAAGTGAAAACATCCTCAATATGTCATTACTACGTCTTTTGCACGTAAAGAAGAAGAAACGACGTCAAAAACAGTTCAAAGAGTTAATGATGATGATGTTCAGAATCAACATCTTATAGAATATATTCCTGAGTGTATGTATTATTTGGGCCTCCCTTATATCTTGTTGCACATTGTAGGAGAAGCTGGATGTAAACTGGGTTGTAACAAACAACGTTCAGGTTTATCGCATTATCATTTTTCTTCTGGTGGACCTGCGGCATCAGTGGGTCATAACACAACTGGCAACTAGAAAGTTTTTACTTTTTTGCACGGAAACATTGGGTCCAACAATTGTCACACCTGGTATTACCATGTAATGTGGATGTGCATTTCCTTTTTTGGTGTCTTACATCAAGCAAGTAAGGGAGGGCAGAAGTTTCACCAATCAAGCAATTCATTTTAAATATGGAATGACTTCTAAAATGTGGAAACATCCAGGTCAAACAACAGCTTGTTTTTCATTATCTGGTGCACCATATGGTCCTCAACTGGTGTATATGTTGATCTACAGTATGTGCTGCGTGGTGGGATGTGGTGGCGAGCTTAAGCCTGGCAGGATGTGCGTCTCAAGACCGAGGTTGCAGGGGAGAGCTCCAAAGTTACACATCCGTTCAAAATCACAAAGAGCAAAAAAGGCAATTGGCTTGACAGCACATGTAATAGAGACTGCAAAACCTCGTTGCCCGAGGGCCCTGGCCAGAGTAGCAGTCGTGGAGAGTGGCAGGGGTTTGGCTCGCTAAAAATGAGCCTGGGATCAGCTTTGTGAGGCTTCTCATGTCAGTCACATCCACAATCTTATTTTCGTTAAGCATCTGGAGGTTGGATCCGCAGTGAAATGTATTCACTGTGCGTGTTCGTGGCACTGGTTTTACTTGGCACAGCAAGTGATCACTTTTAATATAGAGTACAGAGTTAGAGAGCAGAGAATTCTTGAGGTAGACTGTAAAAACGCAGCAGCACAATGGACAATGAGCATGGCTGTGGTTTGGACTGTGGGGAGATCGCGGGGAGCCTGATGGAAACCTCGCAGGGCTGCCATGAGCACGCGAGGTCAGGACATATGCTGACATGGACTTCTGGGCCTGAGCCAGAGCCGGAGCAGAGGAAACAAAGGCCTCACATCTGCTCAGCCGTGCTCCTCTGCTCCTCTTGGTTGTCTCTGACTTCATATCAGTTGTTATTTTTGTCCGAGATAAAACGCAATGCTATCAAGACTTTTTAATATTGATGTAGTTTGCATCGCACAAAACACAATTTTCAACATCTGGCAGGTTTAGAGGTTTGGAATAATAAAAGAACAAGACATTTATGTTCTGCTAAAAACAAAGTCCTGATGTCATGAAGTACTTGTGATGCAACCTTTTTAGCCTACAACCCCAAATTGTTCTCTCACTTCTGGAAAACAAAACAAAATGTTAATTTTCTTTTGCAGAGTTGTTGTTTGATAGCATTTTACAAATCTGAATCCAGTATGAAATTCACATTCACACAAATTAATTGCAGGCCCCTTTCAAATCAATTTAGGTCCAGCTTTCAACATTTTAAGAAACAAAAGTTAAAAAGATCATTCTAAATTTGATAGTTTTTTTTTATTAAAAAAAAAAACTGACATATTTGCTTGTTAGATAACTATTAACCAAATATTTTACACATCATTTTTAGCTAAAAACAGAAACATTTAAGGTTATAAGATACGACTCAAATACTTAACAAATCCAGGTATTTTACCAACTTGAAATTGGATCCAAGATTGAAGCCAGCTATCAGAACCCAACCCTGTTCTTTTACTATTTGTTGATTCTGACTACCCGTTCAGCTTCCCCCTAACCAAACAACTGCACAACTGACTAAGCATCCCATTCATTCAAGTATTGTATTTCACTTATGTCTGATGAGCGCACCAGGTCTTTTGTTTGGTCTTTATGTGTTGTACTGGCAAACCCCCCTCCCCCCCCTTTCACGGCCAAGCTGTCAGGAGGAGCGTGTTGTCCTTAGGAATGAGACAGGGCAACAACAGGGCAACATCTGATTAGCATTCACAGCACTATCTCCACTCCCTTGGTATTTTATTACCACAGGTGCAGGGGCATTCATTGATCAGATGCACGCTACAGGCGAGGTTAGCCCTTAATTGAAAACAGCTCTATTTATACACCTGCAGGCACTAAAGGTCTCCAAGAGAGCACAGGGAGGTTGAAAAGAAGAGAAAGGAAGGGGGAAAAACAGAGCAGTGACAGAACAGTGAAAAAAGACATGCCTTGGAAGAGGTTAAGGCCTACAGGGAAGGCAAAATGCATTCCCAAAACAGCATGGCTATCAGTGCCATGAGAGAATAAGTATGCAGGTGCAAAGGTCTTAAGGGAAGTATACATGTTTGAAACAAAGATTTCCATAGGCACAAATAAATGCAAATCCACATGCATGATTATTCCTAACATGACTTTTTTGGCTTTGGATGGATGGCTGGATTTCTTTTCTTTGCTAGCAGAAGAACAACTATATTGAGTTTGTTTACCGTGCAGCTGCCAGTTTCTGTGGCCACACTCGTTTTTTTAGAACACTGTACTGATTGTGCTCAGCCACTTTGCAGGTGGTACATTGCATCCTGGGGCTCGTGTTTTCACAATGTGACCATAACAGGAGGTCAGGGGGTCAGTTTGGTGGAAGTCCAATCAGAAAAAAACACAGAGGAAAGAGCAACTGCATTCAGACAGAGAGGGGGACACAGCTCTAACTTGCCACTTTTGATGGAATACGTCTGTAAATGCTGCACAGTTTTTGTTTCTGTCTTGTCAAGGTTTTTTGCAGGATGTCTCATTTCCAAGTGTGGGTAAACAATGAAAGCTGTTAATTTGTTCAAAAGTCACATATAAAACATCATGTCAGCTCATAGTTGATAACAGGTTGTTGGCGTTGAAACAATAATCCAAACAGCAGGTGAAATGTATTAAAATTCTTTACCCACACTTCACTGTCAGGCCACATAATGACAACCACAAAAGTGGGAGAAAACCCTAAAAGACAGCAGAAATAGCTGATGGTTATTATTTTAGGGTTACATTTAATTTTTTTTAACCTAAAGTAAGATCACATTTAATGTAAAGTGTTTTCTTTTTGAAATAACATTGACCCTGCTGCTTAATTACCTTGGAGAGGATTCAAAATCCACTTGCTGCTGTCCAGCCAGCTCAGAACAACAGATTAGGAAACTGTTATGAGCGATATCCTTTCCAGCCATGTCCAGTTATTAACAGAGCATGTTCATCTGTCTACTGCAGAGCACTGATGAAAAAACAAGGTACTCTAAAATTGATAATGGCAAAAATCCCACACAAGTGAGCCAGGAGGGTCTTTATTGAGACTATTTTGTAATTAAACCAAATATTGTTATGTAATTGTCATATGACAAATGACCTAGGCAGATGAAAAGCAACTTGTGTTTTAAACCTGGAACAAACATGTCTTCTTTTTGTTATAAAGTAAAGTTTTTTTGTACATGTTTCCTCTCAAATCCAAAATAAAAAAGCCAAAGGAAAACAACTCTGCTCCCTTATTACACTTACCTTACCTTACCTGGTTAAGGCAAGATTTTATAAGAAAAACTCTGCTCAGATGGTATCTTTTGAGTATCAAATAATATATTCATATATTCATCTGTACGCTTGAAAGATTGCTCTGAGAGTAGAACTGAAACTGATTACTCACTTATCTGCCATTTACTTTAACTTTTCAACCAAAGATTTTTAAACCATTCTAAAATTACAGCTTCTAAATTGTGAGGGTTTACTGTTTTTTTATTTGGTAGTAAGCTATAATTTTTTAGCAATTTGAAGAAGCAAACCTAACTAGGAGCCGATAACACAGAAAAAAAAATCAAATCAAAAACTCTAGACATCTTAAACCACTCCTGCTTTTTTACACTAGTGTGGATACAGTATCTGAGCAAGGTACACACGTTTCAGAGCTACTGTACATGGGATGAGCATTTGATTCTCAAAAGATTTTCTGTGGAGTATTCCTTTAAAATCAATCTGACTGTATGTTGTCAATGTGGGGTTTGTGATCCTGTATTCCGAACATAGTTGGGACCCTGGCAACCAGCCTGATCTTGGAGATGGAACAGACTACTGTGTATATAACATCCCAATGTTCCCGTACAACATTTCCCTAGATCCTGTTGGGACAAGATAAAAGGCTTTGTGGCCTAATATCTCTGTAACCGCAGGTGTGGAGGCTCCCATTTCACCAGTGTCACTGATGTTCACAGACGTTTTGGAGTGGGGGGGCAAGACATCTGCACGTTTGGACAAGCATCTGAGGGTTCAATCAAATTCAACACCTAACAGGTACCAGGTTCGGATACCTCCATTACCCGGCATGTGTGTGTGTGTGTGTGTGTGTGTGTGTGTGGTCTTATTGGCTTGTCATCAAAGGAGATACCACGACCACATGGCTTTATCAAGAATGAGAACAATATCTGTGTGATCTTTTTCCTCAGGAGGAGCAGTTAATAGAGGACTCCAGTTTGTAGTTTTGTCATTCAGCTTGTTTATGTTAACCATTTTTATTTGAATTTAGACAGATGGGCAGGCCTTGTTCAATAAAAGCCTTGTTCATATAGGACATGGACTCGATGAATTACTCCCATTTCTCCTGTCTTTTGTAAAATGCAATCATAAAGGATTATACAAGCTGCTCAAACCGCTACCGCACACAGCTATACAAGATTCAGACTTTATGACTTGTCATGCCTTGATTTGCAGAGCAGAACTTCAGCCAAAAATGCATTTTACATTTTCCTCTGGAAATACTAGTGCTCCCGCTCATTGATGAAAGACAGAAACCATGTCTCAAAAACATAGGAAGGAAGAAAAGATGTTGCAAATTATATTGTACATTAGGGCTGGGTGTTGATACTCGATACCTTTAAGGTATGAACCGTAATAACCCAGCACCGAGTAGTATCAAAACTTCTCCAGTCAAACGTAACCTGCATTCAATCCTTTTTGTATTCAGATCTAAAAAGGAAAATATTATGTGTGTGGTTCTGCTCGCAACCAATCACTGCGAGCGTTCTTTAATTTAATGGGACGTGCAATTGGCCCACTACCACAGCAGATACAACCCATACAGTCTGTGGTATGGTGAAGCAAATTAAAAGACATCACAGTAGGCTCTGTGATATGGTGAATGGCATCTGATTTCTATTTTCTAGTATTTCATGGACTAAACTATTCATCGATTAATCAAGAAAATAATATACAAATTAATCAATAATGAAAATGATCGTTAGTTACAGCCCAAAACTCAACACACGTTAGATGTAAATGACTAGTTACTGGACATTGCCTAACAACAACCCAATACTTAATCAGACTCCACAGGGCAGGTTTCTCTAGTCCCCCCTTACGCAGGGAGGTCAGCGGTCCAGATCAGCTAGAGCAGCCGTCTTGAAGCTGCGAGTCAGTGTTTTGCTCAACAACAGTCTAATGAGGGATCAAAGTCCACCAGAAGACTAGTGGCTTTTCCTTCTCATGCTTCCCTGTGTCTACAGAACTTGTTTTGACGTCTTGCAAATCTGAAACCACACAAAACACCTTAAAAGTAGAAAAATTTAATCATATTAAAAGCTTAATTTAAAAAAAAAACTGGACAGTTTATGTCAAGGCTGTAGTTTTTTGTCATATCCTTTGACATAAATACAGATTGAGATATATGATGTGGTTGGAACTGAAAGTGGATGAGGCATTTCATTACCAGTAGTGAAACTGGTGCACTGGGAGCTCCCAGCTTCCACCACAACTACCTACTTCTAGTGAAAGATCAGAGAATCATCTGATCTAAACTATCATTCTTTCACACTAAATAAGAAGTCAATACGATGCACCACAGAAGTTCAGAACACTGACATAGTGTAGAGAGGCAGAGGCCAGGAGAGTAACTTTTCTTCTAGTAGCCCCATTGACTGATTGATTCCAAAATCCACAGACCACATTCAGTCTTTAAAACAGCCAAATTAAAATTTCAGAGTATAACAGAGCCTCCTGATATTCTAGCATGTGACATCTCAGTGGGCATGGTGGGTTGGGTGAGAATTTAACTCACATTGGCCGGCTCCTGCTATAGAAACTGTCGCTCTTTGCAGCCTCTGCAGCCTGTGCAGCTGCTTTCTTCTCCTCAAATTCCTTCCTGCTCAGGACTGTGCCCTTGTGGCCGTGTTCCACCAGCTTACGGGCCAACTCCCTGCTCTGCAAGACAAACAAAAAAAGTAGAGGAGTCAGTCAGGGAGATGGGATACTGCCTGCAGTCAGAGCTGGAGATTTCTGTCAGATCTTGTCAGTCTCGAGTTTTGGCATTGGAGTGTTTTTTTTTATTAGTATTAAATATCCGAGAGTAGTGAAAATGCCTATCACAATTTCCCTAAGGTCAAGGTGATGTCCTTTTGCTTGTTCAGTTTGCCAAAAAAGCCCAAAACCTCCAGATATTCAATTTATAATTATATAAAAAAGAGAACATTTCCAGCATATTTTAAAAAGCTGGAAGCAGAGAATATTTGGAACATTTTCAAATTAATTTTGCGTTAAATAACCTGATAAATTAGTGGCTATTAGAGGAAGCATAGAGTATTTGGGTCCAGCTCAAGAATCAACACTAAATGCTGACAAATGCATTTTGAAATGTTGCTATCCAGTAAGATTTGGGATTTACTCCCCACTCTGGCCTTAGTTTAAAATTGGTATTTTACCTCCCTATTTTAAAATATGGAAGTGATTGGCTGCTCTACAACACCACAAGCTTCAGATATAGTTCAGTTGTGTGGGTTTATTGTGAGTTCATGCCTATGCACAGGTCCATTCATTTTCTAAGTGTGCGTGAGCAAGTGTGCATGTTTCTGTGCCTCTGTCTGTAGGGATTGTTAGCTACATTATTCCAATCACCGTTTGCAGACCCTCTGTCATAAAAGCCAAGCCATAAAGTCATCATCTAAAAACCAAATCTTTCTGTCAAATCCTGTGGCTTGTCAGATCAAAGCTTTGGTCACATGGGTCTTCCTACCCAAAATCCCAGCAGCCGGGCCTGCGTCCGCACCCGAGAGGAAAAGTTATATTTTCCTTTAACTTTGATGTGGCTCACCAGAAATGAGTCTCAGACATTTGCCATTCCTAAAATTGGCCTGAAAATCATTGTCTTCCTTTTTTCAAGGCTCATTGAATAAGTCTATTTGAATGAGCTGCTTCCTACAGTCAACACACCAAGACTAATACTCTGCAACATCTATTCTGGCAAAAGCCATATACACCTTGTAATACAACCTCTTAAACTGGGCTACTTCACTTTTCTGAGTTCTTAGTCATAGTATGACAAGTCCTGAATAACAATATAATTAGCTGACTTATTATTAGAACATAAACCTTATCTGCATGACTATGGTGTGACACAACACAGGGGGAACTTTGAGAGTGATTGACTGCAGCTGATTATCAGCTCAGATACGAGTTGTTCTCTTCTCAGTGGACACAGGTGTTCAAACAAAGTGGCACTGCAGCAGCTGTGTATAACATCAGCAAGTGTGCCATCTGCTGGTCAAAAAGCAGGACTGCTCATTTCTGATGAGCAGGTTCAAATCATGCCTATCTAGAGCTATTTGTGTACACCACTAAGAATATGTTTAAGACAAGAAAATAGCTACATCAAATTATCTAATTATGATTCAGATTTATTATGTTGAAACAAAGATGTACATTCTAAACTTATGGACAATTATGGACACTTCCCCTTAAGAACAAACACACATTATTTACATTTCATATATACATTTCAGGTAATACATTTGCAAAAGTGACCATTAAGACTTTTGAATTCTTGAAACTAGACAATTTAAATAATTTTAAAGCTTTTTCATTAGGCCTACTTGTCGTCTCAATGTCCATCTTGTCAAAGTCAACTCTGCTAATTCGCTAGACAACAGTATCACTCACGTCATACAGGACCAAGGATTCACTTTGATTTCACATTTGACAACGGCTTCACTGCTTCGCCCTTCTATGACAGAGTGGAGCAAACCCATTACAGTCAATGGGGAAACCTGAAATGTGGATTGGTGGTATAGCTGCTTGGCAAACCCCCCAGTGTTACATCCATACCCAGCGAGATATATATACATATACATATACATATACATATACATATACACACACAGACACACGCTCTAAACATACCTGTGTATGACGGCCACCTAGCGTGCAACCACCGGCACTACACCAATAAAATCTCCACGGCAAAGCCGCATTTGTGCAACTCCAGATATTACTTTACTACGCAGAAGTGGATGTGTGCTATTTAAAACTCTCATAAAAACAAACAAACGAGAATTGTTCTAAAACACATACGTGGGTATGCCTAACGTTACTCAAAATGACTGCAAGGTAAAGTTGCCAACTTGCTACTAATTATGTCGTTTTGAGTATAAAGACGACTTAATTTACGCCAGATTCCATTAGGTTACATGTTTGGCAAGTGTGTTACAGTCTTCACCGTCAGGAGAGGTAGCGTTATACCACGAAAAACCTTCATTAAATCAATTTATCAATCTTAAGAATGCAATGTTTTACGGGAAATGTGTAAAAGGTGAATTCATATTCATGAATTTCATGAATTCATATAAGTTAACGTGTAAAATCGTGTTTCTTGGTACATCTTCTTAACCCAGAACTAAGTCAGCTAGCTAGCTAGTGTTACCGTTTGTTAGCTAGCTACTATTTTTGTGGTATTTAAAAGCACCCGGTGGTGTTATATTATTAACAAGAACGGTTTGGGAGATACGCCGAATTGAAGAAGGGAACTATAGGTGATATTAAAAAAAGTCGAAAGTTAAGTTTTCCTAACGTGCACGGATGCATTCTAGTGATTGCCTTAAACTGACAGTTTAGCGAAAGCGGTTCTGGCGAGGTGTACAACACAGAACACTACAGGGAGGACTACAGTCAATAGTTTGTACAATAGTGACTCACTTTTAAGTAAAATAAATCCATTGGCGTGACTTTGGAGTCAAGGTAATCTTCGTAAACTTTAAACTGCGTTACAGAATCGTGGAAACGCGCTGCTGTGCTGTACTCCATCTTCACGCGCTCTGTGTTGTAAAAAGCTGCTATAGCAACCGCCGTACCTGTCTTTCAATTTGGCGGCATCACAGGAAGCGGAAGTTAATACGATCACGCCCGCACAAATGCAACAATAATACAGGTACATGACGTTCACTCCTAATACATCTATGATTAACATGGGGGAAACCATCTATTCAAGCCAAGTACATTATATTTATATAACCCAATATAATAAATCACAAATGTGCCTTGAGGGGCTCTACTTGCTTCTGCTTGGTCCACTACATTTTATACAAGTTTATTTCAGACCAAATCTAACTGTCCTTTCAGATAAAATCTTTGTTCATTACATGTATTTGTTTTTTATATAAGTTTTCCACATGTTCCTTTTAGAGCCACGGAGAGGTCTGCTTTGGACCTGTGAACACCCTCGTTTTCATCTTGTGATCTCCCAGGTAGAAACAACTGTTGTAACAGGTTTTTCCACAGGTGTTTTTTGCAGTGTAATTTTAATTTGTAATAAAATTACAGTAGCTCTTCCTTGAGAAGCTAGATTATTGAATTCATCTAATTAAATTCAAAGTAACTATAGAAGAATCACAGGTGGAAAAAGTCCTTTCTGTGTCCTGTGTCTGTATACCTGATAAACTTCACTGAACTAAATATACACTTCATTTTGAGCCTAAACCTGGAATAATGTACCATATGAACAAATGATCCAGTCCCATGATGTCAGTCCCTAAATCCTGGCAAATCTACACTATTAGGCGTCTTTCCTGGAGTGTAAAAGACAGAATAAAATGTTCAACGAGAATTTTCTCGGCTCCATTTACAGAAATACTGTGACTCTTGGCTGTCATTATCATCTTTTACCATCATTTTGTTTAATTTTCTCTTTCAGCATGACTTTTAATGGCTCTGCAATGACGTCCACGGAAAGTGAGGTAATGATTTCAAAGTTTACTATGAGGGTGCTTTCATGCAACAGCCATGTAATTTACGGCCAATGTGAGCATACGCCGACCGACAAATAGGACAAAAGGAAGTGGAGGCAGGCGGTCCGCAGAGTTGTCGGGCAGAGCAGTGGAGATGTACTGTAAGTTGGTTAACGAGGGAACCTGGTCCTTTAAGATCAACTTAAAATAAACACTGTCACGCAATCTCATCTCTAAGGTCATCGAGGGTTTCTTACCTAGAAATAAAGACCCACTTCATTATTTAACACCGGTATGAATTATAAACGCAAAACTTCTGTTGTTCTTATTCTGTGTTGAGCAATCTTTTTCATGGTGATTACTCTTTCTCTCTCTTTTCCTCTTCTGACTCATGTTCCCTGCTTTTCTAACGAACGTTGAACAAAGGATCTAGGTCATTTTTATGCTTTTCTTTATACTGTAGCAGTAGGCTACTGCTTATACTCCTTTTCATGGTTATACAGTTTTTTTTTGTCTCAATCCTAGAAAGAGTGACAAATGAATAGGGGAAGGCGTGACTTGAGTGAACGCAGGTACACCAGGAAAGAAGTCGTTTGGAACTGAGGATGTGATTCTAAATGTTTAACCTCTCAGGAAGTGATCATTCCTCCCTGGATTCAAGGTGAAGAGTTGCTGTGTTGCTGGCCCCCTGCTGATTGGACTTCCCTTAAGCCAATCAATAATTCTTTTGGTGTTAGTTACTCTGACATCTAATCCGGACTCCCCGAATCCTGAGACATTGAAAATGAACTAGAAACATCCCTCCTTCTTCTATTGCCATTGGGTTCTTTAAACCACACCACAAATAAAATGTTAATATAATAACCATCTTTAAACTTGTTCCACAACTGTACATACACAACTTTTTTTAAAATGTTGTTGAAGCAGTTGTTTGGCCATATATTTCTTGATCGAATTAACTATTTTGACCGCATTTTGTGCTTTTGTAATGCGCCAAATATGCTTCTAATACTTATACAATCTAAATGTAGATAGTTTTTGGTTTTGCACTGATAGTATGTGTTTGTGGTGCACACCTGGAGCATTTTCAGACATTCACTTTTCAGTGGTTTGTGTGTGCATTGTGACTAAAATCTACAGTAGGCCAATATACACCATGTACAATAAGAACACCATGTATTTATATATGAATAGCCTAAGTCTCCACTACTATTTGACAATTAAATACAATTCAAGAAAGTGATTTTAGATTTGGTTCCATGAAGTAGGGAGACTTCTGACCGCTGACCTCCTCGTGGAAGAGACATTGTGACACAAAATGTTAATTAGGCTAAATGCTGAATCATTAGTGTCAGGGTAAGAGTAATCCCACATGTTCATATCTAAAACAAGGTGGAGAATGCTGGTCAGTAATCAGCGCTTAGACCTGTTTTAGACTAAAGTAAAAACTGTCATGACCTAAGAGATTTAGGAGAACATCAGCCAACACACACACACACACACACACATACACACACACACACACACGTCTCATCAAATCCTGCCTTTTGTTTGAATCTAGAAAGAGGCTGGTTGCTGCCACTTGGGGATGTTTTATATACATGCATGCTTCGTCTCAGAGTTTACATGCACTCAACACTATACCATGGATGTCTGAGGTTCATAACTGGTTATAAAACCCTCACTCACCATTGTGAACTGTATGAACTGAATGGCCTTCTCTATCAACACAGAGACTTCAACACTGGCAAATCTTCATATACAAGACTATTTTAGGTCTTTTAGGTGCATCCTACCTTCTGACCTATATCAGTGTAAATAGTATCGGGAATTACAATCTTCGTTCCCAAGATCCTTTCCTTCTGTTCCAAAGGTTAGAACTGAGCTGGAGAAAGTTTGTTGCTCCCTCTATATGGGACAAGTTAATGAAATCCATGAAACTTAAGGAGCTGGTCTCATTGGTTGATTTTAAGAGGCTGCTGACTGACTTGGAGGCAGCCACCTCTGGCTGTAGATTTTTTACCTAATGTGTTTAGGATTGTGGTTGACTAATAGGAATTTGCTGATTCAGTTGCTTAATGTTTTTGTGTATTTTGTGTTTGTATGTACTGTATGTGTGGTTGTACAGCTGCCTGTCTTGGCTAGGATACTCTACTGGTAAATAAAGGTAAATAAATAAAAATAAAAAAACAATGCTCACATATATCAGCACAAATCTAACACTTCTAACCTGCATTGCCATTAAGAATGATTGCAATAGGGTTGTCTCTAAAAAATTATAAATACACCAGAAGCTCCTTGAATGCTCAAATCAGCAGATTTGACATCATAAAAGTGCAGCTTGCTGAATTTTTGAGGTAACATTTCATGGAATAACATTTTGCTGCAATTGTACATCGTACGATTTTCTCATGTACATAATACAATGTAAGATCCACTGGTATATTTTTTTAATAGTCAAATTATATAAAAACTGTTCTTCATACATAAGATTTTATAAAAAAAAAAGAAAAAAAAAAACAACATTCTGGTAGAAAATATATTTCTTTGGGATGTGATTGAAGACATGATGACATCACAGAAGATCATTAAAATACAAACAGTGGGGACCTAGAGCATGGGGTAACACTTGGCCACAGTATGTATTTCCCCTGTATTAACCTGTGTATTAAAGGTCCCATGGCATGAAAATTTCACTTTATGAGTTTTTTTAACATTAACATTAGTTCCCCCAGCCTTCCTATGGTCCCCCAGTGGCTAGAAATGGTGATAGTTGTAAACCGAGCCCTGGGCATTCTGCTCTGCCTTTGAGAAAATGAAAGCTCAGATGGGTCGATCTGGAATCTTGCCCCTTATGACCTCATAAGGGACAAGGTTACCTCCCCTTTCTCTGCTTTGCCCGCCCAGAGAATTTGGCCCACCCATAAGAGAGAGACATCATGGCTTTCAAACAAGCATAGTGGCAGTTGGTCAAGCCCCCCATATAAAAGCATCCAAAGAGCACCATGTCATGGGACCTTTAACATTATAATAGAAACATTTTAACATATTAAAACATTTTAACATTTTAGGTCACCAACACGTTGGTAACCTAATATGTTTTTAATTTCTGACTTTGATTTTTAACCTTTTGTCTGGTAGAGTACTAGAGGTAGATTTTCTTTTTTCCCCTCTCTTGTCTTATGAACTGGTACTTGTGTCTCATGTGTCTCATTTTGCATATTTTTTAGCAGATAGGGTTGAAGATGCAGATTAACAACATTATTTTAATTTAAAGAACACATTTAGATTATAATGCAGCCTTGATGGATGTCTGTGCACAAAGTAGAGTTCTGCACAGGCTCAAAACTAAGACCCGCGCCCGGGCCATGCACGCATCTTGAAGAACTGCCTTAAACGGCAAATTTGAGACTTGAATCCAACCTAAGACCCAGGGCAATATTTTTGCTTTATATCATTCATTTGTGAGGGTTAGCTCGCCAGGCTAATGAATCACATTGAATACATAATGGGCATTGCATATGTACTTGCAACACATGGCACACATGGGAGTAGATTATTAGCACAGCCAGACAGAGAAAAACAGAAATATTGCAATAAATTACATTTGAAAGTGCCAAGACCTGACTCCAGTTCAAGCATGTACCTTTACACAACAATACGGCCTCAAACTGACCCCAATACTACTTTGTCGCTGCCTGTTGAGATCCACCCCAGCTCTAAGTGCTTTCTAGTTGCTTGTTTGCTTGCGATCTTAACCACATCTATAAATCACTTTGGGTTACACTGTTGAATAAGTGTTAGTTTAAAAAATGTACCATAAAACTGCATAAATATATAAGAAAATCCACCATATCCATAACCTTAAACAACCTTTGTTACTCACAATTCTCATGATTGCAATGTAAATACATTTTGAACTCTTTGTTGTTACAGGCTTATTAGGAAACTTGGAACATTTTCCCTAACACACAGGTTCTGACAGTACCATGTGATCAAAGTAGCTTGACAGATTGTCCATTTGAATTTCTTTGAAATATGCACCCCAAGCTCATGTAATCCAAACAATTAAATTAAAGACAGCATTTCATTTATAGTTCAGGCTCTTGGGGAGGGCCAACCGGGCCTTCCTCCCCAGAGATGTCCGTATGTTCCTACATGGCCATTCCACGGCTGTTTGCTATCTGATACACCTACGGCTTGAACCTTCCCCAAAACAAGTGACTGCTCTTTCTCGGCATCTTTATCCCTGCAGTGATGGCGGTGCGTGCTACTCCTGGGGGGAATGCCATGAGGTCATGACTCTGGATTTTTCAGGGGGACAGCCGGTTGCTGAAATGATAGTTTTGATGGACAGTTTTCTCCTTGATCCCTCACAGCTGTCCAGGAGGAGGAGGGGAGTCTCCAGAGAACCAGTCCTCTATTTCACGTTGATTAACATAAATCTGGTGTTAGGAAAGGGACAGTTGGTCGTTGTGTATGTTTAGGCAGGAGATATGTTTGAAGCACTTTTCAAACCAGGTTGGAGATAGCTTTCCATGGGTCAATATAATTATTTTTTAGTGTTTGAAGCTGAAATCCATAATCTATATTTTGTTTACGTATCATGTTTTTGTCATCTGTGTGGTGGAGTGGATTGTCACATGTTAAAACATTAGTAAACGTAAGGTGTGTGTCATCCCATTATACTTTGGAGTATAAATTTAATACTTTAGGGACTGTCCAAAAACGTTTCACTTGTAAAAAATGCAAACGCTTTCCCAGCAATATCAATATCTTGTTACACCGTCCCCTGAGTTAGAAAAGAAAGTTGTGTCTATAATAGCTTTTTATAGATTATAATGAGGAAAATAACGCCCTGATGCAAAGACATGATTGTCTTCTGCAAATTGCAAAATGCATATCACTTATTATTCATTATTACTTTGATATTAAAAACAATAAATATCACAAACAAATTGCGTAAATAGAATATACATCTAGGGTGAGACAAAAATAACAAAATTCCCTCCCCTACTATTCCATAAAATTCAGTCTTACTTTAGCAAAAGAAAAAATATACATACCCTTGTTCTAGTCCACACATAACTGTAATTATTTTTGTACAGTCCCTTAACAACTGACAAATAATGGAGGACATTACATGGTCAGTTGACGGCATTTTCACTCAACTAGCAAGACTTTTCCATCTTTGATATATTATACAAAAAAAGGTGAAGTACGTCTGCCCAAGAATATGCATAACAATATCAATTTCAGCTTTAACAGCATCGGATTTTAAAGCAACACAATGCAACTTTTCCCTCTTCGGTCTCCCTGCAGGTTGTCTCATTGGAACTACACGTTGCGCGAGATGTAGTTCCAATGAGACAACCTGTAGGAGGACCGAAGAGGGAAAAGTTGCATAGTGTTGCCTTAAAGGACATTTTCTCAAGCAGGGGCATTGCCGAAATACACCATGTACACACACTTTGAGGTTTTTCACACACTTCATAGATACCTGGAATGTTTGAATGTCATAAATGACCATTGTCAATATTTTTGGGCACGTTGATCACTTATACTGTATGTCCAACGTCTATGAGCCTTGTATCCTTCAGATACAGCCAAACCCTATATGACATCTATCCAAACCGATACTTAGGCCAGTACTTGACTTGCGTACGTCTTGCTGCTGTTCCTGCATGGACTGCCTTCGCCAGAGGAGGTTTGGGCGGTGGAGGCGGCGGGGTTTTCCTCCTCTCTTTGCTCCTGTCTGTGATGGTGAAGCCTCGCTCGCTGTTGTCGTGCAGGCTGACCCTAGGCAAGAAGTGAGTGGAGACATGCTGGGATTTGACCCGCGGGCTGGAGCCCATTTTAGCTTTCCCTCTCTTATTGAGGGCCACGAACCACTCGCGACCAGTCCTGTGGTTCCTGTAGATTACTGAGGCGTACGTGTTGTAGCTGTTCTCCTGGAAACGTTCCCTGAACTTGCAGTCCTCTGTGAACCACTCCTGCAAAATAAGGGAAATATATGGCATTAAGAGTTACTTATTGCTTTTCTTCTCTTGGCTTTAATCTTATGGGACTCCATCAGGACTCCATCCACCCAATTGGTTTAGCTCATCACTGAGACTATTTGTGATCAACATTTAATTAAAAAACCTTTAAATCTCTTACATTTGTAAAGTGTTCCACATGTTCCTGATAGCCTACTGGATCTGGCCACGTGTAAACACAGCTCAGCTGCAGAACATGTGGCAACTCTGTTTGCATGCTACCATGTAACCTAACCCTGTGTTTCTCTTGTTAGCTGCTGCTAAGATGATGGTCTTTAAATTGGGGAAAGAAAAAGTAATGGTTCCTATTTCTTTACAAGAAAGCTTCCACCAACAAGCTCCATGCCAGATTGTCCCCACTGATTACATTTTATTTCCTTGTTAATCCTGTTCTGACACAAAGGCACACACATGCTCATACACATATGCTGTGAGAAACGTTTGTGATCTTCTGGGTAATAATAATAATAATAATAATAATAATAATATTAATAATAATAACTTTATTTATATAGCACCTTTAAAAACAAACTTTACAAAGTGCTTTGACAGACAAGCAAGGCAAAAGAGGTCAGTAACATAATAGAGAGCTAAAGTGGGGAAAACAAAGGTTCTTGAATTTCTGCTGGATCATTTTTTTTTTTTTGGATCAACAGAATTCAGAATGGGAGAAAAGTCAACCACTGTATTACCTCGGCCTGTAATTACTCTGTGCACAGCCCTATCGCTGTTCAACATAATATGGTCTGATTGTGAACTGATTGGCTTAGCTGCTGTAAAACTGACACCACTCCAAAATCACAGAAGATTTCTTTTTCATCTTGGGGGTGGATTTCAAAGTCATCTAAATGACTGCCCCTATCACAGAGATGCTTTGACTGACAACAGCAAAGCCTCCTTTGGACTGGTCAAAACCTCAACCACGCTTTTAAAGATTTTAGGCCTTTATTTGATAGGACAGCTTATATGTGAAAGGAGAGAGTGAGGAGAAATGACTTGCAGCAAAGGGCCGCAGGTTGGAATCAAACCTGCAGCTGCTGCAGCTACATGGGGCACGCTCTACCAGGTGACCTACCCAGGTGCCCCAAAACTATGGTTTCTGCCTCAGGTTGAACAATGTTGACCCAACAGTTTTCATCTGACCCACTGGTCATTGTGTTGCAAATTTACTGAGAAACCTAAAAGATCTCAAACAGGAGTTGATGTGAGGTTATTTTAGCTCTGGCTTGTCTTTTGGGAAATACCAATGCTACTAGCTATATTTTTTTGCAATATACGCAAGTCTACAGAAGTGGATTAGAATGCTGCTTGTCTGTATTTTGTATTAGTAACAGTCTGAAGGATCAAAATGCTCCTCACATCCCTTATGGTGGTCTAAACTTTGTAAGACTGAAATGACTTAATTAGGTTGAACAACCGCTATCACATTGAAAGAAGTTGTGTACCAAATAAAAGTTCCTGTAGCAAAATGTAGAAAAATATACTATTACATGCTTAGCAAAAATGTAAAGACAACATATTAGACTCTGGCACACCACATTTCCTAAACGGATATGCAGATATTCATTGAATGTTCCCGTTTTGTGCCTAAAAATATCCTGGGTGGGAAACTCTGACATGTACCCAGGGATGCTTGCTTTCTTGCTGCAGCATAACTTCCTTGTATAACATTCTGAAATAAAGCAAACTGTTCTGCTTGCTGAAGAGTGCAGCATAGCAGAAAATGATGCCATTACAGCGTTTGGTAAACATGCCAGTCACAAGAGAGTGCGCTGCGGCAGAATAGTACAAACCTTTAAGTTATTCAAAGTGACCGACTGTTCCTCTTGGCTGTTGTTTTTAAAGATGATTACAAAATTGAACAGTACTCCCGAGTCACTGCTATGGGTGGATTGCAATGATTTGACAGAACGCTACATTTGAGCAACAAACCAGCTCTGGTACCAGTCAGGGAATTACACATCTGGAAACAAATCCATTGGAGCATGTATGACTGTGCTCTCACACACAGTCACATATGCACACACCACACACACACACACACACACACACACACATACACACACCAGAAAAAAGCTTTGGCCCCTGCTGTTTCATAGGATTTAATGGCTGCGGCCGGATTCCAGAGATCTTATTGTTAAAATCATAATGCTTGTACAGCTGTTTAACCTGGCTCTTGCCCTGCTGGATTGGTCACACTCTTTTAAAGGGACCTTTCCCATGATCCTGGGTGTTAGCTCTAGGCTACTGAGGGCAGAGGTGGAAAGTTACAGATTTCCTGTACCCTGATGATATTTCTTAACAAATGTATCATTAATGTTTCATTATTATTACCACTTCTACAGACTGATACGGTCCCATGTTATTTTTAATTCCACTAAAATCTGAAACAACCCGAACTAGAGCCACACTTTAACTTGACTCTGATGTGCACAAACTTAAGGGACCGGGTTTGTAACCAGTGGTGGAAGAAGTATTTAGATCCTTTACTTAAGTAAAAGTACAAATGCCACACTGTAAAATACTCTGTTACAAGTAAAGGTTCTGTTATAAGTAAAAGTTCTCACAGTGTAGCTTGTTAGCATCCTACTTTGGCTGAATAGTACAGGTGAGGCTGATGAGAATGTTGTTAGTTCTGTGGGTATTTGGTCATAAACCAAACTATTGGACAAATTAAATGTTAACATGATGGTGACGCTAGATGACGAGTCAGGGGATCATTCCCAAGTTATTGTATTTCATCTAGAGGGTGGACACCAATGTATGTACCAAATGTCAATGAAATCCCTTCTCTAGTTGTGGAGGCATTTCACTCAAAACCAAAAATGTCAACCTGCTGGTGGTACCAAAGAAAAAGTCAGGGGAAGATTCAATTCATTCATCATTAGGTTGCAATGTCTGGGAACCTTGAATGCCTGTACCAAATCATGTTGCTATCTATCTAATAGATATTAAGATAGTTCCCTGTCTAAGTGGAAACTTTGACCTGCTGGTGGCACTAAGTCAATGTCAGAATTCATCCTCTGGAGACCATGAATGTCTGTATCAGATTTCATCGCAATCCTTTAAATATTTATTGAGTTATGCCACTTAAAACCAGAAAACGTCAACAGATAATACACTAAAGTCTGCTAGGACCATATTATTCTTACTCTACTCTTATGTACTGTACATTCATAGAAAGTGTATTCGGTATAATACATGATAGATAGAAAATAAACTGTAGCTGAGACATATCTAAAAGAAAATGACAATGTTGCATTTCTGTCTGTCTGTCTGTCTGTCTCTCTCTCTCTCTCTCTCTCTCTCTCAACAAATGCAGGTGACCCTTTCATCTTTCTAAAGATTATGTTTGTGATGGCTTGCTGAGTAGGTCATGCAAAGCAATGTGCATCTGTCTCCACGCACATTATTCAGCCAATAAATTGCCACTGTGAAAACATCTAGCTATTAGATATGAAAGACAACGCCACAAGATAAGGGTTAGGGTGTTATCTGACACCCCGACATGAGGCCCGAGCCTGTCTGCGACTCCGCGGTTTACATCATCAAGGCGGTTAAATAGCACAGTGCAGCTGTAGACACAGATTGCAGTTTTAGTTATACAAATATTTCTCTGAGGCAGAGCTGCTCCGGAGGCAAAAATAAGCTCCACATGTAGACAGGGAACTCTCTCAGAGTGCAAGGTATCTACATTAAGTAGTAAAGCTGCAAAGAAAGAGCTAAATTTACTGCACATAAAACTGCAATTCATATAACAAATAAAACAATTCTGAAAGCCTGGTATCACTACAAAGTGTTATATGGCACATACAAATTTATTTTTTACAAAAAATCGGAACTCAAGGAGCACTTGCAAACTTTATGCTGAGCTTTCAACCATTCTTCCTTAGCGAATGGAGTTAGTTGTCACAGAGCAAGAAAGGCTGCGAGGTGCGGTCAAAAGTTCCACAAAAATCGAGTAACTGAGCAATTCTGACACTGTGAATCACAGCAATCTCAAACTAAACATAATTCAACACAGAAAACAAATGAAGCTGTGAGCAAGACTCGCCCATGCTGAGGATCAGTAGGCGATTAGTTCCTTTTTACCAATGTGGGCAGACCCTGTACGTTTTCGTTTCCCCATGATAAGCCCAGCCCCATGAACGACTCTCTTGGTTCTGTATAGTTAAATAGTTTAGCATGGAGGAGCTTGGGGTTGCTCTAGCTATGCACCCTCAGCATCCCCAAGAAATTGCTGTGTACATTCGTAATGGGTGTTTTTTTTTTGTCAACGTGTGGAGACTTTATCAAAAAACCTGTAAATGAGACTGAGAGATATAATGAACCTGTCAACAACCAGGACGAAGAAAAGTGGTTGGAGGAAGATGACCGACCGCGGCCGTGATTGCTGCTGGGGATGCCTAACATTACTGCTGTGGATGACATTAGGCCAGGGGATCACACAGCGCGGCCACAGCGGGTGAGGATTCATCCAATAGGATGCAAGAACTTTACTCTTATCTCTGTCTCGTAGCAGAACGTCACTAGGGGTGGGGGAAAAAATCAATACAGCATAGTATCGCGATATTTTCAGTGGCAATACTGTATCAATACACAGTCGCCAAGTATTGATCTTTTATTATATACTGTATGTGTTGGTGAGTTTGTCTGCTTGACAATCCCATTTTGCAACAATGAAATTGACGTGAGATTAACTTCAGAGAAATTTATCATTTTAGATAAAACAGATGTTGACAAAGTTTCCTTTTGGGGACACCATTTGAAATTGGGGAAAATTTGAAGTTGGAAAAAAAGGTAATAAATTGAAATATATCGTAGAATATTGCAATATATTTAAAATCGCAATACCATTGTATCGTGGCATAAGCCTCGTGATGATATCGTATCGGGAGGCGTCTGGTGATTCCCACCCCTAAACGTTACACTGAAAATGTGTTTTACAGAACTGAATAAATCCAAATCCAAAGTTTTACAGCGCACAGGACATTGGTTTATTTATAGCCCTGAAAACATGTTTGAAACAGGTTCAGTGGCTTATTTAGATATATTAAGTCACTACAGATATGAAAAACGTTACATTATTGTTGTGTGCAAGTATGAATATTGTGTGAGGATGCATTTGTGTATGCTTTTGTGTGTGTCTTTATGTGTGTACAGTAGTTGGCTGTGTGTGTGTATTTGGCCTGCTGCATTACTCTTCTGCAAATATAAGCTACTGTATGAAAGCTGCAGTAATGATTGGGTAAACCTGGCTTTTTGGCTGGTATTTGAAATATGTTCGTTGGGCTAATCAGAGTTTCATGGTGCTGTTGTACCGGCAACTTTATTGCATGAAAATCATCAATCTCTCTCTCCCTCTCGTTCGCTCGCTTAGAAAACCACTGCGGTGGTGAGAGCGTATCTGCGTGCATGTGTCAAGGGAAATTCTACATTGTACACTGAAACGTCGAGCAACCCCATAGCACCAGCAAAAAGAAATCTCTGGTGCCAATATTAAACTGACATAAGGCAGGGCTCAGAGAAAAAGTCGCAATTATAAATCTGTCTGCTACTTCAGCACCACAGACAGCGCCATGGATTTATCAACACTCAGTCAGGCTGTTGATATTTCCGAGCCGTGGTTGGGACCATAGATTGTAACTTGCAGAAACCTCAGTCCGATAAAGGATTAATGAGTCAGGCAGACTAGACTAACATGTGAAAACTGAACAACCCCTCTGCCCCTGCACTCTCTCTGCTACAACGGGATGGAGAGGGGGAATAGTAAGTTAAGGGGCATGCATTTCGGTCATTTTGGAAACCCTTTCAAATCACCTACTGTTGACATGCTCTTGAGCAAGGCAGTAATGATCTAGTTAACTTGCCCTTTGATTATGAGGATACTTAATGATGTTCGCTAGTGGAAGATTTTTAGCAAATGTATTTTCTTTTCTTGACTCAACAGCTCATCTTAATGGTAATAACCCTCCTGTCCCTTAATACTGGAACCTGTGAACAGCTCTGCTTTAACGCCATCAACTTCTGTCTCATGACAACAAAACTAGCCAACAACAACAGATGATTCACCTGGCTGGGGCAGAAGGAGATGTGGAAAGTTTGGAACAGGAGATGAAGGGACGGATGAGACCGGATTGCAGACATGAGTTCGCTGAGTCAGACTGTGGCTATACATGACAAACTTTCAGCAGATCAAAAAGGATGATCAGGTTTTTAGTTTGAGGCTATACCCAGCAGTGTGCTGTTTTGCTTTGTCACACTAATCTTTTGATTATGCCCTTCTGCCCAGTTTCGGTTTACATTTAAATCTTGTTTGATGTGTGCTTTGACCCCAAGAAAGTTTGTAATTTTCTCTTTATATAAGCTGGAATGACAACTGAATATGTATCTGCTGGTGGACAGCTCACAGTCGCATTAATAGCTTGAAAGCTGTGGCTGAGAATGCACTTTGATGAAAGACGCCACATCACTCCCTGCTGACAGGGTTTCATGAAACAATACCGGGAGCTGAGGGGGCATACATTGCCGTTGCTCAGCATGCTAACCCACAGCAGCTCACAGACTCTCCGGCTCCCTGATTGTTGCTTGCCTGGCTTCTTGTTTACTCCGCATATTGATCTTTACTTAGTGGCTCACTCCTCTGTATATTATCAGCCGTCCCAGACAGGATTTAATCTGCTCTTCCCATTAACACATGCTAATAGGGAGCAGCTTCTATCTAAACGCCTGCCAAGGCTCTCACAGATGACTCGTCAGTGCGGCCGGCTGCTGGCTGACTGTCCGGCCGGTCGGCTTGCTTACAGCAGCAAGACCAAGCTGCTGTGGGCAGATTTGGGCTTACTGTGTGTTTGGGGGGATTTGAAAGTCTTCGTAACTGTGGCTAAAGATTACAGCAGTATGCCGAGATCTGCTGATGTCAGATTCGGGGATTTTGTTATGCAGCACAGATGCAACATTGCACAAACTAATATATAGGAGAAATATAGCTGCACTAGGCAATGTTTTGATGGAGAAATACACCCGTTTCCAAAGTCCAAAAGAAGTCGGGCTGCAGCAAAGAAGCGCACCATCTGAGCTGCAAATGAGAAGCAGATTTACAGTATATTATAAATTAAATTCTGGTGCCAGGTATGGACAATGGCAGGAAGTCTGCTCAGAACACAAAAAAATGGTTCGCCAAAATCAGCATTTGTTGTTCATTTGTTTGCTGTAATAATAAATGTTTTTATAATTGACAATGAACAATTTTAGGGCAATTTTAGACCCTTTTTAGGGGGGCTCGGAATATCCTGTGTGTCTGTCACTGATGCTATGGTCCTTTAACCCAGTCAAGGAAAGGGTTAACAGAAACGTAGTTTTGGCCACTCGGAGGTGGTTGTGGGAGACTCCCGCCTTTGGCTGAGTCTCTATCTAATCTGTCAGAGGGAGAGCAGGAGACGGTTGTGAAGTCTAATGTGAAGAAGTTGGTAATTTCATGGCACAGATTAGAACCCAAATTGAAAAGTAAGCAACTAAAATTGCTGAATGTTAGAATATTGTGACAAATTCATCATTCATCACTGTGACTTATGAAGTGTCAGGTTCAGATCCATCATACTGTTAATATTGTCCAAAAACATTAGCTGGCGTTCAGTAGCTAGCTCAGAGATTTTTGACTAATGAAAATAGTGATTTAGCGGGTATAATAATCTGTATCTGCAAGGTAACTAAAGTTATCAAATAGATGTTGTGGAGGAAAAGTACAATGTTTCCCTCTAACCTTTACTACAGTGGAAGAACAAAGTAGCAGAATATGGAAATATGCAAGTAAAGTCTCAAAATTGTACTTAAAGACAATACTTAAATAAATGTACATAGTTACTTTTTACCACTGCTGACAGGTGAACACAGTGGAGTATTTTGCGGCAAAAAAGCCAGATATTGTTTCTGAGAAGTTTGTGGAGACCAAAACATATTTGGACTTACACAACGACTCCAGTGGGATGATAATGTTGCTTTGTGTCTGCCGGGTGTGGAAATAAGCAAATATTTGCTAACTTAATAAGGTGGTAATAAGTCAAGATATACTGTTTGATAGGTTTACTATGGCAGCTTTAAATGAATCTTCAACGTTAACTTAATGGTGAGAATGTAAATATTAGCAAAATGCCATCACTTTTTACAAATCCAAACTCAGTCATTCCTTCCATATGATTGGACAACAACATTTCAATTGTGTACTTGTTAAGTACACACATGTGTCACTTAGAAACAACACACACAGTAGTAACCCTGCACAGTGTGCCTGTCAGTAGTGTGTTTACACTGAGGCTGAGTTTAAGAGTTCAGGGTGACAAACAGAAGCAGTTTGGGAAGCGGGTGGGATACTTACAGTGGCGTAGAGCCGTCCTCTTTTATTCATGGCCAGGAATCTGTTACTGTAGACCCCTTTGATACCGATGACCCCCTGAGAAACCGCAAAGAGTTCCAGGACACCTGGGAGGACAAACAACATGATCTGAGGATTGATGGATGACAGTGTATTTTTACTCTTCTTTTCGTTTTCTGCATCTTGTCGCACCTCTTCACTAATCTTGATCTTACAGTATGCTCATTCAAATCACTAGTGTTCAGGGGAGAATAAATTAACAGGGTGGTTTCTAATTTCTATCTCCATTAACCTTCTCTGACAACAAGAGTTTCAATAACAAAAAATGGCTAGCAAATTAGTTGTGATCTTGAAGGAACACACATTAACAAGTAAGTAAGTAATTAGTACATCTCCATGGTGAGTTACATTTAACTGTTGCATACTCATAGTGACATCCTCCAGTCCTTCCAGATAATTTGCAATAGGCAATTGGCAACATTTGCTGCCAAAGCAAGAAGTCAAGTGAGTTTTATTTATGGCAGAGCAAAGTGAAAGTGTGGTCATGGAGATGGAGCGGTGCACCGCTCCATCTCCATGACCACCAAACACTTTGTACATGTACAAAACACTTTGTACTTTGTACACTTTGTACTTTGTACATGTACAAAGTGTTTGGCATTTACATCAGAGACATGAGTTTGCATCTTGTTTCATAAAACAAATCTGTGTTGCCATTTTCTTTTTTCTTTTTTCTTTACTTTTAACCAAAACCACTAAAATCCACAACTTTAACCCAGTTTCCTAACCTGAGAAATTCCTTCATCATGCTATTTAGTTGCCTTAGCAGATGCTGCGTGAGAGCAATCAGAATGTCATTTTGTAGCCGTGTCCAGTAAACATTCTCCCTTTTATGATAATAAAAATATAATCTGGGCATCAGTGCTTTTCTCCATAACATGTTTTTTCTAAAATGCATATGAACATAATTCCTGTAATGTGGTGTTCTGCCCTAAACTGCTGTCAGTTCCAGTGAGTGCTAGGACATGTACAACAGTGGGTTGTGCCAATGTGGGTTCTTTTGAAACAACATCTGGGACTTTATGGGACATTCAAACTGTCCCACAAAGACCAGACTGATGAAAATTGTTTGTCACTTAGTTGTTCTTGCATGGAGATTAACAATGCACCAGTTCAAAGGAAAGGCCACAGATTGGTTTATTGAAACAATACTGCCAAACCAATTTATCCAGCTGACATCTGTACAGGGTCAGTCACGTATCCCATAATAAATGACAAGTTAAAATAAAAGGTGTTATCCCTGATGAATATTCTCTCTGCAGTAACTGATCTGTGTATTAACTGTTATCTGAGGTATTCTGTGAGACAGTGATATGACATGTAATGCAGTGTGATGGTAAAAGAATCTTCATATTACAAATCTAAGACCTCCAGTCTCCTGCTCGTCTCCGGCGCTGTCATGCAGGATTCAAAACCACATGGCTGTCGCGTTGAAATCCATGTAACCTGACAACTCTTCTAAAGGGGACCATGAAATGGAGGCACAAGTGCACTTCCATGGTGAAAGTTGGCTGTTTTGTCAACGGAGGAGCAATGAGGGATCTGATGGTGCAGTAAAAACTAAAAAATCAGATTTATGACTTATTCTTCTGGACTTAATGACACAGGACGGGATTCACATACAGGGAGGTCGAAGCTTTGGCATTTGAAAACTGCTGCAGTAACAATGTATTTTAAGTTTTACATTAGTGTTTCTAGTCACACCTCATGCTAACAGTCCTAATATGCTCTGTTCTGCCTGTACCTAGTAATATTTACTGTTCATATGCATCTGAGTTGGTGGAGCAGTTTTGAATGTTGATATCTTATTTTCTATTTGAGTTCAGACATAATGTTTTCATATTGAGGGGCATTGTTTTCTCTCCCAAACATCTTGTGAAATCTTGATGTAAGTCATATTTCCTTATTTTAAGACGCTAGTTGGGAGACAAATCTCAAAACTGATGGATTTTGGACATCATAAAAGAGTAAAAGGTTTTGTTACACTGACATTTTTTAATCTCTTACTTACTTACTACAGAAGTTATAATTGAATTTTCCCCATTTTTTAATGGAGGAATTGATAAAATGGCTGATATAACTGGGCCAATATTGCTCTTGTATGTGTATGTACCAAAATGAATATCATATATTGTTATTTGGTTTCTTTAAACTTTCAATTATCAATTTAAAAAAAATCCAAGGTTAGGTCTTTGCTGATTAAATTATTGGTCCCTTTAGAAATACATCAAATGAATCTGGACACTATGACCTTGCTTGCAGCCTTCTGCACCACTGCAAAGTTACTTAATGTAGTTTTTAATTTCAAAAAATCTTATTTCTCTTAATCAGCTGAAAATGAAATTCCACAGAGCTCTATAATGAACTTGTTTTTCAACTTATAATTGCTCTTTACTTCTTCATTTGTGACCTATTTTTTTTTCAAAAGTCAAATCATTGAATGTGCATCTACAACAAACGATATTTTCCCTAGTTGTAAAGGTAAACAGTTTAGATCAAAACAGTATGATTTGCATGGCGTAACATTGTTTTGATGACAATCGTACTGATTGGCAATCCAATACATCCCGGGTGTCTCACTGCTGCACCTGTTACTTCTAAAAATAGTCTACCTGCCAACATACCGGAGAGACACAAACAAGGCTCGTCAACCAGATGCCCGCTGCTCAGATATTTCACAGGGTCAGGCAGCCTAAGTTTAGGTGCGCGGTCCTTACACACTTCCTGTGTAAATCAGTATTGTTAGAACGTCAAGGGATGTCATCTAAAATAGCCTAGATACAACTGCAAACAGAAGGGAATCGATTAGAACGAATGCAGGAATTTAGATCCAAGTGCGCATTCTCAGCGGGACGCACAGGATTCATCTGCGCGGCAGACGTTTATAATTTAGAAGTTAGTGTGAAAACCGGAGTGAATGACTTACTCAGCTGGTTGGGCTCATGGCTGCCGTTGACTCTGCCGTCGGGATGAATCTGGAGATGGAAGCCGATGCCAACCCTACAATAGAGCCTGCAAGTCCTGCGTCCAGAGCGTATCCCCTCCTCCAGAAGTTGGCGCTCCAAAGAGACGTGCTCTGCTCCGGCGGCGGCGCAAATCAAGTGAGCGACGGTCAAAAGATAAAGAGGAACATTCATTCTTCCAAAAAGCAGACACCCGCTAGGCCACTTCTAGCATTGTTGGTGTCGCTCCTGAGGTTTGGCCACCACAAACCGTGCGCACACACGCATGCAGCGCTCCTGGGCATTACCCCGGCTGCAGTAGCTGGAGTTGTTCTGCTGGCACGGAGATATTTATAACGCCAATGATCTCACTACTCGATGCATGCCTGAGCTCTAAAGGACGCTCTTTCATCCAGATTTTGTCGCCGAGATGCCACTCCTGCTCAGCACCGATCCACAGCAGCGGGGCGTGAAGTAAACGCGACTGACACCTCACATTTTCCAAGGAACAGTCCGCGCCAGGACGCACTAACCGCGGCATTTTACGCACAGGGAGACATCGTATTAATAGATCGAGGACGCGATTAATTCACACATGAAAAGACCTAAAACGGCTTTTCTGACGGCGCTTCTTCCAATTTAAGAAGTATTGAACCGAAATAATGACACGTTAAACTCAGGAGGGAGGACGGTGGGGTTCAGGCAGCAGAGATCCTCAGGTGGTGCAGCAGAGTTGGGAGACTGGCAGCCGTATTTATAGGCTTTAGTCCACCTTATCATCCGACACGTCCACATGCTTACAGGAGAAGCGTTTGTCAAGCTGCCTGATGTATTCTGAACAGTGTACAGTGGCAGAAGAGGCAATGTAATTATCAGATTGTAGATTATTGAGAATAAAAGTGCCTAGTAGATATGTAGCCTACACTTTTTTAAACACACAATTTTGCTGTGACTTTTATTTTATTTCTCTTATTCTGCCTCCTGCTACTGGATGAGTATAATCCTCTCAAAACCATCCAAATAACTATTTATCATGCTAGTTTTTTTGTGGTAGGGGTCGCAATCAAAGACCTGTGAAGGTGTCCTTGGGTAAAACACTGAATGCCTCAGATGTTACCTCACATATATTAGTAACCAGTAACAATAGGATGTGATTTAAACTGATTAGTGCAGTTGTCTCCACAGGTTGTCATTCAGTTTGATAAACACCATTACACTATTTATTGTATGTAAAGTAAGAATCTCTAACGATCTAAAAGAAACACTCAAATCACACACGGAAAGTGTCTAAAGAATAAAAATGTATGTGGGTAGAAGTTCACCCACAGCAGCTGAATGGAGTGAGAAAGAAGAATAACGGAGATATGTTTCTTAGAAAATATAATACCTATTTACTACTATAGGTGACTTTCCTGATTCCATTTGAGTGGAAATAGATTATTTGGTAAGATTCCTTCATCTAGCAGCAAGATGATAGAAGTACACAGGCTTTGTTCTGTCAGCCTTTGAGCAAGTTGGTCATTCATTCAGTTGGGCAAAAAGCATTAATCATCCATTCTTGATTCTGTCAATTTACTCTATATGAACCCAAAACCTGTAAGTACAAAAACAATGTAAGTACAGTAAGTAAAAAATAAATGACAACGTTAAACACACCACAGTGATAGACAGACCAAACTACAACAAAACAAAAAACAAGACATGGATGGAGATCTATAAAAAGGAAAAGGCATGTATTTTTTTACAAGCTGCTTAAAACAGTCCAAAGATATAGCAAATCTGATAGATTGGAGAAGATGAGGGTTAGGGGCTAAGACAGCAAAGGCGCTATGACCTTTTGTTTTGCACTTGGAGCGGGGGCTGGATAATGGAGGCTGAGATTTGTGAATCAAAGTAGTCGAGAAGTAGATTGAGGAAAGCAGAAATGTAACTCATGGTCAAGCATGGTCGTTAGAGCCTGACCAATAAAGGATTTTTAAGGCCAATACTGATATGAATATTTGGTTATTTAAAAATCTGATATTCCGATACATCGGCCTATATACAGTATAAACAAAAATCTAGAAACGCGCTACGAAACATAAACAGATTTCCCTAACAGTTAGTAACAGTTATTTGTTGTTATTTATGAGTTCGCACTAAAGAATTATGATAATAACTAGTTTTATTGTATAAACAGAAGAGGAGAACATCAAAATATATTAAAGTTGGGATAAATAAAATGTATAAAAATACAAACTTAAGATATGAAACTTAAAATCCTTTGAACAAAAACACTTTAAAAAAAATTAGTGTTGCCAACATGGACGATGTAGAGCGTCCTCTGGTGGACAAACTATGCAACGGCCACACAACATGGTTGGCCGTCCGTTTTTATATTTTTTAAATATTCATTCATCAGAAAATAATAATAATCTTAATGCCGATAGCGATAGATCGGGAAATACCAAGTATCAGCCGATATATCAGTCGGGCTCTAATGGTCATGCAGTGCCTTACATGTAATCATCAGGATCTTTTGGTCCATTCGGAATTTTACAGGAATGTAAATGAGTCCTGCAGGTCAGAAAGTTCAGCCAGCATTCCATCTGAAACTAAAACATTCTTACATGTCACAGAAGGAAGCGCACAGGTGTAAATAAATAAAATGAATAATAGCTGAATTCCATTTAGTTGCTTCTGTGTTCCTGGTGTTGTTCATGATGGCTCACCATCACTGGGACACTTGAGTTGGACAGAGCCAACTCAATGCACAAGTTACTATCAACTACCGAGGTTATATTGACAAAGTCCAGATGTCTGGACTTTGTCAATATAACATTTGTTTTGTAACCTTCCAAAAGTTAATTCAACAATCACAGCCATTGGCCAGGTCTCTGGAACTGAGAAAGCCGGCCGAATTTGAACTTCTCTCTGTTACTTTTCATGTGTGCAACTGACTGCAACACCATGACTTTCTTTGAGTAGAGACTGTCTGAAAGTGTGTTCTCTTTTTCACAATTTAAATGATTCATTGTTTGTCTCCCTCTTTATGACAGCTTATTTTCACCCCACACACTTGATTTGTCAAACTCATTCTGATAAAACATCAAATTAGCTAATAAGCTAATCAGGACTTTTGTCCCCCATCACTTAAAGTAGACTCACACATCATGGGTCTTTTCTTGGATATTGTAAGCAGCAAAAATATGAATTTGTCCTTTAATATACTGTACATTCTGGTTACTTCTCTGTAAGACAATCTTTCATTTTGATAACAGCTTGGCTTGTTTTTTCTTTTCTTTTTTTACTGTGAGCTGACAATTGCCTCCAGAAATACAGATGCTTAGTCAGAGTTCAAAGAATCAAAGATTTGAAAATAAAAATCCAACAAAATAAAATAATTAAGACCTACCCATACCATACCTGTTATACTTCTTGACCAACCAAAGACGCTAAATAAAAACATCTATCTGATGCCGTATACTTTGCGTCTTGATCACTGTAGCTGTGGCACATGTTCGGTGTTAAGCTTATTCATTTTCTGTCTTCACATGCTTCATTGTAATCTTGTCCCTCATTGTTTTCGGGGGCCCAGCTATGTTTGAATTTGATTACCTCGCACGCTGTGGTGGATTACGGCCTGTATCTGGGCCTAATTGTCTCTGGCACACAGAGCCGGGGCCGGGCCCACATTACCTTTTATGTAAACAGCAGGCCAGTGTTTAGTCCCACTGTTCTAATGGCCAGTCATTCCTGTGAGGCCATTCCAGTAACAGTGAGGTAATCCTCCTGAGTCGTATAAACATGGATGATCCTGATTGATTCCCCCGCCCCATTGATCCCAGCTTTTAGCAGCTTTTTAGTCTAAGCAAACAGCAGACAGCAGGTTCTGCTGCGGCCCTGAACCGTCTGAGCCCAGAGACAGCGATCAATCTAAGGGGCTAGGGTATAGTTTTGGAGCATCTGACCAGCCAAGCTCTCAATCTTACACATAATGACAATACTCCTCTGATGTCCACTGATGCTTAAATACGTAGTACTTTGTGCTGTGTGTTTAATACTAGGACACTCTCTATGTGACGGTCTCATTTCAGCTTTGGTGAATATGCTCTGGATCAAAGTTTGGAAACAAAATCACACGTGACATTAATTATGTTTGTAATATAATTGCAACTCAAGACTGCAATTATACTTGTTATAGATGTGATGAAGGGAGAAAGGAAAAGATGATATTAATCAGAAGGAAAAACAATCAAAATTGGAAGGGTGTGAAAAGTGAAGTGAAAGAGTACGGGTGTCTATGGATTATGTTCATGAGGAAGGTTCATGGTGTGGGGAAGATAGAGTGTTGTTAGCTTCGGGTAAAGAAGGAAGGAGTGTAACATTATTACTACGATGCACAAAAATATGCAGAATGACTTTAACACAGAAGACCGCTCTCATTTCCTAACAGTCAACGTTGTTTTTTTTAACATGACCATCGTTCCCTAACTATGACCACTTGGTTAACACGAATACTGTAACCATGATGACGAATATTCCTTAAAGTTTCTGAGTCATATTTGTGCAAAAGCAAACAAACAAAGCCTCAACCACAGTATGTGGCATCCTGAAACAGACAAACGATGTTCTGCCGATAGTGACGTCAGATCAAGAAAATGCCTCAGAGTCGTTCTGCAGAGCAGTTACAACCATCGGAATCCATTATGGATCCTGTGAATTAAAGCTGGCTACAAATGCTGTCCTCGAGAGGGCACATGTGTCAAATTCGGCCCCTTGCAGATGTTGATCACAACAATTTAAGTTCACAGTCAATTTTGGGCCGCCTGGTTTTTTTCACGTTTTCCAACTCTTTTTTTTCAACATTTTTGTCACTAGTTTCTTGGGTGGTTAAGTTATTTTTTGGGGGCTTTATTTCGACTAAGCTGTGAATGAGAAGACTATATGACACATCACACATGCAATGATACAGTCGAAATATGTTTGACTTTTTCTCTAAAAGCATGTGAATAAACCAATCATGTCTGGCCCTTAATGTTATGTTCTTATTTTCCAGTGTGGCCCTTAGTGACCCTGGTATAGGGAGTGGGTCGTTTCAACCCTAGCACCAGACAGGTGCTGCTAATGCTGCTAATGGGTATCGTAGCAATAAGAGGCTGCTGCGGCCCGCCGTGCAGGTTAGTGTGCCCTCTGGGCAGCGGCGGCCGGAGCAGCCTCGAAACACTGCCGGCCCACCAGGAAAATTCCCAACTCTTCCAATTGCCACAATGACTCATGCACCTATTCAAAATCCAGATTTCAGGATCAGGAGTCCTCTTCTTCTTCCAGAAAAAGACAAAGGATATTGAAAAAAGCAAAAGACCGTCTTTTTGAAGCGTGAAGGCTACCGTAGCTGTAATACGTAATTTGAACTGTGTGGTGCGAAAGAGTTGATTGCAATATACTATCTAAACGCTAAATGGGAGAAATTCCTACACATTGGATCTTTAAGTTACTTATGTGAGATAAGTATGTGATGTTTCTTAAGTTATGGTATAACAAGGATTAGACAACTAAATCACAAGGGTAGGAAAGATTCTAGTTATACAGCAGTTATTGGTCTGTAACCGGTCACGAACAGGATAGTCGATTGGATGTATTGGAATTATAAATCATTTATTATATATTTATTTGTTTATTTGACAGCGACAGTATAAAGATTCTTAGCTGAAACCAGTGTTAACTATAAGCTAATTTACATTTATTTATTTATTAATTTAATTTAATGTGTACGTTCAAAGGTTGTGCAACAAAAAACTTAGATTTGACAAATAGTCTAGCTAGCCTGTACTCCATGTATTTTTATTTTAACCTTTAGTTATCCTGGTAAGTCGATTGAGAACAATTTCTCATTTGCAATGACAACCTATCATAGTCACACAGTTCCACATTCATACCTGGAAGCTGCCCAGTACAACCTCAGTCTGATATGCTGGCCACTGAGCCGGTTGGAGGTTAAAGCCCTTGCTCAAGGGCACCTCAGTAGTGGTACTGAAGAAGGGACAAGCACCTCTCTTTCACTTTCCCCTCCCAGATTTTATCTGGGGATTAAACCTCGCTTTTTTAACCTTTAGGCCACCCCTGCCCAAGTACTTGGCAGGTGTCCCATGTAGTCATCATGTGCTTTAATTTTCAATGTAAGTCCTAGGACACTCAAATCCCAAGTGTTTAGTGGCGTATTGTTTTAAGAGTTGTTAACCCACATATTCATTTTACAGTTTTTTCTCTGGGTTACCAAAAGGATGATCTAAATCATGTTTCTCCACTCTTACAACAACAATCTGTTAGAAATAATTTACTTAAAAGTAACCATTAAAATGGTCAAATTATGTGAAATGCCATATTGTAACAAAATATCGGGTGTCAAGAGCTTTACTCTACACGTACTGTTTGCATTGAAAAAGCTCAACACTGTTCCTTCTTGCAAAAAATAACTTCTTGAATCAACTGCACACAAAAAGCCCCCAATGCTCATCCTTGACAGTGAGCAGGTTTTCCATTTTCATACTTGCAGTGATGTGGAAAAATGAATTAGACTCATAGCATTTTCTTGTCCAGCATGTATGGGTCAGAATTAATGAGCTGTGCCTCAGATTGTTGTATATTATTTTGCTCTTCAAGCCCTTTCATGGGAGTCAAATTACTGCAGCAGACTCAGTTTGTGTGTACATATTCTTAGGCCACCCAATATTTTAAGATGGCTTTTCTGCAGTGGCTTGGCTGAGTTTCCTGCTAAGGCTAAAGAGGTCAGCCAAGTTCCCTTCATGTTCATCAACCCTGTTCATATATGATTTACAATGTTTGTACTAATGCTTTGTACAAAAAGGAAGACATGCCCTGCAGTGTAAAGAGGTCGTTTTCATCTACACATGCAAACAAATTACTGCCAGCTGATTGTATTGACTTAAAGGAGCGTAACGTCAAAAGTGTCACTGAATCCACAAACACATCGTGGGACGTCCCAGTCAGTGTTTCCCACCATCAGCAGCCCCTCTGGAGCCTCACCGATGTGTTGTCTGCTGCTGTGAACAAATTTTGCCATTGGTTGTGTTGTTCCCACTCTACTGACGAACTCTTTGAGTTACAACTGATCCCCATTTACTGGACCTCCTTCTTTTAAAGCTCAAGGTCCGTCCTGACAGACAGTCCTGAGAAATGAGAAGACAGTGTTTGGGAGGATGGATCATCACAGAGAGAAATGAGAAATGCATTGAGAAGTGCATAGCCTGGGCAAAACAGCCGGGCATTGTAACTAAACTTCAGACTAAGGTGATCAACGTGGAACTCTCTCAGTAATTAGCAGGACAAGGATGCTGCTGCTTGTCTTTCTTTTTTTCAGCTTGCTGTCTCATGGCAGACAAAACGCAACACCTGTTGACTTGTTACAGACACACCACCTGTCAGCATGGAGAGGAATGGAGGTGTGTGTGTGTGTGTGTGTCCACTGTTAATAAACATGCTGTGTGGAGGGCCCTGAGGAAATGTACGTTCCCAGGCCAGGTTGGAGATATAATCTCTCCACCTAGTCCTGGGTCTTCCCCGAGGCCTCCTCCCAGCTGGACGTGCCTGGAACACCTCCCTAGGGAGGCGCCCAGGAGGCATCCTTACCAGATGCCCGAACCACCTCAACTGGCTCCTTTCGACGTGAAGGAGCAGCGGCTCTACTCTCCGAGCTCCTCTCGGATGACTGAGCTTCTCACCCTATCTCTAAGGGAGACGCCAGCCACCCTCCTGAGGAAACCCATTTCGGCCGCCTCGACCCTGGACCTCGTTCTTTCGGTCATGACAGGTCAGACACATGGTTTTACAAAAAAAACAACCATGTGTCTGACCTGTTTTTTTCTTTGTAAAACCAGGTCAGACACATGGTTTTACAAAAAAATACAGATATCACTTTAAATGACAAATCAAAAGAAGGCACTCTACTGCAAACAGAAAGTTAATTAGGTCGGGATGTGTGTCCATGTGCATCAAGAAGAAAAGGACAGCAATTTGCCCTTACAGGGAGGTGTGTTCAGGTGAATTCTTGGTGTATTGCTATCTTGAGGCAGTGGGAAGTGATATTGCCATTGACACTCTGATTGGTTTATTGCATGTTACGCACAAAACACACCTTTGAATTAATGAAGACACTAAGGACAACCCTGCACTCCCAGGTTATCTTCAAACAAAAAATGAAGTTATGGTCTGCAATAGGAAAAGACTTGATCTGGAGCTAATTAATCCTGTGTAACATAAGAACTTGTGCTGTGTAACACAGACACTTTATCTGAAGTTTATGTGATTGTCACAGCGGCTACTTATTTTACACATTTTTGCTCTTTACCTGTTTTTTCGGTCAGTAACATCTCATGTCATATCAGATACCTACTGCTCTGCAGTTGCACGATCCGAGCCAACTGATCCCTTCACCCATGTGGTCCATTGGGGCTGCATGATTAACCACGTCTTTATCGAAGTTGCAGTATGGACTAGTGCAATATCCAAATCGCTGGGGGGTAATCTTAGTTTGGTACAGATCCTTGCAAAAATCACACTATATTCACTTCAATTTCATTAATTTGAATGTTTTTTAATGACTGAGAATAATGAATCAAAAATGATCATTCCCTCCATTATCGTGAATCATGTTGCAATCACAATATCAGTCAAATATTCCACAATTCCATATTAATTATCTCCCCTGCATGTATACCAGCCCCCTTTCCCCCAGTCCATTTGCCATGTCCCTGGTTTCACCTGATTGCCCCTTTCCTGCTTAGTTCATTCATGCTGACTGATTACCTGCTGCCCGAAATCTGCTTTGAGCTTTGTTAAGTAAATGATTGATTGCTTTCAACTGCTCTGAGTCTTGCTTTTGAGTCTGCATCTCTGTTTTCAGAGCCATTATAATGATAGATGTCAGCAAGAATCAGTTTTATGGAAACCAGCCCCACAAACATCAGTACACACCAAAGTAGAAAACAGTCTACATGTGTTAAAAACCATATTCTATGCACCAGTGTTGTAGCACTAGAGTTTGATCTTGGTCTTAAGACCACTTTTGGAGGGTCTCAGTCTTGTCTCGCAATCAACCGCATTTTTACTCAGTCTTGTTTCGGATAAAGAGGACTCAGGATTTTATTTCAAGACTGGTCAAGACCACAACTGCAAGGATTTTGTTAAAGTGCCTGTTCATTGTCTGATTTAGGCCGATGTGTTAAAACTTGCAAATATAACCAATAACTTGACTTATATCCAATTTGAAATATGTTACCGTAAACCTCCCTCTCCGTGTCCCCTTTACACACACTCCCAAGAAAGTGAATGCGGGAGAGAGGAGAAGAAGCTCCGGCTGTCTATCACAAACCTGGTCTTGGTCTTGACTCGGACTCCCTCTGGCTTGGTCTTGGTCTTGGTCTTGACTTGGTCTAAAACCCCTCACTGTCTTGGTATATTCTCGGTCTCGATACAGTCTGGTCTTGATGATGACTTGGTCTCGGTTTAGGTGGTCTCGACTACAACACTGCTATGCACTCACATAGAGTTAAGGTGTGCGAGCAGATTCTAGTTCCTGCAGCGCTCAGGTCTACTTCCTGAGGCGGTGAAGTGCGCTGGTTGGATTTCAGATGATGAAATGCTTTATTGGAAGTCCTCAGCTCCCGGTGAAAACAGCTGATTGCAATCCCAAACTTGGAGCTCATCCAACAGAAAGGAATGGATGAAGCTTGTGCCTGATAGTGCTGTGTGTTTGTGTGCTTCTGCTGGAATCTGACTTTGTGACATTCGTGCTGGAGAATATTTGAAATTCTTGAAATACCATTCTTTGCCGGTCAAAACGTAAACATGAAAAAGTCTGCATGGAGTATCACATTTGGCGTTTTGAAAATCTCAGAAATCATCATAAACTTAGTCCTATAGATAAACCTCTTGCAGAATTTAAATGTTCTTATATTTCTGAGCTATGCAGAATACTGATCCTACTTGCTTGGTAGCAAATAGGCTTTCAGGACCTGAAATGTACTGTAGATGCAGACATCCCATAAAAAGGAGGTATTGAGTGAAGAGCTGATATCCATGCATGGTCTTTTTGGCACTTCCCAAGATTGCGTCACAAATACAATAAAATCCAAATTGGCTGTTGCTGGAAACAAATTAGTAAATCATTACACAAGACCGCCGTGTCTCTGAGCCAACTACTTTAGTTTCTAGTTTCTAGAACTTCTGGGTAGATTTAATGTTTTTGGCTTCTCATGAAACTCAGATCTACAGGTCACAGCTTTACAAAGAATCTTCGTTTTGTTCTGTTATGGTTGACTCATGGTGGTTCATCTATTTTTCCTCTAAGAAAATCCCTTCTGAAGATATTTACACGTCAGACTTAGATCTTTTTCCTTTAAGTGGTCCCTGGGTGGCCGTGGGACAGAGGACAGAAGATAAATGTGGTCTGTTTTTCCTCACAGGAAACAACCAGACTGATCTTCACTAATCCATTATCCACCTCTGCATCTGGCCCACCCCTGGGCCACCATACGTCTTCATTCTAACCTTTCCCTGGGCCTGATCACACACTTGAACTCCCAAGAATGTGCTTATAACACACACACACACATTTTCTTTTATCTTGATTCATTCCTGATTTTGAAAAAAAGATTTTTTTCCATAATTAGTTCTATACTTTAAAATCTAACTTTGTCAACGTGTTCCTGCTTCATGTTCAGAGACCGGAGCAGTTTGAATTCAGTGCTTACTCAAACCCAAAAGCTCCTGAATACACACTAGGGCATTCACTTTTTTAAAAAAGGAGAAGAATTTCTAATGAACTAACACATATTTTTGTTAACATTTTCAAACAAATAAAGTTAAATGCCTGTGAAGTGTTTGTTCACATTTTCCCCATCTGTTTTTTCTCCTCAGCACACAAGAAGATTTCTCCAGGCCAGATGCTGGTATTTCACGGTGCCTCCTCTGCCTCACTTGACACGCTAACGTTTCTGTAAGGAAGTTGTGATTTCTGAGCTCACCGGCTGAAGTACAAGGCAAGGCCTGTTGAATCAAAAGTTTGAAAGTCCTAACAGAGAGCCAATGTTGGGATACACTGTAAACTCAGGGTTCAATCGTTCTTTGTTACCTGAGGGTCACGTTCATCTGCCTTAAATTCTAAGATAACTGGGTATACTGCAGCACTTCATCTTACAATTTGAAGCCTTGTGAAATCAGACGTATTACAGTAAATGTTTAAAAAAAAATTGAAAGTCAAACAACAAATAATTTCTTAGCATCCAAAAAAACTACAGTTCTTGTGAAATATTTCCAGCATGTTGAATCTGGTTTTGTGTTGTTTTATTTTGTTTGTAGTGTTCTGTTTAGCCTTGTTTTGTTTTATACCTTTCCCTGGAAAGAGACTTTGGGTCCTTGAAAAGCACTATACAAATTCAATTTACTATTATTATTATTATTATTATTATTATTATTATTATTATTATTATTGTTGTTGTTGTTGTTGTTGTTGTTCTTCATTATTTTCTATCCAGTGAAGTGAGTTTTGCTGATGCATCTGTACTTTCACTAAAGTAAAATCTTTTGAGTACGACTTGCGTTGCTGCTATCACTAGTTGTAAGTAAATGATCTAAATATGTATTCTACAACTGCTTGCCTCTGTCTCTATTAACAGTTTTAAATACATTGAATTAGATTTAAAATGACATGTGTTCTCAGCGGTGCAAAAAAAAAGAAGAAGAAAAAAATATCTGTTCCGTGTAGTTTTACCATGCATTTTCTCTGCGGCCTCTGAGGAGATGGTTGTGTGTGTGTGTGTGTGTGTAGTGTTATGAGCTTAAAGTAGATGGTTGCCAGTTGTAAATAAGTAAGATGTCCAGCTCTGCTGTTTTAGCTGTGGGTCCGGAAAGACGGGTACACGATGAGCCAACTCTAAACCTGAGCCCTTCCTTGCGCTCTGGTCATTACTGTGACTGATGAAGTTGGGTTGACTTTCATTACATGAAGAGGGGGGGGCCTAGTCCGGACTCCAAGAAAGCCGTATGCCATGGCTGTTATGGAGATGTACTTCAAAAGCAACAGTGGAATGTGTAACAAAGTAATACGACCATTTTCAGAGTCATCAGCTCCTGCTGCGTGAAGCACAGCCACTATATCATCCACGTCAAACAGCAGCTGACACACTGCTGTACATACTCAGACTGTCAACATGTGGAGATATGTTTTCTTTACAAAACCATTTAAAGCTCAACTTAGGAAAAATATATATTCAATGTTGAATTACGAAATTAGTGAACTATATATAACTCATACTTATACTCTACATAGGAGTTGAATGACGTGATTCGTCTGCCTGATTTTAAAAAAGAAATAGATCTCAATTGCATAGACAAAATCAATTCTCACTTTACAAAATAATTTAAAAATATTTGTGGCTGTGCATAACTGTTTAAATTAAAAAAGATTGATTAAATGCTTCAGTTATGCTCAATGATCACCTGTGATCAATTATCACCTGTAAAGTATTTTTTGATACATTTGAGGCCCCAATTCTTAATTTGATGCCTATGGCCTACACATTTCTGAGGCATGTAAGCCCATTTGTAAATTGTAACTTTAAAAATAAGTTCTTTGTTTAAAACGTGCAATAAAAGCATTTGTAAACTACGCATTAATCATCTTTTATTTTATAAAAAGATATATAGCTGTTAAGTACTTAGTAAATACTTTAAATTTGAAAAAGAAAAGAAGAAAATAAATCTTTACAAGTGTGATACACACTCAGTTTTAGTTTAAACCGTTAGAGAGGTGTAGATTCATCTTTGATAGGCTAATTTTGCAAACTGTATGTGGTGCTGTTGAAATTCAGTGTGATATACTGACAGGTGTTTGTTATTTTTAGTCTATGAGGTCAACCAAAAACAGAACATTAAACGTTCATGAAGGTATTGATTTATTGGCTGTTTCAGTTGTAGCTAGCTGTACCTAATAAACTGGCATACCCTTGGAGCGACTCATGAAAATGTCACGCCCCAAAAGAAAAAATAGAGGCCACGAAACACTTAAGAAAATTTCGCAACAGTTGGTCAACACTAAATCTTATAAACAGAGATTGATTCTGAAACAAGAAAGTGTGTGAGAGACAGCTAGGGTCAGAAAGCAGTCTGAGGAAAATGATTAGGTGATTCCAGGATCACACGGCGATAACATGGACTCTACCTCGATTTACTTGCTGAGCCGCAACACATTCATCCTTTTAGTAAGGTTTTCAGCAAAACTGCACTGAATCCTTCCTACATCCAAGCTCTTCTGTAGGCAGAGAGGCGTTTGAAGCCGGGAAACAGGTGTAACCTAAATATCTAACCTCGAGAGTCTTCGCCATCTGCACGATGTGAAGAATCCAAGACTCAGACGTGCCCCGAAGACAGGTAGAGTACCGGAGGGAGTGACGCTCTGTCCCAGGCATGTGGAGGCACGGGGATCATCTCAGAGAGGACAAGATGTGTAAATGTGTCCATGTCAGCGGACCTGTAGATTGAGTGGATTGTGGGTCATAAATAGTGCAAGTGCACAGAGGACGATGCTGTTTGTGTATATTTAGGTCTTCGCAATATAATGATGTGACAGCGATATTCCAATCAGACAGCAGCAGGGGGAGCTGGCCTTGTGTTAACCCTGGGTTAGGACTTTGTTATGTAGTGTATGAGCAGGGCTGCGGGCCAGGAAGCCGTCGCTGTGTGAAATCGATACTTTTGATCTGAACTTTTCTTTCCCAGCCTTGTTAGCTCGCTGTCTGAACCCTCCGTGTGCACAGGGTGCCTCAGTTTGGTGCTTGCTGCAGTAAGAAGATGCTTAAAGGTCCCATGGCATGACAATTTCACTTTATGAGTTTTTTTAACAGTGTTCCCCCAGCCTGCCTATGGTCCCTCATTGGCTAGAAATGGTGATAGGTGTAAACCGAGCCCTGGGTATCCTGCTCTGTCTTGCTCAGATGGGCCGATCTGGAATCTTGCTCCTTATGAGGTCATAAGGGACAAGGTTACTTCCCCTTTCTCTGCTTTGCCCGCCCAGAGAATTTGACCACCCATGAGAGAGAGAGACATCATGGCTTTCAAACAAGCAAAGTGGCAATTGGTCAAGGCCTCCACCTTGCCCCCCCTCTCCTCCTCAAAAGCTACAGACTCAGAAATGGCACATCCTAAGGAAAGCTCATTGTGGGACTGGCTCTAGTGGCTGTAATTCTGCACCAAGGCTGAATTCTGAGAAAGAGACTTCAGATATGGTATTATGGGACCACTAAGGTCTATATAAAAGCATCCAAGAGCACCATGTCATGGGACCTTTAAGGGACAAGGTAAGTGGAATCCTGCTACTCGGTGACTGCTGATAACCCATTTGAAGCCTAAAGGTGAAATATTGAGTTGCAACAACATGCCCACTAAAAGTAACATTGAATTATACTAACACACAAGGGGTTACTGGCAGTCCTACAGTAGAGACCTACGCAGTGGGTTTTGATCCGTAGTTGAGTGTCTGGTTTCACCAGTTTCAGGGATCACCACCATAGCAGTAAACACACAAGCTGTATGCATAACAGAGCGATGTTCACAGTGAGCAGAAGGTTTGGAGTAGAGATGGGTTTGCTAGCTCTTTTATTCAGTGTAGCCCCAAAATGTAGTCCTAGTTACACTTTTGAAGCAACCCTGTGCCCTAGAAATCACATGCAATTACAACTAATTTGCAACTTTTGAAGGAAACACAATGCAGATTGCTTTATGTTTTCTATTAAAGGTTGGATTTTTATTAAGAAGAGTTGTATGAGGTACTTATCCATAGTCAGTGTAACGCCTACAGTAGATGGCGGTAGCCCCGAGCTTGGAAAAAAAAAAGACTAGAGTACCGACACGGTATCTGCAGGGAAGGCTCCATAGCAAAGCTGTAGCTCTTCATGCATGATTATAAACCCAATTTTAGGGCTTCAGTATGCTTCAAACTACTGTTCTTCATCTAATGCAACCATTCTTGAGCCTTTACTGTAACCAGAAAAAGGACACTGGCTGGAATCCAGGGACTGCTAAAGTGTGTTTTAGAATCTGTCTGGGGTTTCTCTACCTGTTTGCTCACTTCCCTGCTCGTTCGCTACGTGTGACAGAGTCAGTGGAATGCCTGAAATGTAAAAATGTAGTGTGACCGGGGCGAAGGGCCAACTGGAAGTGCCAGCTTAGCAGTGATAGAAAAAACTGTCCCACACCGCTCCGCGCTGAGTGATGCAGTGACAAATGTGTCAGGGGGAAGTTGGGGCACAAAAGGGACCATGACACAAGCAGCAAAGCATGAGGGCACTAAATATCACCGGAGTGTGTGTGTGTGTGTGTGTGTGTGTGTGTGTGTGATAGCTGGCGAGGCCCAGCTCTCTCCTCGATCACATGTCTTCGTGGTGAGATTGACCTGTTTGGATTGCTGACATAGAAGGTGTGTGTTGATGTGAGATGAGGTGTAACGTGCAGACATGTGCACCGGTGCTGTAATTCATCATCATGTGAGTGACACGGCTGTACCCACTCCTCTCAACCTCGACCTCTTTATGTGTTTTTTTTTATCTTCTGCTAACATGTCTCACTGCATCCTCACTGCTTCTCAATGTGCTCAGATCGGATTAAAGGGATCATTTCCCCCGAATTCCAAAAAGCATGCAATTTCACTCCCCTAATGGTATCTAACTGTACATATGTACTAATATTTTTTAGGTATCTGTCTGTAAGATTTCTGCTGCCGACCCAACAAAGTTGCGTGTTCAAGAAGTCCATTTTCTTTCTGTAAATCCCCATTTTAAAATGTTCTTTAAATAATATCCTCAATGTTCATTCATCAACACACAGAATCACAAAAGCCTCCTATAGGTTCATGTGGCCATTAGTGTGAATTATTTTGACTTTTGTTTCTGGGGAATCATGTTTTTTCCTGTTAGTTTGGTATCGCACGCAACTTAGCAAAATACTACAATACCCAAGAGCTTCAGCTACGAGATGCAAATCACAGCTGCAGCATAGTCAGAAAATGTTGTCGTTTCAACTGGAAACAAAACAAAGTCTTCCCATAATCTGAAAGTGGACTGATATCAAATAACCAGAAATGTTCAACCCACTTGTTCTTCTCCTGCATGGATGATTCAAGCAGGTGAGTTTTGTGTTCGTCAAAGCCTTAAAAGTGCTCCAACTGTCTGTGAACTAACAGTGTCTAAGCCCAAAAGTATTCCCACTTTGCTACTGTATACAAGGAAGACCAATAAAATAGTAATTTAAATTGAAATATTCTGTTGACAATATATCCTGTGGATTATCCTGAGCAACAAAGATATTGCTTTGGGAAAAAAAATTTCAAATGTATAATTTTTAAACTGCGCATGCTTCAAACTGAATGTAATTGACCACCATTGTATTTGAGTGGCAGCAGATGTTTCAGATCGTTTCAGGCCCAAATATCCACATAGCCAGAAACCACTAAAGGTAAGGAGGAAACTAGTTTTGAAATTGGGGTGAACTGACCCTTTAAGTTCACTCAGTAACACATCCAAATACATTGCAGATGTATTTAGTTTTGTCCTTATAGTTGCATTTTCAACGTGGAATATATTACTAATCCCGTAATAATATTACTGATACATCTCAGTCTTTATCAGCAGATGGCTCATTTAGTTGTCATGGAGAGTGATCTGTTGCAATGCCTGCAAGCTCAGCAGCTATTATGCTATTATTTCATCACTTTAACACTTTTAGGGTTTCTCGTCTGTATGGTCTTTTTATTTATTTTCATTTAACCTTTATTTAACCATGTAGGCCGTTGAGAACCGATTCTCATAAGCATAAGTGTGCAAGACAACATACAGCTTCACATGCAATAAAATACAGGAATACAGAATACAACAGGCTGCATAAAGTGCAGATTAAGTAAGCACTACAAAGCAGGTGCAAAGTGAGGTGTTAGTAAGAAAATGGATAAGTCGGCAGTCTATAACACTGCTGAGATGTAGAGTCAAACAAAAAACTGAGCCACTGAATCTACTTTCTTCCACTGATGACCATGTGACATGAGCAAACGCTCTGGAAAAAGCCTGGAGGTAGAACTTAAGGTTGGGTGTTTTTTGTCAAACTAATATCAAGATGTGTTATTGGCAAGAACTTTTCAAAGCCTTGACGACTGAAGTCATCTAAGAAACTACAACATGCTAGTGACCTTTGACCCCTTGGCTGCTTTTGATCCAGAACCAATCCCACCATGCATTCAAGAGCCATCATTTCTCATCCTGATATATTCATATTTCAAGAAAGATTCTATATCTCAGAATCTGTGGAGCTTGAAGATGAGTTTAAATCCACTTCATTATTAATGAGATTAGCCACATGATGATTCTGATCACTCAATTTATAGGAAAATATACCCCTGATTGTGCATCATATTATATTTACACCCAAGCCCTTTTTCTTTCTTATTAAACAATATTGTTTTACAATAGTAAAGTCTGTCTCAGTGAGTTTTCTCTTCCGTGTAGTTTTCATGTTGACCACTTGATGGCGCTGCTGAGCTATCTTCCACATTTCGTGTCTGGTCTCTGTCCTGAAATATTCTCCACCCGGTGCTATGGATTCCTTTATAAATCATGCTATCATGGCCTATTATCAGCATTAAACGGTGATTATTGATTCACAAACATGCCCACACTGTTATTAGTCTGTGTTGTTTATAGAAAATAACTTTTCGACTTCATCTGAAAAGCTTTTTACAAATGAAGGTCACAACTGGCTGGTTGATTATTATAATATATTTATTTGTATCACAGCTCTTTACCGGTCAGACAGGTCGCTGTCCTCACAACAGGTGAGTGGAGCATTTATTATTATTATTTTTTTTAATTGCAACTATGTGTATTCACGGATTTATTTTTAGAAACTCGTGGCTTTTGTGGAACTGCAGCGTCCTCTCTGCATTTCTATTAACCTACAGTGTGCTTCTCCTATAAAGGAAAACGAAGGAAAACATCTCCGATGCAGACACACTGTATGTGTTTTATTCTTTAAAGAAAACCATGAATGCACTCTCTGATAAACCGACAATCATTTCTGTATTTTCTGCTTTGCTAGAAACTGAAGATCTGAGCGAATTAGAAATCATTCTCTAGTAATGTCTTTTATTTTAAAATGTTTTTATATACAGGCCCGTATTCTATATTTTACAATAATAAAATAAAATTTGCAGGTATGGGAATGAACATTTTTCCCCAACACTCTAATTAAAAAATCTCTCAGGGGAAAACGGCAGTGTGTGATAAATGTAAGTGACATTTAATAAAGACGTATGTCAATAATAACAATAATAATAATAATTAATAATACGGTAAAAATGATAGGCTAATAATAATAATAAATGGGGACATCCAGTGTACTGGTACTTGCTCATATATTTTCTATAGAAAATATACATATTGAAACATGAACCATATTCCAGCAATTCATTGTTCATAGGTTATATTAATTTTTAATGTATTTAATTTTATTTAGGCTCTATGTACAATGTGGATATTGTATTTTATTACTATTGAAGGTTGGCACTATATGAAATGTATTTTTGTTTTTTACATAAAACATTAAACATAAAATTAGGGTTAAAAATTGCTTTATGCGTTTTATATAAATACAAATGTAATGTTGATCTTGTTTTAGGAATGGAAAATGAATGCCGATGTCTGCTGGTATCAACCATCAAGACATCATATATTAAAAAAAAAAAAAAAAAAAAAAAATCCAGGAAGGCCACAGTTGAAAATAAAGCTATTTTATTGTCAATGCATTCAACGTGATTAGATAAACTATCAAGTAGTAAATTTCCGCAAAAGGAAGAAACACTGAAACTATTCCCCACTGACACAAAATATTACACTTTTGTATTTCAAATAAAACAAATTATTTACATCGCAATGTATAGACTGCATCTGAAATTAATATCATTTAATATTACATGCACTCTGAAATATAGTCTGACATAATATCCCAATTTGTGTCCATATTCATTGTAGACATGAAAAAAACTTGCTGTGTTGTAAACCATCACTTGTGACTACATTTGTATTTCTTCTCTATATTTGCATTTATATGATATAAAATACAACTTACTGTACATTTACACATATTTAAATCTTCCCTTATTCTCAAACTTTTAAGTGCTTCACACATAGATCAATTTCTGAAGTCAAATTGCATTTGCATACACCCAAAACATGACATTTTGTACAGGGGAGAAAAGTAAACAGACCCAACAGGAATTAGAAGATCATAGTCCAAAGTGAAAACAAGTGCAAGGGGTGTTTCTGTATTTTTAGGTGGCCTTTCTCCAGTCGGACTGCTTAAATCCAGGCAGGGTCACAGTCCCTCCCTTGTTAGTCTTTAAAAGTCAGTTGTGGGAGGTCATATGACGTGACAGGTGATGCCGCTCCCGGAAGGACTCGTTGCAAATGGGGCACTTGAGTTTCTCCTCGCGCCGCCGCTTGACCAGTGGCTCCATGGCGTACTCCTTTTTGTGGTGGGATCGCATGTGGTAAACCAAGTCTGAGGTCATGCGAAAGGAGGCATTACATTTGGCGCACCAGTTCTGTGCCGGCAGGCAGAGGGAGGTGAAGGAGGGAGGCAGGAGGGTGAGCGCCGAGGGCATCTGAAGCTGAATAGCCCCGGAGTTCTTGGGCCAGAAGGTAGTGGCGTAGACAAAGGGGTTCTGTTTGGCCATGCCGCCTGGCACGGGGCAGTTGGCGCCCAGTTCTGCGCCTTGCAGTTTGGCGGCAAGGTGGTCGGCCTGGTAGAGTCTGTTGGAGGAGATGGTGTCGCCCACCGCTGGGTGGCAGTCCAGCAGCTTGGCCGGCATCACCAGCGGTGAGATCTGGGAGAAAGAGGAGCGAGACGGCTGGCTGAAGGCGCTCTTCCTCTCTCCACCGCTGCCGCCGCCTTGCTGGGTGACTGAGGTGAAAGCGCTGCCCATGGGTGAGGTTTGGGGTGGCTGGGTCTCCGTCAGCACTTGCCTGATGTTGAGGTGCTTCTCTGATGGATTGCTGCTTGGACGACCGCCATCTTTGTTTTCAGAGTTGGAGCTCTGGAGGTTTTTGTTGCCGCTGTGGTGTTTGAGGTTCTGGGAAGACTTCTTGACCTCGGTGAATGCGCTGCGCTTGCCCTGACCAAGTTCTGTGGAGCCCGGCGGGGAGAAGGCCTTGTGGTTCTCCTCCAGGCCGTACGCCCCTCTGTAGTTCTGTGCAGACGTTGCTAGCTCGTCTTTAGACTTGGACTGTGGAAGGCTGGGCCCTCGGCGCTCCCTGTCCTCTATTTCCGAGAACTTCCTCTTCCCCGAACTCTCGCTGCATATCTCGGCCTCCTTGTCGCTGGGCGGGCTGGTCCGGTTGTTCTCTAGATCCCTGGCCAGGTTATGGAAGTCTGTGGAGGGTTTGTTGCTGTCCTGAGGGCTGCTGAAGCCCTCGGAACGGCCCAGCTTTGGACTGGTCCTGGTCGGGGTTGTTTTTGGTCGCTCTGTGGTGCTCTCTTTGCTCGGCTCCTCGTCGACCCCTGTGATGCTTTGCAATCTTTTGGTGCAACGGAACCGGAGATGGGCCAAGAACGGGAACTCAAACTGGAACCGCTGGCTGCAGTCTGGACATGAGTAGTGAGACGAACCTGGGAAGAAAAGAGACGGAAATGAGTTGTTACCCAAAAAAACAAACTATCCTAAAGCTATCCTGTGGAAGGGAGGCGTCTTATAACAAGGCACAAAGTATCAGCTTTGTAAAACTGAAGTCAGACATTATCACCGTTTGTTGAAGTAAATTAAAGACCATGAAGAATGAATAATAATATCATTACTCTAGTTTATAAGACAATTGCCATGATGCAATGCATGAAACAGTTTATACTATAAAAGGTTTTTAAGGTATTAAACTTGGCATTTTACAGCAATGAACTAGCTTTTACAGCAAGGACTAACAGCCTATACACGCACAAACGGTTGCTTACTATAAATAATGTGGTTAACAACTGTATTGGTTTTGTTGACCCATGATGCATTGCATGAAACCAGTATCCTACTCTCCTCCTACCCAGTATCCTGAAACGTTTTTTTAAGGTATATAACAGGGCTTTTTGAGTAATTAACTGTAGCTTTTACAGCAAAGGCTAACTGTGCAGAGTCAACACAGGCTCCAACACTGTTGAAAGGGGATCTGGTTTCAGTCGACTCACCTTTGCTCTTGGTGGGTGCTCTGCTGGAGCTGAGCAGCAGCAGGTCGATGAGGTCTTTGCCGTACCAGACCAGCAGTTCCTCGTCCTTCTCAATCCGGCGCAGCGAACGGTACAGCAGCTGGCCGTTCTTCACGTAGGCCTCCAGGTTCTGCTCCTCCTTGTCCCGGGCCGACTGGACCAACCGCAGCCACATCAAGCCCTCTGAAGTGCTGTTGGCTGCTGAGGTGTCCACCTGAACAAAACAAACATACCCATGGAGTTATTACATCAGTGCAACAGCTCAAATTCATTTTCAGACAAATATTGTGCCTTGAAATCTTATTTTTCCAATTAAAATAAATTAAAGTACTGCAAATAAGGACCTTTATTATCACCCAAGCCCATTTATTTCAATATGTTGAAACAAGCCAGCATGACTGACATTGTTGACAACAATTAGTGGCAAACTGATGCAAATGTCTGAAATTAATAGAACCGAATGATCTTAAATTCATTGGCAGATTATTCCCTTCTTGTAGAAATATTGAAAAAGGAACATTTCCATGACTCAATAAATGATTCAATGACTTGTTTCGGTGGAGATTCTTTTGTTGCAGTGTAGGGTGGATTTTGCCATGCATTAATAGGACAAGGGCCTGGATCTATAAAAATAGATGTGCTATATCTGGAGGTGCTTAGCAAGACAAACATTAATAAAAGAGATTTTGGCAGGCTTGTTTAGATGCTAACTGGTAGAATTTGTATTTCAAAATAAAACATAAAAAATAATAAATACTGGGTTTATTAAAAAAAAATATCAATACTGGGTCTTGCATTAAAGTACAATTAGTTACAAATAAAGACCACCTTACCCTGAAGATATAAGGTGCTGTGCGTTTGTCGGTGGACTTCAGAGCTATGAAGGCGATGCTGTCGTACAGCGACGTGTGGCTCAACACACAAGGCCCGAATATGGCGTTTTCCGGGATGTCACACGTCGTGTAGACGCTTGTGAAAATATCCGTCAGACACTGCTGGACCGCTTTGGCGTCCCCATCCCACACCAACTTCTGAGAGCTGGACTCCTCCATTTCACTCTGCAGAGACAAGAGACATCAGAGATCAGGTGGGACATCAAACCTGCGAGCAGTCGGTAAACAACTAAACCCGGTTCTTAGGTTCTTCTAAATGTTTATCAACCGAATATAAACCGTAAATGTCAACCTGAAGCTGCTAAACGAGCTGTCCCGTGGGTTGTCCCTCCACCGTCCCTGCTGATAGGAAATAAATCTCTTCCTGGACAGATTGGCTAAACCAGCTGTCAAGGGCGGCGTTTGGGAGGGGGGCGTTTCTTGTCTTTTTTTTTTCTTTCTCTTTTTTTTTGGCAAAGCTTTGTAATTTATTCAATCCCCGTAATAACTTCATGACGGCATCACCTTGATGTGCTTTCCAAATGTTGTCAATTACATAAGAGAAGGGAAATATGCCACAATCATAAAAGACCTAAAATAGTGATAATAATCCAAAATCACAATATTATCATTATTTTTATTGGTGTTGTTTTTATAATAATAATAATAATAATAATAATAATGATAATAATAATAATAATAGTCTTGGAGTGTGCCAAATATTTGATAAAAAAAATAAAACTATTTAGGCTATAAGATTATTTTAGATGTTGGATTACGATAGAATTTGCCTGTCTGTCTTCGTTATTTTAGGCTTAATGTAGCCTATAATAAAAGTATTAGCGTAAGTATTAATATTATTATTTATATTAGCATTAGCAGGCCTCTACGGGCTACAGTTGCCATTGTCTATTCAGCTGTAAGGGTTATGATTGGCGGCAGTCCACACAAAAAAAAAAATCCAATCATTTTCCTGTAATCTTATATTATAAGGAAATGACTTGTGAAGTCTCGAGGGTGATTTTACAATGGCTTTACGACAACCTCTGTGTTTATTATCATATATTCTATACATGTAGGCCTAATATTCCTTTAATGTGAAGGCTTTATAGTGTTGCTGTGACACTGTAGTTGTCTAAAATCGTATTATAGAATCACTACAGGATCTTTTTTTCTTACGAAAAAAAAGAAATAATTAGGAATATAAAAAAAACTCCAAGTGCGAGGTGCTGAGGTCCGTGCGTGTCCAATGGAGAGAGCATGTCCAATGGGTTTCAAGTGGACTGTCAAAGTCAGTGATTCCATGTCAGCCAACCTTTCTCTCCTTTCTACAAGCGGCAGCGTATGCCGCCTCATTACCATAATCCACCACGTTCCCCTCTGAGACTGTAATTAAAGCAGCACGACCAGTTAATTATTTCTTTTCTCTCTTTTCTAACCTCTGAATGTGTGTTCAGACGGCTGCGGCTCTCCTCCCTCAGACAGCAGAGACTTTGCGCGGAAACACGCACCTGATACGCGCGCGTGTGCAGCCGTAAATGAGGCTCAATGGACAGTCGAATAACATTTTTTTATTTTAAAATACAGAATGAGAAGAAAAAAATAATAGGCTAATGGTTTTCAACGCCGCCAGAAAACTCTGCTCCAGCCGCGAGAAAAAAAAAATCATACATTGTTTAAATAATAATCATATTCCAGTCTTCACTGTGATTATTGCTGCACAAAATATTTCTAACATTGATCACAAATTAATAATTCTTAACTCTTTAGTGATGCTTTTTGGGCTAATGGCACGGGTTGTATGTGTATTATAGTCACTGCGTGATTTATTTTGATGTTTAATTCTCTTATTAACAGTTTATAACGTGTAATAAATCACTGCCAACCACTCAAGCAACTTCCACCGTGACACAGCGTGTGCAATATAAAGTAACCTGTTAATCGGGCTAGAAAAAAAATGAAATAAAATCCACAGTTGGACCAAAAGTTTGTTTTGCGCTTGATCTGGAAGCAATTTGGCATTTTACGCATCTAAGGGATTCAACTCAGAAATAAATAGGCTGATATTCACAATTGCACTCATAAACAAAAATGTTTTGTGACTGCACGCTCAGAGAAAAAGCGAGGCTCCTCTCGGGGTTAGCGCCTGGCTTTAATATTTCCTTCTGATTTGTCAAATAAAAAGTGGAAAATCTGATTCAATAACCCGCTGGTTCATAAGAGGCTCAACAGCAACAGAATTGTTCCCTGTGGAACATTTTGCGCACGGTGCAGTGGAGAGCCTTTCCAAAGTCTCTAAATGATTTGCTTCCGGGTACCAGACAGAACGCCTCTATGTTCAGAGGAACAGAAACACACCGCACAAAATATTCTACAACGATATGTATCACAGTCGCATTCAAATAAGAGAGAAGAGATAAAGAGCTGAGTGTCTGCACATCCAGAGACTGGAGGAAAGCAGCCACCCTCCCATTCATACCTACTGCGGGTGGGGTAGGGGTGAGCAAAGATTGGGGGGAGGGATAGGGGGGTAACCCATCTGCTAAAGCCGTGCCAGGCTGAAAACTGTCCTAAATCAGCGCTGTGACTGAATTGCGAGTTTTTGTCCGTGGCGCAGCAACATCTGCGTGTGAGTTTCTTCTTTTCTTTCTGCGCCGCTTTCAGCGCCTGCGGGATGTGTGACTGCGTGTGCCGCGCAAAGACAAACCCATAAACTGTCCCTTCAACTATCCAAACCACACACACACACACACACACACTGCTTTGCATTTCACAATCCTACCTTTCCGTCGATCAGGATGAAAACAATAATCCACAAACGAATTGCGAGCGATGCTGAGATTCAAAAAAACCCGTTTGCACCTCCGGGGGCGGGGGAAAGCCCCGCAAACAAGCAGGGGGATGCGGTGATGGAGGTGATGGAGATGGTGATGCGTTCCCGGTCTGGTCCGTATAGTGTCAGTACATTCCCCCACCCGGTGTAGTGAAAGTGACAGTGCTGCTGCCGCTGCCGCAGATAGCCTCCTCGCAGACACTGGGAGCGAGCGGGCGGGGGTAGAGAGAGCTGCACGGATAAAGGGAGACAGAGAGAAAGAGAGAGAGAGACAGAGAGACACAGAGAGGGAGAGAGGCGTGCAGATGGGGCCCGATGCTCTGGCTGACTGGCACACCGACACACACTTTTTGTTTGCTGCACATAATCTACCCAATGAGGCGTGTCACTCTCCGTCTCCTCCCTTTAACTCTTCACTGACCGACTGTCATTTGATGCGATTTATGGACGAGCAGCGAGATAAAGACCCCCCCCTCCACCCTTCCTTCCTAACCCCCCTAACCCCCCTCCCTTTATTATTGTAATTCTAATCACAATAGTTGGTGGTTGTATTAGAAGAGAAGTGGCATTTAAGGAGTCGAATGTTGGGGGGGGGGGTCAAGTTTTAAAGTACAATCTCAGCTGGAGAGTCAAAACTTGAATATCTTTCACATCATGATAATAACAGCTACAATAATTATAATGTTTGTTATGATGATGATTGTAATAAAATAAAAATTATAATAATAATAATAATAATAATAATAATAATAATAATAATAATAATAATAAATGGGGGTGACACTCAGAATGTGTTTAAAAATATGCTAATTAAACGCTCTTTGTGTCTTTGACCCGCCTCTGAAGTACTTTTTGGACTGGGACATTCCGAGCATGCAGCAGCGGGACACGGAGCTTCCCCCGCCGCCTTCCCGCGGTGCCAGCCGGCTTTACCCGCAGCCAGAGCGGCCATGCGTCCCGGGTAGAGTCGCCGCGGACCGCCGCTGCTGCTGCTGCTGTCTGTACTGTGTTCAGGCTCATTTAGGGGGCGCCAGTGCATAATTTGCATTGAGTGAAGGCTCATACTGTGATGGAAGGGAAAGCTTCAGGAGGTTTTTCTTTAGCCTAACTGCTTTTCTGCACATGCATTATACTGAACTAGGCTGTATAAAAACAGATAAAAACGTTCTAATTATTACTTTTAACTTTCATGTATCCGTTTTGTATCTCACATTTGTTTTTCAAGACTTAAAAATGACAGACTAAAGAAGATATTAGCAAATATTCAGAAACATCGATGATGTTAAACTGGAATAAGAATACTTCGTTTCCTAATGGATGTGATAACTGACAACAAGTAACAAGTTTTACAAGTTCTTGAATAACAAGTTTTATTCAAGTAACAATAAAAAATGTTTTAAAATAGAAAGATGTACTGTATACCTTTTTTAGTCTAAACCCTGCATTTAATAATAATAAATGCAGTGAGGAATTAAGGCCTTTTTAATATTAAAAATATATTTTTTTTATCAATTTCCTGTCACCAAGAATGCTTTAACCATTAACGTAGTGTTCGATGTCCTGCATTAGTGCAGATTGGGCTGTTTATTTCTGTAGTAAGTGTAAAATTCTGTTCTGACAAATGAACTGCCAGGAAAATCAAAACCGAAAAATTCCTTTCATATCACATTTATCAGTTATTACAGTCAACTCACAGCACCACTTGGCAAGATGTTGAATTTATTGCATCTTCAATTAAGTGTATTTATCTCAACTGAAAGAACAAATAATCTGCAGTGCAGGTATTATTTCACTGTTTCTGACAAATTTTGCAATTTAGAGGCACAGAAGACACTTCTGTTATCTTTAAGAAACAAAATAGAGTCTTTATTTTATCTACATAACAGTTCATTTGATATGAAGACTTGTGATGTAATACATGAGGTCACAGCAACAGCAGCCCTAAAACAGAGACCTGCCCAAGGGCGCCTCAGAAGGGAAGAAATGGATGAAAGGGAAGTGTTTTTGGCCAAATAGCTGCCCTTCAAATTAAACTGATCTGTTTCTACTACTTTCACTTGATTGGGGCCGTAAGTCGTCTTGGCAGCAGTAGATGACACTGAAGCTGGGCTCATTAAAGCAGCAGGAAACATGGAGTAAAAGTGCTTGGGATGCTCACAGGCCATCAGACAAACTCAACTCTTCCTCACTTCCCCCTGCTGAGACTTAACCCTTGTGTTGTCCTCGGGTCAAATTGACCCGTTTTTATGTGTTTCATATCAGAAATATGGATTTCTTTCAACCAAATTGCCCAAAAATGACATAGATGATTCCATACAACATTCTTCAGGTAAAATGAATGATTACTTTCATTGAATTCCTTGGGTGTTTTAATTAATCTTATAGCATTTGAATTCTTTTTTTTTTTTTTAATGGTTTCAAAACAGTATCCGGACTAAAGTTTGACATACCCATCTGTGATCCACTCAACACCCTCTGATCTTAACTATTAGTCAAAATAATTCATAATTCTTGCCTTTATAAAACGTATGTATAATTTGATACAAATGAGGTTTGTTGACCATGAATTCCAAGAACAAGTGTAAAACCTATTATTAAACCAGCTCAGGTTTGGAAAAAAAAGCACCAAAAGCTGGAAAAAGTGACAATTAAATCAGAAAAAGCAACAAAAACATCGGGAAAGCCCAAAAAAATGTTCATTTTCAATTTTGACCTGGAAGGACAAGACAACACAAGGGTTAAAAGAAATGCTGAATGGAGAACTGAAATACCAAGTGATGATACTCAAATGTTAAAGTATTTTACAACCAAATGCTTTTATGTCCCAAAAGGCACCAAAATAAGATTAATTATTTAAAATAATTAGTCCACCATATTTGGATTTAAGTCCAAATAGACATACAGAAAGAGCTGTCCTTGTGTTTTGCTGCATTTTCTGTGTAATTTTGAAAATTGCTTGTTTGCTTCTTTTGCGTTGCCTTTATTGTGAAACTCCTGGTTATGACAATAAAGAGAAAGAAAAAGACATCTTGAAGACGCTGGGTGATTGCAGCATGCTACAGGTAAATTTGAGGATTACTGCAGATGAGCTGAAGCGTCCTGTCGTAGACTGAATGGTGAGTAGTGCACCAAAAATGTTTGCAGAAGGAAAAATTCACACAAATACACTCGCACACTCATGAGTGATAAAATACAATCGTCACAGCTTGCTGAGAGTTTCTGGCCTCGCACTGTGTTTCTACAAAATCACACACTCTGGGGTTTGGGGTTTTCATCTTGGTTTAGAAAAATGATTATCATTAATAAAAAATGTGTTTGTGTAGACACGTCCATGCAAATTAGAAGATGATAAAAGTAACATTGGCTCCTGTGCCCTTTTTGTCTGTGAAAATTGTTAAAATGAGAAAATTCATACATGAATGTTTGAATTTTCCCATTTCAAGTCATTTCTTGACTTACTTATTGAAATAATTCTAGAAGCTTAAATTGACCTGAAAGAAATCTTCACAGCTCTATTGTGCGACACATTTGCGTTGCTTTTCATGCTAATAACTTTAGTAATTTGTGATTCTCTGATCATTTTGAGTTTATAATTTCTGCACCAAGATGTCGAAAATGAAGAGAAAAAAAAATACAAGCTGGGCAGTTCCGAACATTACAAGTAAATGGAAATGAGAGGTCAGGTGTGTGAGCGAAAGATAGAGAAAGAGTGTGTGTGTGAGAGCGTGTGTGTGTGTGTGTGTGTGTGTGTGTGTGTGTGTGTGTGCGAGAGCGTGTGTGTGTGTGTTTGTGTGCGTGCATGTGTGTGTGTGCTTTGGGTGCGTATGTGTGTTCAGAGACAGAGAGGGAGTGTGTGATGTTGCTGTGAGGGTTTATGTTGTCTGTGTGTATTTAAAGACAGAAAATCACAGTTGATGGCACATCGTGTCTGTGTGTCATCTGGATCATGTGACAGCTGTGTTGGTTCCTGCATACCACTCCTTTCAGTCCAGAGGTTCCAGGCAAATACAGCACTCTCATACTTCAATAGTGAGAAATAAATGGCAAGATGGCGTTTTTAGCAATAAAACAAGAGAAATGTGCATACTTCCGCACTTACACTTGCTATTTTGAGTGCATAAGTGCGTTCACACAGACAGATGTTGCAGTGTGGTCTTAATCCCTTTGTTCACTGCACTTCTCAACCTCAATGGCCGTAGGGAAGGGACCACCCAAAAATAAAATGTGGCTCAAAGCGGTAAAATTGCGGTAAGGAAGTGACAATAGGTAGCGGTAATGCTCCGCCGGTTGCAATTCAGCATTATAAAGAAGAAGAAAAAGAAGCAGTCAAATGTTGCGATTGTAATGTCCAGTAAGTGCATAACAGTTGTTTGTGATTTGAGACTACACTGTAGAAATTCACACAGTACGCAAGTAAGTACATATGTAGACAGTACATGACATAGAAGTGTACCGCTGGCTAACATTAACATAACCAGTTAATGTTAGCATTTTGATGATGTGCAAAAATTATGCTGAATTACATATTGAATGGAGCCCAGAAATACACAGCTTTGTAGTATGGTTTTAGATCTCAGAATCACTGAACGTATCTCCACTTCGATCACTCATTTAAGCACTTCTGTTTTCCTGCTTAGAAAAAGAACCAAGCCAATGAGAGCTATGTATGCAGGTTCAACATCATCGTCCTGTGCTTGAACCACAAAATAACAGAAAGATTGCCATGGTGGCCAGTGTTGTTGAGATCACCACAAAGATGTCAGTCTAGTACATGTTCACATTGGATTGCGATGATAACCATAGTCCTGGTTAACTGCTCCTCAGATCTGCTGGGTAAATCCAGACAGCTAGCTAGACTATCTGTCCAATCTGAGTTTTCTGTTGTACCACTAAAACATCTTTTGAATGTACACATGTTTTACCAAAACAATCCTTCTTATAAGATGATTGGTGATTGGTTTATAGAAATGCCAATAAACCAGAGCATGTTTTTCTCCCATCCCGGAATGGTGTGTGGATTAGCCAGATCCTCCTTTGCAACGCTGTGGAGGAAGGTCTGGCAAAGCGAGACTAATTTAATGTAACCTTGATATTTCTGTAAACCTAACCATAATGTTGTTGCCATTTATTTTAAAAACAATAGAATTACTTAACAATAGAAATTCCCAAGGGCTTAGGGTTGTCCCAATGTTGAATTTCAAAGGGCGTGAGGGTTTGAGTACACGCTTACCGAGCCCTTTCCGTGAGTCTGCATCAATGCAGACTTCACCAAAGGGAATTACCCACAGTTCAAAGCGTTGTGACGTTTACCACGGAGACCATAGGGAAATCTGGAAATTACAACGGTAAACAACAGCACATAGCCTGGTTCTACACCTCTGAATGGCTCTGATTTCTTCAACCATTCAAACTGTGACAACCGTGAATGAGACCGACAAACTCTACATGTTAGAAGTCAAATTACAGAAACAGCAAATCAATATAAATTGTCATATCTTATCCATCAACATGACAAAAATGATGTTCTGACTGTGTAGAACCAGCCGGAACAATAGAAAGAATAATTCCAACCAGGACAATTAGAACAAAACTTAAAAAACGAACACTGACATGATGAACAGTTGTTGGCCTGTTCCTGCATCAACTGTCCAACTGAAGTTCCTATCAGGTAAAATGACCTGTTGAGTAAATAGTGTATGAGGAAAGCAGATTGATGCCCAGCGCCCATCATTAATTCACGGTCATCATGCAACATCTTGTGGGAACAAGCTTGTGATTATAAATGCTCCTCTATTAATTATAGAGAGGGTTTCTGACAGGATCATATTTTTATCATGGATCAACAGCAACAAGCAACCTGAGCAACTTCTACAAAACTAAACTTTGTCTTTCATCTTAATGCTAAATACTGTGGTAATGATAAATGAATCCCCCGACCTTTCATTCAACATAACACGAGAATGACAACAGAAGCTTTTGCAAATTGATTTCAGCAGACAGACAGTGGCAGCGCTGCATCCCGGACGAACTGTCTTTCTGTCACCGCGTCTCATCAAATATTAGGCGTGTTTTCTGCTTTGAAAAAAAAAAAAAAAAGCAGCTTGGGAAACTAATGCATTTATCTTCGATGGGTAAACACATCACAGGAAAAGCGCAGTTATTCACCCAGATGTCAAAGTCCTCAGCTGTGGACATGTCAACAGTCATTGTTTCCAACAAAGCTGTTTAATAAATCTCCTTACACTTTGATATGTGGAGCCGAATATGTTTTTTTTTTAATGGTCCCACACACAAACATAAATAAAATATTGGACGATTGAACGCTCTGATAAAGCACATTATCTCAAGAAAACAATCTCATGAAAATCTAACATTAGCAACCTTTTATTTCAATTTTTGTCGCAGTAAATCTTTTTCAATTGTCACTGTCTGCCTGTAATGTTAGTACCCAAGGAATTTTAGCTCTTTTACTTATAGATTTTACTTGGTTGCTCCAAAATCATCAAAGTGTACATTTATTCCCATTATCATTCCTCATTCCTCATTTGCCATCTGGTCCGCTATTTTATTTTAATTTTATTAGCTAAATGGTCAAATTTATGCACTGTAGTGTCTATTGCATGTACTCTTCTTTTTGTTAATGCAATGCTTTGCTTTTGATAAATGAATCAGCCAAGTGCAATGTGAATGACAGCACAACCTCTTATTATCAGTGGAAATGCTTTTATACTGTGGCTCATACTCAGCATGGCTATAGCACCAGGGCCAGAGCGTTCATGTAAAGTCCCTCAAGTAAATAATGTAGCCAGAAGCTCTTTTTTACACAATAGTGCCACATTATTGACATAAATATCAAGCAGTGAAAAACAAAAGGGACTTTTACAAGTCTGTGGAGTAGATGACAGGTTAAAGTTGACAAATCTGAACCTTTTTAAGGAAATCTTACCCATTGTTTTCTTTCAGCATTTAGCATTTTGATATGGATATTCTTTTTATTTTGTTTCGTTTGTATTAATAAAATTCAAATTTTAAAGATTGTATTGTTCAATTCTGTCTTTTATCTCATCTTGGGATCATCGTGTTTTCTAGATCCATAAATACACAAATCCAAATGATTAACAAAATAAGAAATAATAAACTGATGTCTGTTACACAAATTGTGTTGATTTGGAAGCAAATCTTTGCTTCTTTGTAAAATATCATATAGCTTAATATTTTATTGCCTCGAAAATGATGAGGAGTCACTTTTAGTTAAACTGGTCTTGAACCAAAGAGGTTGGGAAGGCACTGCCAACTATTCTTTGTTATGTAGTGAATGAGAGCTCAAGGGAGTGATTTTGGACCGATAGTGCTTTTCTCTTCTGATTATCCATAATTGACACCATCGTTGTTCCGATGATTCAAAAAGAAGGCCGGGGCTCTGAGGGGAGTCTTGTAAACACAGTCCAGGTGCAATGAAGAAGAGTTACACAATTGGAAAATAAGATCCAGATCCCTAACTGACGTGATGATGGACGAGCAGGACTGTGACTGTGAAAGTCAGTGTAGACCTTCCAGTCTCTTTCCAATGGAGGGCAGAAGAGGAGAGGGAAGAGAGAGGCAAAAGCAAAGAGGAAGTGTGGGATGTTTGTGTGTCAAAGAAAGACAGAGACACACACACACATACACAAGGAGACAATTCCTGTGATAGTGGAAGAGGAATGTGAAAGCTGTTCATGTTAGACAGAGGAGGAAGAACAGGCAGCGGTAAAAGGCCTCTCTGTGTCCAAGAGTTTTTGGCTCATACAATACATACAACAAAAATAAATGTCAATCCTGCTCTCTCACTCGCAATGATATAACACAACAGTGACTCAACCTTCAGCCGGTTCAGGATAGCTCTTAAAATGTGCTGTTGAAATCCTCCTCCATCACACAGGAAGTGATGTGTTTTTGTGTGTTTTTGGCATCGGGGAAATTAACAAGAAGAGCTGGGTGGTTAAGTACGAGTCAGACAAACAGACGAAAAAACGAAATGACAGTTTTCAAAAAGAAAATAACATTATGTAAAAGTACTGCCCACATTGTTTGACTGGCACTAACACAAATTGAAAAGCAAGAGTCTGAGGCCTAGTTTTTTTAAGGTAGCTTTTTCTATGAGTTTTGGCCCTTTCGTCCGTGTTTAAGGTCACTGAAAATGGATCTTTTCAAAAACTCCTGACAGGGTAAAGATTTTCCGTAACTCCGTTTTAAGTGTTGTTCTGTAGACAGGATACGGCAAAGTGTCGAGGCGACATTTAGTGCATTGGCAGACAAAATAGTGCTGCTTCTAACTTAGCTAACAGAACTTTTTGCATGTGCACATGTCAATGTACATTTACTCTTCCACAATACTGAGGAACAGAGGCGTCAGAATGAGCCACGGTGCTATTGAAGTTTGAATCGTGATTCACTCGGATCTTTAACCCGAGTCTTTAAATTGACTCACAAATCGCGAGGCTATAGTATCAATAACCCAAATTAGGTGAGTCCCTACTACAATTCAATCTAAAATGAGTACAGCACCCCACACAAACCTCTTGCAACATTAGCTACTACTATTCCTAGCCATATTAGCTGCAAAAAACTTTATAACTTACAATTTTGTAGGCAACAACAACTCCGCAAGTCAACTCAAGGGACTGTGGGAGCAGAGTGACAGTCCGACCTCAGACTTAAAGCTTGAATCTTGCAGACCATGGGAGTCACTCAAGAATTCGCGAGGCCTCGATCACTCACGAGCCCTCGTTGACTCGTGAGTTGTCGATGATGTTGTCAATCAAAAAATATAGAAGACCAATTCACCTGTCCTTTAACAAATGCTGCATGTTGACTCAATCGCCAAGGGGAATTATTTCAATAAATAAATAATTTTATATTTTCCAGCCATCATATATTGGTAGATAGAGATCATCATATATTGGTAGATTGGATCATAGACTTGGTTTTGTTACAGTAAACCAATTTAGTTCTGATGTAAAGCATTTAAAACCCAATTACAATAATAAAGAATACAAACAACATTAATGTATAAATATGGACTTCCACACTGGCAGGAATCCTTACATTTAGTTATGAATTAACCAAACACTTTAATCCCCTCACTGCACGTTAAATGAACTTGTTGTTCCTGTCCTCATAGACATCAAATGGATCTGAACAAAAAATTAGGGAAATTGAGAAAAAAAAGAGAAAAAATACAGAGGGGAAATGAAAAGGAAAAAAACTGGGAAGGAATGAATTAATAATGAGCCACTTTTATTTCGGATCCAGCGATTATACAAATGGGGGAAACGGCCAAAAAATATTCTGTATGGCATATGGCACTTCAGCTGCCATATGTGCCAGTTTTCACAAAAATTGGCAATGACGTTCATGATGGTCAGTAGTAACTGCCAAAAACACAACAAGGCCTGAACAGAGGGAGGGAGGGAGAGAGAGGGGGGCGGGAGGAGAGGGGAGTAATGCTGCAATAGCTTTGTTGGCTGGCTAGGACTCCTTTCTCCACAGCTTCTGGTACTCTAACTACAAAGAGAAGATACAGAGAGAGAAAGAGAAAGAAGAGGGGAAGAAATAGGAAAGGAGAGAGGCAAAGAGAAAATGGCTGCGTTCAGATCCAGAAACATTTTCTACCATTGATCGGCTTGTTTGGTCAAGTGAGAACAATACCACGCGCCTCTTTCATGGAGCGGGCTGGTGTACATGTCTAATTGACAGCTGAGCCAGCAGGGGCAGCGAGCCACAATTGTCCCTTTTCAACCAACAGAAGCTAAATCAGGAGCTCAAATTTCTTTTTGCATATTAGGTTATGCGTGTCAGCACACCTGGAGAGCAATAAAAAAAAAAGACGGCTGATAATGGATTAAGAAATGACAGCGATGTTTGAGGTGTAATTTTCACACATGAGGAAACAATAACAGGGTGCTCTTTGTGTTTATGTTTAAATGGTTGTATTGAACAGATTTGTAGTGAAGACATGCAGAGGTGGAAACAAAGAGAGCGTTTTTTGACAGATCAGAAAACAATATCCACCCCCCCCCAGTTCTAAAAACTGATAGTAGTGACACCTTGAGCTGAATGGGCAGGGTTTCCTCGCCACTTCAATTTGGCGCAAAACAGCACATGCCGCTGATGCCAACTTGAATTGACAATTTTGTGCAGCCTCTAATAACAATATAATGTCTACCAGCAGCATTGTAAAAAATACAGACTTAAGGCCTGTTCACACCGGGACGAATTTCGCGCGCGATATTCGCCGACGTTTAACGCGTCGTGACTAAACAAAGGGCGTCAATGAGAGTGTGCACACCGACGCGAAAATCGCCACGCGTAAAAGCGTCATTTTTAAAAAAACGCCTCGGGTTCGTTTTTTTGGTTTGACGCGCCGCGTCAAAAACTATCCGACCAATGAAATCGGCCCTTTTGCTCACGTGTCTTGTGCTTCTGAAGTTACACTAAAATACAACTTGGCGGCGCTCAAGCACAAAACGGTCTTACCGAGCACACCAACGAAGAAGACATATATACGCCACCGTCATCACTGCCACAAGACGAGGAAGAGGCAAAGCACGATGTCCAAAATAAATGTTGAGCTGCTGGTCTCGTTGGTTTCGGAACATAAAGAGCTATATCTGATTTAGAAGAAATGTTCTAAATACTTGCTCTCTTCTTCTCTGCTCTTCTTCTGAGTTGCAAGCGAGTATCAGAAGCGCAAAGTTGCGCAGCGCCACCCTATGTACGGGGGTATTTCTGTTTTACATTAAGCGCCATCTAGTGACAGATAATGAATTTGCATGTTCATTCGGCTCATCGTCAGCGAAAATCGCTTGGGTGTGAACACAAAAAACGCGTCGAAAAACGCTGACGAATAACGCCCAGCGATATTCGTCCCGGTGTGTACGGGCCTTAATAAACACACATCTCTCACTGCTTGTAGTGGCTAAATGGAAATGAAAAAGGTACCGTACTGTCATTTAAAAAATTAAAGTGTACCTCCCTGCTGCTGTCTGACTTAGACGTCTTATTATTATTAGTTGATAGAGATTCATAGTCATACCTGCCGCCTTATGTGCCTCCTGCATTGTATTTAAGCCGGTTTCCCTGCCCTTGCTACTAAATAGTAGTGAATTGAGCACTACTCAGTTCTGAAGCAAGTAAATACTGGAAGTTCCAGTAAAGGGTTTTGGCTAAGTGAAGAGACTTAGAAAATTACATTTCAACCCTTGTTTCTCAGGTAAAAACACAGGTAAAGTGACCGGGGTCTGAAAATGGTTCCCGGTCCAAGTACAGACCACATTTTATTTTAACTGTGGTCTTGTGTTGGGTCTCAGGCTGCTGTTGGTCGGTTTCACTGTCAGCCAATGATTGAACAGTGACCATCTAACCTTTTGGAACAAAGTCTTATTGGTCTCTAAATGACTTTGTTCTCAAGCTTTGGTTAGCGTTTGAGAACAAAAATGAATTAAATACACAAATGTAATAAAACTCTTCCTTGAAAATAAAGTGTAGGTGTGATGGCTCTCTAAGGGCGTTTTCACACTTGGGCTGACTGAACCTGTGACCTGTGGATCTTCAACTGTTTGAGACGGGAAGTAATTGCTGCATATTGCATTTTCTGAAAACATACAAATTAGTAGCCATTTTCTTTGTTTGATACAGACACTGTGAGGCTGTAATCCTCACATCATTTTGTAGGGGGACCCAAAACAGTCTTCATACATACTTGACTCTTGGGGGAAAATGGCCTTGGAAGCTCCAGTTGGCCCTAATGCCGAAACGCAGTCAGAAATGGGGCTTTATAGTTAGCTTCACGTTTACAGAATGAGAGACTGCAGGGGGTTGCTATAGTAACCTCCCTTCCAAATGATTGAAAAAAAAACTGGACTTAATGGACAACCATGACACCTTGATACAAGATGAGACACGAAGGGTTGTTGCCCACTTAGCTTAGATTAAATAATAAAGCTGGACATCAATGTCCTCAGATCTGCCGTTCCTGTTCAGACAAAGTGACAATTCTTTCAATACAGCTGATGTAAGGGGGTAGGAAACCTGACATAAATACACAGAAGCTTTAAAAATTACTTGGCCGATAGAAGCTTTTTTATTGAGATCTCTGCTGATTTGGTCTCTCATGCTGCCCTAGTTTGTACTGACCATGTAGCACTCAAACACAGAGCAGACGTAGCTTCCTTTTGAAGATTTTCTATCATGTAAATCCTGTGTTTGTTGCCTTTCAGTTCAATTCTCAGGAGCCAAGAACAACCTGGCGTTTGCTCCAACGGTGATTATTTTGGGACATTTTCAAAGGGACGATGACACACTCTGTCTGAATTACAAAGACTGCCCAGCCGCTGAACACGACCTGGTCATTTGCATCCATCTTCCATAAAAAATTAATTCTTGCTGCAGTCAGCTAAAGGCCACGTAGGCCAACATAGCCTTCTGCGGCGTCTGTGATTCCAAAAATAAAAGTGACAAAAAGATCTCCATCGCCTCGGACAAGGAGTGGGGTTGTGTGTCCCACAAGAGTGGAGAGGAGCGAGCTGAGGGGCCTTTTCCAAACCTGTGCCACCCCCAGCACCACCTCTACCCCAGGCAAGCTGCCAGAGCTGCTCAAGGCTCAGAGCTGCGCTGAGCCGCCATGGCACGGCTTAATGTTCCGGGTTCCTCTGCCCTCAGGGCATCCTCCCATTCACAACCCAACACACAAAAACACACTTTGGGAAGAGAGCTGCACGTCTGCCTCTGTCTGGGCAGGGCAACATCCTCCAAACTCTTCAAATGCTACACTTGGCTTTGCTTTCCTTGTCTCACATAACCGGGATAATTCAAACAGACTGAATTCCGCAGTTTAAAAAGTTTGTTAATAAATCCCTAATTTAAGCTTTGTCAGAAGTGATGTAAGCACAATTTTATAATAACATAAAGGAAAATGTTGCTCTAAGTAAATGTTATTTAAAACAGTAAATCCAATTGATATCAAACAAAAATAGGAACTGCATGTAGTCAGGCAATTCTTCTTATATTGCACACAAGGCTATGACTGCTAATGGTTGTCTCAGGTGTTCGGTGATTGTAATAATGACAGAATCAGTTGTCTGTCATTTATCAATTTCAAATTTTGGCACAATTTTTCTCACATAGGTACTCTAGTGCAAAAAGAAACCAGCAATTACTGAGTTCTGAGATTAATCTTTGTTGAAGGTGAAATCGGAAAATTTAAAGGAAAGAGTGAATTCTGAGAATAAAATCCTAAAACTTGTTTAGACTAAGAAGTAGTATTTATCTTTTTTACCTTTGAGGCTGGTACTATGATATTATTTTTTCTATAAACTGGCAGACTAAAGTCTGGACTCTTCTGGTGTACAGACAATTGAAAATGATAAATGGTCATTTCACTTCCATGTGTTAAACCTTCCTAACTTTGTTTCAGTTTCAATTTGGACATTGATTGCATAATTCTGACTTTATTTACAGAATTATTAGAAAATTAACCTCTCTACTTAAATATTTTAAATGTGGCCCCGGCATTGCCTCATTTACAAAAATCCAATGATAATAAGAATTTAAATTGCATATTTGTTTGTGCTTCTTCTTTTCCTGTAGTGATGATTGGAGGCAGCAATGGAAGCAACCTTAAAAATCCAAACCATAAAACATTAGGAAAAGAACTCTAAAAATCTTTACTTTGTTACATTTTACTGCTGCATCCCAGGCCTAAAAAGTCCAGTGAATGTCATTATATGCATCTTTGAACACAGAGTTTGTAATGCATGAATTGCATGAGGTCTCCACATCACACTAGTCCTGCGTGAATAAAGCTCATGTCACCAATTTTAATGTCAAACTTCTGTTTGAAAATGTTTTGGGAGGGAAGAGACGGGCTGTTTTGATGTAGCAGAGAGCAAAAAGAGAAAAACTTGTGAGATGAAGATGACAAATGCGGAATGCCTTGAGGAGGGGCTGTCAGCACCACCAACATAACACACTCCCCCCCCCGGCAATCAGAGCAGAGTGTGTGTGTGTGTGTGTGTGTGCGCGCGTGTTGGGGGGCTCCCTTTAAAGCAAATCGTGGGCTACAGAAGCTAAGTGGAGGGTATCCGAAGTGTGTACAGATGTGTGTGTTTGGGGGTGTGTGTGGCCCCTCTCAGACTCCCTGCACAGGGAGAGCTCTGCGTTCCATTAGTGCATCAAAGTTTCATCTCAAAAAGACAAAAACACACAGAGACAGAACAGAGAAGGATAATTCAGGGGGGTAAAGGGTTGGCTGACAGACAAGAAAATGAAAACCCGTGCAGACTGTGAAGGAGACCTCTCTGGTGAGAAATATTCAAATAAGGAATTCAAAAAGCCTGTTTCCAAGAGCTGAGGAGCTGCTTTGACATGAAAGAGGCCTCAATGAGGAGGACCTCCTTCATGGACGGTCATGAGCAGCAAGTGCAGAACTGGCGGTGAAAGTTGCATGTGGCCACAGAGACGCGAAAGCAGCACAGATGCAGCTGTGGTGAAAGTGACCCTTTTTCACCACACTGTTGCTCTGGCTCCGGTCCCAATGGGAAGTCATGCAGGAGTTCATCTGATTTGGAAAGAAATTAAGATTTGTTTGTTTTTTAGCTGCTGACATCATGTTGCCTGAGCTCATTACTATTCATGAGCTCGCCCAGTTGTGCTGGGTAAAGGATACTGATAGCCAGGCTTTCATTGGCTAGCTGTTAACCAATCAGAGTCAAACAGTTTAGCTTGTTGAATATTAATGGCATGTTAATAGATTATCATGCTAGAATGGCTTGAAACAAGGTAACCAAGGCATTTTTTTCCACAAAACAATGTTACTGGGTCCTGGTAGAACTTCAGACATTACCAGAAAGTAATGGAATAAGTGTGGCAGGGCACTTTTCAGTAAATTACTTGAGTAAATGCACTCCATACATTCCAGTTAAATTCCACCATGTCTCATATTTAATTTTATAACGCTGGAGTGTGTGAGGCATGTTAATAGAATATCACGCTAGAATGGCTTGAAACAAGGTAACCAAGGCATTTTTTCCACAAAACAATGTTACTGGGTCTTAAACCCCAGGGTGAAAGCCGGAATAAACACGTAAACTCACTCCTTTCTTCCAAATTATTTAAGTATGATATGACTTTATTGATTGCTGGCATTTATTAATAAGGAAATAATCCCTCTGGACTTCAAATGGTGCTAAAGGCAGGAGCACCATCCCGGGACATGCCGGCAGTCTCCAGGGACCCTTTAACTTCTGACCCTGGTTGACATGGATAACCCTGTCTGACCATAATCGTTTTGAAGCCCCCCTCTCCTTCAAGATGTTTAAGCCGAGGGAAGGATCCTGCCTTCAATGAGTGACCCCTGGTTTTAACGAAGCACTGCCTCACCCTCCGGGCACCTTATTCCCTAGGGGTCATGGACTCAGGGTTCATCGACCTCATTCTTGTCACGTCAAGGCTAAGCAGACAGCGTTGTCCTCCACACTTTCTACATGGGGGAGATTTCACAGCAAATTTACCTCATAAAACCATCATCCTCCTCTCCACTCTCTGGGAAATCCCCTAATTCCCACTGTGATCTCCTTTGTCTTTGTTGTTGTCTGAGCCTGGCATTCACCCCAAGCCACCAGTCCCTGTTTGTCTTATGTGTTTTTTTTGGAAATGGTTCGGAGAGCGGCAAGGCTTTTAGGAGCAAAGAATGTGCAACGTGTTACCAGGATGCCTGCCAGGAGAAAGGATGGTTGTAGGACCCTGCTCTGAGTTTTAATTGGTCTCATATTCTTGGCCTCAAGTGTGCAGAGATTGAAATAGAGTGTTCAAAAGAAAAGAAGGTATCAGAAAGTGAACGGGGACAAAATGTAATCATACCCTGATTGTTTCATAAGAAAGAGTTTAGAATGAAACCCAATTGATTATCAAAACAAGTACATGTCAAAATCAGAGAGGGAGTCCGTCGCACAATGTGGTGCAAAAACTAAACTCCTGCAGAGTAGTTGTTGCAAAGGCACAAGAGGCTTTGTAAATGCATGTGTAAATTAAGCAATCTGCTGTAATTGCAGCAGGGATGAATTAGTCCCTGGTTAATCAACTCCAGAGTTTAGAAAACTGAAGCGGCACTCAGATGCATCCATTCAAACTGCCTGAGGAAGTTGGAGCAAAAGACTTTGCGAAGCAGCAAATGTTTCACTGCTAAGCCAAGAACGTGACCCAATGTGTGGCCTCGGTTCGAGTCTAAGCTTCTAATGTTGGCGTTACATACACACACCTCCCCCTTGTACTTGAGTGGCGTTTGGTGTTAAGCTAACATGACTTGAGGCTCAGGCAGTGCAGCTCAACGTCCGGCTAAATATTGCTGAGATTGGCCCAAGTTTACTGGTATTGTAAATGCACCCATTTAATCCTGCACCCACGGACCACACATCCGCAACGCTCATTACTGTCACAGCCCTTTAATATTAGAATAGTGACCCTTTGAAAATTAGAGGATGACCAGAGATGGATGAGTGATTGCCAGGAGGGATGTGCAGGGGTATTTGCCTACCATCCATCTAAACCTCTTATGTTCGCTTTGGGAAAACGGACGCCGTGGCCTGGACTCATGTCATCCTATGTGGCTGGTAATCGCATTAAAAGTTCACACAGTAGTCTTTATGAAAGAACTGTGCTGTGCTGTGGCTGTCCTCAAAGGGATCCTATGTGAAGGAAGATGATGCGGCTCTCTGGTGTACATTACAGGGACATGTCTCCAGGCTGAGCTGGAGCTTGTCAGCTGATGGTCCAATGGATGATCACAGAGTGATGTAAAGACACTGAGGGGACTTTAACAGAAGATATGGGGGCCAGCTGAACTAAAATTGTATCTGACATCGTCAAACTTTGAAAATAAATGTTTCTTTTTCTTACAAATGATTTTTGAAATCAGTTCAGAAGTGTAGAGACACTATCAGAAAACTCAACAGCAACACTCTACTGATGTTAAAGTGCTCATATTATGTTTTTTGGCTTTTTCCCTTGCCTTTATTGTGTTGTATTGTGTTACAAAGTCCACTCCAAAGGGAGTTTCCATCTTTCACAGTAAACACTGTTCACAAACTGCTCAAAACCGCTCTATTGTAGTGCCAGCCCTTATTTCCGTGACAAACGTGTGTCATTTTGCGTCACTTTGTAACACACATTGAAATTCTCTCCTAGTGCTAGTGTGGCACGTGCTCAAACCAAGCTAGTTAGAGCGGAGGCCCGAAGAATTCTGATAGTTGTATCGCCATGTCCAGAAGACAGTGCAGAATTAAAACGTATGAAATTTGTTCACATTTAAATAACTTACCACTCTGAAACGTCTTGCTCCAGTCTAAGGTTGCGGTTAGAGTTGTTCTGCCTGTGTTTTGGGATCAGACTCGGGTTCGAACATGTACGGCTGAGCCAAAGCCATTGTTACTGGCTGAAGCGGGTTTGTTTTGGGTCACACTAGCTTGCTTGTCAGGGCTCGATCTTCTCTTACTCGTTTCTGACAGGCTGGTAGTCCTGACCAAGGTACTTTGCATGTGTGACTCCCAATAAAGATGGAATAGAAGTAAGATGCCTCCCTCAGTAGCTAAAACAGAGAGCTCAACACACAGAGAGCTCAACTCACAGAGAAGCTCAACACACAGAGAGCTCTACACACATAAGTACTGTGAGCAGCTACCCATTCTCTATCAATAGTTCAAATGTCGGTTTTTTAACATTTCCTGGAGTCTTGTTGTCACATTGAGGTTGCCAGTGAACCAGCTGAAGCCCTACAAAGATGCAGTCAACGGATGGATACACTGTTAAGTATAACATGTGACTCCCTTCAAATCTAAATGTTTTCATAGCACTGAGAACCAGGCTAGCTTTTTCCCTCAGCATCCACCCTAGTCTTGATGTTAAGGAAAGGTAATCGCCTCTAGCTCCAAACTTACTAAGGCTGTAATAGAGTGTGGCTAAGTGACAAAATCGTTATGGTTTGATGTTCACAATTCAGTGCAAATATTGAAATAACAATGGTATGCCATTGTATCAAGTAAAACAAAATGTTTCCATATGAAACAAACAGAATGATTGCTGCTATCCTTTCATCCTTTTTACTGTACCCTAATGTTGTCCTAGGGTCAAATTTGACCCGGTTTCAAAGTTTTTTTAAATCAGAAATATAGGATTTTGAAATAAGAAGAGACAATGTTGGAATAAAGTGACAAACAGTTGGGCAAAGCATAAAACAATGTTGAAAAAAGGGATGAAAAATTGACCAAAACATCTGGAAAAAGCTAGATAAATGCTGAGAAGGGACAACAAAACTAGGCCTATGTTTTTTCTGCTGTTGACGGGAAGGCAACACAAGGGTTAAACTAAGGACGGTGTGAGGGTAGGTCCAGTTTGTCATTGTGTTTTCTGTTTGTTTTGCTGATTACTACGTTACAAGAGCTGGCGTTGGATGAATCTTTGTTTCCTGTCCACCCAACAATAAGTTCTTCACACAATGGCTGATATTACTTATGCAGCCTTGACAGGCATGATTATTCATGAATGGTTTGATACTTTTCCCTGTAATACCTAACAAGTGTTTTCTCTTACTCAGGCTTGGCTAGAGAGAATGTGCTGAATTTATTGATTACACTTCTGAGAACTGTAGGACACTGAAATTGACTTGTGTCTCAGCCAGTTCTTAGCTCATATGAGTAGTGACTTTGCTAATCAACACTGTCAGTTTGTCACTGCAGGGGAATTTTCTGTCAACTTTGGTCCAATATTACACTCAATTCTTGGTCTTTTACTTTTCAGCATCAGGAAATGAAAACAAATAGACAAATGGACAAGTAGATATTTTCTTTCAAAACTGTATGTTTTCAGCACGTTTATCAATTACACACATTTGATGCATCCCTTCTTGATCAATGTGCAGTTACCACAGTTCCGCTGCCTACTTGCAATCAAGGGAATGCCTGAATACCACAGGGTATGTCAATTCAAACATGTATTATTGATTGTCAAAGGGTAGTTTTTCAATGTTTCTCAAGTTTACCTCAGATTTCCGCAATGCTAGCAGCTGAGGCTACAGTGCTCATATTATGTTCATTTTCAAGTTCATAATTGTATTTAGAGGTTGTACCAGAATAGGTTTATGTGGTTTCATTTTCAGAAAACACCCTATTTGTTGTACATTGTATATTGTATATTGCTGCAGCTCCTCTTTTCAACCTATGTGTTGAGCTCTCTGTTTTAGCTACTGAGTGACGAATCTCCCTTCTGTACCATCTTTGTTGGGATTTGCACGTGCACAGTAATACTGCGTGCCAGACACAGTTTTTAGTCCGTAAGTTACAACTACATGTCACGACTCACAACTTGGCAGCGTTCCAGGCAAAGTCACGACAAACCCTTCTAGCTGGCGTCAGCTAGTGGCTAATCAACGTTGAAGATGGCTATCACTAGCTGATACTAGCAATTTTGAGTCGGTGACATATTTTGGGCTTCATTTAACAAACATTACCTGTAGTAGTACACAATTGTACGTGTATTGTTTTGATTACAATGTGCGGAATTACTTTACATTGCCTATTTATGTCTATTCATTTTTATTTCTCTCCGTTAATCACCGGCATCTGTACAGCATCAAGAGTGGTCGCCATTGTTGTTTGTGTGTTACATCAAAAACTGTAACTGGGAGTACAATGATCTGGTACGAGTTCAAAAACAGTACATTACGGGTTTGAATACCATTCCAGGGCACTTTTTCATGGAGAAGGTTGTGAAAACACAACTTATGGGTTGCCCTGGAACACTCATAAGCACTGCTAGCTTGTCAGTTGCAGAGCATGGTGGAGTGCCACGCTAGCAGCTAGGCAAGAATTACAACATGTGTTATAAAGAGACACGCATTTGTCACAGAAGTAAAGGCTGGCCAACAATTGAACAGTTTGGAGCAGTTTGTGAACAGTGTTTTCTCTAGAAGAGGGTACGTCTCTTTGGGGGTGGACTTGAGGCTTTTTCACTTTGTAAACCTATAACGTGCACAAGAAAGATATATAACACAGTAAAGGAAAGGGGAAAAGCCAAAAAGCATAAGAGCACTTTAAGCTAAACGTTAACAATACCATGCTAACATGCTTGCAGTGACAATGCTAACATGTTGATGATTAGAAGGAACAACGTTTACGGTCTTCTTCACCATCTTAGTTTTTCACATTAAAATGCTAACAAGTCATTGCTGAATGTTCAGAAAGTCAATGGAAAGATGCAATTAGATGCCAATTCTCCAAGGGTGGTCCAAATTGATGCTGTTCATTAACAACTTCCCCGAAAACAAGTGTGCGTATCCTGGGGCGATATGAATCTTTTTCATAAATATACAGAGACAAGGAAAAAGGAGAGAGACTAAAGAGAACTAACAAAAAGACGAGAAAAGAGTTTGTGGTGAGTTCTGAGTTCAGTCAGAGACTGAACACAAACACATAGACACACTATACACCGTCAACTGTTCCTTCCTAGCTAGCATAGGCCTACAGCTAATGTGTAATGGATACATTTATTGTTTGGGGCAAATTTGCACAAATAGTGGCTGTTCTGGCTTAACACACCAAAATTGGCAATTTGAGCATCGCCAACTGCGCACGTGACAACTGAGCAAACTTAATCTGCCAAGGAAGATTGTGTGATACAACTGAAAGCTCCCGAGGAGCTAGTGAAAGAACTTTCTTAAAATGCAAAGGTAGAAAGTACAGCTTCCATCCTTCACTTTGAAAAATGTGTTAAAGGAATACCCTTTACATAGGTCTACATGCCATTTTAAATCTTCTGCAGCAATATCAGGTTTATATTTGACAAAAGAAACATGTGTGTCTGTTACATTTGGGTTTTGTGTTCACACTAGTTTTTAAACCTTGTTGGCAGCCTTTGTCTTAGCAATCTATTCAGCATCAGGCAGAGCATCCTCTCCATCTTAGCCTCCTTTCTGATTCTGCACAAAGTTCAGGATGTTTTTCCACTTAATCTTCTCCAGCTATCACTCAGGCTCGGGTGGAGGCCTGCTGGCCCTCAAGCCCATGTTGTTAATCTCTGGCGACACTGCGGCAACTGCCTCCGCTGTCTCCAGTCTGCGATCTGGAAACCTGAGCAGGAAAAGGCAGTGAGAAAGCAAAGTTGATGGCGACTTGGCGGTCGGCTGGCTACGAGAGTAAAGCACGGTACTGAAAATGGCAGCTGTCAAGAGATGTGACACTGAGGGGGAACAGGCGAGGTCCGACCCCCTCCACCGCCACCCTGGTCTGTCTGAGGACTTTGTCACATGCGTTAGATACTCCTGGTCATCAGAGTAAATGCAGACCGGCAACCTTGTCAAGTTGAGTGAGGAGGTATGTCGTGCGTGAACTCAAGTGTGACTGCTTAGGTAAATCCATTAAAGAACAGAGAACAGGGGGGATTTCTTCATTTATTAAGCCAAAGCCAGGGGAGCAGATTATATGAATATCTCATCACATGTAACATCATATTGCATCTAAGATTTTGGAGACATGTTCAGAGTAACAATAAATAAATAATTACAATTAAATCTGAAATACCCTAAACTTAAAACCTGTTTGAAAGGTAGTTTTTGAGGAAGTGGGTGTATAACTGAGGTATGAATCTAGTATACAATCTTAAAGCAAGACACTTTTGGAATGTTGGAAACTAGAAAAAAAGTAAGATTATCTTAAATTTTTAGCTCAACAACAATGCAACCAACCCAAAATAATATGATTAGAAGAATATACAATGTGGTAAAATCATGAAAGAAAAATAAGTGCATACCCTTACCAAAACTGCACATTCTTACAGTATAATGAAACATATTTTAAAAAATGTGTAATGTGTATGCATGTAATACACACAGAAAACAATGAAATAATATTTGCTGGATTTACTAAAAATAAAACTACATATGTTTGCTACAAAGTCAAACCGCTTGTTCCTTGTTTCCAAAACTATCAAGGGCCATTTAGTCGCTGTTTTTGGAGTTCAAATGTCCATATTCAGAGCACTTTCACAGCTTCTTGTTCATGTCTGTAAATGTGAAAATGCATGTTATATTGGCCTAATGCCTAAAGTTCTATAACTGTAATTTCATTTGAAGCAAAAAACACAATTTAGAGATATGTTTTTGGAATGAGACTGAAAACAAAAGTTGCTTCTGAAAAAATGTTCAGTCTAGATCCAAATCTGCATCTGAAGAAACAGTGATAGAAAAAAATTGTGTGCAAGTAGCAGAGTTTTTTTTTTAAATCTAAGTAAGTGCAGTAGGCCATGAGAAAACCAAATGAGGACAAAAATGCCCTCAAAATATTATAATAATATTTGGGTAACTCCTGGATCACCACCAAAAACTGATCACTTGCTCCTTGGCAAATGGTCAAACATGCGGTCACATTTAACAAAAAAATTGTTATTCTTATTCCACTGCTGCCAAACAAGCAAATGCAAGTGGAAATATAATCTCTCTGCAAAGAGGAAAATGAAGGATAATATGTAATTCTAATTTTGCAATAATGCAAACTATTTTAAGAAATAGGATCATGGTCACCATAAACAATATTGTACAGAGTGGCGAAAATAATTGCCTGACCACAGGTGTTAAAACAGAAGTGTTCAATCACTAAAAAGGTTATACTGGACATGTTTAAAAGGCTTACAGTAAAGCCATACTTTAGCCATGTATGTGATCCTTACTGTAAATGCATTTAACTAATGTTAAAGTGTAACGCCACCATTCATACAGCATGTTGTGCTGTGATACATTCACTGGAGCACCTGTCTCCCTACAAGGCCTTGTGAGGTCAAACCCTCTCCTGAGCCACGAGAAAACAACAATGTGCCAGCAAGTTTTCTTCTAACGCTGGAAAAGTGCAAAGACTCCCATGACAGGCTGGAAAAAACATCGGCAAGATGAACTGTGAACACAGCAATTGTGATTCGCTATCTTGCTCCAAGAGCCCCGGGGCAGTTTGAACCGGGGCTGGTGGAACAAGGGGGGGGGTGAGACAAGGATTGTGGGTTGCATTGGCACTTATTTGCTGCCAACTTAAGCGACAACAAGGCTCATGCAATTCATTCTTCTTTTAAAAAAAAGTGTTTTCCCCCCCAGGGGACAGGGTGCTGTGGGACAGTCATTAAGCTGTAAAGGGCTGGCCCTCACCAATCAGCCTCCGTCAGTGTTCAGCAGCGCCGCAGCCTGACATGTGAAGCAACAGCTACTGGAAAGCCTCGTCCACTTTGGTTTCACATCAGCGGCTGCGCTCTGGCTGTTCGCTTTGTCTTTCTTTGTTCCCCTCACTGTTTCTCTGCCTCTTATGTACTCATTCAGTCAAATACACACTTGGATATTTGGGAAGCAATCCTAATCTCCCATTGACTACTTTATCTGAACTCACATTTAACTCCAAACAGCACATTTCTAACACAGACCTTCAATGCAAACATAGTTTTGACTTTAAATCTCGACCTAAAGAGCTTATAGGAACATCTTTGCTGCCCTTTTGCAACAAAATGACGTTGACATATTTGCTTGGGGCCTATTTTGTCCACCAGGTGCTTAGATTTCAGTAGTGATTTTCCAGTCTGTTTTCTCTTTTGGAAAATCCTGCCAATGGAGGCATGAGAAGACTTGTATTGGAAGAAGTCACGTCTCTCTGGGTTGTTGTATTGGCGTCTGTTTGCCAATAGAGGTTGATAAAGGTTGTATGTTACTTAATGGTGCTTTAACTCATTTTTCTGTGTCCTTATTTTATGCATTTGTATAATAATGAGTGTTTCTCATCATTTGAAGAAGTGAATCAGTGGAATACATACAAGCACACAGTCATCATCTTGTAGGGCTAGTTTGTCTGAAACCAGTATGAGCCATTTTCCACTAAAATATCCTGTAAATATAGGAACCTAAAAGTTTAAGAAGCACACAGATGAGGAACTACAAAATGTTGAGGTGGTGAGTGTATTTTTGGTGTTTTTTTCCCCTTGCTCTCAAGAGCTGTGAATTAGGCCAGGTAAAGTAGGAGGAAGTGCAAATCATCATTGTGTCATGTGGTCTTTGTATTATTATCCTTTCCGGGGTTTTTTTTGTTTGTTTTTTAAAATTTCTTATGACTGGGGCCTAGTGCCTGCAACATGTGAAGAAATGTTTGAAAGAAGAAAGAAAAAAGACTCAAACTCTTTCGCCAGCTTGTACCGTCGTGCATACGCCTTCATATTAGGCCATGTGTCTTTACAGTGTCCATATTTCCATTAATTTAATCTCTTTTCTCCTCTCTCTTCTGTTATATGCTCCAGCTGTGTTAAAAACACGTGGTGCTCATGATTGACCAGTCAGGGATGTTCAGCACTGCTAAACCCACTTCTTCTTCCTCCACTGAAAGTACTAGATCTACTACTTTAGTACTAGACCTTGATCACAAACACTTTATTTTAACTCTTCGCTTCACATGACAAACAGAATTTGTTTGTGACTCAACACAAGACAATCTACAGGAAACTGTAAGGAGAGCATGCGAATTGAGTTCCCCATTTCACGCGGTCTACATATGATCATTGTACCGTCTGACATTTGATGTGATGATCTATCTGATGATCTATCTAATGTGCCAATTTTCTTACTACTGCAATTACAGTAATAATCGCTACCATCATATACATAACTATTCCACCAACGGCGTAAAGAAAGTTATTGCATTCTGGATATGCTTTCCAATGTACAATAATGTGTGTCAACGAACAGACATACATTATGAAATGTCTTTGAGCAAGGCTCTGAATTCCCAAATTACACACTCAACGTAATGCAATGATGAAATTCAGTGACTACTCCAGATATGAACATGCCTCAGGACGCCGCGCTGACCTGATGTTTTCACAGGCGGCCCATCAGCCTGGAAGACATTTCATCAGAGTGGAGAAAAAAACAAAAAGCTGGCGAAAGCGAAACATTGCTGACGCTCATCTGCAGCGCTCTGGACAGGAAGGTGAGCAAACAATCACCAGGAGCAGGTGCCTTTTGATGGACAAGCCTGCCAGTGCATGTGTCAGCCAAGTAAATAAAACACAGAGAGGGGGGAGGAGGGAGGGGAGAAAGTGGGAGGCCAGTGGGAGAGTGAGACAGAGATGGATGCAAACTGATGTTTGTGTTTTAACAGACTGGCGGCGGTGTCTGAACTGCACTGTTCGTCTGGTTTTGGGAAAGCAGGTGTTGTGGCAAATGCTAATGCTATCTATCTATCTATCTATCTATCTATCTATCTATCTATCTATCTATCTATCTATCTATCCATCTATCTATCTATCTATCTATCTATCAAAATTAAAACTGTTAAGATTTAAAGTGTTACCAGTGAAGGCGGCAGCAGTAGTCATCTTGGACAGCTTCCGCATTTCATTGTGTTTTAAATGCAAAGTTATAATTTGTTACTGTATTTGAGCTGGTTACATTTAGCTTTTTAAGTTAGCCACAAATAACAGCTATGTTTTTAGCCGAATGTTGTCATATCTGGTCAATTTTGACAAAAATGTAAGTGTTTGGGGCATACTCAGCACATGGATAGCACAGAAAGCAGAATAGAAGATTAAGTTGCAGGAGTGGTTTTAGAACTTTTTTGCCATGACTCAAGGTCGCCATTGAAATTCGTAACTGTTGTGTAATCTAGATGCCACAAATGTTTTAGTGCCTTTGGAGACTCAAAAAATAGATTTTTGGAGGTGAGTTTTGGAGTGTAAGTGAGTAAGATGATTTGTTTATATTAAATGTTTTTTGTTACTGAATAATTGGTGAAGACGAGCTTGTGTAAAAGCATGCACAATCCCAACATCTACACTTTTACACACATGGGAAAAGTTAACCTCCAGGGATTTCAGCAATAAATATAGTTAAGATTAGGAAACAAAACTTCTTGGTTAGGTTTGCAAAAAGATCATGGTTTGGGTTAAAGTAGATAATAGATCATTTTTTGTATGGCTATGAAATCTATCTGGTAAGGCAAGGCAAGGCAGCTTTATTTGTATAGCACATTTCAGCAACAGGGCCATTCAAAGTGCTTTACATAAAAAGATTAAATTTACAGTGTAAAGTTACAGTGCAGTACAAGAAATTTAACATTAAAGAGCAGTTAAAACAGTTAAACATATAAAAGCAGATTTTAGACTGCTAGTATGGGACAGTGTATAATCCGCTACCCCACACACGTTATCGGGGCGCAGTGTGTGGTGTGTGTGTGGTGTGTTTTGTCTGGCCCTGACAATGAAAATCAGAGTTTTTAGTTACAGATTTTGGAAACACTTTGTTTAAATCTGCTGCCCAACTGTTTTATGACTCCTCTGAGGAAACAACTCATGCCCAGAATATAAATGCTTTTGCTTGGGCCACAACAATCAATCTTCAAAACATATTTTGACTTCAGTGTTTACTATTTACTTTCATAATAATGATTCATATTCATACCCTCATCCAAGGGATCATCAAAGTCAGTCCGATTAATTGTTTTGAAACCACCAATGTCTTCACAAAATGTCACAGCAAATGATTAAAAAGACAAATTTCTACTGTGTTTAAAAGGATAGAACCTTCATCACATAGCAACATGAAAATAGTCAGATTTAAAAGATATTTAGCAATTATCTTCAATCCCATCACATTCAGTCTTGGACTAACTCAACTTTAATAGAACCATGCACTGCAGAATCCCCACTGCTGAACATCAGGACACCGCTGAACGTTCCTACTTTGACATTAATCTGTTCAGCCTAATGTTTCCCGAAATTAATCCATACGTCCTCACACAGGCTTTCACTTCCTCCCATGATACTCCACGCCAAAGAAATCCTTGATGTCTCAACAGCGCAGTGAAAGAAGTTGAAAAGGTAATTCTGAAACGACTTCATCACCTGTTTTCTCCTCATCCAGCCCTCCTCGATGCCCCGTCTAAGAGTGTATTTATCCCGATTTCCCTCTAATCCAATTAAACATTGGAGCAGAGGTGCTGTCACTGCCAAACATGTTGCTGCACGAGCCAGCTGAAAAAAAAACCTCGAGACAGATTAAGGCAAAGAAGATCCTTAATTTGTTAATCACTGAACTCTGCTGTCACTGATAGGGGGAAATGAGCACGTCTTCATAAACGGGCCCTGATATGAGTGGGGAGTCATGCGTGAAACACAAAGGAGGAATCAGGAACAATTACCGGGAGAAGCTGAGAGAATCAAACGTGGACGTATTTCATTATCTGGACGATGCCCCGCTTCCTGTCCGTCTCTAAATGCTAACGTCTGCCTGCTCAATGGTGTTTTTTGCCTCCAACGTTGCCTTCCAGTCAGTCAACCCTGTCCTTAACCTTAAGATGTTGGGGGCAAAGAACACCAAACACCCGTCTGCCTCCGAGGAGCAAGGAGTTGGTGAAGATGTGTGCGCTAACTGAGGCTCATGCCGATAGGAATGACATGCAGATAAGGGCCGCAGGTCGGAGTCATCGAGGAGTAAACCTCTATGTATGGGTGCTCTACCAGGTGTGCTACCCAGGTGCCCAGAACATGGACATCTTGACATTTACTGTGTACCTCTGAAATACGTTTTGTTGTGATTAGGGCTTAAACTTTTTTCATGTTGTTACAATTGCCTAGGCTAAGTCACAAAGTGGGGGTGCAACAGAGACGTATTTCTTTTTCATTCAACCTTTATTTAAACTCGAAAGATCATTGAGGGATGGCCCTCATTGGAAACATCATTGAGTAATTACAAAAACAGATCAACAACAACACAGAAAAGAATATACCATCATAAGGAAGATAAAAAGACAATACTTTCAAAGTTGAGTTGATTTTAAGAAAGTGCTGGAATTTGTTCCAGGAGTCAGGGTCAGTTTTTCCAAGTTGAGAGTCAGACCGAGCTTGTGGAACATGAAGCAAAAGCCAGTCCGTAGAGTCTAATAATGTCCGTCTGAGTAACAGAGAAGTTTTGTAATGATTTTGTAAGAGTTTTGTAAGATGGCAGTTTTTCAACAATGGCCTTAAAATGGCTGTAGATTTAAGACTTGAGTCGGACTTGAGTAACAACAATAAAGACTTGACTGCTGTGAAATTGAAAGGAAAAACATTTATCAAGTTTTTTACGCTGGTCCACTTGAATGCTTTTGAAAATATAACTGATCTTTATTCATGATGTGTTTTGTTAACTTTATTCTTTAACTTTCTTATTCAGCATTCATTTTGCCAACAAAGTCTTTGACAGTCTATCTCTGCCACACGTCATTGCAATGGACAAAACACCATGTTGAAATAGTAACAAATCTTATCCTGTACAGGCCTATAGCACTACAGTATTTGATCTTACAACATGGCAGCATGTCTTCTGAACACCAGTAACTGATGAAGCCAATGTGAAGCAGTTGATGAATTTAATGTTGCTATGAAATGAAACATGGCTTGTTAAAAACAACAGTAATAGTCAATGTGTGCATAATTACCATGTACATCAGGCAGGGGAAGGAGTTTCCTTACTCCCTCTACACTCATCACACACACACACACACCCACAGCCTTTTGGCTTTTGTGTGTTTCAACACTTGGCCTCAAGTCATGATTGATAGATGCTGTTTACTTGTGGGCAAGGCACTCAATTTCAACTTAGGATGCCATTAGGGACAAACAATGCTTTCTCAAAGGAGAAAAAACAAGCTAAAATAACAGTTGTTAAGGTAATTGTGAGTTATAGATGCCATTAGGGCTCAATGGATCTTTGTTATTGTGACTAATATATCTTTGGTTGGTTTTCTTGAGGTGCCTTGATTTTATGACGCCTCTCCAATTATCGATAACGAGGTTTTTTTTTCTCTTGATAAAGCATCCATCAACATGCAGCAGTTCTAAACTTCAAAGACCTTCAAAGAACAAAGCAGTACAATCTCCGTCCTGCAGAACAGTACAGACATGTTTACTGTACACAAAATCAGTTACAGTAAGGGAAAAACCTACTGTATTGTCACTGCAAGACTAGATAAGACTAGATAGATAAATCAGCTTGTAGGTGTAGCTCCAGATCCCTGCTCAATAGCATCAAATCCCCTACATCTCCAAAGTACTTGGTACTTTCCAACAAGGAAGGCCTCCATTAAAAAGAATGGATTGATCCTGTCCTGGTTTAGAGTTCTTGTGTCTAAAGCTGAAGATGGTAAAGTGGAGCAGATAACGGTAACAAACTCAGACGTACTGAATAAAGCTATAGTGCGTAGTTTCTGTCGCCCCCATGAGGAATTCTAAGTAAAGACAACAAAACTGTCAGCGCGTCCACTTGATACAAGCCTTCTGTGATTGCGTTCCACCCCCACCCCTCCTCCACACAGTTGCGAGTAGCCAAGGAAGACACGGAGGATTAAAAAAACATGATGGATTCTTCAGAAGAGGTAATTATCTTCACTCAAGTTTCTGCAACGTGAAAATTGCTGAAAGACACAATCTTCTGAAAATAGCCATTCTGAGAACTACAGAGAGAGTTGTGTGACGCTGATAGTCTTAATTAGCTTTGTATCAACTCATTTGGCAATGGCGTGAATGTAACGGACATTGATTGATATAAAAAAGTTACACACTGAAGCTTTAAATAGGTTATCAAAGTTGATAACAAAGTAGAGTTACCCCAAAGTGGGGAAAACCATGTATTTCAACAAATACAAAATTTACATTTTACTTTTATTTAGCTAATGAGCTAGCCATAAACAAACCAAAAATATGACTTGGGTTTTGTTCAGACTTGAGAAAGTGTGCAAACTTTAATAAGACAGACAGGACTTCTGAGATTCTCCTTGATGTCACTGGGCCCAGCTGTTTTTGCTTAAGAAATTGTTCCAGTATGCAAGCTAAGTGGTCATTAAATTACAATGTCTTCTTTTGTATTTCTTCACATTAAATACAGGAATACCATGTGTAAGTCAGGTAGCTTTCAAATGTTGGAAAACAGGCTAGCAGTTGCCCTCTGATTGCAGTCATTGTGCTAAGCTAGGCTATAAGTCCACCGTGGTGGATGCAAAGACATAAGGCTGGAATCTTTGTCTTCATAAGATGTGGGTTTTGTCTGATGTGGTGAGTAAAATTGAAATGAGTCATCCCTTAATTGTTTTATCATCCTGCAGGATGAACAAATTTCTCTAATCTGCATGAGAAAGTAATCATTTAAAATAAAAGAGGTCATGGGCGTTCTCTAGAAATCTTACAAAATCAATGTAGTTGATAGAAATGTTGCTAAATTAAAAGTGATTAAGGTAATATGAGTTCTAGATGATATTAGGGCTCGATGGATTTTATTATTATTGTTAGGCTACTTATATTTTTTTCGTTGGTTTTCTTGAGGTGCCTTTAAGATTGTTGCTAAAAAATGTTGCTATACTTTTTTCTAAACAAATAGAAATACTAGTTTGTTCTTGCACTTTTGCATTTTGTCATGGATTTCTCTCTTGATTAGCTTCAACACTTCACTGCTTCTATAAATTAGTGTTGTTGTTTTAACTGTCACTTTTGATTTCTCCTCCAGCTTAAAAGTCCCATGACAAATTGTTGCACCACAACTATTTTCCCAAGCCACTGGATTCTCATATACACATACTTCCCAAAATAATGCTTGTTTTCTTTTTTTTCCCGATCTCCCTGTTTTATGGAGCCCTGCTCAGGACACACCAAGTTAGGTAGCATATACTGAAACCAAATGGCGTGCAAAAGAATTAACATTCTAATTAAAATCTGATTAGACTTTGATTTGCCAGATAATTATACTCGTGTGTCGCTGTTCTCTGGACTATTCAGATTTGATGAGGTGTGTTAGTGGTAATTACCTCGCTGATATGGAAATGTGTGACAGCGCAGTTTTCACACTGAGGCAAAACAAAAGAAACTGTATTTCCTTTGTATAATCCATGTTTTAGTAGAAGCTGTGGTTTAAGTAAGTTCTTACACCGAATAAACTGAGAGAACTTCCTGAGAGAAGAGCAAAATAAAGTAATCAGGATTTAAACAATTGCAGTTCTATTGGTATTTGTGACAAAACATGCAAGTACGTCATTCATGGTACATTCTACACGTCATTCGTCAGACCATTTAAACAAAACGCTCTTTAGTGAAACAGACAAATATTTATTGAGTTTAAAGGGATAAAAACATTCTATCAGTTCAAGAAAATAGGCAAAATATTAACATGATTAACTTAAATTCAATAATATTGAGCGATTAAATTCACTGTGATGACAGAGGAATCTTGACCATATCAAAGACTGTTATCACTGTCTGTCATGATATTATATGTATATTTTATGATATGTATATTTTGTATGAGTACAATAGTCAAACATTAACCTAAAAAAACAAACATACTGTCATCTTTAGGGTAATATTCAGTAGGGCAAGGTATCGTTCCTAAACTACTATTCAACTATTTATAGTTCATAGCTCAGCCAAGACAGTTAATATATGTTAAAGTGATTACAGAAAAACAGGTGTTGATTTCCTCAGAATTCAAAGGCAGTATCTCCAAATGAAAGACTCAAAACCTTTGTTTTGCTGCTACATGGATTTCAATGCTGGTGCCATCCATAACAATGACATACCTTGTAAATCCAGCCAAGAAATATACCTGAATTATAGGAATTGCATTAGATGTGTCAAGCCCTTTAACGCTATCTATATTGAGAACATGTGTTGCTGCAGATACAGGTAAACCAGGTAGAGCTTAACAACAGCTGTGCTGTTTTCACTTTGACTGTCTGTGTTTTTACTTAATGCCATAGCTTAAAGTCACATCCACCACCAGCTACAATACACAAACACACACACACACACCTTGTTCAAACAAGAGGCATGCAATCAGTTAAGAACAAACTGGGAATTTCCTGTATGACCTCAACCTGGAATACCTGAAGAACTGTATCATTAGCATTTATTGTAACCTGAGGGGAAGGTAGTCAGATAGACAGGAGTTACAAAATGTAGATGTGAGAGGACTGGGATTTGCATCATCCGTCTTGGTATTCCCTTAAAGACTTTTGGTTGACACTTGGCCACATGTTCATAAAACATTTGGGTAATGGTGTGTAGCTTAGTGGGTGGAGCATGGCATCAATAAAAAGAGGAAAGCTTTGGTTTCATGCATTCAGCTCCATGGTGCATTGTTTAGAGGTCTGCCAGGGTTGGGGATTTAAATCACACAATGAGCCATCCATGCTGAGGATAGAGACACATGCAGCTTCCAATTGTTAATCATTTTCTCAACCATTATATTGCATTCAAGGGTCGGTTTCTGTTGTGTTATTAAGTAGCCTAGGCCAGTGATTCTTGGTTACACATGAAGGTTGTTTGAGTTATAAAAATGGAAAAATAAGGAATAAAGAAGCAAACTGGTTGAGAAAAGAAACCCAGAGAGGCTTATGAAAACAAATCTCATCCTCCAGAAACAATTTGTAAAGAATACTTTAACACTTCATTTCAGAATTTGTCCTGATGCAACGTATTTTGCACGAGAACAGACTGCCTGATGTAACGTCTTTTCTGAAACATATTTGGTTTCACACATCTGCAGCCTTTTCCTGGTCTCATGTTGCCAAAATAGTTGTCTCTATTGGGAAAAGAGTTTGGGATGCTTGCTATGTTTGCCACATGTTCATTCATGCTGTCTTAAGTGAAACTATCACAGACATAGCGCAAGCCAAGCAGAAACATGTGCTTCAATGAGAGGCTCTCAATGTCGATTACAAAAGAACATTTGGGGGAATTGTGAAACTAAGAAAAAAAGAAGATGCCTGCACAGATTTTGTGGTTCTTCCAACATGTTATCAAACATAACAGCTTGAAAATAACTAAATGGAAATGGTCTTTTAGTATCAAAGGTCCCCTCTTTACGTTAACTCCAAAAGTACAACAATAGGTAGAGTTTGCAGGCCAGGAATTAACAAACTATATGGTTTTAAGTGCAACACAAGCCACCAGTTATTTTGTCCTTTTGGTCAGAATTTCAAGAAATATACCATAATTATGTTGTCTATACATATACAGTTTATAACATTGGAGCAAAAGCTGTGTATAATTTAGCTTTATAAAAAATAATTTTGGCCTTAAACATATAGAATATTAGCAGAACAATTTTTACATAGTTTTTAAATATTAATAATGTACATTGACGGAGTAAAGCATGCTACAGAAAAGGTTTAAACATTTATGCATGAGCCCATTGGGAATCTACCCCAACCCATGCAGCAATGGTAGTGCCTTGCTCTTGAAGTATCTAAACTGAGCTCTGACCTGTGTGAATATTGTTAATGTAACATTATTAAGTAGAATCGTACAAAAGATGATACAGATGTTATTGGGTGTGTGCACTTGGAACTCGAGCTCCGCCGAAGTCCAACAGCTGGTTCCACCTCGGGCAGGCGCAATAGACTGGAAACTGATGAGACCTTAAAGGGCTGTCGGAAAGATTGGATTGGAACTTAAAACAAATAATTTGAAAACACTGTCACTACTTATACATTGAATTATATGAAAAACTGTAATAAGTATTATCCCCAAGAAAAAAACCCCAATGCTGATTACAAATTATCAGTGATTTGACCCTCTGAACAAAATGGGGGCCGTTCTTTATAATGACTAGTTCAACTGCATTTCATTGTGCAACCACTGTATTGTAGTCTATCCGAATCAGACTCAGAATCAGCTTTATTTGCCAGGTATGAGGACACATACGAGAATTTTTTCTTTGGACAAGCTGAACCTGGATTTTTTTTCCTTTTAATGTTGATACTTAAGTAGTCCACATTTTATAAAACTTTCAGTAAATAAATGTGTGTAATGGAGTGATTCTGCTTATTAGGCCTACTCCACTTAAAAACTAATGCTACAACCCGTAAATGAAGCGGCGTTGTGTCATGCGTCAGTGCATATATAAAACAAAACATAAACTGTTATGACTCAAATACAACAGTGTCTAATCATGTCCAACTATGGTTTTGAAAAAAACAGTCCTTCCTCTAGTACTCAGAAATACGAGCTTTGAAGGAGCACATGAAGGCAAACTAACTTTTCCACAGAGCGTGTGTACTTTTAGCACGGTGAAGTTTGTTGTTAGCTGTTATTAAGGTTTAACTTCTAAAAAATGGGTCAATATGAGTTCAGGAGCCAGTATGGTTTTATTTATGATGTGAGTGAGTGAACGTTGAGTCAGGAAGATGAAGAAACGACACAGCTGTTGACGACAGGGAGTGATTTCCTTTATTTCGCAGCTCAATCAGTTAACTTGGTGGGTTTGGAGGAACTTTTACATGTAACGTTAGCTCCTCGCGCTGCGGGTATGCGCGCCATATAAACTTAAATCTTGACTGCGCCCTGTGAAACTCTCTAAAGGCTATTTGTTTTTGTTTTTTTTAACTCGAGACCTCACTGAACTGTGATGGCAACAATGTTGGAAAAGCTGTCACGTTATTTCACCACGGAGGGTGAACTTTTTCATGGAAAGAGTCGGTGGACTTCGGCGGCGGTTGCTGTGCTCCTCCTGGGTTTGTTTGCGTCGTCTTGCTGGGCAGAAGAAGCCTCATGTCACGGAGCTTACGACCTCTACTTCGTTTTAGACAAGTAAGTAGAGAAAAAAAGTTTGTCAGCTTTTGTTTCTGTCCTCTCTCATTGAAAACAACTGGAAACAATGTGACTGCTGCACCCTGCAAAATAATATCTCTTGAAATGTAACGGTAGGCTCGTTGTTTTACTTATAAATGGTTGAATTTCCACATGGAGGGAGAAGAGCCAGCTCACATGCATGGTCACGTACTGTTTTTATGCTTTTATTGTTTTCACCGGAAATGGTAATATCATAGGTTGGGTAACACATTTGGCCAGAATTATGTGGACAGTCCTTTCAACATATGACAACTATGTGGACAGGGGCTGTACTCCACCACAACTAAAGGGAGGTCTGAATGCTGCAGTATGCCAAGACAAAGATTTTGCAATGGTTTGGTGGAAGGCCCTTAACTGTTTCAACATGACAATGTCCACTTGCTCAAAGACGTTCCCAGTTTGGTGTGGAAGAACTTGACTTTTCTGCAAAGAGCCCTGGCCTCTCAACCCCATCCAAACTCTTTGGGATGAACTGGAATGCAGTCAGTGAGCCAGACCTGATCACGCACTTATGTCTGAATAGTAGCAAATCTCTGCAGCCAGGTTCCATCCTATTGTGGAAAGCTTTCCCAGAGGCCTGTGGATAAACACCTTGCCTGTCAATGTCTAGTCAACCCATTTTTTTTTCTTGTGTCACAGATTTCAGGGGAACATTTTCTCCAGCATATGTTTTAATGGGCTTAAGACTGCATTTATCCACCTCAGTATCTATGCTCATCTTCAGCAGCATCATCATCCTCATGATGTTCATTGGGGATGCATTAACACATTCAGCTAAAGTTTTTTAAGTCTCTGAAGATTTCAGGAAAATAGATTAAAACCATGCCTGCCTGGAAAGTTGGAAATAAAACACATTCACAAGTTTGGTAACAGTGCAGCACACATTTGAAAAGTTTGCAGTAATGTCAAATATACGTAGTGTGTAGACTACAACATGAAAACACTTGTATAGTCCCTCAATGCATGCAACCTTCTGGTTGGAGCTTAGCCAGACTCAGCTTGGCTTGTGACCACTCAGATCTGATAGGTAACTGCTGCCTATCCCTGATTGGCTGGAGTCTTGCTCAGTGGTTACGTGGTAGGAAGAGAGTACTCTGACAAACATCTTAAAACCACACCAGTCTAACCATGACCTCTCCAGAACACTAACCAAGTAGTGTTATGTGGCTAAGGTAAACCATGCTGTCTCTAGGGAGCATAGTTGGTCACATGGTATCATAAGGTTTGTCCAGATATTGTTTCCCTTACACGGGAAATGCTGCCAATGTCTGGTGGTGACCATGAAAACAAAAGAATGGATGTTTGTCACCTCTTACTCCCTCACAATAACTCACAAAATGCTCACTACTTTAAAATGTTATTATATATACTGTATCTCCAACCATGTTTTGTGAAGGTTACATAATTTCAGCAGTTATGGAGGTAACTGTCGCACCAGGCTTGCTCTTGGGGGAATTACTAGAATAATTGGGACTTTATAAATTATAGAGGGTGGTCTAGACCTACTCTATCAGTAAAGTGTCTCAATAACTGTTATGATTTGATACTATAAATAAAATTCAATTGAATTGAAATCGACATGATCTGTCTTATCAGTGAAAACAGGGTTCTCTCAGTCATGTAAAAAAAAAAAAGTTTGTAGATTTAATAACTTTATAAGTCTACACCGTGGCACCCTGGGATTTCTAATCTTCTCTGTCCTATATGATCAACTAGCAGGGATTTTACCTTAACATAATAAGACCTTAAACACCACGGAGAAGTAAGAAGTAAGGAAGAAAGAATCAAATCGTGAATATAAACAGAATTTGGCGTTGTACCACTTCCTTTTTCTTTGATTCACTCAAATTGCTGCCTCAGGCTTTAAACATACAAATACTAAACAGCCAGATGCAGTCAGTTCAGCAGCACTTTGCAGTAGCGTCATGCAAAAAGGTTTCCAATATATCATAGAGAGTTTACAGCCTTGACAGCAACTGTTTTTAATCCTGTCCTCCCCCGGCTTGGAAACATGCCATTACTCAGGGCCTTAAGTTGAAACACGGCTCCCGACCCATTTTCAAACCACCCCACCCTCCTCTCAATTGCTAAATTGCAGGATGTGACTGAGATTATTGAGACACAAGTTTTACCCAAGTGTATATGTATATGTTGCATATATTGTAAGTTGTTTACACAATTGATTTGCATATGCATGTTTATATTTGTGAAATGTAAAAAGCCAAATCTGCAGTTATTGCTCAGTCATCACTTTGTTAGTGTGTCAAATTGTAGCATGTGTTTGAAGGAAGTTTACTTTATCCGTGCAGATAAAGTAGCTCTACTGTTAGACTTCGTGACTGTGCTGATAAGACTAAGATCCTAATGTCAGCAGTTTGGGCTTCAAGATTTGTTGCCGCAGTAATGTGCAGCATTTTTGTACAAAGAAACGTCCTTTTTAGTATTCTAACACCACGTTATGATGTCTCTCTTAGGTCAGTTCATGAAAGCTTTACTGTTTGGTTCTCAAAACACCAAGGTAACTCTTTTCTTTTTCCAAGGAAATGTTGTGTGAGGTGGCTCTAAGTCTTACAGTCAAACATGATTGGTCAATACTACCTGGACTACGAACGGAAACCAGAACGCTTCGTATGTCAAAATCTTGTCTTGCCTACATATTCTGCATTCATATGCAGAGATCTGTTTTATAGAGATAGTGTGTAATATAACTATGGTTCTAAGAAATCTAGATAATAGATGTATTTAGCCATTAGTGCTCATGTGGTGATGCAGCCTTAAAGTCCTGGAAAAGTCAATGTTTAAAATAGTCCTATAGATTGAAATGACTAGAACCAAATCTCAGAAGATATTGAATCTCCTATCACTCTACTGTACATAACTTACAGTGATTTATTGCCCCTTTCTGGGTCCTGGCATATTTGCAATGAACAGGAAAACATTCTTGATATTTAGCATTAGCAGCAATAGCCACCATTGCACAACAGATTGGGATGGAAAGTTGTGGAAATGCAGATGTTTAATAAAAGAAAAAAAAGAAGCCTCTGCTGAGCATCTTCAACATGATACAGTGTTCCGGAGCAGCAACAATAAAATGTTCACCCCTTTAACTGCCGTACCAACACTACCCTCTGACACAATGTTGTCAAAGTGCAGTGGAACTCTCCTTTTCCCTCACGGTCGTCTCTGCCGTCCACTCTGTGACCTTGTCTTTGGGCAGCAGGGAGGAGAGAGAGGTGGCATGAAAGATGAGCCTCCTAATGTTGAAACCCTTCTGTTTTATGTTCTCCGCACATATATTGAATTGTAATTATTGCTTTAATTACCTCATTGTCGTTACATCAAGGGCACATTTTACACACAATGTTCAATGTGGTCAAACTGACTTCTTGAGGGGTGAGAAGTGCCAAGGGCTACATGTTGACACCCACCTAGCATTTGTCCTTGGTCGCAGTGAGACATGTATGCATCGTTTTCATTACTACGTCTTAATGAGTTTTAATGAGACAAAAGACAGTGGTGGAAGAAGTACTCCTTGCTTTTGCTCTAATAAAGGTAGCAATACCTCAAAGGAAAACCATTTACCAGTTTTCATTCTTACATACAAGATGGAGAAAGGATTGATGGAAGAGCACATGGGAAGAAGGAAGAAGGGGAAAAAAGACAAATGAATGAAGAATGAAACCAGAAAAAACCTCTAAATAAAATAAATCCAACAATCCCAGCACCATTCTACTGGACTCACCCCCCGCTGTTATCATGCTAAATATACCGACCGGGTTGTCCTTTAATTACAAGGTTGGCGGTTCAATCCCAATGTCCTTGAGCAAGACACTGAACCACATGGTACTGGGAAGGCCAGCCTTGCAGCCTTGTATGAATGTGTGTGAATAAGACGCCAATAGAAAAGTGCGTTGTATGGTAAGGTGAGGTAAATATATTTGTAGTCTATCCATGTATAGCTGTTTGCATTGTACTTGTGTTTTTTGTGTTGTGCATTTCTGCTTGTCTTTTGTAATCAGCTTTGAGTGGCTGACTTGGGAACCATTGCTAATGTTGGGCTAGACATAGTTACTGTAGTATCACTTTGGATGATTTGCCTACCTTTTTATTTTTGGAAGTACATTCTAACTGTACCAACCAAGTAGATTAGTAGAAAGGGAAAGCTCCTGTGAACATTTGTGTGTTCTAACAGCTGAAGTGTCTGCTAAAGAACACAGACTTATCAGCACAATTATCCAGCATGTGGCTGGTGTTAATGTCCAACTGTGGCTGTGGTACAAAGCACAAATACTGTACAGTATTTTACTCCCCAGCACACAATCTGCTGCCACTCACAAGCTGCAAACTGACTGTTATTTTCTTGTTTCAGGTCTGGAAGTGTTGCTAATGACTGGGTTGAGATTTACTCGTTTGTGAAGAACCTCACCGACAGATTTGTGAGGTGAGTGCAAAGTCGCCATTGACATTTTCTTTGGAAACTAAAACAGGGTTTTGTAATGAAGTGAAATTATCCTTAAGACCTGCAGATTTAACATGGAGCAAGGGCAAGCAATGATTTAACATACATATAATAAAGCAATAAAAACAAAAAAAGTTAGAATAATTTTCTTCCATAAAAGATAAAAACCATCTGTTAAAAATGACTTGATACCTGAGGAGCATGAAAGAAAGTCAAATGAGCTGATTGGTTGGTGAAATAGTACAAACCTTTTTTATTATGCACCTGTTTGATATTACCATGGTTGCTTTATCGGATAAATGGCTATAGTTAAAGAGCCTATGACGTTACTTGCAGCTCCCACCTGTTTTACAAACTCGCAAATTACAAACTCTATGACACCCTTTTTGCACATAATTCATTAAAAAAGACGAAACCACAGAAACCGGCTTGAAACGTTCGGCTTGCATAACGTTTGAGTCAAACCGCGCCTGCCAGCACAGTACAGACGGTGGCGACCCAGCCAGAATGAAGTGGTTGGTTGAAGAAAATAGCAAAGGCACCAGGTGGGAGTGGGTGGCAGAGAGGAGCAGTCTTCTGGGCTGTGAGAATGGCCATTTGCACCGGGGGGGTCCGGCTCCACACTTATCCCCTGCTTCAACCACAGAACGGCTGACAGGCAGACAATGTACAGTAAAGCAAAAGAACACTGGAAGGCGACGAGGACAATCTGCTAAACAATGCTCGCTCACCAAGAGCTCTTCTGTTCCGCCATGTGGAACAAACTGGACTACTTCATCAATCCCCCCCCCACCTCCTCCAAAGAGAAAGAAATCCCACCACCACCCTCTGATATGTCCTTGGCATCACTGCTTCTCTATCTGTAGTCTCTCCATACTGCTCCAGCAGTAACATATACAATCATATACTCCACTGAGAACCTTAAGTTTGATGTTAAGTTACCACCTACATTTTATCATCTGTGACTTGAGCGTGGTTAGTTTTTAGTCCACATATGACTCTAAAAAGCAGACAGGATGTGGATGTATACGTCTGCTACTGCCACCAGCCAAATCTGGCCGTGTGGCTTAAAAATTGTGCTATGTTTGTGGGGGAGGATTGCGACTGGGCCATGTGTCATGTGGGTGAGAAATATCGGCACCTCTCCTTATGCTCCAAAGGCTTCGGATCTCTAAAGGAAATGCTTAACTCTCTGAAGTTTAACTTGCTTTGTGGGATGACATCTGTGTGCTGTGCGTTTTTAACCGAGACAGGAAGTAACTGAATACATTTACGCTTTAAGTCCTGTACTTTCTCTGATGTTAGTTATGAGTTACTGGTTACTTGGTTACTGGTTACATTTACGATTTAAGTAGAGATCCTACTTTTTCTCTTCATGTACCAATTCTGATAACAGTACTACTTTACTACTACTTTAAAAGAAAATTTAATCTGTAAGCTGTGTATAAATGATTTGTATTATTCTCCTGCAGGTATGTGTAAGGTGAATCTTAATCTCTAATACTGGACCCATTACATAATGCCATTATCAGCACCAGGGGCCTCATTTATAATGGTGGCGTACGCACAAAAGAAGACGTAACGCCGCTCTCTACGCAAGAATTGGGATTTATAAAAAGCAAACTTGATGGGAAAGAGTGCGACCCTCCATGGACACTCTGCGTAGGCTCAGAAAGGGTGAAATGAGTAACGGCGATGCAGATGGATAAAACACGTGAAACTGAGACCATTGTGTTAAACAAATCAAAATATTGCCTCATATTGATGATATGAAGAATTCACAAAGCCATTCTTACAGTTAATAGCCTACACAGACACCTGTATGATCGCAGTGAAAAATTACGGAGCCCTGGAGGTGACATGGACGGAAGAAAACCCCCAACAAAAATAAACAAAAAAACATGTATTGGGGACAAACACTTTTGCGAGATCTTGACTTTGTTTTGCAAGATATCCCAGTACATGTTATTTATTTTTATTTTATTTTTTTCTCGTTTTTTTTACCCCCTCCATGTCACCTCCAGGGGTCTGTACAGACAATACTATCGTAAATTCAAATGAAGATATATTTGCAAAAAACTCAAATGTTGTGTAATTATTCTCATGAATAATTGATCAACTGGACAAGATGCTGTTATACACTGTTTATTTGTATGGCTTCAGATAGTTTTATTTTTTGTTTTAAATGTTTTTATTGTAGCTCCTAAAACAGGTTTTAACCATTGTGAAAGGTACAATAGAAAGTTTTACTAATTACATGCCCCTTGCACAGAACTATTTATCATTTATAATAAGATTAATTCCGACACCTTTAGCTTTTCAGATACAATCAAATTGATGGGGAGAAAAAGGCACGCCATGCATAATGATGCACAATGGTTGGCTTTGCACTGTTGGGAGATGTGGCAAATGGAGACCGACAGCAAGAAGACTTACTGGCAAACAAGGACAAGTGGCCTCAGAGCCGGTTCCGACTGCCTCAAGCTGTCGGAGAAACCATGCTGTGCCGTTGTCATGCCGACACCTGTCCCACTTAAAGAGGGGTCAGCTCCGGCGTCCCGTGGCAGAAACACTTTCTCTGTGTAGCTGCATTTTTTGCATAAACTTTAATATCTGACCTTTTTTTAAAATTTGGGCCATGGTCCGACCTCCGAGTCTGTGGCATTAACTGCGTCTGCAGCATGTTGTTACTCTACAGATTTTTTGGCATTAGTAATCACCACACTGTGCCCACCAAACATATTTTCCTTTTTTCCACCTCTCTAACAAGAACTACAACTTCACATTGAGTAGAAGTCCTTTGCTTTTTTTTCCTCGGTGCGCCTGATGTCGGTATGGATAAATATTAATTTGGAGCGTTTCACTGACTATTTAATTATGGGTGTGACATTTAAAGTAAATTGTGAACAAGGGAATCCGTCGTAGGATGTCCGTGCGCATGGTTTTATAAATCTGAATATTTCTGTGCGTAATCACATCCTATGTTATGTCCGTACACCACTTCTGATGCAAATTTGCCGCACACATTTACAAATAAGTGTAAGAAAGTAATTTTATAATCAGTGTGAGATAAGTTGATGATATAAGACTGTTCAGTAAAAGTCTTTCCAGGAACTTTAAAAAAAATCCTTCTTCAGCTTGATCTGTAGAGGAGTGAGTGAGTAGACTGAAATGATGAGTAGAATTACAATATGGAGTAGTAGGATGACAGTATTAGGTAGACAAGCAAAAGTGAGTATGGGTCAAATTTAGCTCATTTTCAGTCCCTTTCTTAAATTGGCAAAGTTGTTGTACAGCTGTTTTGCGCTAAGAAAAAATTTAAAGGCATGAATTTTGAGAAGTTTGGCTTGTTTTTTGAGACTTCCATCCATCCATCCATCTTCATCCGCTTATCCGGAGTCGGGTCGCGGGGGCAGCAGCTCCAGTAAGGGACCCCAAACTTCCCTTTCCCGAGCAACATCAACCAGCTCCGACTGGGGGATCCCGAGGCGTTCCCAGGCCAGATTGGAGATATAATCTCTCCACCTAGTCCTGGGTCTTCCTCGAGGCCTCCTCCCAGCTGGACGTGCCTGGAACACCTCCCTAGGGAGGCGCCCAGGAGGCATCCTTACCAGATGCCCGAACCACCTCAACTGGCTCCTTTCGACGTGAAGGAGCAGCGGCTCTACTCCGAGCTCCTCTTGGATGACTGAGCTTCTCACCCTATCTCTAAGGGAGACGCCAGCCACCGTCCTGAGGAAACCCATTTCGGCCGCTTGTACCCTGGATCTCGTTCTTTCGGTCATGACCCAGCCTTCATGACCAAAATTGCCCGGTAGATCGAAAGCTTTGCCTTCTGGCTCAGCTCTCTTTTCATCACAACGGTGCGATACACGGAATGTAATACCGCACCGGCTGCTCCGATTCTCCGACCAATCTCACGCTCCATGGTCCCCTCACTCGCGAACAAGACCCCAAGGTACTTAAACTCCTTCACTTGGGGTAAGGACTCACTCCCCACCTGAAGAAAGCACTCCATCGGTTTCCTACTGAGAACCATGGCCTCAGATTTAGAGGTGCTGATCCTCATCCCAGCCGCTTCACACTCGGCGGCGAACCGGTCCAGTGAGTGCTGAAGGTCACAGACCGATGATCAGGACCACATCATCTGCAAAAAGCAGCGATGAGATCCCGAGCCCACCGAACTGTAACCCCTCCCCGCCCCGACTACGCCTCGATATCCTGTCCATAAATATTACAAACAGGATTGGTGACAAAGCGCAGCCCTGGCGGAGGCCAACCCTCACCTGGAACGAGTCCGACTTACTGCCGAGAACCCGGACACAGCTCTCGCTTTGGTCATACAGAGATTGGATGGCCCTGAGAAGGGACCCCCTCACCCCATACTCCCGCAGCACCTCCCACAATTTCTCCCGGGGGACCCGGTCATACGCCTTCTCCAGATCCACAAAACACATGTAGACTGGTTGGGCATACTCCCAGGCCCCCTCCAAGATCCTTGCGAGAGTGAAGATCTGGTCCGTTGTTCCACGGCCAGGACGAAATCCGCATTGTTCCTCTTCAATCCGAGGTTCGACTATCGGCCGAACCCTCCTTTCCAGCACCTTGGAGTAGACTTGACCAGGGAGGCTGAGAAGTGTGATACCCCTATAATTGGCACACACCCTCTGGTCCCCCTTTTTGAAGAGGGGAACCACCACCCCGGTCTGCCACTCCTTAGGCACCATCCCAGACTTCCACGCAATGTTGAAGAGGCGTGTCAACCAAGACATCCCCTCCACACCCAGAGCTTTCAGCATTTCTGGACGGATCTCATCAATCCCTGGGGCTTTGCCGCTGTGGAGTTGTTTGACTACCTTAGCGACTTCCACCAGGGAAATTTTTGAGACTTAACGTAAATGTCAACAGTACTGGTTGTACAGAAAATACTCTGATGCCAGTGGTCAGAGACGCAGTGGGAGTTCACACTCTTAAACAGTCACAGGTACAGTATATATTTGTGCAACAGGATGTGTGTGTGTTTATGTGTGACTCATCATCACAACATGTTTCCTGTCGGTGAACTGATTAATCACTTCCTTCAGTCCCAGTAATTATACATGCTTTTTATTCTCCTGAACTGAACCCTTGAAAGAGCTTTATATAAAACTGTCGGTAACACTGACTCCTTAATAGCCATTCTGCGTGTTTTACGTGTCATGTTGCATGGGTGGTTGATAGAGAGAATGAAGGAGGGAAGTGATGATTTTATGGAGTAAGGAAGGAGAAAACCTGTATGAATATGACAAACGTTATAGTCTATTGTCTTGGCTTAGTGCTATTCCATTTTAAGAATGAGACATTTTGAGAAAACGTAGCATTTCTGATTTCTGTTTTTCTCTTCAGCCCCAGAATGAGAGTCTCATTCATCGTCTTTTCGGCCCAAGCCAAAGTCCTGCTTCCTCTGACAGGAGACAGGTAATCAATCTCTTGAATAAATTCATGATACTCTTGAAGTACAATGCTGCTCCCATGGTTACTGTCCCTTACCTTAAGGAGTCTCGTGGTCTAAAGACAACAAATGTGTCTACTTTTTACAGTGTTTCTGTTCTTTTTAATCTGATGGTAAGATTCCACTTTTGCTTATTTGATAAATTCCTATGAATGATAAAGTATGTTCTCAGTAAGTATCAGGATGTGCTTCATTTTCATTATATACAATAAAATAAATCAGTTATTTTTTAGCATTTTGTTGATTTGGGTTTACTATGAACTTATGAACCACTGTAGTGAAATGTTTGCTTGGTGACATTAGGTTCAGGTTAGATGTGGAATTCCCACTGGGGCTTTGAATGCCAAACTGAATAAACGGCTTCTATTTTCATCCTCTTTACAAGAACAACTTTTTATAGTCTTTATTTGGAACTTGTGTCTGTCAGCACGACTATAACCACAAGTTTCCACCACATCATGCAACTGCTGCACAGTACGAATGGGAGTCACTAGAGGCCTCACGATACAATATCAACACAATACGTACAGTATGTCACGATACGATATTATTACAATTTTAAACATATTGCAATATTCTGCAATAAATTGTGATTTCTTACCTTTTTTCCAGGTACCTTTTTTTTCCCAATTTCAAATTATGTCCCCTAAAGGAAACTTTGTCAACATCTGTTTTATCTAAAAAGATAAATTTTTCTGTTTGTTCATCTCACTTCAATTTGATTGCTGCAATATGGGAATTTCAAGCAGACAAACTGACCAACACATATATAATAATAGATTGATACTACGTCTGTGAATCGATAGTTTTGCCAAAGAAAATATCGTGATACTATGCTGTATTGATTCCCCCCCCACCCCTACTGTACAGTAGTGTACACTACTGTTGAGTTGATTATCAAATTCCAATTGTCTTCTGTGTTTTTAGATACCAGATAGAAGAGGGTCTGAAGCGCTTGCGGCGGGACGTGCAACCAGCAGGTGAAACATACATGCATGAAGGAATAAAAGAGGTCAGTTTACTCCTACAATTTCATAAAAACAATTACAGCCCATAAGCTTTTTCCAAATATGCACACGATTGTGCCACTGAGATGTGACAAATCGTTTCGTGTCATTTAAACTTGAAGGCCTCAGCTCAGCTACAGAGACAAACAACCAAGTCCTCGAGCATCATCCTGGCTTTGACGGACGGGAAACTTGAAGTTTACGTTCACGAGCTCACAGTGCAACAGGTGAGACTGATATCATCAAACAGTTGTAAAGGTTTTCTTGTGTCAGTGTTAACTCTGCTGTCAAAACAGAGTTCATGCTGGTTCCCAAAAAGCTCATATAGTACTTGTCACTTTATTGTTACTTTAATTAGCTTAATGTAACCCTTTCCTCTACGCTCATTTATTTAATTAGGGTCATATGCATTTTGTTTTCTTTAAATGTGATGTTAGAGCCTGGGCACTTTGCATGTATTGAGTTGTTTTCTTTACATCCGACCTGCTGCACATCGTCAACACACAATGTGTTTGATCTTCAGGCTGATGAGGCGAGGAAATTCGGCGCACGTGTTTACTGTGTGGGGATTAAAGACTTTGATGAGCAGCAGGTAAGAAAGCTTTAGTGTTAATCTGCTGCAGTCAAAACACCAATCGAGTCTGTCACTGAATAGCAAATTTCATAGCAACATGTTGCCATGTTGGAAGAGTGTCGAGAAAGGTAAATGTATGTAATGTGAGTGCCATCACCTGTATGGAAAATCCAGATGTCCATCATGTTTTGTCATTTCATGACAGCCCAGTCTCCTGGCAGTTCATGAAATTGCCACGATCGTGTCCCGGCGCAAGTTGTTGTCACCGTCCTGTGTGTGGTGTTTGATTTGTTGTTGTTGTCGTTGTTGTGTCCCCCAGAGCAAGCCAGTGTCATGGCAGTTTGTAAAATGGTCGCGTTCGAAAAATCGTGACACGTAATAAATGCGAAAATCAAGACATGTACACAAATTAACAAATCAAAATTTCGTGGCCATTTCACGAACTGGCGTGAGACCGGGTTATTCATGATCCTTTTAAATAGTCAGTGTTTTGTAGAAAGAACGTGAAATATGCTGCTTCCTGCTCTATCTGTATATTTTAGAAATGCCTTCATTTTTGTTTAGATCATGGTTTTCCATTTAGCTACAGTGGTTAGCAATTGCATTTATATATTTTATTCAAGAATTTGCATCAGTTAGGTTAATGACATTGCACAAACTGAACAAACAAATAAGCTAAACTAAAACAGTGGTTGTTCCCTTTTTGAATATTACAACAAAAAATCTGTGTGCAGTGTTTCATAAAATATTTACCCAATGAGATTGTTGATATATAATTATCAGTAATGTGGATATAATGACTAAGTGGGTACAGACAAATAATACAGTTACAACAGTCTGGTAAGTTCAGAAAATTGCATCACTTTACTGTAATCCAGCCTTTAAAACCAGGAAAAGACTTATTAAGCCATATTACGATATCCAAAATCTAAGACGATATCTAGTCTCATATCCCAATATTGATACAAAATTGATATATTGCCCAGCTCTACTTCAGTCAGATAAGTATTCACAAATATCCTAATAAAAATCACAATATTGCACTGTCTCCAGTACTCGCCAATACTGTAGTTTCTTGTTGGATACTATTTAGACGTAGACAGGCCAGCAGGGTCATCTATTCAAGAATCTGTTGAAGACTGATGTGTATTGGAAAAGGACGTTGGGATTCTCAGTGAAGTGCTATACCCGAACGTGTAACTATTACAGCGTACTGTGAACATTTGCATGTTGTGTGCATTAAAGGTGTCATTTACGTTGGCTGTTAAATCAGCTATTGGCCTATCACACTGTTCACACTCTTTACAATTCAACAAATGTAATCAGCCAGAAAAACAATCTGATCATTACAATATTTTTTAATTCTTCTCCACAATCCAATCCACAAAATGATACCAGAATGTCTGTGTTGCACCAAAGTCAGAATCTCTCTGCCTTATGTCAGTGATTTCTGTAGTTTTACTGTCTCTCTTCCAACATGGTGGCCTGTCCCTTGTAACCATGGGTAACCATCCTGTGATGAGCTCTTATTAAGTCAAAAACAAAGGCAATATTTCTCCCGGTTTGTGTTGCAGTGATATTTTTTTTTTTTTTTTTCATGGTTGAGCAAAGTGTTTGCCACAGTCATGCCATCTGCTATGTCTCCTCCTGCCCATGATATGAAAGAAAAGACAGTGCTCAATCATTAAGAGGAAAACAAAAAGAAGAAAGCAGCTTTAAATCCGCAGTACTTCTTGTTAACTCATCTCTTTGATGAAACCGGCAGCTTGCTGATATTGCGGACACCAAGGACCAAGTGTTTCCTGTCAAAGATGGCTTCCACGCACTCAAAGGCATCGTCAATTCTGTAAGTGCGCCTACTTTGTGTCTGTCTGTCTGTCTGTCTGTCTGTCTGTCTGTCTGTCTGTCTGTCTGTCTGTCTGTGTGTCTGTGACTGTGACTGTGAGTTTTAGTCAGCTCAGGTTTGAGGTGAGTATTCATGAGTTTAAAAAGAAGAATTTAACACTTATGCACAAATTTGGTCTTCATTGAAAGTTTAATTTAAAAACTTATCTAAGATATAATTGATGGTGGTACCATGGTGCCTATTGTTGTTTAATTTGGGAATCAGTTTCCTTCCTTTTGCTTTATTAAAGTTGGTCATAAATTTTAAAGGAAAACCTCAGTGAACTTCCAGCTAAGCTGAATGGAAATTGTCTGTGGAAATAACTGCTCCGTGTGTCCTCAGTTTGTAGACGAAGAAGGAAATATCTATGCTACTCCGTTGCAAATTAAGATGCTAGAACTGGAGCGGCTTCACAGTCACTGTCCATATGACATCCTCTTCAGCGTTTTTATTGTTATAAGTGTCACAAACTCTCAGTGCAGCAGGAGCGCTTTGATAGAATTCATGCTTTTTTTGTTATTTTCGATGAAAACTTCAGAATAAAAGGCTGCGCAACGTATCCAACCCATCAGTGTGATGCTCTAATTAGTCAATATCGTCCCCTGAACAGTGTTTATTTGAAGTTTCCCATGCAGCCTCCTCGTCTTGCTGCCAGCCAATTAGTGATACTTTCCATTTGCTGCAGCTTTTAGCCTAAACGCAGTCAGCCAAGGCGAGGGTTTGTGTGGCAACATTTGTACATGAATCTGAGCCCTGTGGAACACTCTGACCTGAGCTGGACTTACATCTGTGTCAAAGCCGAAAAGGCCGGCCGTGTTTCAGAAAAAAAAAGTAGAACTAGACGAAGCTGTCAGACATGCAGCTGGAGGGACGCAGAGCCAAAGGGTGTGTCTTATATTTGTTGTGGGATCCAAAGCACAACAGCTATGATTGATTATGTTGCTTTTAACATGGCTGTCAAGTGAAGGAGGCTCTAACTGTGGCTCTCAGTCCGTCGTCTCACAAAATGTGAAAGTGGAACGATGCCTGTGTACAGACAATAATGTGCAGAATATACACTTTAAACCTCTTCTCATATATCTCCTAAATTATTTAAACAAATTATCACTTTTTTTAAAACATTAGTTCAAATGTGTGCATGACAAATACATATTTTTAAATTCCAAAGATTGCCTGACCCGCAAATGTCATCTAGAATGCCTCAAACTGAGTCTTGGTAATGCATCATTGCTATATTTTGCAGCAAAATTACAAAAAAGTGGTAAATAAATCCACCAGGAATTTGAAACACGTATATTTGTTGGATCATTATAAAGCATGAGTAACCATGGCTAGTACCCTGAAAAAGGCAAAAGGGGAAAAAAGGACGCCCCACTTCTGACCGAGAATATTCTCATCTCTAAGGAGCATGTGAATCCAGCTTGTAATTATTAACATTAGAATGTGTTTAAAGCCTCTGATAGGCTGGATTTGATTATTTATAATTGGAAGAAAATATGCTTCTAATCTGTTTGTGCTGAGCTAGGAAGATATTTTATTTTTTATTTTGAGAGCATGCACACAGTTTTTTTCACAAGGCCGTCCTTCCCCTTAATTATTTATATAATTTTTATTCTGTCCTTCCAAAATGTTTTAAAGCCTACACAACAACAAAAAAGCTCATCCCCTCAGTCCTTCGGAGGCTCTGAGCACAGTGACTATTCCAGCATCCAAATGAAATTCGGAGCATTCTTCTCTGATTAGTAATACTGGATTCATGACTAGCTGGCCCTACTAACTCCTCTGTTGGATTTCGAGGATTTGAGATCATCTGTGCAGCCTTTTGCTGCAGGATCCGCCCCGTCTCTGTGACCAGCACGACAAAAAACTCACAGAAAGAGCTCGGCAAAGTTGTGTTTCTGCACCCTGTTAGGCCTTCTTTTCTTTGTTCTCCCTCTGTCTTTGTTGTCTGAGCTGCAGGCCTTTTGGGAAAACCCCAAATTGCAAATTAGCCACATCATTATCGTGTACTTCCTTTGGCTACTGAACTTATTTAGCCGAGTTTAGCAACCTGTACAGTTTACCAACCTCACTTAAACATGTTTGGATGTGTTGATGCATTCCTGTTAAATAATGTATGATAGAAATATTCTTTTTTTTTTTTAAGATTATTTTTTGGGGCTTTTTCCAGTTTAATAGAGTTGATAGGCATGAAAGGGGGAGAGAGAGAGATGGGGGGGGATGACATGCAGCAAAGGGCCGCAGGTTGGACTCGAACCCTGGCTGCTGCAGGAATCAACATGGGACGAATGCTGTTACTTGGTGAGCTAGAGGTCGCCCCATCATAGAAATATGTGAACCTTTAATGAACCTTTCCACCCTAAATATTTCCACTAAATGACAAAACCAGCCTCATCCTTTCAGAAAGCCCACCAGTTACAATGCTGGCTGAGAGATTTGGATGACTTTGGGTATTTGGACGACTTCCTACTTTTCCTCCTGCAGCCTGTAAATAATGTTGTTGCTAGATCCCAGAGAAATCAATAGCTGTTTGTCTGCTGTTTGAGTTCAACCAAACTGAGGCCTCTAATCTCAGCTTTCAAATCTTATATTTTATTATCTCCAAAACACTGATGTCTCCAACCTTGATGAATTACTTAATTTACCCAAAGTTCCAAAGAGTGCCAGTGCTACTTTTCCACATTTCTGATTTTGGAGCAGAACTTTTCACATTTCTACACTTAATGGGAAAACAATGTCATTCCTCTGGTCCCTTTATCATTTTAAGCTTAGGCAGGAAAACGTCAATATTTTCTCTTTTCCTCTTTTCTCGGGCACTGCCAAGGAAGTAATTAGACGGGGAAAATAGTGGCACAGAGGAAGAGCAGCAGATCCGTTTCCTCCCAGCTGTCGTCTACAACCCTCTCTCTTTTTAACGCTTCCATATCAAACCATCATATTTAATAAGGCCGCTGTAAACACTTCCCTCTTTCTCCCCTCAGATTGAAGTTTCACCCAACATCAAATGAAAGGTTCAAGTGTCCTATATTGCAGTTAATATGCTTCTTTTTACCGACTGTGTACTGGGATTTGCATAGTTTGTCCTTTGTTGATTTATTGAATCACAGCGGATAGTGCAGCGCTATGACAGTGGGCTCAAACAGGCCTCTTTATATGATAATGCACCATCCCGGAGGTTTTTAATAGAACTGAGAAATGTAATAGTCTTGCATAATTTTCCCATAAAGGCTGACACAGCTGCCGTTTCTCCCTCGTGTTCTCCTTGCTGCTGATATTCAGCACCCTCCTTTAGCCGCCAGGCCCCGATCCGGAGTGAGACATTTCTCAGGTGTTGCACCCTAATCTGTTTTCTAAACTTGACAGAGCTGATAACGGCCAGGACTTGATGTATTTATTCTTGGCCCTCAAGTGATAATGTACCCATTTCATTCATTTTTTTCCCCCTCATCCTCCAGATATTAAAGCGATCGTGCACAGAGATCCTGAGTGTGGAGCCCTCCAGTGTCTGTGTGAACGGTGAGTGGATCCTCCTGCTATAGTCAGACCCTGGAGACCCTGAAGCACAGATTGCTTCATTCTTTGCAGGATTCCCTGTTTTTACTGTTTGCTTACTGAAGTTATGACATTTTGCCAGAAAGAAATATTTTTCAGATTCAAGCAATGATGAGGTAGCAAATCTGCATAGAGACAGTCAGTAGATCAATCACTAAAGGCTCTGACACACCAACCCGACAGTCGACCGTCTGCAGAAAAGGTAGTCACTGCCTCTCCAGGTTGCTCAAAAAAGTGCCTCGGAACACACCAAAGCGACTCCGACTTGAGAGTGCGTTTTGCGCACGCGGCCAAATGCGTCATGTGGGTCTGGCTTCTCCGGAATTTCAAAACCGCCCATAACGGCGGTAATCAGGTTGGTTTGTCAACACCTTTAGGCCATCATTGGACACTCAAACTCCCCACGGAACTTCAGATAATTTAAGTTATTTCACATTTTGGATTTCTTTAGCCCTTTTATTCCACTTAAATCGAATAAGAGTGTTTAGTGGCCTAACAAAATGAAAATATCCATTATTTCATGTGAAAAAGTTAAGGAAAAGTCAGAAGAAATAAACTGTATGTTTTCCGTTTTATCCCTTTAATTGTCTTGCGACCTTGACTTACCCCCCTCAATGAGTTGCGACCCCCAGGTTGGGAACCTGTGGTGTAAATAACATGTCTAAACGTTGCTAAAAAAGTTACAAATGTAACTACGATTCTATGAATCCTAGATGACCTCCAAAGGCTCTGGCGGTTTGAGATAGAACAAACACTTTCAAGTGTTGATGGAATTATGTCCAGCTGTGCAAAACACAACATAAGATACAGAAGTTAGAACATGAAGTTAGGAATACATTTCCTACTTCTCAGCCATCTTGTGAACTACAACATTGTAAAATGTTATATCACTGCACCACGTGAGTCTCTAGATCTGTTTGTATTTCTGTTCATACTTATGAAACTTTTCATAGTACTAGCAGTCCATGAAAGTTCTACATTGTGCTATTTTCCCGAACAGTGGGTGGTAAAAGGTTATTTCAGGCAGGCCCGGGTGAACTTTTCTTTGCATACTAAACAGTTTAAGAAAATGTATTTATTAGAAATAGTTAAATAATTATTAAAAACTAAAATATGCAAAGAATATGCTCATCAATAGTTCTACAGAACTTTAGTTAACCCTTATGTTGTCCTGGGGTCAAATTAGACCCGTTTCATTTAAGTAAATTGCCCCAAAATAACATGGATGCATGGATGTACGTTGTATGGAAACCATACATTTCATTTTCCTTTTTTTACCCTGAAAGGACAACCAGTTCATGGCAGACAGGAAGACAACACAAGGGTTAAGAGGAACCTTTATCATATCAGCAAATAACAATGTGATATCAGGATGTTGTTGGTGTGCAGTAGTAATACAGGAGAAAATCCTTTCTATACTGTATACACTGTATCAACTGTATGCAGGTTGCTCCTCCCAGTCTGATCTCCCATTTGTTAACATTCCACAGAGTCCTTCAACATCGTCCTCAGAGGGAACGGCTTTGCTCTCGGCCGCAGCAATGAAGGCGTCGTCTGCAGCTTCATCGTCAACCAGCAAACCTTTAGTAAGTGGTGGAAATCATCAGTAGTGACTATAGTACTCCTTGCATTCAGTTGGTCATATCTACAGCAGAGTCTCTTAACCACAGATCAGGCTACTGAGGTTGACTTTAAACTTCAGCTTAAACTGGTCATTCAGCACTGCTCTGATATGTTTTGATATTTTCTAATCACTATGAAGAAATGCAAGAATGCCAAATGTTGAGACAATTCTTGTCTGGCTCTCATTAATATGTGCTCTAAATTTGTATCTCCAAGAATGCACAAATTAAAATAGTCAAACTGGATTTTATGGGTGTTGTTTTGACAGTAAATAAATCATAAATCTACGTCAGGAGCACGGAGGACAACAAAAGCCAGTGAAGCAAAGAAAGAAAAATAACTTATTAGTATTGGTGTAGATTTAGTCAAAAAACCCAATTGCAACTCTATAGCTGCAATGTGCTTTTTGAAGAAGCAGGATGTTTATAAATACACAAAAAAAAAAATCTGATGTAGTGTTGCTGTTAGTTTATCAGATATGAGCAGGGATTTGACTGGATGAGTAAACTGCCCTAAGTGAGCTGAATTCCGACCTGAAGTTAAAGTTGTCTGTGCCAATACAGATTCAAAACCATAAAAGACCCACATGGTCCACATTGCCTCATATTAGTTTCACATCTGCTTGTCACACATAGCCTACAGTTCACCTCTAACCATGATGTCCACAGTAATTTAGAGAAAGGATTCATTGCTAATAAAATGATCAAATAAAGTCATTAGTGCAGTTTGTATGTCATGCATTACAGATAAATCTGCAAAGGCTTTAATGTGGACTTCTTTTGCAGAACTTAACTTTCTGAAGGGGACAAAAAACTGGACCATTGAATCTCAGCAACTTAGTTTTTCGAAAAGCAGTGGTTCCCAAAGTGGGTCCCTTGAGGACAGTCCGAGGGTGCTGCAAGATTTATCATATCATTGTTCAATGATTGTGTTTTTTATATTTCCCCATATGAAGAAAATGGATGCCATTAACTACATTTTATATTGTGTTTTTAAACGTGTCAAAATAGAAGGAAAAAAAAACAATAAATATCAAAATCACTGTATTAAAATACTTCATAGTAACACAACACACTTTTCAACTCTGGAGTTTTTCAGGAGCTCAGCAGTGGCAATGGCAAGACATGACACGGTAAACGGAGCTCAAAGAGTTAACACAGTCTGACCAGACTAAATCTGAGCCAACCAATAAAAACTCAAATCACGCCAAACTCCACTCAGCTAACAGCTTAACAAACAGGTTTTGGCTTGTGGAAGACAGGTATCTCTCAATGTCTGCTCACTGGCATATTGCGTGTTCATCATCATCATTATCATCATCATCATCATCATCATCATCATCATCATCATCATCATCATCGGGCCTGTGGGATGTTCTGTCTCTCTCCACATCTTCTTATTCAACTAGTGATTTGATGCTGGGTGTTTAAAAGAAGGATATGACAAAACAAACTCCTACCCCGACATGCCTGTTATCGCTTAGCAGCTGCCTATCTTTATGATCAGAACAGAAGAAAGGAGGCTATATAGGTCACTGGGCTCTTTATTTGGAGCTTTGCAGTCTGTTCTGTCGAGAAATCCTTTTTCAGGAAGCAAACGGGATTTGGCACCAAGAGCCAATCTTTCAAGCTCTCATTTGGCCGTGGGATCTGTGGGATCCAATATTGCCAATGACAACACTTCCCTCCTTGACAAGTTATTTTTTGATTTTCAACATTTCAACTTGACAAAAACAGGAAAACACACACACACACACACACTATATATATATATATATATATATATATATATATTATGTATGTGTGTGTTTTCCTTTTTTAAACAGAACGTTATCAGAATCAGGAAGTAGCTATTAGCAGATGCGTTCCTTGTTAGTCCTTTCTCAGTTTAGGCTGTCTCACATTCGCCCACTTGGGGCTATTTATTCCCTTATTGGCTTTTGCATGTGTTCAGCCCAGACCTTTCCAACAGTGGGGCACCTTATAATTATGGACAGGCATCATGGCAACTATTGAACACACACACCACATATGTGGAACAGATGCTACAGTCTTTTCCATCACCAAACCAGTTGGAACCCTGAGCAGACAAGCAGAAAAAAGATATCAATAATATGAACAACCTAAGTGGCTGAAGATTTTTCAGGCCTCTGTCAACCTGTATATACACACACACACGCACGCACACACACACACACACACACACACACACACACACACACACACACACACACACACACACACTTCCTCTCTCGTACTTAACCTGCATCAGGACAAGCATGCGCACGCAGACAAAGATCATAATCCAATCTATCCTCTTTCTCTTTTGTAACCTTGATGTAACTCACAGCGTTAGACTGCTGAAATATCAAACATATTTTAATAAAACGTTCCTGACTGCCCAAATAATTAAGCTCTGGAAGTTAAAAGGTTCTTTCTGGCTAAATTTGCCAAAACTGAGTTGATAAGATCATCATAACTGGGGCTTTCTTTTAATATAAAATGATATTTAGGGTTTAAATATTTTAAAACAACTACATTTTCTATGCCAGTTGCGATAACAAATTTGTGATGCTCAGTATCAGTAGAGTTTTTTTGGTTTACTGTTTAGTAAACACAGGTTTTAAAGTCATTTACATTTGGTCCTTTCCTGATGCACTGCTTATTGAGAACACATTCTAACACTCTGTTTTGTCTTCTGTTTTGTGTTTTTCACAGATCATAAACCGAGTGATGTGCGTAATGATTATCTGCTGTGTCCTGCACCGAAGCTCTATGAAGTAGGACAGTAAGTAGACGGTGGGATTTCTGTTGGAGGAAAGTGCCGGTGGAGCACAGTTATGTGCATACTTTACGGTTTACAGTGATCCGATACTGATATCCGATATCTGTCAGATACTGACTCAAATAACTGGATCGGGTATCTGTGACAGTGGGGCCAATCTATTCTATGTTTACTGTATACATTATGTACTGGAATTTTTGTTCCTGTGTACTATTTACTATTGTTTTAAACAATTTGTTGCTGCACTTTAACAACACTTTAGCACAATACTTTTGACGATTTCTGGTGCACCATTTATTATTTTAATAATAAATAACAATTCCTTAAATTTAAGTTTTGGCATGTGGACAACAGGAAACGTGTGGAATTTTAATAACAGATATCTTACTATAAACTCCAGCATTTATAAATGAGACCATGTAAATATTAGCAACTAATTAGATTTAATATGTTAATAATATATATTATCTATAATAATAATAATAATCTATAAGTTGCTATGTTGATGTAGAAAAGCAAAGAAAAAAGAAAAGCAGTATTATCTCATGTATACAGTATGTCTGGACGTTGTGTTTTTCAGATGCGTGAACCATGTCTTTTGTAAACACACACACACACAAACAGTTCATTCCTCTCTCTTACTATACTAGCATCAGGACTTTTCACACCAATTGTATTTCCCCTTTTCTTAAAACATTTTGCCGTTTATGTCCTGCGCTCCTTTGTGTTTTTGTTCTATTACGTAAATCACCCGTATCCCTCTTATATTTAGACACGATGCTTCAATCCTTTTGGTTTCTTGTGTTCTTATAAGTTTTTCCTTTTTTGCAAATAAACAACTCCTAAATCTATAGATTAGCTCTATGCTACAACAGTAGATGTAGGGATGAAGAGTTTGGTGTGGCGTGGAACGCAGTAAACATTGTAGACGTAGCACGACAGAAAAACACCCCATACATACAACCCAGAAAGATTTAAGTGCAAACAGTGTAAATATGCATTTATTCCTGGCTGCATAGCTACTGTTTGATTTTAACGTCATCTCTTATAATCCCAAACCATAACAGATGATAGCTAAGGCATTGTAGATGGAACAACAGATTTGAATGTCCTCGATGACTCCAATCCAATCAAATGTATGATTATGAGTGCCGATGGCTCCTGAAGGTTTTTCAGCTCTAAAACAGATTATGTATCATATGATGACGGCGATGCTGTAACTACTCCAAATCAACTTGAACCTCACCTCAGATAATCCTCTCATTTTAAACTGCTCATGGTAACATGTTTTTCTGCCAGATGCTGACCAACAGTACTGAAAGAGGAACTTGTGTTTTTGAAAGGATATGAAATATAAATTTATGTTGTGTTTTTGACTTGTCCTGAATAGATCATTAGATTTTTAATACTACAAGTTATTGCATTTAAAAAAACAAAACCGTTTTTGCTGTTATTTCTAACTTCCATAGGGATTATCACAGAGTAAATATATTTTTGTTTTTTGAGAAGATAATGGTATGGTTGTTTTGCATACTTATCTAGGTGTGAGTCCTTTTTAATGTACAGTATTAAGGAAATAAGGAATAATAATAAGGTATCCACAAAAACACAAAACCCCCATGAAGGGAAGATCAAAAATGATTAGTGGATAAACATGGTTCAAGGAGAACTCTTGTGCAATGTTTTTATTTAATGGACGTTCTGTCTTTTGACATTGCACAAATTTCTGACACGTTATTGTCAGAACTTTTTTGCCTTACACATACTGTATATGGGTGCCCACTATACCAGTTGAGCTAGCCAGGCGCCCCTTTCTTATTTGATTTTGTTTTACAGCAGGTCACTTCTTCTTTTCATCCAGCTGCCTAGCAATGCTGTATTTAATACTTTTTCCAGCTGGTGTGTGGTGAAAATTGCCTGCAAATACTCATCACTCAGGAAATAAACTGAAGGAAAAAATCAATTGTAAACAGTATATGTTGGAGAGATTCCTGAGTAGAGAAGCTACTCACTGCTAATTTACTTTCACATGCATCACTTTCAGTCAAATAAGAAATTTACACATTGCAGTGGAAGTGCAAGCACCTGTTTTTCCTCACATTTTAAAAGAACTGGGCTTACATTAACAACTACTGGACTTACTTCTTGCTTTTCCAGAAATCAGGAGAGCAAAACCTTTTTATCTGATATCTTTCAACCAACTCGCCAAGGATGCAGTAAAAAGATGATCTGGAGCGACTACATCTGTAAGCCACAGGCCTACAGCGCCTGCTACGACCTGATAGGACCTGAGCTGATGCTACGTGCACGCCATTTGCAAAAGGCCTGCTTGATTAACTCTTGGCTGCCGATGGTGACCCATTAAGTAGTTAGCTGGTACGGGCGGTGAGTAAACACATCTGCTGGAGGGGTTTTAAAAGGATGTGCGACAGATGCAGCCATTCCCTTTTCCACGCTCCCCATTTAAATAATTCACCATGCACTGACAATCCCTGCACCCAGGACCACCTGCATGGAACAGCGGAGCCTGGAAACTTCCGTCTCCGTCCATCTGTCTGCTTCTGCTCCATCACCGCTACCGGCACACAGGGTGCTCCGTTAACACGGCTCTACTCAGCCAAAAAAGAATCGCCTTTTCATTGCGCATTCCTTCTCCCTGTTTCCCCCTTTATAAGCATGTTTTATACATGTAAGGCCTTCTCCTCAGTTCTGTCTTGACCTCATAAACATGGTTTGCTAGGGAACACATTCAGATGCAGCAGTCACCCGAGTTGAGGTTCTCAGCTGCTGCTTCATGTCCCAGCGGGGAGCTTGAACCAGGCGGGTCCACATTCAGCCTCGATGTCCAGGAATCACAGTGTCCTCAGTTGGTCATTGAGCGGTGTAGGAGCACTCACGGCGGAGGCATCATCTGTGCTGACATCTGCGTCATCAGGCTCGAAACACTGGCATCTGCTGATGCCCCCCGCCCCCACACACCACCACCTTGCTACCCCCTCCCCTGTGTATCCCCACTAGGAGTCCCAGCATCCCTGCTGGGGCGTCGATCAAGAGGTTAAGTGGCCGCGCTCTTGCTGCAGCGTGTCCTCACCTGGTGTTTTCACAATAAGGGTTAGGGCAAAAAATAACTGAAGGGGGAAGTCGACACCTGCTTTACAAAGCAGGTACAGTAGCTAATGCTAATGCTCGTCAATAATTAAACACGCTGTCCCAGGGCTGCTGCTAGCAGAGGCATCACCACATCTGCTCCAGTGTGGGTATGGAGATGTCCTATTGTCTGATTGTCCTCCATGTTGTGGAACAGACATGTTGGATGCACAGAGCAGCGTGTCAGCTTCAGAGCTTACAGTAAATGCGCAATGTCAGACAATTCAAGCTCTTTTAGTTACTGGAAAACAAAAAAATAGCAATAAACTGAAAGATACAATTTCAAAATGTCTACGTGACAATCTTATGGTCCAACACTTTCTCTAGATCAACTGAAGAGCTAATCAATAAGACTACTAATCAATTTTAGTTGAAAAATCCCCTTATCGGACATCAACAGTACTTTCTGACATTTCTCGAATGCACAGGATGCTTGATTTAGTTTAGTTTACATCATGGCTCCTGACACTTTTTTTGGCTTGTGACCTATTGAAATGATGTCAATTTGTTCATCTCATCATTGGTTAGGCTTTTATTGTGGATATTATGAGCAGTCCGACTGACGAGAGTATTTTTTATTATTTTGAAGTTTTCAGGGCCTGAAAGTACCCAGCAAGTCTGAAAAGTAAACAGACCTTTGAGTAACAATTGTTTTCCCTTTCTCACCCCTTTTGAAACAAAACTTTACATCACAGCTGATCAGTTGTAAATCATGCAGCTGGGTTTCCATTCATTTCTGTATGATCTGAAAATGTACGGTAAATCTAAGTTTTACAATGTTCTAAATTGAAATAGTCTGATAAAAGTTAAAGATTTGTGGTTAAGAAGTTGTATCGTGTACACACTGGCATGGCCCTTTCAGTTACCATCTACCATGCCGGAAAAACAAGACTTTAATTGTGTAGCAACAGTCAGTTTGTTAGAGTGCATGTCACTCTTTCCAAATGTGGAAATCTGGTCCCCAGGCTTCATAATGCGGCCGAGTTTCCTCCCCTCCGTCAGAACTTCTGCCACACAAACTGGTGCAGAGTGATGACTCGTGGATGCCGAGTGACAGGCCTTGCATATGCTCTGCCGTGAATTATTCAGCCTCCTCAATTTTCACATCTTTAAGGGAAGTTTGAAAGCCATTAGCATCACCATTGTCAGCAGCTCCAGCTGTATCGCATCACCAAACCTTAGTGTCACGGTGGGCTTACTTTCTGACAGATTATAGCGAGCCCAGGGACAAAGTATTTCCAACTTTGAGCCAGAGATCTGCAGCGGGAAGAAGCCTTCTGCCATTGAACTGGTGTCCCTGGGAGCCTGTGTCGCTTTCTACCCAAATTTTGACTGATCCCTCAGCCCCATGACAATCTGCCCTCTCGTCTCCCATTTATTCCAACATAACTATTGACCCACCAAGCAGCTGCAGCCTTTTCCTCGCTGGCTTTCACCATAGCAAAGTTAAATGACAGCGAGCAATGTCTTAAATTATTCATCCAGCTCCTTTTTTAAAAGTCACTTAGTTGCCTTTTTTCCTTCTTTTTAACCCTTTTTATGCTCTTCTTTATCTCTGTTTTTTTTCTGGCTCGTTTTGTTTGTCAGCAAGATAAAGGTAACACTTATGAAACTTGTTGGAAGGTTCTAGCATGAACCAAGGAAGAACGAACCTATGTAATTTTGGAGTGGATACGCGTTCACGGGGCGGATACACAAATTAGTTTTCACTTTCGTTAACATTGCAAGATAAGACATTTGTGCTGCATTCCTGTGGTGTCGGAAGAATCAGAAACATAAGTTCCCAGCTGGGAAAATTCACACTTTAAAATTGTGAATTAGGGCATGCCTTGGTGAGGTCTGCGCTCTCTGGGTGTCCTTTCCTGTTTGTGCTTGATGTTGCTACTTAACAATCAGTAATGGCCTTCATTGTGGTTTTTCCACAAGAAAAAAATGATTTTAGAGCATAAATGTTTTGGTGCACCATCAGAAAATATGCACATGGTAGGCCTTCACAAGAAACTACAACTAACAGTTTTCTATTATCAATTTATCGGCCAGGTTTTTTTCTTCTTCATTTAAGCAGTTCATCAAACACACTCATCAAATTTCCAGAGCAACACGGGTGATATCTTCCAATTCTTTATTTGTTTGACCAACAGTCCAAACCCCAAAGATTTTTGATTTACAGATATAAAACAAATCTTTTTAATTTTTTCTTGGCAATTGATTTAAACAGTTAGGTCATTATCAAAATTGTAGAATAATGTTCTGTCGAGCGACTGACAAATCGTGTCAGCAGTAATTTTCACACAGTGGCGCAGAATAACCACTTTAAATAGACATTATCACCCAGCTACTAATCATTCTTTTGTTAATCTTCCTGGAGATAAAAGGTTGAAAAAAAGAAGAGCATGACTTATGTCTCCGTCCTGGAGCCGTTTCTGCCTACTCAACAGTAACTCGCTAAATGTCTCAGGAAGAAAGAAAAAAGGCCTCACTGACTATAGTTGGGTTGTGGTGCGTTAAGGATGTCCAGTGATGTCAGGCAAGGGGGGGGGTCAGGCATTCGTCAGTGTAACTCGCTTGGGAGCTTTCCTCCTTCACACACCGAGGTCCACACCTCCAGCTTGATTAACAACCTGCCCACCATTATCACGGATTGAGAGTGTCAGATAAATTAGCCTCTCCCCTCACCCATTCAGCACAAGCACTTAGTTAACATGCAAGAACCTGGAACGGCTTCGCTGAGCTGCAGAGGCGTGCAGCGTTCCTTGAATCCACATCGGACACAAAGGGATGTTTTCTGATTGAAACAAACTGGTTCAAACTCGAAATTAAGGAGTTTTGAAATCCTTTTAGAGTGTTCTCATTTTTTGGGAATTGAAACCTTCATGATTAAGTAGAGAGCACAAAGGTGCCTTCTTTAATGGGCATGAACAGTCCAACCCCCTCTAAATAGGTAGGTAGGATCAGGGCTAACAATTTAACCAAACAGGGCACAGAACAAAGTGTGTGGAATAAACATATAGAAATATTACATTTTTTTTTAGTTTAACACAAAATTTAAAAATGGCTGCACTTGATGTCATTGTGAGGCTGCCTCATCATTATTTCAGTTAAACTCGGTCTAGTACATTGTGTTTTACCATTGGTTTTAATACTCATATCTCTGTGTTGCAAAGTTTGATGGAATTCCTTAGGAGCAAGGATGAACATCTCATTGTCAACTTGTATACACTCCACTCCTCTCAATAAAATCTTTCAGACTTTTGCTGTAAGTGCAACAGTGTTGGTGCTCATGGAGTAAACTGTGATTTCACCTTATCAATATATCAACACTCTTCATAAAATGTCTCTATAACATCAAAACCATTCTGAATAATTGTCCTCTACCTGTCTATTGCTGCTTTAATTGAGCCTGCAATTTGTTTATTGGTTGGTTTATTGATGACACTGCCCAGCTAAACCATCCCTTTCAAATAGATTAAATAGTATAAATGAAAAAGAGCTCTTGATTGCAGCTAAGACTTTCTGATTTAAAAAGGGACTGGAATAATACAGTAATAGAATAAATAAACAAAGAAATAAAAGAGAGAAAAAAAGATAAGTGGAAGCATCAACATGTTAAGCCCTATTTTAACAATCTAAGCGCATGGCGCAGGTGCTTTTAGGGCATGTCCAAATCCACTTTACAAAAAAGGGTCCGGGCGCATGATTTAAAAGGGTTGTACGTAGTGTCTTCAAGAATTCATAGGTGTGTTTTGTGCGTAACATGCAATAAACCGATCCAGCCAGGCGCGTTTGTACTATGGCACATTGCTATTATGAGGATGTGCCCCATCATATTTTTATTGGTAATCTTTTGCGTGCGTGTGTGACAAGCATAGTATGCGCACGCTGTGCACGAGCCTAGGCGTATTTTATTAATGCACAAAAAAAAATGCTGCATTATTAAATGCTGCGTTATTGACTTTAAACCAGGTTTTTGTTGGTCAATGGTGAGATCACTTTCTGCTGCCTCAACATAGTAAGATGCCAAAAATTCACCTGAAAACACCTCCCTGTAAGACCAGCACACCCATGGGCGCAAAGAAAAATTAACAACTACGTCGGTCTTAAACTAGCAAAGACACTTGCATTGGGCTCTGTGCCGTGCTGCACCGGGTGCAAGTAGGGCTTGTTGAGTAAAGTGTCAAAATTAATCTGGTTTTAAAGTTTTATGAATTGCATTTTAAATATTTAGCATGGTTAGATTAGGAAAGGTGCAAAGAAGTCAGTTTAGAATATTTAGAATCCGCTGCATAGTAATGGACACAAGGTCTGGTTGCTCATCTGTTCTGAACCACAGGAGAATTGGTGGCCCAAGGCACTGCCTGGGGCAAAATCCAAAGCAAAGAGCCCTCTTGTTATTATTCCGCAGCACCAGTTTTTATGTGAGGCCTCCCCTGTACGCTACCACACACTCACAGCTGGCCCCTCACACACAATATCACTATGCGTAGTTCTTTCTCTCCTCTTTTTTGTGTTGCAGGGAGGATTTCAGGCGTTCCATATCCTGAATTCTCATTAAACCTGTGGTAATTGGATTGGGCGTAATAGACATATGGAAATTGCGGTGCCGTTCATCATTAGGGTTTTAATTGCCCCTATTTTGGCGTCCGCATTACCCCCCTCTAAATAAGTCATAGGAGTTCACGAGCCTTGTTACTGCTCGTCAGGTTACTTCATCCACACACGCTGACGGCTGTGATAATGAGAGGATTTCCTCCCACTGAGTTTGACCATTTAGTTTCTACCCATTGTGTGTTCTTTACTGAGCCTTGTGCTAATGTGAGCGCTGGACTTTTTACTCAGTTTAATAATATAATTTAAGTCTTTCTGTCACAGGAAGTCAGTAGATGTTTTTTAGGACCGTATGGATGTATGTCCTTTGAGGAAATTATGAGTTTTGATATTAGAAAAAAGTAAATCTTAATGCCAACACATCAGCCAATGTGCCTTCTTTTACTTTAACTTGCAGTATTTGTAGCTGGTTTCCTTGTTTTACTCAGAAACAAAAAAAATGGTTATTTTCCCTCATATTTCAGTAATAAAAGAATTGTGACAAAGATATCTACTTAAAGAAAACCTGGACATTCCTTTTTCCTTACCAGTCATTTAAAAAAAATCTATGTAGACTTGATAGACAAAATATTTTTGTCAATTTTGTCTATACATCTGTCTGCTGATGTTGTCTCTATCCAAAAGAAAAAGAAGCACACAATTTGATTGTGCAGATAAAAAACTGCAACAACATAACAAGGTTTTTCCCTGAGGCATAATGTTTATATATAAGGTTATACAGTAACCTTTATGATGACAGCAAAAATCTAACAGTCATCTGTGAATTAAATCATTATAAATAGTAAATATAGATAAAATACAACACACTATTTCAAACGGTAAATGGATGCTTTTATATTGATATTGATACATATACATGCAGCATAGGAAAAACATTTCTGCATGTAACACACACAAATCTACACCTGCTAGTAAATTAGCTCATGTTGTGTACATGTAGATTTCTTCGTCATGTTGTGAAGTGTATTTCTTGCAAGATTAATGTGGGCCACCTGGAGGATGATGAAAGGAGACTCTTTAACAGCGTTGTCTCTCCTATTGAGTTCACTTTGGATGTATTTGATACAGTTAATTGAACATAATACTGTGACCCTAATTAAACTCTTCCTTACAGGACTATGGATGTTCTCATCAGCCTAAACCACGGCCAGTCCTTCATCTCCAGCGCCTACACCATCACTGCTTCCACATGTGTGAGTCTGAGTTACCTCCATATTAGAAGCTAAATTAAAGCATCTTAAATTTGTACGTTTTATATAACACACTTCTGACTTAAACAGCTTATTCCCTCGCACTAATTTTAACTTGAACCTTATTGCCTCAATTCATGTTTCAGTTAGTGTTGCTCATATTGTGGTTTTGAAATTGTCACTGTCCTTAGAAGCAGAACTCCCTCATCCTGTTCCGTGTTTATCAAGAGAACAGTCATATTCACAGTTATGATTGTCATGCACATAATATGGAAGCACAGAAACTTATGAAATTGTCAACGCAAGGTAAAAATACCAGCAGTATACATTGCAAAATAGGTCTGGGTAATATGACAATATATCATCAAATTGATATAAAATGGTTTATATTTTTCTATATCACGATGCTGAAAAACCAGCAGTTTATTTATTGAAGTCCAAATGATATTTTCATCATTTGGGAGTACGCTTGATGTTCTGATACATGTTCATTTTGCACTGAAGTTCTTATTAAAATGAGTAAATACTCCCTACTTTTCATTTCATGTATTCTGAATGTACATGTGCACTTTTGAGTTGTTTAACATTCTGTAATTGGTTCATGTGTGTACTATGTATTGCAGATGTATATTTTATATTAATTGCTATGTTCAGATATTTTATATGTACTGTCATTTTATATGGAATGTAATCAGGGCGTCATTGGAAATGAGAGCTTGCTCTCAATTGCCCCACCCTGAAAAAATAAAGGTGATGTACTGTATATATTTGCCACACAGGAAAAATTGGCTTTGCCATGTAGACTATTTATTGAAATTATATATATCTTTATCAAGATATGAAGTTACCTTTATCGGGATAGAAGATTTTAGCCATATTGCCTAGCCCTAAGGAAAATCTTTTTGCCATTTAGTGCCATGTATACATATTGTATCCAAATTATTATTATTATTATTTGTAACATTTACCATCATTTGACAAATTTGCATCCCTGTGTGTTATCAACTAAAACCAAATGATTGTGGGGGTTTAGTTATTTTATTGATCTTTATTCGTCCGCATCTGATCTTTGCTGATATTTCTTCATAAGCTAATTACCAGAGAGTTTACTGCCCAATACCAAAAACCAGTGAATTGATTAATTTTACCAATTTGTCTTTGGGCTTAAACCCAAAATAAGTTTTTAGCGTTAATAAACTGATTACTTTTGTCATTTTCACCTTCTAGTCAGATGGTTGGGCGGTGGTGATAGTCTTCCTGGTGCTGCTGATCCTCACCGCTCTGGCCCTCATGTGGTGGTTCTGGCCTCTTTGCTGCACAGTGGTAAGTGTTTAGAACATTTTCAACTTTGGGCAACCAGGAAACAGCAGGTTCTGTGCTGGCAAAACATGGCAAATAACTTGTGTTATACTTGGCCTGCAATAAAGAATAGTGGAAATCATACTCACAGCTACCTTCTAGATCTGATGATGACATAACCTGTTGTTCCAAATGCAGCTAGTCAAAAACAAATGTTTTGGAAGCACAGAGTTCATCTGAAAACTGGTTTCTAAGAATAAATTGTACTTGGGGAAGCGGTTCGAGGCATGTGACGTTTATGCCCACTTAGAAAACCCAAAGCTGTAACCATAAACCAGTGATAACTCTTGAAATAGTCAGTGCCAGGTTTAACTGTGTCCCAGGCCGCTCATACACAGCAGGCTCAGCATTGTGCATCAGCTGGCTGTGAAGGGAAGTGGTGTCAAACATCTGTTGACATCCGGTTTAACTCGTTCATCCAAGGTGTCATAGCAACACCACAGAGGAAGAACCTCAAACAGGAAGTGAAGAGGCCACATCCTGCACCTCAGTGGCTGATCACACACGTGTTCTGAGATGAGATGAAGTCATTTTTAGTCAGTGACAAATTGGGTAAAAGTTAACAAAATCTGTGTTTGCCCAGGACTAACATTGGGCCTACCTGGGGACTGAAGTTATTAATAATAATCACAGAGAATATTAAAGGTTAAATCACATTTGAATCTTTCATGCCCATGCTCCAGCTTAGAATACTTACTCTGTTTTGGTAAACACTGATATCTTTTTCCCCCCCTAATCCTGTCAGTCAGTTTCATTTCAGCTGCACTTTGTTTTTGACCCTTGGATTCATCGTCACTTACTACTACTGCTATTATTTTTCTCTGACTTTCTTTTTTAGTTAAGAATGAAGGAAGTATCTAAATCTGGTGAGGAAAGGGCAAAAAGCATGTTTTGCTTTGCTAAATCAGGGTTTGACCAAATTTGAAGGGGCAAAAACAAAACAAAGCATCCTTAGTTGTTACTCAGAAACAAACCTACGTCATCAGGACTGTGTGGGTCTGGTGAGTTTGATCAGATTTGATTGATGGTGCTGGAAATAAACCACCAACTGTCTTAACATATTGTTAAACCTTGATTGGTGCACAGAGGCAATAATAGTAATATAATAATAAACCCTATTTATATAAAATAAAATGCAGCTAAAAGTGCTACATGACATCCTGTTTTTTCAATGTAAGTTCTTTCCACTTCTAGCCAGTGAGAATGGCACAGAAGAACACAGCTAAATTAATTCTACCTCAGAAGTAGGGATGGGTACTGAAGTCCAGTCTTACCCTTGATTTCCACCAACTGCGGAACGGCTCCGGATCCGCTCCGGAACAGCTGCAGAGTCAATAGGTTTCTATTAAAGTCAATGTGTCGATAGTGTATTTTCACTGACTGCGGAATGGCTGCGTTCCGACTCCGATAAAACATCCGATTAATTTTCAAAATAAAATACACTGTGCTCACGGCGGATCATATTTCCCTGCACTACACCTTGAAAATGTCATAATGGGTGGAGACAGGCCTTAAGTCAACAGGTCAGAGGTTTTAGGTATCTATTTATAGAAACTACTGTATATCCTGTTATATCGCGCAATCATACGTGAAGCTGTCAGTCATGGCCGCACTCGTTCTGCAACAAATCCAGACCTGGCGGGTATTAAAGGACGGCGGAGCGCGGAGCCGACACGCAGCGGAGCCAATCTGCAGCCGTTCTGCAGTTGGTGGAAAATTAATTATTGAGAACTGTAATAGCATCAGCTCCAGGGCAGCCTACCATTTCCTTATTCCTAGCCTTCTGCTAATGATGCGCTTGTTAGCATTGTGTGTCTATGTCATGGTTTATATTCTGTTAACTGTAGTTATATTGAAACTGTAGTATAGTGGACAGGTTAATATGCTTTGCAGAGTGGGATATTTTAGCATAGATGTATGAATTTTAGACTACCAGATTTATTGATAAGACATATATAGTGTGTATAATATTGTGTTTAGGGGTTAGGATTAGTTCTCTGCAGGGTAAATCCACACAGCTAGCTAGACTATTTTTTCCATCTGAGTTTTCTGTTGCACGACTAAAACAACTTTTGAACGTACACATATACCTAAACAAGTTTCTTCCCAAGGCTATTTTGCAGCAGCAACACAGCCTTTACCCGGTTTCTAGCACCGCCCAAGACGATTGTGATTGGTTTAAAGAAATGCCAATAAACCAGATCACGTTTTTCTCCTATCCCGGAATGCTGTGTGGACTAGCCAGACCCTCCACCTCTGCAGTCTGGAGGAAGGTCTGGCAAAGCGAGACTTGGTGCAAATAAATGGCAGCATGCAGGAGTTTTGAAAGGACAAAATACATAATATTGACTCAGGTTTAGAGGCTCTGGTGATTAAAGAGAATTTCATTAGTAAGCGCAAATGTGTTTGTCTAAATGTGGATGTTAGGTTATTCATTAATTCCACACATCGCCACATGTCACTGGTCCCATGTGGACAGTGTGTTTGTTAAGGTGGAAGTTGAGGCTGTGTGTAATTAATGAAGTCCTTTATTGTTTCCCTTTCAACAACTTGATTGTGCTTGATGGAAGATATTTCTTTCTGTAATCCATTGTTTAAACTTGTAAACTTCTTTAGTTTGGATATTCATGAAACTGCTTTCATCCCCTTTGGAAAGACAGCCTCACCCACTTAACCGTTAACAAAAATCCACAACAGATTATCGTTTGGGGCTATGAGAGAGGGGCTGCAGATGGTGCACCCTGTCTTTTTCTGTGTCTCTGCTTTTTTTTACTGAGATCTGATAAAGGCAAATTTGCCCTCCACCACTTCCCGCTCACCCGCGCCGCCCCTTAAATGATAGACGTCACCTGGCTTTGTGGACCTGAAGGGGGCCCTTCCAGGATGAGATGGAAGCATATTTTGGAAAACCAACAAAGGCATTAAAATGTAAACCCCCTGCAGCATGTCTGGCCGTGGATGTGTTTGTCTTGGTGGAGAGAGCTGCTGTTGCCTTCCATCGAGGGACGCGGCAGAATAGGAGGGCCATGTGTGGCTTGTTAATATTTAAACCCCCAGTCTGCCAGGTTTCAGCAGTCGGGATGAGGCCATGCACGCACACACGCAGCACACACACGCACACACTAACGCACACACGCCCAACCTCTTTCCCACAATCCCTCTCTCTCTGCCTCTTTCCCACATGGATTGATGCCAAGAGAGAGGTCACACAAGCTGTGGAGTGGTAATGTCTTTGTTTATGATTTGTTTGGAAATTAAACTCAGAATGGCAAACCCTTTAGTTCAAATCAAAGGATTGAGAATTGGAGATGTAGTTTTGAATTACATTGCCAGTTTTTCCAAATTGCAAATGATTCACTGCTCAATTGGATGCACTTTTGGACTGTTCTCCAACTCAGTTGGTGTTTAATATGTTAATAATCTCAGATTACTTCATGTTATTTCACACTCAAAGTTGTCAGCGTTGCTCTCCGATGCAGAACTTTTATCTTCTTTTGTTTCTGGTCCCCTAAGAATAATTTATATGTTCTACAAACTCAATCATTTGCCCCTTGTTAAAAGCATGAATCATTTTTAAATTTCTAAATATGCTACCTGCCACTGATCCATCACGATAAGCCTCCTGAAACAGCTTGACACAACACGGTTTGAGCTTTAGGTTGGGAACGAAAGGATTATGAAGTGCAGTTGGACAGTTCTGGAGACAGCCATATGGGAACGATGCCCTGAGCCCCTCTGATTGGTCCGTTTCCCACCAGAGTTGTGGCTGTGGTGGCGAGCCGCTGGGGCTGATGTCAGGAAGCTAAGTATCCTGCGGTTTAGTTTTTAATTAAGCCGCTGAGCGGTCCTCTTCACATCTGTCCATCAGGTAGTTGGGAAAGAACAGCAGAGCACCGTCATTTGTATAAGGCTTTATTTATCCCACAATATGTCCAGGAAATCTGCTGCTTAATTACTTAATAAAAAGAGATAATCCTGTCAACGGAAGGTGTGGCTGAAATGACGTTAATCAGCGTATGGAGAGGCTACCACTAGACCTTCACTGGATTAGTTTACCGCCAGTTGTGTGTCAGAGAGCAATTAATTAACCCTAATTGATAATTTTTCATTATTCTAATGACAACAGTATGTGGAGAGTGTGATGGTATCTCTGCGCTTAACAGTGAATGAAGCAGCTGTTAGGATCTATGATATGCCATTATTACATTGCTCGTTTCTTCCTCCAAAACCAATTTAGCAAATGCATAACCAGTGATGACAGTGAAGTCTTTAATGACTAATGGACAAAGGTCTGTCTTCCACTTTGCTGCACACCTCAAGTTGAGAAATGTCCTCACTGTAATTATATATGCAGTATTTATAGGCCAGCTACTGTACTCTGTGTGTAGTGCTAATGTCCACCACTGTGTAAGAGGGGAACAGTGAAATGAGACTTATCTCAGACCAACCCTGGGAAAATCTGGGTGGAGAAGTCAACAGGAAACACTCTTTCCTTTCTTATCGACCTTGGTTGATAAGCAAAGTACTACGCCTCATTTTCATTATCATTTAATCTTCAAAAAACATTGTCAATTAACATGACATCTTTAGTGGCTACCTATGTTCAACACAAAGGTATTTAGAAAAAGGAGCAAATGCCCACATTTGTGAAGTTGGAACAAGATTAAGTTTGGCATTGTTTCTTGAATTTAGACAATGATAATGTTAGATGAAGAAATTCATTTAGATGAATTGATTAATCAAAATAGGTTTTTTGTCAATTGGGGGCTATGCATGTATGGTTACTTAAAGGAGAATTCGGCAAATCTTTCCGTTAATCTTGAGCGCTTTAAATATGCATGTACTTTTGATTGATAAACCCCCCGACCCAAATCGGTGCAAGCAACACGGAGTTTCTGCAGCTACAGTATGTGTAGGAGCTTACACTGAGCTAAAACGGCTGTTTTCGGGGGCAAGTTTTAGAGTGCCTTTGTTCCTCTTAACAGACACAAACACGGACGCAATTACAATGTCTATGCAACATGAGCAGGGCCCTTATGTGACAACAATATGCTTTTTCAACTAAGACAAATTCACCTACCGGTACCCTGTCTCTATCCTGTCGGTAGCTAGCTCGCCTTGTTAGCTGCCGTCCATGATGTTCAGCCAGGCTTCTTTTATAATCATCATGCAGCAGTTCCGTGTGTATTTGTAGCTCATCCATTTTGTGTGTTTTATTAATCTGATGTTGGTGAGTAGGAGGCTTGTCGATTTGTGTGGTAGTTCTGTTAGCCGCGCTAGCAGCAACCTTGCTTCTCAGAGCGATCTTCACACTATTTACCTTTTCCTGCTACACCGGGACTTCAGCGCGAGACTACAGCTAGCCTTCTGTAACTCTATCACTATGCAAGCCACATACATCACTTTACATGTAGTTACATAGTCACTGATCATAACCACTACAGTGCTCAATTACTTATTTTTGAGAGGGACTAAAGCTAGCAGCTAAAAGGTAGCAGCTAACGGGGAGCTAGTTACCGGCAGGATATAGACAGGGTAGGAGAATTTAAATAGCGTCTGAGTTGAAAATGCATATTGTTGTCACGTAAGGGTCCTGTCCATGTTGCACATTTTAATTGCATTTTTTGTCTGTTAAGAGGCACAAAGGCTCTCTAAAACTTTCCCTGACAACTACCGTTTTAACTCAGTGGAAGCTCGTTTATATAGCTGCAGATACTCCGTGTTTTCTGCACCCATTCAGGTTCTTTTTTTTTCAGTCGAAAGTACGTGCATATTTATAGCGATCAAGATTAACGTAAAAATTTGCCGGAATTCTCCTTTAAATCCCACAATCTTCAGACACTATAGAAAGGGACTCTGTTTTAGGAGTTACAGCCCTGCTCTCTGTAGTGACTGTGACTCCTGAAATCTGAAAACACTACACATCTTTTCAGTGTGATCCCTCTTACAGATGGAGTGAGTGGCTGTGGTGTCTTCAGCAATCCTGCAGTAAAAAGTTGGACATCAGTATGTGAAGCGTCTGACTGACACCTGACAAATGTCAGTGTCAGGCTGCTCTTTGCTTTGCGATGCACATCTGAAAAACCCAGTAGAGGCATCTTGTCCTTGAGTGGAATCGCATTGTGGACAACCTGCTCCTCAGGTGCCATGTCATCCAGTGTTGTCATGAACAAAGCCGCTGGTCACTGTGGTGTACTTGCGTGTGTGTTTGTTTGTGTGTGTGTGTGTGTGTGTGTGTGTGTGTGTGTGTGTGTGTGTGTGTGTGTGCACCACCACTCATCTTCCACACAGACAGGGGCTTGGAGCTGAGCCCAAGCCGCCTCCTCTGTATCTCATTGGAGCTAATTAACTCCTTAGGACTTTATGATTGGGAGGATTGCTTGGGAGCACTGAACCCCATCCAATTAATTAAGAGCTAAACGGGCAGCGGTGCTCACCCCAAAGACTCCCCTGTCAACAAGTTGATTTTCAGCTTTTCTTTATTTTGCACGGGGGGCCCCTGTTGTTGGTTTACAAGCAGAATCCTTGTAATCAGTAGTCAGCGGGGCGATGGGGTGCCAGTTGCAGTTACAGAGCGGCCTGGCAGCAGCTCCGCTGTGCGATGAGCTCAGGGGACGTCTCTGTTTGACTCAGTCACCTGTCATGAATCACCTCCGTCTGCCTCGTCTATGCTTGTCTTGACAAGGTTTGAGCGTGTGTGTGTGTGTGTGTGTGTGTGTGTGTGCGCGTGCATCCCCTGATGGACTATGTGCTGACACTCTTTTGCTTTTTCTGTTTATCCAGGTCATCAAAGACCCGCCGCCACCTCCTCCACCGTCCCGTCCTCCACCACCTGTGAGTACATTGCTATAGTGTTGTCACAATACCAGAATATTCAAATCAATGCCATGACATTTTAAAAAGTGTGTGGCATTAAAGTATTTTGAAGAAATGATCATCAAACAAAGTCCCATACTGCACTGCATTATACAATGTTGAATATTTATAATATATTTGTTAATATAATATACTTGTTTTATAAAATTCCTTTAAAGGAATATTTCCACAATTTTTGGAACTGGGTTTATTGACTTTCTTTCCAAGAGTTTAATGAAAAAATTGTGTCCACTCACATGTTTTTTTTGTGTAGTGTATGAAGTTATAGAGCCTGGAAGCAATTAGCCTAGCTTAACATAAAAACTGTTAAAGCTGTTTCTCAAACTAAAACCACTGTGTGTCACTATTACATTTCTGTTTGTGTACATATTAAACAAACAAGATATAAGGTGTAAATTAGTGAGCTTTAAAAGGTGCTCGTAGGTGGATGTCTTAACTTTGGACAGAGCCTAGTCAGAGTTTCATGTGCTTTCAGTCTTAATGCTAAGCTAGGCTAATCACCTACTGGTCCAAGCTCTGTACTGTGTGTATAAATCAAAAATCTATTCTTTAAAAAAAAAAAAAAAAAAAAATTTAAAAGGTGTTGCTGGTATTACATTGAGAACTTTAAAGGTGCCCTGAGACACATATTCCATAACATATTTAAAAAATGCAACGGTTTTGTGTGGCAGGGCACCTTTTAACCTGGTTTGTTGTTTTTAATGACATTTTTTAATGTTGAATAAGCCATTTGTCCTTACTGGAAAGTCATATCATAACATTATGCAAAAACAGGTTTGGGTCTTTAATCAACACTAGATTTTAAGAGCTCCTTCGGGAAAACTCAATTTATCTGCAGAGGATAGAAAAATAATGAAGGAAATTAACTAATTATTTAGGTTAAATATTTAAAATTTCTTAAACCATGTAGAAAGAATTGATGGCTGTAGCAGAAGTAAGGACATGAGTGTCTCTTCCTTCCTAGACAAAATTACGTAAATGAGTCTTTCCTGCTGAGATCAAGTACATTCAAATATTGATACATGGAATTGAAAGAAAATAGAACAATAGCAAGTGCACTTCCTTCCTTTTGTCTACGCAGTATGGTTGATAGATGTTGTCGTTTACAAGAATAAAGTTTGCACATGGCTCCAACTACAATACACATTATTTATAGTGTACATGAGTATGAGTCTCTAATTTCCCTTTTTCTTTTTAAGGAGCCAGAGGAGCTGCCCAAGAAGAAGTGGCCTACTGTGGATGCCTCCTACTATGGAGGAAGAGGAGCTGGAGGGATCAAACGCATGGAGGTCAGAGCCTAGATCTCATCCCCTTACATATTGCTTCCAGGAACATGAAACACTTTCATCGCAGTCACAAAGACTCAAAGTCTCTTCCATTGTGTTTGACACATGAATCTCCTTGAAGTCTCCGTGTAAAATGATTTGATCAGCAAATTGTTTAAACATTAGGATCTTAGATTAGAATCTTCTCTTATCACATCTAACCAGCTAAAAAGAGCTGAAATCCTACAAAAGTCCCAGACAGCAGGAAGTGTCACATTTCTGACAGCTGGTATCCCTTAAACGTGCACCATGTTTAGAGGAAAACTGCTGACAGTCAGTCTTTTCTCTGAAGCTACAAGTTTGTTGAGTAACACAGGCAGCAAGAGGAGGGACCGGCTGACGGACCGGCCGGCCCGCTGTCCTCGTCAATCCACTGATGCCTCTGACATGACAGGCCCTGCCATCTCGTCCTTGGCCGTCCGGGCCTGATTGGATCAAGTCATTGCCACGATGAAGGATTGAGTGCGGCTGTCAGCTTGACATATCCACCTTACCCACTTCTCCTCTCCACCTCCCTCTTGTCAACTCCCCAACCTTGGCAGCCCCTTTGTTATCCGCCTCCTCCGAAGGGAATCTAGGTTTAAAGTCGAGCTCCCATCCTCCCCCTCGCTGTTTTACCCCCTGCCGCTTCTCAGCCCCGAGGAAGTTGGTGGCGTTGTAAATATTTCCAACCAGCCTCAGGGAGCTCCAATCTTTTGACTTTTTTCCCCCACGAGTGTTGGTGAGTTGCAAGCCTGGCTATCCCATTGCTCCTTTCTATCTGCAGATTGATTCCCATTGACAGGCCCGTCTCCACTTCTGAAGCCCCCCCCCCACCGCAGGTGGAGAACAAAGTGCTTGTTAAGATCAACCTGCACTCTCCTCTTCATCCACATTTGAGACGTCATGCTGAGAAAACTGCCTCCACCTCCACCGATTTGTTGCTGCCAATATTTCAAACGCGTATTGAGCCGGCTGAGGTGACAACGTATCTTTTATTCATTGCAGCCTTCTCTTTTGTTGATGCGACAGGCCAGAGATGTATCCCAGAGATGATTCTGAAAAGCTGTTCTATATTGTCACGGCTTAACCTACAGCTTGAAAACTGTGTCGCTAATTAATCACCTCTCCCCATTTATGTGACGGTGGATTTTTTTTATCTCCTCCCTGCAACAGATGTGATGAATTCAATTAAGAAACAGGACAGCTTAACTAACACACAGGCCCACATTCACACACTCACACAATAACACATTATACCACATGCAAATGTGCTTATTAATAAAAGCGAAAACAGGTTTTCAGGTCATTTAATTTTCTCATGGATAATATAGTGATAGCAGTTGTCCAACTCCCTTTTTATTATCATCTTATTTATGTCTCCGGTACCGCTCCTCAATGGCTAAAAGGGTGTGCGGCCTCCTCTGCCTCATTATTGGCTGTTATGGATGATATTAGTAGTTTATTTTTAATTAAGGGCTGCAGCAAATTATTTGAATGTGTGAAAATACTTCTATAACGTCCTCTATGGCTCTGAAGGAAGTTGAGGCTTGGGTTTGGCTTAAAGTCAGGATATATTAAGCTCTGTGGCTTCAATTAATTTTTCCTTTTTTATTTAGCTCTTGTTTGTTCCCCAATTCAATGAAAGTGAAATCTTACTTTGCTGCAGTACGATTGTTTGTCTTTGTTTTGGGAATTTGTGGTGGGTGTTTCACTGACATTTTATAAGCCAAAGTCCAAGCTGATGTCCTCAAGATGTTTTTTCAACCAAAACAGTATTAGTTCTTCAATTATATCAAACAAAGAAATAAAGCAAATCCCCATATTTGAATAGCTGGAACCAGGAAAGGTTTGGCATTTTTGCTTGTTAAATTATTACAAACTTATTTTTCATTGAAGATAACGTAGCCAGCCCTACAATTGACTAACCAGTTACTTAATAGGTTCAGAACTAATGCAATGTTGATATTTTGTAAATTATGAACGTAAAAAAACAAAAAAAACAACACAATGAGCTATTTGTGTCTCTTCAACTGGTCCTGTGTGTTGTTTTTACGTCTCCAGGTGCGCTGGGGTGAGAAGGGCTCGACCGAAGAGGGGGCCAGGCTGGAGAAAGCCAAGAACGCCATAGTGTCCATACCAGAGGATGTAGAGGAGCCAATGATCAAACGTCCCACTCCGAGGGCTGCCCCCACCTACCATCAAAACGAGAACAAATGGTACACTCCCATCAAGGTGAGCGTTACTACAGCCCTGTACCTGCAACTGATTGGACTGAAGATGTTGGGGTTTGTCTTTCAGTATGAATGTTATTCAGTTCTCCTCCCTCTAAATAACAATGTTTCTCAATTGATATATTATGTAACAAATTCATCAGGTCAGGTCACTTACTAGCACTTTAAAGCATTTAACAGCTTTGTGTGGTCTTCATTCAGCACCTAAAAGCTAGTAATTAGTCTTTTGAGCTTACAGTATATTATTTTGTTACAAAGAGCAAAAAAAACTTCAGTACTAACTCAAAATGTCATGTTGCTGAACTAAAATCTCATTTTTTTTTTTTTTTTTATCAGGGTCGTCTCGACGCTTTGTGGGCTCTGCTGGGGCGGCAGTATGACCGAGTTTCCCTCATGCGACCCACAGATTCAGACAAGGTAAGCCAGAGAAAAGAACCTACTCTATAATGTTTTCAGCTCTTGACACTTTTGTTCCCAGTGGAAAGATGTATTTGCAGGGGCGCCTAAAATACAAACCATGCAAATATGCCGAGGCATGCAAGATTGAATAAACATTGAAGTGTACGTGGGTGTTTTACTGTAGGGTGTGTGGGATGTAGTTAATCAGTCAGAGTGTTGTGTTGCGTTTTTAGTTGCACAAACCTAAAGCCTGAAGGGCATGACTCAAAATCTCATCAGTGGTCAGCTGTGCAGTTTGTTGTATTCAGGGATATAAATAGAGAATTTCCTGCATCTGTCAGCAGTGTGCATGGTCTTCTTCTTTTTTTACTCTTTAATGTTGTTGTAACCCTTCTATAAAATCCCTAATAATGACTATTGTGATCCCTAGAATGACCTAATTTGAGTATGTTATACTTCTAAATCAGTACAGTATTGACTTTCAGATGTACAATAATCTGCGTACTGGCTCTTAGCACGGGAAGCTGCTGGCACGAGTTAAGCATTATGTTGTTGTTCTCTAACGGAGCCGAATTGAGCTGCAGCTGCAACGGCTCACCAAGGGATGCATGACAGGGACAACCTAATATAGTCAAACTCTTGACTTTTTTTTCAACATCCATCAGAGAAGAGGAAGCATATTGGCTCCACAAACCGACACACTGAAACCTGACGCCCCGCAGGCGGTTAGGACAGCCCACTGCTCACAAACCACCACCAAGTCAGATTTAACCAAATGTTCTTAGCTTTTTTTCAGCAACAGTTGATCCAACAAACCACAGCATCTGCTGTAGACGTTGAGCTATATCTCAAAATGAATAACATACATTAGAATCAGTTTGCAGAAGGTGGAGCATTTAGATTTCATTTTTTTTTGTAACCAGATTTCAGGCCAAGAAACAGATTCTCTTGGGTCTCTTTTTATGTAGTGACTCCCACACATTTTTGTACACTAGTTTGTTAATGAAGTGAAGTATTGCAGAAGCTGTACAGGAAAAAACTGACTCATCTGCACATACATACCTACTGTATATATTTAGTTCCTGATGTCTTTTATTTACTGTGGTGAGCACTTCCTCTTCGAACAGCGGTCTGAGGAGAGTTTTTTTTAATGGTTCTCAGAATGATGTCAGACTTTAAAAGTCTCAAGTGGAATAACGTTTACTGCTCTGTAGAACATGGAAAAAACCAAGCTGGTCGGCCAGCTGTGAGCCTGCCAGTTGCTACCCAGTGCTCTTTAAAAAAAACTCATAATGCCAGAAGATGCACTATAAAACGGAAACATCATAAACAAATGCTAGGTCAAAAGATGTCCAGATATTATGGTTAAAATTAGCTACATTTGATTTAAATGCTAGTGCTTTTAGACGTAGGTGGCATATTATGATTTTTTTAAACTTACAGAGTCAGTGGATGTAGTTGAGACCTTGCATATAATAACTGAAGTGCTGTCAACAGCAGTTATATGTAACCTAGACCTTTTAGAAAGCTACAACTTTTTAACCGAAGCCACGGTAACCACGTTTAAACTTGGCTAGGAGTCAGCTAGACATATCTTGACCTACTAATCACATAATGCTTTCTTTGTTAGTCTTAAGTAATACCAGTGCAGGCCAGTTGTAAGTGTCCGTTGTGTGTGCTCTTTGTAAAGGCAAAAAGGACACAAGTATGTTGTGAGTTGGCTTCACTGCCATGATAAATTGTTAACAAATGGGCTGGGGCTGTTTGTGTTGTGTCTTGAGGCCAGGGATTGACCAAGCCTGCATATTTTCCTGCAGTACGCTTGTTGGAAAGAGCTGTTTTCATGTTGAAATGACAACAAATCCCCTGCCCAATATTTAATACTCCAACTGAATTTTACTTTTTAGCAGAAAAGGGCAGAATGTGGAAACATCATGGCTGTTGCTCCCACAGTGTAAAAGATGATGGATGTTCCCACACAAGAGGTCAGCTCAGTTGCTCTGAGCAAACTGTTAGGAAGTGTAGGAAACAGAGTGAAGCCCACTGGTGAGTAAACACAGTTTTGTCAAAGCACTCAAGATAGGACACATGTACAAAAGCTGTCAGTGGAGTCCTCGGCACACCTGGTTCACTGCGTTCACATGGCCGATCACTGCACCAAATCCCATTTTCAAGTCTTTGATAAAGATTTTACACAGCGGACACGGACAATCAAAAAGGAGGCCACGGAGACTGTGTGTGAGCAGTAGACGACTGAGTATTGGTAAAAATTTTAAATGTTTTTTAAGTGAGTCATGATGTTTTTTTTTGTCCCCAATTAGTTTACTGTTGAATTTCAACACCGTATTCCCATACAAGACAATAACCAATTCAAATCTAAATTCTGATTTAGTCCATTAGGAAAGATTACATGTACTATGACACTGATTTGGTTCCGTTTGATTTAAATAATTTTACTACTTGAGTTGCAACTGTACACAAATAGATTATAAAGTATCACTAAATGGATTCTAGTAGTAATAGTAATTAAACTCACACAAACTTATACTGAAATTGTTTTGTTAAATGCTGTTTCCAAGATCAAGACTGAACTTTAAACTTTAGATAGTTTGTAGGGTATTTTTGTAAAAAAATGCCTTAAATGGTTTGCTTTACAAATTTCAAACAATTATAGTTTTTAAAATCAACAAAGTCATCATATTATTTGATGACTCTACACCCTGTTAAAATATATGTCAATCATTCACAACTCCCTGGTGAATATGCAGAGCATCAAATAAAGACTGAAAACTTGGCAGTTGCTGAACTTAGTTGACTGATGCAGATCTAATTGTCCAAATTAAGATTGTTAATTCAGTGGAAAATCAATCAGAACTGTCCGATGACGTATTGTAAACTTGGCTAAAGGCTCTGGCATTTAACGCAGTTTGCATGTTCTCATGTTATGATGTTATAGTCCTGATATCTCACTGGACACATTTCACTGGACTAGTTTTTACCTGGACCTGTTCCATGAGTCCAGTTTTCACTGGATTTTTAAATATTGGATTTACATTAGTATCCCACTGTTGGGTTTCTTCCAACTATTACAGCTTTCTGTGTCAGTAATTGCCATTTTGCCATCTCAGCTTTTCGTTTTTTCGTTGTATATTCTTTTCTTATGTGCTATACTTTTTTTGTTCCTTGTCTTCTTAGAGACATGCATGTGATATTGGGCTGAACAGATACTTTTGATCAAAGTGAGAGGAGTCTGGACTGTCTGGTGGGAGGTTAGGTGTAGATGGCAGAGTGGGCAGCCGTGACGTGTATAAGGGAGAGGAGCAGCGGATGGAGGGGAGGGGAGGAAGGGCAGTGGTCTTTGATGGCAGACAGGAAACCACCAGGGTCATGAATTTTTCAGCGGCTGCATCCGCGGGGTTACAAGGACTCGTACAGGTGTAAGGAAGCAGGTTGTCACAGACATCTGTTCAGCACGGGGACCCGGGTGTCCATACCACCCCCCTCACCTCCCCCTCTCCTTGCCGAGCTTCTATCCTCACCCTTCTTCCCTCCCTCAGTAGACTCCCTTCCTGACCCTCCCTCCCTCAGTGCTGCCCCCCGGAGCCAGACTGCTGGATTGTCAGCAGATGCAGAAGAGAGACAGAGAGACAGAAAATGAGAGTGAAACAGTTTTTTTTTTTCTGGTCTCACATTTAGCGCCCGAGGGCCTTCAACACCAAAGGTAGAGTGGGGGTGGACACAGCTGCAGTGCCGAACTTGCCCCAGGCACAAATAAAGAGATCTAATGTGGTTTGACTGTGTTGTCGGTGAGACCGGGGAGCCAGGGAGGCACTTCAGAGCCAACTTAGCACAGCAACATCTGCCGCCAAGTTTTGCTGGGTATTGACTGGGGACAGTAGGTAGAGAAGGTGACAGAGGGGAGGGGGGGACTGCTTATTCTGGAGCTCACTAAGGTTTTTTTAAAGAGATGGTGGTGTGCCTGCATGTGTGTTCTCAGAAATCCCCCCTCCACACCTTCACACTTTAGGTATTGTTTTCTAAAAGCAGCTGTCAACAAAATGTCCAACCGAGGTGTGCAATGACGGATGCATCACCATACATTAGACCCTCTGTGTCCTCCTACAGAAGAAGACACACGCCAGAAATCGAGAACAGGCGTTGGAGTTCTTCTGAGTCCGTGTGGATTTCCATTTGTTCCTCTTGCTCGCATCTGTTCCTCACCAAGGGGATGTGTGGGCTGAGTATGCTGGTGTGTGGAGGATGATAGTATTATCTGATGGACCTTTTATACGGTTGCTAAACCATGTGTGTTGTTGAGTCTATCTCAACATGTGTGTGTGGAAAGCCTCATTTGTGTGTAGTGTGGGCGCAATGTGTGGTCGAGCGATAGAGAGAAAAAGTGATGTGGACTTTCTGAGCGCAGACAGGTGTTGGGGATCAGAGCAGAGAAAAAAACTGCATTAACGTTTGTCAAGTGGTAGTAATATGCACTGTAGGTTACTAGTTCAATACGGCGGAATATCCCTGTAACAATTTGGCCACAATTAGCTCATTCACCATACACGATCCAGCCATATACTAGCTTTTGACAGAGGACTCAAATAAGATAGGCGAGATTTCCCCCCTAAAATGCTTCTAAGAAACTGAACAGATGAAGAACTCATGTCAGGCTGTAAACTACAGTCAGAGAGGCAGCTTTCAACCTCTCTGTGTCTCTTCTTCCTCCGCTCTTCCTTCAGTGGGATTATCTTTCCTTCTCCCTTCTATTGTTCGGTGTCCTGGCTGTGCCTGCGTCTTAATTTAACGGCTGACGGTGCTGTGGGAGTGTTTAATTAAGTGACTGTAAGCAGAGGGACTCCACGGACCTGCTCTGGAAGAATCCCGTCAGATGGAGGGAGGAGAGATATAAGGACAGATGTAAAAGGGAGGTGTAAGGGAAAAAAAACGGGGAAAAAACAAGAACAAGGCAGGCATAAGCCAAGTGCCACCAAGGCTAGAGGTTACAGTCTGCTTGCCTGGCACCGCATGGCATGGCATGGCATAGTAGAGCTGTCCTTGGAGGTCACAGTAATACTTTATTTTTACATTGTAAGCCACCGGGTCACATTTTGTGGGTAATGTACTTCCAGCGCAAATGGAGCTCAAGGTTCTATCAGTTTCTCTCAATGGCAGATGGTAGAGGAGTGAACAGTTGATGGGGCAAAATTAAATTTACAATTAAAGGCACGGTGGCCCGATGGTTAGCACTGTGGCCTAACAACAAGAAGGTACCCTGGTCGTCCCGTGCCTTTTAGTGGGCAGTTTGTGGGGGTTTTCTCCGGGTGCTCCTGTGTCCCCCACCACTAAAAACATGTTCCCCTCCCTCTTTATGTGGTGAGCGCCTGGCATTGTGGGTGCTGCACATTGATGGTGGTAGAGAGTAGTCCATTGACATTGAAAGTCTTTTGTTTGACTGATTCATCCAACCCGACATCCTCCCTACGTGGACTTTTAATGTGGACTTAACCATATTTGTGATATGTTTAAAACATTCAAAACGTAACTAAGAATGCAATTTAGTTGTCTGGGAATGCCATTTTAGGAGACTGAGCTACCTGAAAGCAACATATAGACTGCATAAATTATTGTCCAACTATTTGACAAGCAAAAACATATGCAATGTTTTATATATATATAATGGCTATACAAAGATTTAAATTCTAGATGAATGGGTTTTTGGAAGGCAACATGTTGGCCATTTAAAGAGCAAAGTATCACTGATCTGTTACGATACTGTACAAATGATTAAAATCACCAGTAGCAGAGTAGCTAAACCCAACTCACTGCACCACTGAATCAGATTTAGATACAGATTTAAATATTGGACTAGAGCCATGCCATAGGATCAGCAGTAAACTGGCTACCATGGTTGTACTGGTGTATCAGTATGTACTAAACAGGCTGGTCACATGGAAATGATCCAAGAGAGGAAATGGCTGCCTCGCACGACATCAGGCAGGCTGATTATTGCATGAAAGATAAAACAAAGACCCATTTAGATAATGCAAGAAGTGAAATATCTGTGATGGCCACAGAATCCTAAACAACAGTGAGAATGGTTGAACATTGTGCTCCATATTGATTTTTGAATATTGAATAATTGATTTAACAGACATTTATTATTATTTTTATATATATATATAAGAAATAATAATAAACACAAATATATAAGAAAACGTAAACAGATGCACACATGTACTCATTCTTTCACGCTTCCTCTTGTCGCATAACAATGCCACACTGAGAATGGTGAGAACATCTTTCTTGAAACTAATAAAAGCCGTCAAACTGTATTGTTCAGTGTTAAAAAAACAATCTAAGAAGAGCCAAAAGATGACACATTCTTAAAGGTTTTCGGCATTACAGGAGGCCCACGTTTTGCTCTTTCCACAGCCGTTGAAAGGAATATTTTGGTACCTAAACGTCTGATTAGACAATATGCTAATTTGGTACTAATATATGCCTAAAGAAAGAGCAGCAGCCCTAATGAAGAATAAACACACGGCGATGCATGCAGGAGGACTTTTACATGTCATAAGTCAGGATGCTTCACATCACAAAGATAAATACCTCATTGAAACAAATGTAACACTCAATTTCACAATAAAAGGCTTTAATCGAAAGTAAACAACCTGGCAAATGACATTAAGATGAAACGAACCCCTAGATCAGAGAGCATGAGATTTCCTAATTAACAGGGGTAATTGGAATAAAACCAGAGCGTCGCAAATAATGAAGCGTTGGTTGAAGAGATGAGGCTTCATTGGAAAAGGCTGAAGTAGACTCTGAAAAACAAAGCTCAAAATAACAATCAGATGTTACTCATGCTTGACATTTAACCCCATCATCACGTTTATCTCTCCATGCTGGGGGGGGAGGGATTTATTTAGTTTTGTATTATTGTTTTTTCCTTCTTTGTTGCACTGCATATGTGTTGTGTGGGTTTTACTCAAGTGGGAGTTGGACAACTGGGTTAATAGCTTGTTGCCTCTGTAAAATATAACAATTCAGCACAGGGGTTTGTCACTTTTTAGCCAAGAAATATCATTTTAGTTGAAGAGTGTTTTCAAATTACCCCTGGATTTTGTAAGGATGTTAAAGTTCCTAGCTGCTGCTTAGTCTTATTTGAATAGTTTAGCACTTTAAAACAAAAATTTTGTGGATACACTGTACAACCTTTCATGTTCAGGCATTCTTCATACATTCAGTGTAAAAGTGTAAAAAAAAATTCTTTAAAAGAAACACAAAAATAACAATCCTAAAGTTGGACCTCCAACCAGGCTAGCAGGTCATCAATGCCACATTTTCTTAAGTATTCTTAAGTAACTATTTTTAGGGCCCGAGAGCCGACAGCGGTGAAGGCCTTTTGAAACTGAAGGAATTATTATTGTTATTATTATTATGGCAAATTAATTGTCTTTTTGAGGGGGTTTACATATTCAAAACAAACCAGAATTGGCGATTGCATCAAGTCTGGTAAAAATGTAGGTATTTTGAGGGTTTCGGGAATAGGCGCACAAAAATGGCTTGCTAGCACCCCCTATAAAATTAAAAGAATTGAGCCCCTGCAGTACGTTTAATTTAGACTAACGAAACTTTGTACACATATGTTACATGTTAAGACGTACAAAGAAGCTTATTGTAGCCATACACTAAACCCAACAAGAAGTCCGCCATTTTGAATTGAAAGTTTGAAATTAGTGTGATTTTGGCCATTTCCACATGTCATACTTTATCCAACTCCTCCTAGAGATTTCATTTGATGGACTTCACATTTCTCAATACCTTAAAGATGAAAAGTCATTAAAAGAAACTTTTTGGGTAACGGTGTGGGCGTGGCGTGGCGGCCATTTTGAGTGTTTAGCGATGAACGAGAAAGTGGCTGGAACTACAGTGTACATTGTCATATCTGCTTGAAATTTCAACGGGAACAATAAATCAGCCTTATATGACAAACTTAATCCGATTTACATGAAATTTAGAATGTGTGGTCTTGTGATACTGAGTTGCCATCTGTACTTTGACCATGCCCACTTACTCAGGCCATGCTCCTTTCATAACATTTAAACCATTTAAGGTAGTCTTGTATGAGGTGTCAATAAACTCAGTAGAGTTCCTTTTTGATTAGTGATAGTTTGACCCGCCGCCTATGCAATAACCATGCCCCGTTTCATAACCAATTACCCATTTAATGTAGTCTTGTGTGAGGTATCCATTAACTTAGCATTGCGTTTCCTTTTTATTGGTGATTTGCCCTGCCCCATATGCGTAAGCCACGCCCCCTTTAATTACTAATGACCATTTCCTTGTAAACTATTGTGTGAGGTATCATTGAACTCAACAGAGAGTTACGTTTTCATTGGTCATGGTTTGCCCCCTATGGTTTAGCCACGCCCCCTTCCATAGCTAATGAACTGTATGACGTAGAGTCTTGTGTGAGGTATCATTGAACTCGGAAGGGAGTACCCTTTTCATTGGTGCCGATTTGCAGTGTCTGAGTGCCGCACAAATGACGGTCACAAGGAGCGGCATCCGCCAGTAACCCCGGTGCTTGCAGAGGCGCGAGGGCCTGTCCAATGCTGCTTGCAGCTTTAATTATCTCAGTTTCCTGTTTAAACATTGTTCAAGCCATGTCATGCAATTTTCTACAGCCAATTATTAAAATAAAGTGCAATGCAAAAAAAAGTTATCCTTATTAATTTAGCCTACAGTATTTTTGATATGACAATCTTATTGTTCTTAACCACTTAACCAGATTATCTCCCCTAAAAATAAAAATCTTTAACATCAGGTTTCATTTTCTCGATATGTAGTGCAGTGATCTGCTTTATATTGCAGTTATATGTGTCCTGTTCTCATAACTTGGAGCTGTTTTTACATTATCTAGTACATAAAGCAGCAGTAGTGGTGGCAGTGGGCTGTGCGGGGAAGCGGCAAGCCCTGGGCCTCATTAGTCCTATCAGTGGACGGCCTTGTTAGCCCTAACAAGTAGCCAGCTGACAGCTCCATTCAGCCGCCGCTCCCCCACAAGAGAAGTGACAGCTTTAACTATTGCGGAGAGCACCGCCGATTTATGAGCCGCGCCCGCGCTCTCTTAACCAGATTAGTTCTTTTTACATTAACCGAGGAAAAGTAGGGCAGATGTCTGTATGACTGGTTGTAAATTTGATAATGACCGCCATGTTAAACCCCCCCATCCTCACCATCCCAACTCCGTGTGTGCGTGTGTGTGTGTGTGTGTGTGTGTGTGTGACCAGGAAACTAATTGTTGGTGGTGGCTGGTTGGAGCAGTAAAGTGAAAAGTAACCTAATGTGGGGAAAAAGAAAAAAATAATGTGAAAATAATTAGTGAGATATCACGACCAAATCCCTTCTAGTTGTTCCCAGATTTCTCTGAATCCAAGGCTTCACTTAAAAACAACCATTTGAAACACTTTTATTTCAGAATGCATTAAAATGTAGTTTACAAATTGTTAACACTCCATTTTAATTAAATAATTATTTCATAAGCAGTTAGTTTTACTGAAAATGTCATTGAACTATGAAGTATGTTATTCAAAGATCTACCAACTTTTTGTATACATTGAACACACGCATATATTTTACAGCCCAGAAATAAAATGTTCGTCGTCATTAAATAGATACAAATATGAGAAAACAGATTGTTTTATAAAAGGTTTTATGTTGTTTTTTTTTTAAATTATTATATAATTGAATTTACAACAAAAAACAACAACAAAGCAAATCCGTTTTTCACAAGCAACATCTCAACCAATAAACAAAATAAATCACAACAAGCTGTTTGTTGGATATTTTAATATCCTTCCAGATTTAATGCAATTTATCTGCATGTGAAGATTTTGACTCTGATCTCTCCTTGGTCAGTTTTGGATTAGCTCTTGTTTTTCTCTTTCCTCTAAATCTCATTCTGCAGTGAAATCCACTTAGAACACAGCTTTATTCCCTCGCGTACACAAGTATTTTGCGAGTCAATCAAGTATTTTTCAATGTTGTTGTTCCTTGATGTTGTGTTTTTTTTTTTTTGGAGGGGGGGGGGACTGTGTTGGAGTACTCCCCTTTTCCTCTCCATTAACTGATCGGAGTTGTTGTATTTGGGTGGCCGGGGCTGGTACCTGCACCCAGTACCCCGCCTTCACTTTTGCCCCCTTTTGCTGATACAATCTAAACTGATGTCCTGCCGGTGCCTTTTTTCCCAGAACCCCTCAGACTGGTTGGAACGGTGGCGGTGTCGCCGTGTGCCGAGCTTTTTCTTCATCACCTATTAAAATCAAAGCCTCGTCGTTTGGCTAGGACCGCTGGGATCTTGGCTTTAATTAAATTACATTATTGTTAACGTCAGCTTTGCCGAGGCCGGCTCTGTCGCGTGCACTTTGCCCTCCTCCTCTCCGGCTCACCTCCTGACAGACATATAGAGGAGGAAGGAGGAGGAGGAAGGAGGAGGAGGAGGAGGAGGAGGAGGAGGAGGGGCTGAGGATCACACATACATGCAGTAATGTATTCCAATGCCTCCCCCCTTACTCTCCTCCCATCGATTTGAATTTTTAAAAAGATGGAAGCAGGGAGTCATGTTATGCAGGGAATATGTTCACAGTGAATATTCAATTAGCCTGCTTTGTATTTTGTATATGTGAATGTAATGATGTGACGGTGGCGGCTAATATGTAGTGAAGGGCCCTCGCATGAAGACATGTCATATGATCCGCTCTAAAATGTCTGCGCTTGATCACAGACGTGTGTTATGAATAAACATGTAAACATGTGAACCTCAGATTGTAATTTTCATACTGAATCAACAACATGACGGTTTCCGTCTCTCTTTTTTTACTTTAATCCTAAAGCATTACCATCATTGATAATGTTATAAATGTAGCTAGTATTACCATTTCAATACATCTCTATAATTTTCTTGTAAAAGAAAATCTGTTTTCGTCTACAAATCCCTGTCATGCAGATTTATTATGAATATAATTATTCCTAAACTACGTAAATTTCTCCCCACCGAGCCTCTCTCCTCCACTGTGAACATAGCAGTGAAGTGTCACTAACGTGGCTCTATTCATTGGTTTGCAGGCCTGAGTCTGTCCCTCTCTCAGCTGTCGTCCTGTTGCTCCTCTAAAGCTGGTGGCTGATAAAACTCTTACAGGTCACTCTCTTTCTTGTCTTGCATAGGGTCTTGATAGTCCACACAGCATTCCGGGATGGTAGTAATACACGCGCTGGTTTATTGGCATTTCTTTGAACCAATCACAATCGTCTTGGGCGGCACTAAACCCCGGACACAATGGTGCCTCTGCAAAATAGCCTTGGGAAGGAAATTGTTTTGGTGGAACATGTGTACGTTCAAAGGTTGTTTTAGTTGTGCAACAGAAAACTCCGATTTGACAGATAGTCTAGCTAGCTGTCTGGATTTTATCATTCAAAAGGCTTATTAACTAACTAAAGTCATGACACCCCTGTCCGGTGTAGCATTTGTCAAAAAGACACATACCCAAATCAATGATGACTATAACTCACTGCCTCAATAAATTCCTCTTATGTTTACTGCAACTTTGGTTAGAGACAAGTCTGGGGGGGTTAGCCTTTAGGCTCAGACTTTTTATAAAGGTACATGAGTGGAGAGCACAGATGCACATGATAAGGAAAAGATGAAGTGCAGCCTTTCATGAATTTTCTATGTTCCTGCAGCAGTTCACCAGTGGCATTATCCTGCCATTTGCTTTCAAAAGAAAGTACACAAATTAATTCATAGGTAGTCTGGCTAGTCCACACAGCATTCTGGGATGGTAGAAATACATGCTCTGGTTTATTGGCATTTCTTTAAACAAATCACAATTGTCGGACAGAGCCACAGCTCCTCTACAAAATAGCCTCGGGAAGGAACTTGTTTTGGTGGAACAAAGGTTGTTTTAGTTGTGCTAGAGAAACCTCTGATTGGAAAGAAGAAGCTGTCTGGATTTACCCTGCAGAGATCTAGGGAGCAGTTAACCATAGTCCCCATAAATCCACCTGAGTTCCAGTTCCATCCGGCCTAAAAAGAGGGATATCTGGCGGAATTTCTGGAAGTTGAACGTTGTTGATATACAGTACTCGCTTTCTGAAAGGTCTTTGAAGAATCATAGCTTAGTATTGCAGAGGAACTGATCTATATATATGACATTTGTATTACAATATTCATTCGACCATTTAGTCATATTGATTTATCATGTTACTGCAAAAAATGAAAAGACAGGTGCTTCCATGAATCAAATGTATAAATGTTTGCCAATATCTGATTGGTAGCTGAGGTGATAAGCCAGCTTTATCTCTAAGAATCGTGTGATTAGTTTAGTTAGCAGATGTCAGTCTATGCAATAACCACACCCATGAAATCAGTGAAACATTTGCTAAAGGTTTTTTTTTTCCATTACATTTTATTCATTTATAAGATCTTAGTGGAGGTAATTTAAGCACCATGGCCGACCTGTGTATAAAACACCGCAGGTAGTACCGTCTCAAAAATGTTCTGATTCAATACTAAACAATGCACTGTGTTTCCAAGTATCTAAGATAATTTTAACCTAAGACGTGGAAAATATGTGATCATTTTCTCGTAATAGATCCTTATAAAAGCTTTCTTGTTGAAGTTAATCTGTGTAGGAAACATACAGTCAGCACAGAAAAAAGATAAATATTGATTTTATCTTTTCAGAATTGATAAGTGATCTTGTAGATCACTTGTGAACAAAAATGGCCCAACATCTTTGACTGATTAATTCAATGATTTAATTTATTATTTTACCTTGTTTTTTAAGGCAAGTCATTAAGAACAGGTTCTTATTTCCAATGGCGGCCTGACAAGTGGCAAAAACACTAAGAGGAAGGGAAGGGGGGCTAGAAAATGAAATACATTAGACATACACAGAGTTTAAAAATGTCACTCACCCCGAGGTCTTTGCTCTTCTAGTATCTTTTGGGATATTTTTTTGTCTTTACCCAAAGATGATAAATGGATCTAAACTCAAGTCGTGAGCAGTCATATTGTCAATACTCAAGATATTTTTTTTGAATGATGTTTCTACTGTAGTTGTATCCTTAAAAGAGGAGTAACGACTTACTGTCATGCAACTGAAGTGACTAGTCATGGTTAAGACATGCGGTAACCAACACATTTGAAATCAGACAAACATTTTGACATCTATCTCGATAACGCTGAGCTGATTTTTCGTGTTTCACGTTTGGTTTTGTTTTTTTTGTTACTAAAGCCCCCTTAGATGCTAATTGCATCAGTTTGGATGGGCCTCCAGTGACCATTTAAGTGAATTAGCCACGTCCCCGTCAGCTGCTGTGAAAGGGTCACTCCTCGTCCAATAACTGGCTCCACCTCGTTAACTCCTTCAATGCCAGACCTTTGCCATTTCTTGAACATGAGCTTAATTATGCTAATGAGCTTAAGCATGCAAATGGCCCAAACTCTTTCATCCTAAACTGTAGGCTCAACAGCTATTTAAAGACGTTTCAATTCCAATTTGACACTGATTAATTTTGTGTTAAGTGACCTCAGCTAAGAGAGAAAAAAGCCTCTGAGAGATTTCCTTGCTTCCTGGTTTTATCTCTTGACACATGATTGTAATTATATATATATATATGTAGAGAATAAAAAGTACCTGATTATTTCTTTGTAATGTCTCGTGGCTGAAAGGAAAGTTACAATCAGTTAAAAACGCATCAGCAGCTCTGCGGTGGATTGGAAAAGTGGATTTTATTTACTGAAAACGATCTCTCTCTTCACTCTATATCCTGTGATTTATACAGATGTATCCTTTAAGGATGCTGCTGAATGCTTTTTTTCCCTGTCATTCCGGGGGGTTGAATTCTTCATACATTCTCACAACTGGTGCCTGAGTATCCCATGAATAAATTACATTGTTTCATAATTGATTGAGAGAAAAGATGCAGATGTGACAATAGTTGGCAAAACGGCCCAGCGGCTAATTGAAAACATTCTTGAAGGGGTTCCAGATGTAGTTGTCCTTTCTTTTTTTCCATGTCACACCTCATGAAATAACCCTTATTACGGTTATTTTTTTCAACTTTTCCTACAGAATCAAGTATTCGACTTGAGAATACTTTGATTCACTCGTCTCTCCGTCTCATTGGTCTCACCTCGTCCATGCGCACCGCACCGCACACCTTCTTTGAAGAAGACGGCAATGTTACCGCCTATTTGATCAATATGTCATTTATCATTATAATAGATGTATCTGATGTTAATGACGATAGTTTATAAAACAGCTTATTAACCTTAATGACAGTGTGATTTTTTACAATTGATAGGTTGTCTCACCTTCAATTATACTGAGTAATGATGATACATATTTAATTAATGCTTAAGTGCTCAAATGGCTTTTTCATGGCTGTACAGAGACTCGCCAGTGCAGCTTCACTGGCGGCTTCCTTTACTGTTTGTTGTTTATTTATATTTCTGTATGTTTGGGCCTCAACAGCAGATATTCACCCAGAGGCTGTCTCAGGTTAGAGATGCACAGGATACAAATAATATGAAATTGTAGCATAATACTGTTCATGCAACTTGAAAGCAAATTAAACAATAATTCATCTTAAAGCTGTGTTTGCTGATGAACTCCCAAAAAAAGATGAAGCCGTTATAGAAGTGTGGTAACAAAACAAAAAGTATGTTTGTTCCCAAGTCGTCCCTTTGCTTCTCTGCGGTGCGTCTGTCTGTTTATCTGTGTCTAAGCGAATGCCTCGAAAGCGCCATTCAATCCCACTGTTTGGGAGCACAGATGCACATTCAGTCCTGTGTTCTCTGCAGTCTTAATAGTGTTAACCCGTCAGCTGTCCCCAAACTGAGGACACAAGCATCTCCAGTGTTTTCGCCACTAAGCCGGATTTTCACTCTTTCCCTGCGAGCAAGTAGCCAACAGAACTTCCACTCACTTCTGCTCGTTTTCCATCCTCCTCCTTTCTGTTCTCTCTCTCTCTCTCTGTATTTCCTGCTGATGGCTGCTGTCTTTGACAAAAAGCAACTCCAGATGTGATTTAGTTTTATGTGTTGTATGTTTGTATGTAGAGCTGGGCAATTTATCGATATTATATCAATATTGTGATATGAGACTAGATACAGTCTTAGATTTTGGATATCGCAATATCGTAATATGGCATAAGTGTTATCTTTTCCTCATTTTAAAGGCTGCATTACAGTAAAGTGATGTCATTTTCTGAACTAACCAGACTGTGGTAACTGTTCTATTATTTGCATTTACCCACTCATTATTTCAACATTACTAATGATTATTTTTCAAAAATCTCATTGTGTAAATATTTTGTGAAAGCACCAATAGACAACACTACAATATTGTTGCGGTATTGATATTGAGGTATTTGGTCAAAAATATTGTGATATTTGATTTTCTCCATGTCACCCAGCCCTAGTTTAATGGGTTTTTTTGGGCACAGAAAGTAATTTCTTAGGCTCTGTTAGCCAGAGCAAGGAAGAACATTATATTTGAAGCCTTTCTTTAATTGAACATAATGCTTTAAAACGACCTTACATGGTTTTATCACCAATTTTTTCAACTTCAAGAGCACCTTATGGTACCTGGACTGTATATGGCACAGATCAAGCACCTGGTCTCTGCATCCCTGGTCTTAAATGTTAAGGTGTTTGAGATTTATGTATTTGTGGTATATTTTCAGTTTACATGAATATGGCTGGCTATTAAACCTCAATACTTTGTTGGTACCATGTGAAAACATTTGACATGAACAGTAATATCTAATCAGAGCCATAATCCTGTTAGAATATTCAAACTTTGAATTCCTGGTTTAGATCAAAATGTTGGCAAAGTTCTGTCTGTTCTGGTTGCTTATGTTTAGACACCATTGAACATTTTAGAACTTTTGCTTCCTTTGTAAAATGAAAAATAAAAATAATTCTTTAACATTCATATTTATTAAGTAAGGTATATAAAAAGTACACTTTTGTGCCCTAATTGAGGTACTGAATAGGCACAGCATTTTAAATTCTATGTAGCAAAATATCATACCTTTTTATTAGGTTTTATTTGAGTGTTTCTTTCTTCATCACAAGATTATTTGTGTGTAAACTTCTTTCTCAAATGCTTGAGAATTATGAATACTCTGATGAAACTTAGCTGCACACAAAATTCTTTCTTACTTACTTTTTCTCATCTCCTTTTATCACACACTGTCACAACTTCCAGTCTCATTTCTTTGCCCTCGTCCCCCTCCTCTTCCTGCCTGCCCCTTTCTCTGTCTTTCTCCTCCACTGTACATCTTTTCCTTCCATCTCTCTTACCGCCTTTGTCTGCTGCCTTGGCGTCTGACTTTGTCCTCCACTGCGTCTTTAACACTCCCTCTCCGTCTCCATCCCTCTCTGTCCATTCACATTGGGACGAGGGGCGCTGGGCGCCTCTGACAGTGCTCCTAATTAAGACGTAAAACTGTGGGCAGCAGGTTTCTGAAGGTTACACTGTCTATACCACAGGAAGTGATAAAGAATGGAGTCACTGATGACATGTGACGTTTTCACCGGGGATGATGCAAACCGCTGCTAATGAAGCTGGGGCTATGGAGGAGCAAAGGGGACAGGGGGCCTCTGTGTGTGTGTGTGTGTGTGTGTGTGTGTGTGTGTGTGTGTGTGTGTGTGTGTGTGTGTGTGTGTGTGTGTGTGTGTGTGTGTGTTTTGCTCCATAGGCGTTTGGGATTTCAGGGCAGAATATTTGAGTCAATTAGACAGATCGAGTTGCTGCCCTACACTTAAACTGATATATCCATTTTCTCATACGGTACATCTGATAGTCCCACTGTCTACTGCTCTTATGATGTAAGATCATTCTTATGGCTGAGTGATAATTCACAATTAACAGGCTTTCACTGGGATCATGTGATGATGTGATCATATTTTACATAATTTAGTTTTTCAAGTTCATGATTCCAAGTACATTTGTCAAAGAAACTGCAGAACAACATAGTTATCACAGTGCACATAAAGAGTTAATTTATTTTTGTATAGATATATGTATGTATATGATATGATATGATATATGTATGTATATGATAGTGGAAAAATAGTCTTTACAATATTGTGAATAGAGCTGGGTAAGTTGTATGTAAATGCTTGGTCAGAATCTTGTTTAATAATTCTTTAAACTGATATTTCCTGATATAAATTATGGAAACTTAAATTAACTTTCAGATACAATTAGGCAGTTTTCTTAATTTAACACTAATGTAGTTTGGTATTATTTTTAGTTTTAAATTAAAAATTTAGATCACATTTAGATCTGACAAAGAGCTGAAATGTTTGTCCATTTAAATACATAAATGTGTGGTTTGGAGTCAGTGTGCAGGCGTTACTCTTTTCCTTCATGCTAAAAGCCTTGCACATGTAATACATCCAAGACTAGAAGGTCGCTAGTAGTGCACAGACCTCCGTCAATGTCATGCTCTATGTTGCAATATTAATGAAAGTAAAAAATAAGTTGTGTATCTGGGCCATGATTCAGATCCTCTCCAAAATGTATTAGGTTCTTCCTACCACCAAGTTTCATGGAAATTGGGCCAGGAGTTTTTCCATAATCTTGCTGACAGAAAAACAAACCGAACCAAAACATAACCTCCTTGACGGATGAGGTAATCTTGTAAGTCTATTGAGCTGTACAGAAGCACTCATATAAGAAATATATAATTCAAGAACATGTGAATAAGATCTAACAAGGAATTTAATGCCAGCTTACTGTGCATGGTTTCTTGTTTTGTTTTGTTTTTTTATAAATGTTCGACTTTCCAGGTATGAGACTACATTGCAATAATAGCTGTGGATCTGGAAAGTTCACTATGTCGATATACACACAACATACTGTGAGGTTGGAGGAGTGGTTCAGTTTCGTCTTGCAAAAAGCAATCAATGCTTAGATTGAAGACACACCTGTTGTCATTCTGTAGTATACTCTAGAAATTGATTAGAATGATTGAGTCACCCAGAAAATCACATGTGCTTTACCCCTTCAGGAAAACTGAAATGTCACAATTAAGTTGTATCCCAACACACTGAGTTGCAGACGCTACATTGATGTCATTTCCCATCACCGCTGTATGTAGTCTAGTCTGCTGGTGTACGATCAAGGCCTAAGCCTCTGCATTGAATGTATGAAACCTGCACGTTTTAAAATGTAATTTTAAAATTGAAATTCTTTTATTAGGAATAACCCCTTGAGATGTAGCGTCTCGTTTTCGAGGGGGTCCTTAAAGTCAGGCTGCATTTTCCAACAGCAGCGTCAAAGAGAAATTGAACTGAAAAGTGAATGCATAAAACATGACAGCTGGCTTTTTCAGAAATAATCTAGACATAAACTTGAAAAGTGCATAAGAAAGGACTAGAGGATGAGGCATTGCTAATGAGCATGCATGTCGTCTAACAGTACAGCTTGACTCCCCAAAAAAGTTGCAATGAAATGCTCTCGGCCAGTTAATGTAACATCATATGTGGGTCCTCCTGGTGAAATATCCTCTGAGACTTGCATTGTGCACATAGTTATGAATTGCATTGCCACCAACGTTGCCATTAGGAAAACGGCAGTTATATTAGCCTTTTTAATGCCGTGAAGTAGAGAATGGAGCCGCTCCACACTGTTGAATAATCACACTTAGTACAGAGTGTTTTAGATTAGGCTTCAGGCAACAGGGAATGTCTGTAGTTCGCAACACATGCAAATAAATTAGCATAATGCAGATCGCACTCATGCGTGCTCATGGCAGCAGCAGAAGTTGAAACAAGTGTTGACCCACTGCAGAGCTTGAAAACCTGCTGAATTAAACAGTGCAATCAGTGTTTCTGCAAGGCTTGAAATCATGAAAAGAGCAGTGACAGAAACTTATTTTGCACATGTGGAAGTTGACATTTGGAGATTATGAGTTGCTAAGAATACTAGGTTATGATATTCATTTCAGTAAAACATTGATAATAGAGGGGCCACAAAACTGTTATCCTCACTACCTGAGGGCCAGATTGTTGCTGTGCACTTCCACCTGGATACTGTAACAGCAGCTTAGAGCAAAAATGGAAATATGTAGAATCTATATATTTTGTTTTTTTGCTCTAGGTTGCTGTAATGCTAAACTTTCTCACTGGGATAAATAAAACCTATATGTTGGCAGATACTTTTTTTTTTTATTGATTCATTTGTGCATTCAGCAAATGTTAGGTATTTCTGCTTGATAAATGATAAGATTTATTAACATGATTATGTAAATAGGTGTGTCTTGATTGATTCACTGACAATTGAGTAATTAGTTAATTTATTAATTGTTATAGCACAGGTTCAACCTGACTGCATTCACAAGAAAAACAGTTGAATGATTTATTGAAATGCCTAAAACAACCTCTCTGTACAGTATGTTTACCAGACTAAGATCTAGCGGCTGTGTGGATTTTGACTGTATTATTATCATCATTATTATTATTATTATTATTATTATTATTATTATTATTATTATTATATATGATAATAGTATATGCTGCAAAAACTTCTAGGGCGCAGGGTGACACCTTAATGGAACATTGAAACTACACATGCCCAATTTGGCTGCACAATGAGACAAACTACAGTATTCCACTTTTCTTTACCAGGCTCTACTGAAAGGTTGTAGGAAAGGGGAACGTTATTTTTAAATTTTCAATACTTTTGCTGGACTTAAACACACATCTACTCATGAAAGACAGTCATTTGTTTATTGCAAAAAAAAATTGTCTGTTAATTTCACATATTTAGAAAGGAAAAAAAATAAGACACGTTGGAAAGTGCGAACAGGCGAATTTGCGTATATTCTGAAGTAGCAGGTTCAAGGTGAGAAAGGCCCCATCACCTGAGATATCACACAGTGTTTAGTTAATGTATTAGGTTGACACTTACCTGGAAAGGATCCAAGTGTGATTATTGACAGGAATACTGCTTCTCTCTCTAGTCATCCAGGATCAGTGTGAGTGGAACATAAAAACATGAGTAAAGTATGGCGCTTTATGCAAAAAAGAAATAAACAAAAAGAGTTTGTACTTTTACAGAAAATATAAATGTATACTTGTTTCTGCATATACAATACTAAACCTCAGATGATTTCTCATTTTTCAGTTGTGATGATTTACACAGTTCACTTCGCTGTTTGTAGTTTCTTCCACTAAGAAATGGCAATGCACTCAGAACATGCATTTACTCATCCTTTCTATTCCTGGTGCCATAGTTAGGAGCAGGTGTAAACGGTACTAAAGGTGACTGTCCACTCTTCTCCTAATCTCCCGATTAGTTGAATTTCTTTCCCAATATAGGATTCAACCGTAAAACGTAAACACTGTCTGTAATCCTAGTTAAGGAGAAGTTGGAGGCTAAATGCATACAGTTGATATTGCACAGTGGATGCAGTAACTACCGTTTTCTACTCATCGCTTCTAAGCTGGTAAATCTCACCCGCAAACACGACCGCAGTGCTGCAGCTCGACAATTCTCACGAGTTCATTGGTGTGAGCATCTGAGCCCAATGTGAACTCTAGCCCAAATGTGACACACTGGCTCTGGCCATATGCAAGCTTTTCACCCCTCCTCCCCCTACTGATACTGGTGTTGTGAGTACACAAGTCATGACTGTTGGCTGTGGCAACACTCTGACTCACATAACCCCTCACAAAAGATCTGGCCAAGCTCCTTCAGCCCAAGCTAAGCCAGGCCGTCTCTGCAAAAGACTCTAATTGATTTGATGGACTTGCGCGCCGTTCACACCCCTTCCCCAAACAAACAGTCCGCCCAAGATTCATCTCCATCGAGACATAGAGGAAGGACCCGCCCTCCTCTCGCAAAGCGCCTAAGAGGGCTGCGTCGGCCTGCCAAACTTGTTAGGTTCACTGGTGGGCCTCAGGGAAGCTTTGAGCATGCTGTGTGACAATTCATCATACTGCAAATCAAGGCTCCCACCCCCATTCTTCTAACTCCCAGGTCAACCAGAGTAGACTCAAGTTCACAGTCGTTTCCACCATCGTAGCCAAGAGCGTTGATTAAGGACAGTTGTGAGAACTGCAGTGCAGCTTAAGAGGGTGGATGGTCCCTTAAAAAAGCAGATGTATCTTTTATCATTTGGGTTGATCATAGATAGAGCACACTCCAAGACCTCTAGATGTGTAGCACCCTGTGTCAGTCTTAAAGATACACTCCCAGACTTTTTACTGTGCATAGCTCAACACAGTTTTGTCTCAAAGCATCAACAGTGCTCGGAGGAAATTACAGGATTTGGATGGGCTATTGGGTACTATACAAAAACAAAACATTAGGAAGTGTTGTTGGTCAAACTCGGAAACAAAACCAGCAACTGAGAGTCCATTTTGCATGACATTTTTGCAATTCAAGCAGACAAAAATAACCATAAAGAGGAGGCAAATAAGACCGAAATGTGAATATTTCATTTGACATGGTTTGCATTCTTTTTTTTTACAGAAACCAAAACTTAGAGGTATGTTTTTTACAGTCAAAATACCAGTGAATTTCCTGAGTTCCTGTAAAGGGGCCACGCTCTCACCACAATGGCAGGCAGTAAGGTGACATCACAGCAGTCGGGCCGATGTGAGAAAGACACCATAAACTGAGAAGATGGGAAATTAGTGTGTTCGGATAGTAGACATGCGGAGCAGGATACGAGAAGTAAAAGAGCCTCACTGGTGATAGATGTAAGGAAATGGGGTTATTTTATTCAAAACTAAAGAGATCCAATCAATCGGGAGCTCCATGCAGAGTTTGCCTCTGCGTGTTGTCACAGCAGCTGCACGTAGACTGTGTGTTTGAGTCGTTCAGGTTCTCACCAGCAAATCAGCTAGCTGGTGAAGAAAGTGGAACATCTAGCAACTTAAGAGTCTCAGGAGTTGGTGGAGGCTAAAAGGACAGTGAATGATGGCATGTTAGCCATAACAACATAACAAGTCATTTATGAATCAGTATTGCTATGACTCAGAGCCGGCAACAGCCATGGCCAGAGGCATTTTGTTTTTGGGTTGTCTGTCTGTATGTCGCATTTTCAAGATGTATTAAGGAATGCCATCAGCTAATTTCTTCAAGTTTGAACTAATTTGATGTTGGTGCTTAAAGCTCACGGTCACTGTGACCTCACAAAACGCGTTTTTGTCCATTACAATGTCAAAATCTAACAAACTCAGATTTATATGTATATTTTTTTAAAACATGCATGTAAATGTACATAAAAAATTGTTGCATCAAGATTCATCGATAATCGTTTTAGAATTGAATCGTTACTCTCTGACTCGGTAACAAATCGTGAGGAGCTGAGAGATTCCCACCCCTTGTGGATAGTAGGGATGGTCCCATACCATTTTTTTGCTTCCCGATACCGTTTCTGATACCTGAGCTGGCGTATCGGCCAATACCGAGTACTGATCTAAAACCAGTGTGTCATTTTATTATGTTTTACTACTATCCCTGTATGGATGTGATATGATTTCTATCTTTGTTGTCAGTCTGGCTCAGGATAAACTCCTTGTGAAACATGAACTTACACAAACAATGAATGCTACAGAACTTTCGTTTTTTTAACCAGTTTGACAGTCAGTTATAGCCGAAAAAGAACATAAACTACGTTAATGTAGATTTTCTTTCTTTTTCTTTATTACATGATATTGGATCGGTGCATAAATTCCAGTACTTCCCAATACCAGCGTTTTAGGCAGTATTGGTATCAGTATCTCTTGTCATACTAAGATGCAGTCTTTAGGCTTAAATAACCATTATTTAATCAAGGAAACGTGTACAAAGAGAAAACATTCAACAGACAGAGTTCAGTCACATATATGCTTGAATCACGTACAAAAAAGGCATAAGGATTTTAGTTTAGTTATTTAGTTATTAGTTAGTTATTTTAGTTTTAGTTCACTTTTGCGGCTTTGCCTCTTTCTGAAAACAGCACAAGACCTGAGTGCAGCTGCATCCCGTAAAAGCTCTTAATTAAAGACCAGTTTGTAGTTAGTGTTGCATGAGTATTGATTCATCATGTTACATTGATTTTTAATAATGTATCCTGCCTTTACACAGCAGTGTGAGGGTTTGTGTGTGTGTGTGTGTTTGGGAAAATGCCTGTTGTGGGTCCACCCAGTGTGTGTTGCTGCTCATGTCTTCAATGCTCAGGTCACATTAACCCAGTTCTCACAGTTTGTAGCCCATGTTTTAAAAAAATAAATAAATAAAGACACACAACACCTCCCTGTTGTCAGTGTGGCTTCAGGCTCCTTCACGCTGTTATATTTCCAGCATCGCTGGCCGATGATCACATTATTTACCGCTTGTATTAACATGCGGCTTGATAAGCATATTTTGCTCAGTAGAGCTAACAAGATGCTTTATCACCGAGCCTGTCCACCCGGCGTAGCAGACCACCGCTGCTAGCTCGTATTTCCACCCTGTTAGTTTACAGCCTTGTAAATAACAACTTTTCTCCTGTTGAGATTTAAAGCTGAAGTTTTTGCAGTAAAATCAGATTTAACATTGAACATGAAGACAGATTTTGGTTGTGAATTATGAACCCAGAACCTTTAATGTAAATCAACTATGAGCTCTGCTAAATAAGCACAACACATTTTAAATATACAGCACAACAACACAGAGTTAATATTCAAAATGCAAAAAAAACAAAAAACAAGACTCTGTCAGTTAAGTCATTATTAAAATTGTGTGTTTTGCATTAAACTTTGTGCCTTTTTAACTTTATATTATTTTTTTCCAACAGGGTACTGGGGATCATTCTTTTAAATGACATAAATCTCATTTGTGGGTCAAACACTTCATATAAATAAGGAATTATGCAATGTTTTTAATTATATGTGATTTTTAAACTGATATTAAAAGATGAATAAAAACAAGTAGATTCACATCAACACATCTTAAAATCTTATATTTTGAAAAGAAACTGATAAGAAACACTATTTAATTGTTGAACAGGGAATAAACGGGTTATTATAATTATCAAAAGGCAAAATCATAAAAAAGAAAACCTTAAATACCCAAAATGATGCAGACTAATTGATTAAACAATTTAAAAAAGATTCAATGTGTTTCAGAAGTAACTTTCCTGTCTGTCAGAGCAGAACGCTATCAAGGCAGCTACAGATGTTCATCTACTGGCAAAGATAAAATAAACCAAAATTGTCAGAGAAACTAATAATAATTAATTCATCAACCCGCAACGCAATTATCTTCTTTGTGTCTTTGATTAGACTCAATTTTCCATTCATTCTTTTGTTTTACCTTTTTGTTGTAATTGTAGTTAATCATGTCAATTGCAAGAAAGCGTTGCATGTTTTTGGCAGTTGATGTCGGCGCGTCATTAGCTGCAAAGCTGCATCTTTAATTTGTTGATTAACTCTTAAAAGAGAAACGAGGGCTGTGATCTCTCTCTCACTAATTGCGTCTGAAGGATCAATGATTCAATAATGAAACAAATATGAGATGTTTCTTTTTTTTTTCATTTGGAAAACAAAGTTTCAAAACAAAACTGAATATTCATTGCAAATCAAATCCGGTTAAACAATTAAAAAATAATTTACACACATGGAAGAGAAACATACAAATAAAGCTTCTGCCTTTTTTCTTGCACTTACACGGATTAATTTCAGGTCGTTGTCGACCCGGACCAGCCTTCTCTTTCACCTCTCGACAGGGCGCAATGCCAAACCCATTTCCTCCTGCATTAGGCTCATCAGGGACTTTAATATGTGCCACCCTGTAGGAGGGAAGCCTCCCTGGCATGTGCACAACACACACAAACACACCGCCCCATCTTGACAGCTCACTCCAATTACTGGCCCTCCCTGTCGCATGGCCTGCATCTCTGCTTAGAACAGATCATATGTGACCCTGTCCAGCATGCCGCTGGTGGAGGGGGAAGAGGGGGAACCATGCAGGGAACACAAGTAGTAACACACACCCACTCACATTTACACTCACTGAAGGGACACTCTCCAAAAATTGAGGCCAATCAAAGAGTGTCATTCCAAATTGAGATCTTCAGCACTTGAAAATATATCTGCTTACTCTGACAAAAAAAAGAGACTGGCATCAAAGTAAAGCACATTGCTGCTAATGAGTCATCTTAAAACCTTTGTTTACTAATAGGTTTTTGAAGATTAAATCATCTGTGGTTTTTAAAATATTGACAGATGAATTTAAAGGCTACAAAGTTTAAACCAAATGGATATTTAGCATATTTATTTTTGGAAAGAAACTGTTTGTTTTTTTATTAAAGGCTGTCTCATTGAAGATGCAGACAGTAAAATGCTATTAAAGGTCCTGGATTAAAATCGGTGTACACGATCAGAGAAGTTGATAACGGGTTTCTTCATCCATCGTCTAACACCTCTTGTCTGCAGAAATGGAATTGTTTGCTATAGGGGATACATTTTGCTCGGGTTTTGTGTGACACTGAAATCATGGCTGCTGTTAATACATATTTCATCATCAGTGGTGTTGGGTTCTCTATGCATCTTAACCCTGAGGTTTAAGCAGAAGCAAGGTTTATTCCATTTACGGTAGCATAAAACACATTTTATGGTGGAGTATTAACAGGCAAATATTGCATTTGCATTTAACCAAATACAAGAGCTGTTTGGTAGATAGGGCCGTGGCCTGGAGACATGATGTGAGCTTATGTTTTAAGTGCAGTTCTGAGTGTTTGTGGCGTCTCTGCTGGCCTCTCTGGGAGGACAGTTGTGGCGATGACACGTAATTTAAAAGTACAGATGAGCCCACTGGCTCTTTGTGGATGCTGATACACTATGGCACCCAGAAGAAAAATTAACAAATGGCCCCCACTTTGTTTTTGGTATGTGTTTGGAGTCCTTGTTCAGAAGGCTTGCACATGTTGTGTGAGCGTGTTGTAAGGCAGATCGGAGCTTTTGGGACACTCAACAGCTGTGTGTTCACTGCAGAACTGGCTCCTTTTTCTTTTAGCGGAATTCAGTTGCTGCTCTGGTTTGCACGTTTTCGCGCAAAGTGTGCTACAACTTAGTATCTTACTTGTGTCATCTTTTAATATTTGAATGCTTTTTAGTTTATTTTCTATCGCCAACTAGCACCTGAGAAACTTTAATCTATAGTATGCTGTTTTGCAGTTTTAAAATGTCACACTACAATTTGTCCAATCTGCCCACCTATCTGCTTTTTCTCCCAGCTCCCAAAGCAACTTGCATTTTTAGAAACCACACAGAAGGCTGGAAATGGCTCAAACTTAAGGTATCATGACCCTTCAGAAGTATTTAATTTTTTATAAAAAGAACACCGAGCTCCAAACTGGTTTTCTGTGGCCTTTTTAGCACCATTAAAAGCTGTGACTAGTTCTTCCTACAAGCATCTGCTTAGCACTAATAGCTAAAAAAAGAAGAGACAGGGATGTTTTTGTGCTTTGCATAACCAAATCTGCAGCAAGTGGGAAATGGAGGGAAAGATTTGGGTGACAAATAAGTCTAAATGTAAGTCTGTCACCTCACGTGTTGTAAGACAGGCTATTAGCTGGCACACATGTTGTACAAAGGTATCATTGTATCAGTAGAAGGTGCTGTCTATAAACTGGCTTTTCCTTGACAGACAGTGTCTCAGTCAGTCCATTAGCTGTAAACCCAATTGTCTGGCTGCAGTGGGTTGACTTGGACGAGGTCTATCTAACTCACTTCAGCACATATCAGCCCAAGAACAATCCCTCCTCTGTCTGATCCTCCTAGCACCGCTCCATGCCGATCCTCCCACGATCCCCCTCTCTTATGATTATTTTATCCTTTTAAATTCTTTATGCCGCATTGCCGTGGCATCGTCCCCGCTAGAGCAGAGCGGCGCGTTGGCCATACAGTACATTCACACTACAGTTATTTGGACGGCGCTCCGTGTGGCTCTGTCCCGGTCCCTCGGTTGGATTCTGCTCGTCCATTAGTGCCATCTGTGCCTTCCTGCGCCGTCTGTGAGGGCCCCGTCGACGCCAAAACGATTGGCATTTCTCTGGAACAACCAGAGGGACGGTGCCCAGAGCTTTTAGCTGCCAATGATGTGCACTTACTCTGAAAAAGCAGAGAGGGTGGGTAATGGAAGCAAGCAGGCAGCCCCAGCAGGAAACAGCTGCACCTACAGTACTGTGGCGTCCATGTTCAAGCTTCAGGAGATACCACTTATCCCTGCAACAACAGACAGCTGATACAAAGTCAAGAGCTGTGTCCCTTTAGACATTTTGCTGGCAGTAGTATGCACAATGACTGGATGCATGTGTGAAATATATTGAAATATATGAAATATAATAAACCCTGCAACCATCAGGTCATCATGCATCAGAAGGTGTAAGCGAGCATTCTAATATTCATTAACTTCAAGTTTACAATAACAGACAACTTGATGTCACCAGTGCTACCATTGCCGCTTGGCCATATGGCTTACCCTTTAACACAGAGATCTACCACAGGGGGTCCTTAGAGTCACTGCAGGGCATCTTTAAAAAATAATTTCAAATTAAAATGTCTTAACATGAATCTAACATTATTAGCAAATATGAATCCCTACTGATGCTAGGCTTTCTGGCCTGTTGGTGAAGTAATCCCTAAGGTAGTCTGTGCTCAGATACAGGAATTTGAAGGAATCACTGTGCCACATGTATGTTTAACATTAAAATATTTATAAAATCACGGCAACAATTATTATTTTGACAGCTTAGTAGTCTATGCACTACAAATATATATATATAAAGGTTTTAGGCTGCCCTACGCTTTATTGTTGGCCCAGTTTAATATGTAACTTAATTTTATACAATATTAGTAGTAGGGGGTCCCTTCTCCGGCTCTCCTTCAGTTAAGGGGTCCTTGGTTTAAAAAATGTTGATGACCCCTGCTTAACCTTTTCTTTGGCGACCTGCTCTTGCTGCACAATACCTAGGATACAGACTGAACGCTCTCAGCTGATGATGTTCTGCAGATCAGTTTACAGAAGTGCTGTGGCACAAGGGAGCAAATATTAGAGTCAATGACAGATTATTATTATCTGGTTAATGACATAAATACGGAATATGTCCTCAAGATGCAATAATTTGTACATTTAAGAAGCTCTAAATCAACTATTATAATGTCACTATACAGTTCACACTGATACATGAACAAGAAGAGAAATTTCAACAAAAAGTTTTGCACCAAGAAGCTTAAAAGTTACATTGACTGTAGTCTGATCAACAGTGTTTCCAAATGGCAGTAGAGACCTCAAGAAAACAACAAACAGAAACACTTGCTTGCTGGGTCGGACCAAAGAAGTGGACCTTTTTCTTCACCATCAGTTTCTTTTTCTGCCACTCAGTAAAATGTTCTCCTGTCTGCAGGAAATGGGAGCCAGCGAAGCTCTGACAGTCTGCAGACCATATGCTGCTGATGCCTGCTTGCATAACTTTTTACTGCAAGCTGTCACTCACTCCCTCTCTGCTCCCTGGGTCACTGAAGTAGCCATCACAGCTTGATATCCCATCATCCACCACTTTAATCAGACTAAGGCTCTCTATTGGAGGCAGTGTTGCTTTTAGTTTGAATATTTTGGATATTTTTTTTTTACAAAATATGATTTGAAGGTAGATCGATGTTATCGTTCAGGATTTGGATTAAGAGGGTTACTGTTGTGTCTGGACCAGTACTAAACTCTGATAGCATAGCATGATTAAGTTTGCCCTGTCCTGTTTCAACATGATAATGTCCACGTACACAAAGTTAGTTCCATAAAGAATTGGTTTTCCCAGTTTGGTGTCTTGTTTGGTTTCTGGCTGGTCTGCACAGAGCCCTGACCTCTCATCCACATCCAAACCCTTTGGGATGAACTGGAACAGACGTTATCTCCCAGCAGTGTTGGACCATACTAACGCTATTGTGTCTGAATGGGAGCAAATCCCTGCAGCCAGGTTCTAAAATCTGGTGAAAAGGCTGAAACCAGAAGAGTGGAGCTTGGTATAACAGCTTTGGAGCAGGAAAATCATCCAGAAGGCATCACTTTTTTTTTCCACCTTCCAAGATGTCTGCTAAACTTCATAGTAGTGAAAGGAGTGTTTTTTCTTTTTAGAATGTTGTCCTCCCATGTACCTTATGTGCTTGTATAATCTTTATTCATCTCTTTACAATGAGAAGAACTGCCTGAGTTGTCAGCGAGCATCATGTATTTGGCCGAGTCTCAGGTGGCTCTGATTTCCCAGCAGGCCAGATGGCAGCACTGTGTGGGCAGTGTGTGTGTGTTGTGTGTGCGTGGACGAGGGGCTGTGAGAAGAGCCTTGTGGAGGGAGGATTGCTCACACCCTGGCTCTCTTCTCTGTCCCCGTGCAGCTGTGCTTCTCCGTCCAACTTGAACTTTTAATTTGTTCAATATGTGGCAGAGGACACAGAGTAAAACAGAACACATGTCTGGTGGCTGAGGCTCGACGGGCAGCAACTTGAAGAGGGATGATGACACTGTGTGGCGTTATTAATGTTTTACTTAAATGTCTGCTGCTCCCAACATAAAGGATGAATGTGAATTTGACCAATACATTTTATTTCTTGTACTTATGGTGGATTGTACCAGCACAGATAGGTTTAAGCTTAAATTGGGGTTAGGGATTACTTTTTGTTGCCTTAATTTGACAGTGTAGAAACTGAGACTGGGGTATGACATGCAACAAAGGTCCCAAGGCTGGAATCAAGCCCGGGACGATGTGGTAATTTTGCATGCGCTGTAACCACTTGGCTACAAAGGCGCTCCACTCATTTATTTAAATTATTAACACAGATTTTAAATTAAACCATGGGATAACATTACTCAGTTTAAGGATTTAAAGTTAATGTTTAAACCACTATTATTATTTTCATATAGACCATGATAAATGAGTTCCAGATCGAAATAATCAATGACAAAAATATTGACATAAATGGCGCCATTACTGCTACAGCCTCCAGGAGTAAATAAAGATATAATTAGGGATTATGTAAAAATGGAAAGAAATATCAATGCAAACACGTATCTTCTAGCATAAACAGTGATGCACCAATTGGATACTTTCTTGTGATCTCTGAAACCTGATGAGAAACCAAGCCTTTTTCCACATATTTTAAGGTAGAAGTGAAGCAGCAGAACATACTATAGGCAGTAAAAAAGTGGAACATCTACCACAGCTATATGATGCTGTATGGAAATACTGTTCAGCTCATTACCTTTTTGTCAGAACAACAGTGTTATAATGTTATGAGTGTTGCAGTCATCCTGTTGCTGTTGGATTAAGTAAGCCCTAGATTAACTAAGACACTGTATAGGCTGCAAAGCTCTAATGTTGAAAAAAAGTCTCTGTTCTGGTAATAAAATCTTTCAAAGCCTGTAGCTTATCACTGCAAAATAAGCATCTTGCAACTGGATTACAACTCTCATGCTTGCAAGTGTTTTCACACTACAGTCCAGATGGGAGATTCGTTCTGTAACCTCAATGGATGCCTTCTTTCGTGCATCTTATTTTGGTTTTTGATATTGTAAATGTGACTAACTATGCAATCAATTAATACAAGCCAATACAAACATTTGGAGGGAGCTGTGTTCATTTCCTTTCATGAATCTTCCAAAAAATGCTGTGGAGACTCATTTTAAACTGGTTCTGAGAAGAGACAAACACATGGCAACTTCATGTTTTAGTTTTGATGATCCAGTTACTAGCTAGCGTAGGCTAGCGTTAGCGGCTGTCGAGTATAGTGTTAACTAGTGTCATGTGCAACAATGTTTCTGTTGCATTTAACTTCTGTTACTAATCCGTAATTATTTAATTCCTATTAATAAAGATATTATTAGGGATTATGCAAAAATGGAAAGAAATATCAATGCAAAAAGTCTCTCCTAGCATGACTAGTGATGCAACAATTGGATACATTTATTGTGATCTCTGAAACCTGGTGAGAAACCAACACTTTTTCCACATCTTTTTACACATCCCAGACAGTTTTTAGCTCGTAAATTACGACTTCAAGTCACGACCCATGACTTGGTTGTGTTCCAGGCAAAGTCACCACAAACCATTCTAGCTTTTTTAGTTAGCTAGCAGCTACCTAACATTGACGTTAGCTACCGCTAGCTGATACCTTGTCGGCGACATACTTTGGGCTTCATTTAACGAACATAACCTGTAGTAGTACATAATCGTATGTGTATTGTTTTGATTACAATGTGTGGAATTACTTTACGTTGCGTGTTTATACTATTTCTCCCGGTGTCAGTATAGCATCAACAGGAGTCGCTATTGTTGTTTATTTGTGGGTGACGTCAAAACTGTAAGTGGGAGTACAACTATCCTGTATGAGTTCACAAGTAGTAAGATATTGGTTTGGAAAACGTGTCCAGTTGCAATCTACAGCTACGTCGCTCACTAAAAGCTTTTTTTTCATGAAGATGTCAGAAAAAAATGCTTTAAGTATCCAAGACATTGTTTACTTTAGGTCGTTTTTTGGATAACTGAATGATTGTTTGAAGATGTGGTTTTCCAAACAGGTGCACCCAGCTGGAGCAGTGTTTTGACATGAGTGCAGTGTACACACATATCATTAAAATCATTAAGCTAGCCAGAATTTCCTGTAGCTAAATGACTAAAATGTTTGCACAGCCTCCCAGCCTGTTGACTCAAGTGATCTTTTCCCAGGTTGAGGTCAGAAAATTGGACCTATACACATTTAACATCCCCTGTTTTGGGCATCAGACAAAGAATGCAGACATTGTCATCTACCCCAGATGTTATGCAGATTAAAAAAAATATACTCCGTAATGAAGTGAAGGCAAATAGTAACCAGTTCAATTTTAAACCCGAAGTCATGTGGTAGCTGCTTTGTAGTTAGATTGTTATTCTCTCAAATCTTCAACTACTAGAAAGGAAATATATTCCTCAGTACCACCAAGGTCCTTTTCCAAACAATATTTTAAAGATTGTTAGGGCCCAAGCCCAGAAGCGACGAAGGCCTTATTGAAACTGAAGGGATTCTTCCTTTCCTTTCCTTTCCTTTCCTTTCCTTTCCTTTCCTTTCCTTTCTTCCAGCAAATTAATTGACTTTTTGAGGGGCTTAACATACATCAATTCTGGTGAACATTTATGTATTTTAAGGGTTTCGAGAATAAGCGCCCAAAAATGGCTCGCTAGCGCCCCCTACAAAATAAAAAAAATTGAGCCCTGCAGTTTGTTTAACGTAGACTCACAAAACTTGGTCAATATATGAAGCATTTCGAGACGTACAAAAAAGTCATTGGAGCCATACCCTAAACCCAACAGGAAGTCCACCATTTTGAATTGAAAGTTCGAAATAAGTGTGATTTTGTACTAAACTAACTTCAAATTTGGTCTGTGCCATCTTAAGACGTTAAAGATGAAAAGCTATTAAAATAAAAACTTTTGTCATAGGGCATGGCTGTGGCGGGGAGGACATTTTGTATGTTTCGCCATCGAAACACAAAGTGGGTGTACCTTGAGTGTACATCGTCCAATCGGCTCAAAACTTTTCCGGATTCATAAGAGTCCAACCCTGAGGACATATGCACACCGATATTTACTCAAAGTTATAGCGCCCTCTAGTGGCAACAGGAAGTAGGCCTAAAAGTCAAGGTGCTATACTTTAACGAACTCATCCTAGAGATTTCATCTCATGGACTTCAAATTCGGTCTGTACCATCACAACACCTTAAAGATGAAATTTTGTTAAAAGCAAAACTTTTTGTCCAACGGTGTGGGCGTGGCGTTGTGGCCATTTTGAGCATTTATCGATGAACAAAGAAGTTGTTTATTGAAGTAACTTTAGTGTTCCATTTTGAGCATTTATCGATGAACAAAATTGACGTTTGGCTAAGTTGTTTATTGACAACCCCGTTCACGAGGCCCGCTGTTTTGCAGCTTTAATTTTAATTTAATATTTACAATATTCAAGAGAACAAAAAAAACTTACAATGGCCTAGAGTTTGGTCTGAACTCTAAGTGGCTGCTGTCTGCTTTCTAAATCCGCAGAGCTCTTTAGAGAGTTGCAGTTCTGGAGGACTCAAGCTGCTCACGGTGTGAACACTGCGAGAAATGAGAAGGAAAATCAAACACATACGCACAGTCACATTCTCCCCACTTCATTCCTGGAGCGCTTCCTCAAGTTACAAGCCAACAGTCCAAGTGACAAACATGTTGTCTGAGGACTAGGCAAATGTGGACCTCTGCTGCTCTTGTCAACATGAATCTAGGGCCCGCTAACGAGATTTCAATGTAGATGGCTAAAACTCTGGTCAGACAGTGTTGTATTCCACAACATGCAGAGTTGGGAATGGGAGGATTATTTCAGATGCTGAGATTACTACGCAAGATTTAACAATTTTTCCAGAACAAAATTTGGAATAAACGTTGAGTAATTTTAGCTCCTTGTTGCATTCTGAATTCTTTTTTTTTTTTTTTTTTTTTTTTTTGGGGCATTTTAGGCCTTTTATCGACAGGACACCTGAAGAAATGAAAGGGGGAGAGACAGGGAAATGACGTGTAGCAAACGGCTGCAGGTCGGGGTCAAACCCCGGCCTGCTGCGTTGAGGAGTAAACCTCTATATGGGCGCCCGCTCCACTAAAAATGAGTGTTACAATGGACTGAATTAATAAATTGATCAACAACTTTAATAACCGATTAATCATTTTAAGAAGTTCAGCCAATAAAATGCCAGTCATTTGCACAGTATGTTCCAGCTTCTTCAGTGTGACAATTTGCAGCTTTTTCTGCCTCAAATCATCATTTACAGAATCTTTTTTATTTATTTTTAATTTTTACAATGACTTCTTTCATTTCAGACTAACTACTAATGTTTGATAAGCAGCAATCATCAGTTTAAGGATTGATTTTCATATCGTTGCTGAAAACTATCTACTTGTGTGTGACCTCTCAGACATACAGTATCAACATTGGATGTTGTAATAATCAGTTTAGTTACATATCTTGATTCAATATATCCCCCATTAGCCAGTGTAGTGTCTGTAATGAGCCTTATTAATCACAGTCTCCATGTGGAAGTAGATGCTTCTGTTTGACCACCCACCCGACCCCCTCCTCTTGTCTCTTCACCTCTCCATCTCTCCACCTGACTCATCCACCCATCTATCTGCAGTCACACTCCCGTCGGTCTGATGAGATTTCACTGACATCCTGTGCTGACATATTCAGACTATTGTTCTGCCGCTTCGGGTGGCACAGGTGGGCCTCCATCTCTCCAACATGGCCCAGTTACAAGGCAGCACTCCCTGCCAAGTCAGGCCCCGCTCATCTGGGAACAGGGGAGCTGGAATGGGTTTGACCGTATTGTGCTGCACCTGCTTCGCCCTCGCACCAGATCCCCCGGCTTCGCCTGCCATTCTGCCGCCGCACAGAGCACTTCTTCCCTCACCGAGCCCCTGTGCCGTAAAACCCGTAAAATCCACTGAACTTAGCCGCTCTGATGGCCGTGGCCAAAACAGCATCTGATGTGCCTTATTTGTTGACTGTGTGAGATTAGTTGCAGAGGGTACACGTCGAGGGGCTTACCATGCAGAGATGGAGCGAAGCCCCCACCCCTCCGTCAAACACCCACCAGCCCTGCCAAATAATGAGAAATGGAAGATTCTCCAGCTTGTCTAAGGCCCTCGTCACTGTCGGTCCGTGCGCACTTCTGCTCCCAAGCCAGACTGTAGTGCAGATACTGTAAGAGCTCCCGCAGCAGATGAACTGGCTGCTGACTTCTGCATTCACTCTGCAGCTCAGGAGCCAATGTCATGGTCACTTCTGTCCATAATACCTCAATGGGAAGCATCCACCTGGACTGTATGAGGCCTGTATGTGCAAGGATGTTCTTTTGTTGTCCTAAAAGCTGAAAAGGAAAGGGCTCAATTATGTGCACATTTAAATGCAAATTCAGTTCAGCACATGAATCATGTCTTTTTGATACCACAGTCTTTGCTTTTTCTAAACGGTCAACATTTTTACACACATCTCTGAAACAAAAATTGAAATTTTAGTGATTTCCCTCAACACCAGTGGCTGTGATCCCTTAAAGACATTCTTAGTCAACTAATAATCACAGAATTGCATTAAAAAATCTGATTCTCCAGTATGATTCTCCCTCTGCAGATGAGTGTCGTCATGCAGAAGGATCTCGTAAAACTCAAACCTTATTAAGGACCAAAGCAAAAAGTCTTTACATTTCTTAGTCAACCAAGTCAACAGTGATTAAGTGTGTAGTTGACTGAGAGAAGTGCTGGACATTAAACATACCCTTTCTACATCAAGGTCTGCATCAGCAACTAAAGTAGTACTTTCACAAAATGCTCCCAACATTGTGACTCTCTGGAAATCAGGCCTGGACAATCCAGAGAACAAGAGACACAATGACAGAGAAGAGACACCCAGAGCACATTAACATTCACATGAGAAATGAGAAAAATCAGAAAGCATATCGTCGGTCAGTAATTTCTCTCCTTACTCTTAACCAATTTTTTAACCAACATTAGCGGTTATTAACGGTTTGCTGCTTTTGTGAAAGGAAGCTTCAGCTTGATTTATTTTGGTCAGAGCATTTGTATAGACAGCATAGTGAGAGGACAGTCTCTCTAGAGCAAGCACACCATTTGTTCTTATCTGATTTCTCTGTTTTGAGCTGTGGAAACCATCCTATTCAGATGGATTTATTTCTGTTCCAGTGGGACTTTGGATAGTCTAATTATGGATAGAAGGCTGCACTGCTACAAGTCATGATCTTTTATTTACTTTTTTTTTTTTTCTCATCCTGGCACCCTCTGTCACAGGGGCACTCATATACATGTGCACTTACCAGGTGGAGATTCAGTTATGCATCTACGTGGCCATGAAAACAGGGTTCTTCAGCAGAAATGTGGCCCTGTTAACTTGGTGTGTCTAATTATTTGGCCTGCATGGGGGGGTTATTTTGGAGTTTCTTCTCATGATTGTGTGGCTTATGTGGAAGTACTGTATGTATTGCATATTAAAGGGTCAGTTCACCAACAAACTTACACAAAAACCTCATCTCACTTATTAAACATTTGAGGAACTTCTTTTGGATTAAGAAACTGTCCTGACGAGAACAAACATGGTGTGCTGTTGAGTCATTTTTCACTGTATTGAGCAGCTCAAACATAATTCCATTCGCGCCATTGCGTCTGCATAGATAGATATGGCACTATAATATTCCTGTTATTCCTGTTGAGTAGGGCACTGTCTACAGATGATGCTGCTCACTATCTCTAAATATGTATAACTAGTCAAAGGATGCACATGTCCCATGTCCCAGCAAAGATGAATGAAGAATAACTTAACTACCTTTTTATGATGTTGTGACCAGGTTACAGTAAGCACATGTAAACTCACTGACCGAGACAGAGAGAGGTGAAGAGGTGCAGAGAGTCAGAGTTGTGAGGTTGGAGGCCCGCTAGCTGCTGGGGATTTGCTGTGCGAGAGCTCCCTCTTGGTGCCAGCCGGCCTACTGTTGGTGAGCAGGCTGCCGCTGCACCGAGAGGCTCAGACAGCTGCCTAGACACAAATACACACACACATACACACACACATACACACACACACACACACACACACACACACACACACACACACAAATATATACATTTGGTGAGACTATGCACAGGGATAAGAAATTGAGATGTCCGTGGTCTCAGTACAGTATTGAAGGAACAAGAACACTTGCTGCTGCTTCACCAGTTGATGCTTGATTAGATTTAAATATAATTTCTGCCGATTGTTTAACTTTATTTGTCTTGAAATTATGCTGTCATGGATTTATCTTTGAAAAGTGTTTTATGTGTGTTAATTATGTACAACCTCTTATCTCCCATGGTTTCTTCTGCTGGTTTGTTTTTACTTGTGCATGTATCAAAAGACAAAGTTAATACATATATATCATTATTTTTATATCTTATCTACATCACTTTATTTTGAATATTTTAATAGATATTAGACATTATGACTACACTTTATGTTAATTAGATCAAATGAAAATAATAAGAAATGCTTATTATAAATTTAAGCAAATGTCAAATAAGGTCTTAAATACTGTACTTGCAGATAAGTATGAGGTGGTCATTAACTATAAAGGTTGTAATGTTCTCTCTCTTCTCTTTCTCTCTGTTTTTCAGGGTCGGTGTATTAATTTCAACCGTGTGCCGCATCAGTAGAAAAGAAAGACTACTGTGTGAAGACCAACATGTGCAGATCGCTATAGACAAGAGAAGAAGTTCAGGTTTTTTTTTTTTAAAGATCTTTAGTCCTGCGGCTAAAACCACTATCTGTTCACTCTGCTCTACTTTGTGCACAAAGTTTCTCCTTATGTTTTTTTTTTTAATGCTCTTAGACCTTTAAAGCACACTGGGTGAACTTTTAATAATAACTCTTAATCATTAAGTTATTTACAACCTATTTTCTATTACCAAAATATTTCTTTTAAATTAAAAAGTAGAAAAAAAGTCGAGCAGAAGCACAAGGCGCCCCAGAACTCAGCACTCAGACTCGGTTAGCTTTTCGTGTGCACCAAAGGCTTAACATATTCTGACCATATTGTGCCTTCTGTGAAAAACCTAATTTCATGGACACAGACGGAAACTATCTAAAGCAAGAAAAAAAAAAAAAAACACTGGAGAATGGGGGCTGTTTGCCTTTGGCGTGGAAGTCGGAATAATCCCAATGGGCCATACAAGTGCAGAAGTCCGTTGCCTTTTGGCAATGTCTCATCACAAATCCTCTCCAACTTCGGCAGTGCTGGATGCCTGGCGGCTGCCCTTTTACTGGCTTATCTTGTCATTTTAACACTGAGAAGTGCACACGCATGACAAATTGTAGACAGGATGCCCCAAGGTATTGGAAGGCACCAAGACTTTGCCCTGTAGTTTTTCGTTGTTGTTTCTTTTTTTTTTTCCTAAGACACCTTCCTTTCATTATGCACTCGGGACAAGAAAATTAATAGAGCGTTATTCGACCGCAGGACAGCCTCCTGACCAGGATGATCGCCAGCTAGGGTTTGAGGGATTGATGCCTTTAAGACCTTGACATGGCGCTTGGTGTTTTTTGCCCCTGTTTTCAGTGCAGTCTGCTCTGTGCTCAGCAAGGCGTAGCACATCACAGCCCATTAAACCAGCCTATCAGTTAAGACTTTTGAGATATAGATAGAGCTGCCTCGACACTCCTCTGCCCACCGTCTCAATCCTCCGAGGGCTTCCCTGCCGCGTCACAACTCACTAGTTCACTTGGCACCAGAATATCAAAGTTTAATTAAAATAATTAAAGGCAACAGCAAGCAGCAGCCTGTGAAGACTTGGCTGTCTCTTTTTTATGCCTTTTGACGTTGAATGACCTATTACTGTGTTATTCACAGGAAAAAAAAGAGGACACAGCGCCACAGTGATGGTGCACCACGTCCAAAACGCAAACCCAAAGTAACGGATGCGATGGACGGATAAGTATTGTTCATTTCCAGAAATTATGTCTCCAGCCCCCCCCTTCACCCCCAACTCCCTCACCCCAAAAAGCAGGGTATATATATATTTATATATATTGTGGATTTCTCAAGCGCGCTGTCATGACGCCAATCCCAAATGATGTTAGTGTGAGCGGAAACACTGTGGGGGAGGAAACAGGGCAGCAGCTGAAGAAAAAGGCTCGAATGATCCAGTCACTTCGGATGCCGTACTTCAGATGTAAAATGGATATTCGAGTCGAAACCTGACAAAGCGCGCCAGCTTTGACGGGGAAGCGGTATAGACAATGACCAGTGGCTGGGTCAGTGGGATGTCTCTGTGCAAGCAGGGAAGCTTATCAAATGACACTAAAAATAAGTTCAACAACCATCAAGTTTGAGGGGAAATGGGTGACCGTCTCACATTCGGTGGGCACGAGGGCGCACAGCGCGCAACACGCCAGTCTAATTATTCCTTTGTTTCCTCTTCGTTCCAATCGGAGGGACATAAATAATTCCAAATCAAATCCTCCGGGTGTGCTGGTATTTATGTCTGACTTAAACGTTTTTAGCCTCTTGCATAATTTTGCAGGCTGACATTTAATAGGCTCATCAGCCTCTTTCTGGACAGTCGCTGGACGAGGAAATTTTAGCACTTAGATCTTGTCTTTTTCATGTTACCACCAAGAGCACAGGAATGTTATTAACCCGAACTAATGAGATATTTACATAGCAGTCACAACACAAGTCACCCTGCTAATAACGCATTGCAAGTTCCCTCTGTGTGCTCTCCACACATCATTACACACACACACAGTATTCATTTTTTATACCTATTTTTTGTAGATTTAAAAAGAAAAAACATAATTGTTGAATTTCTTTGTGCCTTTTATAAATTGATGCCTTTTGATAAAAAATAATTATTTTTGTATTTCTGCACTTTTTAAATTAGGTTGTTTTAATGTCATTTAAACACCAAAAATAAAAGTTGTGTTGACATTTTTTCAAGTTCAAAACAATTTCACTTTAGCCAAGTTGTTCAACGTTAAATACAACTAAAACCTAAAAACGTAGATCATCACAATTGTGTTGATACACTTGTTTTATTTTTGTCAACATCTTTTTCAATTTTGGGTTTAATTTGATTTGCATGCGCAACTTTCTGCTTCGTACATTATTTACATCTAAATTAAGGTGCAAAAATTGTAATTTATCATTTAATTATCTTTATTTTTTTCTAAAAACTTTTGTCTTTCATACTGCCTTTTTATATTCACGTAGCACCTTTAAATCCAGGTTCATTTCACACAAGCTGCACATATATGTGTGAGTTGCAACCGAAATAACAAAATAAACATGTTTCCAAAGCTTTTTTTTTTTGCGAGTTTTACACTGTTTTTTATGTTGTTCTTTTTATGTACACTGCAGTCTGTTGTGTCAAATATACATTCAATGAAAAACAAAGTGTTTTTAGTTTGTTTTTTTCCCTCTCTTCTTAACACGTGGGTGTGCTGGTAGGGGTGGACCTGCTAAAGGCGATCTTTAATTGGGCCCTTACAGATTTATAGGGCCCGACAGGGAACGTGATTATACAGTGTGTGTGGACAGAGGAGTGGACAGTGTGCAGCCTCTCCCCCTGTGAAGTCAGTCACCTGAGGCACACACACACACACACACACACACACACACACAATCCCTCCAAGGTCTTCAGCGCCCCAAAAATGAGGTCTTGCATTTAGTAAAAATATGCACTCGTACACCTTCTGCTTTATCCACGTTTGCATGCGGTGACAAGATGCCAGCTGAGGGGTCTGTGTGTGTGTGTGTGTGTGTGTGTGTGTGTGTGTGTGTGTGTGTGTGTGTGTGTGTGTGTGTGTGTGTGTGTGTGTGTGTGTGTGTGTGTGTGTGTGTGTGTGCGCATCCGCACAATCACCCCTCCTCCATGTTGGAAGTAAAAGATGGAGAATGATGTGTCCTTGTTCCCACATTTTGTAGGCTAAACTCTCCTCTCATGAAGGTTGTTTAACAAAATCAGGTTTTGCTCTCATTTCTGCCACTAAAAGTGTCAAATCATCTTTTGTTGACCAGACACACACATATGTTGTACAATACAGCCATGTAAAGCTGTTACTGTGAGGAAAACATTGCCTGAGCAATAAACTGACCCATATGGTTAAAACCCCAGAGGACCTTTAAATGCTCCTGAATATGAAAAACATAACCCAAGAAAAAGCAAAAGAGATTTATATATGAGCCTTGATTTAATCCAAAATCTTGAAGTTACAAGTGGTTGAGACCAGCTAGTCTAACCCTACGGGGTCTACATCAGCAGTGGAAGAGGTTTTAGTATAATTAACTTCCAAAAAATTAGCAATACTACATTATAAATAAATACAGTTATACCCAATTTTCAAACATTTACCAAATGTAGGTAAAAGTACAGGAGAATTATCAGCAATGCGTAAAAAAAATACCAATAGTAGAAGTACTCATTTTGCATGAAGATGTAATTTTTAAGTTGGAGCTAATTTTATGTATCATCATGTATCATGTTGTAAATGCTTTTGGAAGAAAATGTTAATCAGTAAAGTAACTAGAAACTCTCAGACAAATGTATCAAAGTATCAGAAAATAGGATTATTCAAGTAAAGTATGAATACCTTATGTAACTATCTTAATCAGGGCAAAGTTAAAGAAGACTATAATCCAATAACACCCACGCCTTTCACATATACACTATCCACCAGAACTTATCAAAATAAAAATATAAAACCATAGTAACTTTTCTCAAAAGGGTTATCACCCTGATGTTCATCTGTTTACACATATTCTCATTTAACAAAATAACTTCTCAAATCCATCACTGTAAATGAAATTATTGTTTCATCTAAACTTCTGAAAATAAGTTTTGAACAAATTAGCTGATAAAACCATACATTAACAAGACTAAAGATTTATGTAAGCAATTAACTGTTTTAATAATATATCTAACAAAAAGCATATATATATATATAAAAACAAGTTTTGGTGTTTTCTCTATCTCATTAGTTTAGACATGTATAAACTGAATCCTGTTAAGCATTTAAGATGAGATAAACTTTATTGATCCAATCTAGGGAAACACAAACTGTTCTGACAAAATAAGCAGTGGGATAAAAAAAAAAACGTCTTTTGAAAGTTGTGACAGGCATCGGCACTTATTTTCTGACATTTTGTAGACTAAACAATCGATGAATCAAAATACAGCATACGCACTAAAAGATAATAAAAACATTGTTAGTTGCAGCCTTACTACGGAAACACACCCATGTTGAATGTGTAGGGGCTGCACTGATGAGCTGGAAAGAACTGGAAAAGTAACGAGTCATCAGCTCATTGTTTCCTGTCCGTTAGCTTACTGAAGTCTTCATTACAAACATTTCACTTTCAAAACGCTGCAAGAAACCAAAAAGACATTTAGCTAGTGAGTCATTGTGTGTTCCCACAGCTTTAACTGCTGATTCTGTGTAAAGTGGACTAAATACATCCTCAATGTGTCATTCTGGTCTGCAGACAGTATGGCTCCATGCAAACTAAATCATCACCATAAGCTGATTACTGCTCACCAGTTCACACAACCTCCAGCTATTAGAGACATTAGGGAGCATATTTTCATTAAGTGTTTAAAATCACTGATTTTTATAAACTGCTTTATCAAAATATCTGCTTATGCGCTCTGTTTACTGTTGTGCTTCTGATCAGCAGCAGCAGCTACAGGCTTTGTTGCTTTAAACACAGCATGCTTGCGCTAATCTGAATTTATGATTCATCCTGCAAAAGCTGATGTTTCTAGACTGTAGTCTGGTCCGCGGCCGCTGTCCAGACAGCACATACTGTCTTTGCTTTTTTTTTTTTTTTTTTGCTGTCTTTGTACAGTATGTACAAAGGGAACATTATTATTTATTAAGTTTATCAATGTAACACTGCACACTTTTATTTCCTAAACACTGAATACTTAAAGATCTATTTGATTGCTTTTCTAGTAAAAGTTAAAATTTTGTAATATTTATAGAACTAGTGTTAACTCCTACAGAAATAATTACGCATTCAGTAATTTTTTTTATTCTATTTAATAAATGCATAACAAAAAAACACGTGGATATGATTGTGATGTTAAACATTTCTACTCCCAGTCCCTCCAGAGTTACAGTACATGTACAGTATGTTGATGTGTTGTAATGCAAACAAGTGTTTTTGCAGTAGAGACAAATTACATATTTCTAAACTACATCAGCTCTCACACAGAGAGTCATAAGATCTGAGTTTAGAGGAGACAATCAGCTGATCAGAATGTCAACAATATCTTCATTGTGTCACTCAGTTTGCTGGAATTTCTATATTTTTATTCATTTCATTTAGTCAGTATATATCTTTTTTTGACTCCCAAAAAAACAAATCCGGCCTGATATGCTGAGACATTTTCGAAACTTGTGTTTTTCTCTTTAGTTTTGTGAAATCTAATTGTTCAGAGTCCTGATTTAGTCTTCAGTCAGTGCAGTTTTGTCAGTGCTTAATACAGAACAAGGACTGGAAAGAAACAGTCAAAGAATATCTAAGACAAGCAGATGAAGGCATTAACAAAGGAGGTGCAAAAAAACCAACTTATTCATGCTCAAAGAATAACTCCAAGAAAAGAAATTCTTCAAAAAAAAACTATAACCTTACAATTATAACAAACTTTACTTGCAAATAACAAATATGTTGTTTTTGTTGAATCTCTTTGTGCCACATTTTGATTGAGTTCTTTTATGAAGTGCCAGTTTGCCATTTTTCCCAGTTGAGCAGCACATGCTGCCATTCAAGCTTATACATCATGTGTAATGTAAACGGGCTCAGTATATAGCAACAGACTGTCACACTTGAACAAACAAAATACTTTGGAGATGAAAAGACATCTGAAAGAAGAATAAAGCAGCTGAATTACTCAAAAGATGTTATGTGTTTAAAGAAGCTTAGGCGCTACAAATATTCTCTATTTCGGCGGGAAGGAAATTCACAAATATGATACAAAAAAGATACATGATCAATTTGTAGAAAATAAATTAATCTGAAATGTTTTTATGACTAAATTCACATCCAATCACACGTCAGGCATCACTATAGTGATTTGTGGGTTAAAACAGGAATTTTTATGACTTTGAGAAGAAAAATATTTCACTATATCTGGTTGAGCCCTTGTCTAACATACTGATTGGAATAAAAGAGGCACACGAGGACAGCGGCATCCGAAGGTCTTTGCATTCTTCTATTTTTACATTAACACTCACAGCGAAGAAAACACCAAGTAAACTCCTAAATCCATTCTGAGCTGTTCCACAAGGTTCTGTTTTCGCAATTTGATGGAGAGGGCTTAGCTGCCATAAAATTTCAACCTCCACTTCCCCTTATAAAGTTTCACTGGCAGGCAGCGAACGGACTTAAGCAGCTGTTGCCCCCGAAAGCCCGTCTGGCTTCCCAGGTTATTCCGATTTGCACAGTTGTCTCTGAAATTTGGGTAACTGTGGGATCAAATGCTGCAACTCTGCACGGCCGCTAACCTTTCAAAGCCTGAGCGCAGACCTTGTCGCATCCAGAGGGCAGCCCAAGAACAGCTTGTTAGAGTTGACACTTGGTTTTATGCATTGTATTTCTGAGAGCATTACAACTAAATCCCCTTCACAGGCGATATGCAGGGCTGCTGTTCAGCGACGGCTGTGGAAAATGCAGGTGGGGGGATTAGGAGAGCTTGACGGCTCAGGATTTCAGAGCTTTATCTTGACGCTCGTTTCTGTGAATTTTAAAGCCCACTATACTAGATATGCTGATAAAGATATAGGACTCCTTTAAGATGATTAGACTGTATGTCAGTAATGGTGTACAGTTATTTCAAGAGAGCAGCGAGGATTCAGAAACACACATATGTATATGTAATGTAAGTCCAATCATATTACACACAGGATTTGGACAATTAAAGTATAATACAATAAAACATTATCTTAATGAAGCATGAGACAATTAAATGTGTCTTTACAAAAGCTTTGTACCTACTTAGAAGTTAGACGTGGGTAACTACTGTAAGTACATTTACTCAAGTATTGTTGAAGTATATGTAGTTTTGAAGTTCTTGTTTTGCTACTTTTTTAACCCCACTTCAATTAAGAGATTAAAAAATTGAAAAACTATACCCTTATTTATTTCACATACAAAACATGTCATGTGCCCATAAAGTATGATGCATTGTTTTAGATTAAACTACCAAACAATACTGCTTGGTATTGGTACCAACCAAAATATGTCTGAAGCACATCAGTAATAATTATTCTCTAATAATAATATACTGGGTACAGTATAACAGTCTGAAAGGGGCCGTGGTGCATGAAGATATTTTTAGTGTTGATAAAGTGCCATTGATTCAAGTACATCATGCTGATATTACTGTCATACACACTGTACTTTTTGTACATTCATTGCTACTTTTACTAAGGTAGCAAGTAGACAAAAACTTAATCTACTATATGGAACAATTTATTCCAGCAGTGTGCTAGACCAAAAGCAAGACTGTTAGACCTTATACATGGGCATACATAGACAACATGTGACAACATCTAATACAAAAATAAGAGAAAAATCTAAATGGGCAAGAAAATAAATATTTTTAATGCAGTCTGGTGCAGTATTCCATCAGTAAGAACCATAAAAACCAAAAACCACTTCACCAGCTCTTGATTTGGCTGTTGGAACAACTAAAAGATGGCCTAGTTATTCATATTTCCTAGAAGAAAGTTGCATCTGATAAGCAGGTCAGGGAGATATTGTGGAGCAAAGCCAGCAGGTAAATTATCTGGTTAGTTCTTCCACTAGAAGAGAAGATCAAGGTTATTTTTTTTAAATAATTTCCTTAAGAATACTTTAATGTTTAATGTTGGTCAGCACATGCAAAAGGTTGCCGATGCCATTTTACCTCTCCCACCTATTGGTACAGGCACAGAAGAAGAAAAAATAACTTGTTTTACAGCATCCTGCTTTTGCACCTAAATCTGTGCCGCGCTCAGAGATGCTCCTGCTAGGTATGAAATAATGATGGCACAATATGTGTGTTGAAGCTCCGCGGGGGCATATGTTGAGTCAGAGGGCCGAGCTAGATCACCTGTCCGGCCGGGGGGGTCGGCAGGCCGTCTGGAGCCTGCTAATGATAATCCTCCAACATACTGACTGTCAGCTCATGGCAGGCCTTCTCCAAGCAGCAGATCCATACAGGCAGCCGCAGTTGCTTCTGCTCTGCGTCTGAACCCATATTGACCCGGCACGGAGGCTGATGGAAGGTCTTCTGAGCCAATCGCGTCGGGCTGTGTGAGCCTGTGCCATCCCAGTGGGGGTGGAGCTGTGTCAGACCCGGGTCGAGTCACCTTGCCAGCAGCGCTCTGTGTCGCGCGCTAATGAAGGCCGAGGGAAACTTTGGCTGGAGGTGTTTGCATGTAATCATGTCACATTTCAGAAGAGGCACGGGCAGAGGAGGCAGCAGATCGCCTCGGACTTCTCCAGCAGATGTTTGGAAATGGTGCTAATGTTGTGGATTATGTCTGTGGGTGAACACGCAGCAAGAAACTTAAAGTACAACTGAGTTAACTTGGGTGAAATGTGCCTTTAACAGAAGTATATGCATAAAATATGTCTTATAACCAGTTTTATGGAAGTGTTAATGTAATCATATCAGCCGTTCCAGTGGTGCATTACATTTGATTTAAGTTAAATTACACTTTGCTGGCTTAAGTTAATTCTGTTTATTACATTAAACTTACATTTTCAAATTAATTATGCTGCAACATATCAAACTATTTGGCTCATTGCTCCTGTGGGTGTCTGATGTGTGCAGGAATAAAGAAAGCAGATGTAAGGTATCAAATTTAGATGCATTTTTATCTAAACTTGAAGCTCTGTCTCAAAATTTAGTTAAGTGTTCACATTCTTACATTCGCAGTGAGAGCGACCATCGAGGTGAGCAGAAAGTTTCTAGCAACCTCTACCAGCATCAAAAACCTGGAGTGGACAACCCAAGCAGCCCAAGCTGACCAATCACAGGTGTTGTTGTTTCCACATGATATCTTTGTAACCACTGTAGCTCTGATGTGTTTTGATGAGTTACATTTTTGTTACAGCAGCTACGTGCGTAGTCCATGACTGCTTAAAAATGCGATCAGACGGCAGCCCCCTCGTTTATTTGATCGGATCCAGTCCATCCATGCAGCGGGGGTTGCAGTCAAAGCGTGCTTCAGCAAAACATCATAGGGACGTCCTGCAAAAAGTTATTTTTTTTTGTGATCAAATATTTTTATTATAAAATTAACAAACAATATAATGAGACATGAGAACGCGTCTCAGGACCAAAAACACAGAGTGGAAAGACAGGGACGGGGATGAACTAATAAAAACACAACATTAGGAACAGAGTCTGCAGCTTAATAATAAGACATAAAAAACAGACATACACACACACACACACACACACAAAAAAAAAAAAAAGACATTGACAGATTGAAGAACATAAGACATATGGGACCAAACACATAGAAGTAAGGAGGCTAAAGCACAAGTCTACAGCATGAATTTCAAGGATTCAGCAATGTTGATCTAAGTGTCCAATGTCTTTTGTGGTGCTCCATTTATGTGAGTTCTTCTCTGCTCTATCTTTCTATCTTTCCATTTGTGTGCATCCATGTCCTAGAAATGCTTGTTACTAACCTAGCTCCGGAGAGTCATTCCCCGGAGTCCTTATGTTCTTTTTCCCCCAGCATGTTTTCCTTGGATCAGGGTGGCCCCAAAATCATGGTTGCAGCTGTCGCCATGGTCCCGCTACACGTCCTGCAATGCCCTGCTACATCCTGCTATGCCCTGCTGTGCCCTGCTACGTCCTGCTGTGCCTTGTAACGCCGCACAGTGCCCTGCTATGCCATGAACTACTACAAAGAACTACTACAAACTACTATTTTTTTGTGACTGTTATTGCCACTCTTCATTGTAACCCCAACCGGTCGTCAGACACCGCCTACCAGGAGCCCGGGTCTGACCGAGGTTTCTGCCTAAAAGGAAGTTTTTCCTCGCCACTGTCGCACTGTTGCTTGCTCTGTAGGAAAATACTAGAACTGTTGGGTCCTTGTAAATTCTGGAGTGTGGTCTAGACCTACTCTATCTGTAAAGTGTCTCGAGATAATGCGTCATAGTATCATTAATCAAGGCAGATATTTTGGTTGCGATATTGTTCCAGAACTGATCAACAGGAGAGCAATCCCAGATCATGTGAAGATATTTACAGTACCTTAGGCTTTTTCACAGGGGTGAGATATGTCCTATGAATGAAATTGTAGTGAATCTGCTGATGGTCTGGATTTGGTGACACTTCTGGAATGTTAGACCATACATCATGCCAATTAAAATCTACGCTCCGGTCTGGGCAATCACGTTACCAGACCCTCTCAATAGGATGGCCTAATAGGCCAGATATCATCAAAAACTGATGAAAATCTAAAGCCTGGATACCATACCACAGGTTTTTGGCTGCTCAGTAAAGAGTTTCTGAATAGGATGGATGGGCAAAGATTCTGCCAGAGGACATTGTAGTGCTCTGGTCCCCGGTGGCGTTTGCATTCGACCGATCAGTATTTGTTTCCCACACAGCATTGAAATCTGCACCAACAATAAAAGAACCGGTAACACCAGTATATTGGTGAGCGTATTATAGAAATTCCCATCAAAAACATTTGGAACATAAGCTGACACAAGTGCAATTTTCCTAGCACCAAATTCTATTGTGGTGATCACAATCCTGCCTGAGTCATCTGACCAAGAGGACAACACTTTAAGTGGGAGATTCTGTTTGACATCATTGGTTACTCCTTTTGTTTTAGAACTTGCTGAGGAGGATGCAATTGTATAACAGAATCTATTGGCTAAATGGCTGGTATCTGCTGTTATTATACCTGTAAAAATACAATGTCAACATTTCTCTTTTTTAGTAAGCCCAGAGTTCTGGCTCGTTGATGAGGAGCATTTAGTCCGCCACAATTCCAAACTAAAAATGAAAAATTACCCATTTAAAAAAAAGCTGCATTCCAAATGAAAGAATATGTGGATATTGCTACTGTCTTTCGTTTTGTTAAATCCTACAAATAGTGCATGTCAAGTTAATACACAAAACATGTCAAACGCATAGCAGGAACATACGAGATACTGACACAAAAGGGAAGGCGAGAGAAGGGGGAAACATAGCCAGAAGGCTAACACTAAAAGTCTGTGCTCAAGATTGAATACGGGGCAGCAAAAAGAAACACTAGCCCATAATTACGTGGTTGCAACATCAACTTGTTCCACTCTAAATTAACATAAAAATAAACGCATTTCACGCCAACAAGAAACAAAAAGCACAAAACAACAAGCACATTAGAAAGGAAATTCTAGCCTAGCATTGACAAAAAAGTTGAACCAGGCTCAAATTTTGCTGAGCCTGAAAAATGCTGCAATGGCCAATCAGATACAGGCAATCACACTTTTCAGGACTTATCAACCGTCAGTGTATTATTTATTAGTAGATGGCGGTTGACACGCCCCCAGTTTGGAAAAGCAGGCATGAATACTAGAAGGGCATATAAGCAAATTACTGCTGTGGACGGGGGTAAACCAAATGTAGTGTCAAAAGACAGGGCTGTCTGAAGGCAGGTAAAGCAGTGGAAACATCCGAATAATAGCATACATTTAAACTGATATTATTAGATTTATTATTATTATTATTATTAGATTAAACTTTTTTTTTAGGTGGGCCTTTTTGTAGGTGGCTAAAATACATTTAGCTGTTTCCCCTGGCCAGAGCACTACATTGATTAGCTTCCGTGTTGGGACTCCTGTCTGCTTCTCTAAACTGGGGGTGTGCCAACCACCATGTAGGTATAAAACACTGACTATGGATAAGTGCTTCACACAATCCCACTTCAAGAAATCCAAAATATCCCTTTAAGAACTTGCACTCAATGACTCCATTAACCTTTCACCTTTATATAATGGTTGTTTTATGCAGTCTGAGCTGTAAAAACTCATACTTCTATTTCATGGTAAAGTAATTTGATGTTAATACATAATACATTTAAAACTTTTTTTAAACTAGGGCCAACATGTTCGCATTGCTAATGCTTGAGACATATTAAGTCCTGCCTGTCTCTCCATTTTCTCCTCCCTCTGGAGATTCGTCTCTGAGCGTCCAGTCCCAGTAGGTCCCTAATCTAGCCCGGGTCGCAGGAGGGACGGCAGATCCGCAAAGCTGTTTACAACCTCCGATGCCGCACTCGCTGGGCCGAACAAACACAGCCCTCCCACACGGCCGGTGCCACTTCTCTCCATGGCTGGCATCATTTAACATTACAATATTTTCCCGGTGTTTGCCCACGGATGATGAGGCTCTCATTGCTATGCATGTGCCAGATGAATCATAAACCTATACCATATGCCATTGCAATTTGCTGATGGGCCCAAGCTGTTTTGGTGGATATAAAATCCTGGGATTATGGAGGCTTGATCCTCAGTGAATGAAGGGAGAGATGGACAGGGCAACATAGAGAGTGAAGGGGGTAAAGGTGGAGAGTGATCCACCCTCTCTGCTTTTCTATTGGTCCACAGCTTAGCGAGTGTGGAAAGGTAGGCTAGGGCTTCAGATTGGCACCTCCCAAATTGTCTAATCCACCAAAGGCTGTGAGGTAAAAGCTCAACCTGGTGGTTTGTGAAAGCAAACAAACCATTTCATGTGCACACAGACAACAACATGTTAGTCACCTTGTCCCCAGTGTCATACGGTGGTAATTGAAGTAGCTGTTGAAAACAAAGGGACAAAAGCCCTCGGGGAGTTGCTGTTGTTGTCATTCTCCTCCCTGAAATCGAGAGTATTACATATGGGCCAATCATCATTTGTGTTGGCGCTAAAGCTCTTATTTTAGATAAAGCATGTTTATTGACAAAAGGTAAGGAAGGCCTCAATGCAGGGAGATCATTTTGATTGTTAACCCAAAAACAGGAATAAAAAGCTTAGTTTGCATTAGTGTGGGTGAATGTTTTTGTTTTTCACCGCACAATACCTGAGATCTTTCTAAAAAATATCTGCATTCCACCTGACATGCTTCCCAATTTTACTGCTATATTTGTTGTTGTAGAAGGCTAATAATTAAGATAATGAGACAATTATGTTATATTCTAATGTCTCTAATATTATAGTAGTAGTGTTTCCTTTAACTTTGAAGAGTGTATAAAGACAAAATCAAAATATTGTTTATTCTTAGGGACTGAAAAAATATGCATTATGTGTCTATTGAAGCTGTGGTAAAGAACATTATAGGATGACTTTAATTAATGAGGCAGTGTCATGTAAATATTTTTTTAGTGGACCTATTATGCTTATCCTTATTCACTGTCATATATCTTCAACACATTCTCACTCCCATTGTGTAAATTATTGATGTATGCCCATATGCCTTTGGCGTTGTTATTGATGCTAAAAGTCTTCTTTGGCGTCCTATCAAAACACTCGTTATCTAAACACGCTTGGTCGGGACTATATGCGTCACTTTGGACGCTCTGGGTTGGACATAAGAACGGGACAGTTAGGTTTAGGGAAAGATCGTTGGTGGGCTTATTAAAGGTGCGTTTCTATGACACGCTGGACAAGAACAGGACAGTTGGGTTTGGGAAAATATTGTGGGTGGGGTTATAAAATGTTTCAGTGACTCAGGACAATAACAGGGTGAAAGTCCTGTGTTGTTTGACCCATCCACCCCCCCAACAGGCCTCCCTACACCGTTGTTGCTCTTAATACTACGCAATTTTACAGCGCCGCGGTCACGCTGCTGCTCTGCCCGGTGCGTTCCATACACACAATGAAGATTGCTTTTTGCGTCCCATACTGACGCTGGAAGACCTCTGCCCAAGCGTCCGTATGTTATGTCATCTTAAAATATTGGATGTTCGTATTAAGCTTTTTAAAGCTTTAAATAATGAGGTAAACATATGTAAAGTCATTTCTGTGAGCAAATACCTTGGTTTCAGATTGTTCTGACGGCTCCTCTTCCAACAGTTGTTTCTACTGTCAGGCGACAGGGTTGTTGTGTTTAGCCCACATTTAGAATTTTTTTTTTTTTTTTAATTGTGGCTGTTAAAAGTGACCATTCATATCTTGAGTATTTACACACTGCTGATCTAGATCTTAAGTCTCGTGGAGGCCAGTAGGAAACAACAGGCCCACTGTTTACTTGTGGTGTGAAAGGTCAAAAACAAATCAATAAACAAGTAAAGAGGCTTAATTCATTTTCAGGTTTTGATTAATATCAATATTTGGCTTATGGACTGAGAATTCATGTCACGCTACAGGCAACGGAGGGAGGCTTAAGGATTATGTTTTGCAGCAGCAAACAGCTGAGCCGTTTTAATTGAAAAACCCTTACGGTCCAACTTTCTATTTAACTTTACTGCACTTTCTAAAGGTCACCTGAAGTTAAACCTTTGCTAGTTTTTAAAGGTTTAATATATCATTTCTTAAGTAATTGCACAATAGACTTAGGAGCACCAGTGACAAGAGACTGTGTTAACCACCATAACTCAAACTAACAGCATGTATAAGCGATTACCTCGTACTTTTTAATTGAGTGGGTTCAGAGAAGCTCTAACTTCCGAGTTTTACGGGTCTGGAGTCTTTTAACGGCTCAGCCACAGTAATTTGATAATCATTTTCATTTGGTAGAATGCTGGCGATCAATCTGATGGATGACTTCATCAATCCTTATAACACAGTCGTATGGGCCGCGGAGTCTTGAGTGGAAGTCGAGAGGCCATGAATCGTCCCTTTATGAATCACATTCCAACTAAAAGTTGATTAGTGAGCTATTGCAGCAGCCGCACTTGATATTCATTAGGGTAAGGTGTTACTGCCAGCGTTACATGGTTTGTGACAATAAATTTCCCATTTGCATGAAAATGGGCTCAGAAATTTAAATGGCAAAAATACAGTCTAGTTCGTTGAAGCACAGTTTGGCAGTAAGGAGTGATTTATTCATGTGGCTGGCAGGATGTTGGACGTTAGCATCTGAAGTATGTGGTGAAGAGTGCCGATACTAAATTTCACTTGGTTTCAGATTTCTTTAGGATGTTTAAGAATCAATTTAATTTCCCATTTAAATCAACATTTCAGGCGTTTTGCTGATCCACAAATCCTCAAAAAGTACCTTAAATCAAACAAGGTCACATTCCTAGATCAACAACATAACAATTGACCAATGGAGCATGGTATTCAGAGCCAAAAGTGCCCAAACAAATCCCACTCTTGATCCCAGATTCATCATGTACAACACTTACATGATAATTCCCTGGCTGCCTCCTCCTCTTACCCCGCTGGCCAGCCTTTTGTTTCCTTTCAGCTCCGTTGTGTGTTCAAACAATCGTTCAGTGAATCATATTTGTACCATCCTATTAATAATTGAGATTATCCTCATGATTATCCTGTTTTGCAGACAAGCTTTTCAGACCAGCAGATTATGAGGAAATAGTGATAAAAGGACTTTGGTATCCCCGTAAACATACAGTAAGTTTATATTACAATTAATTGGGATTTTTAATTCATTTTAATTAGGGCTGTCAAAATTAGCGCGATAATAACGAGTTAACGCAATCATATATTAATTCGATTAAGAAAAATGTGTTGTTTCAATTAACCCGTTGTCTTTGACCCCTTGAATGACCCGTATTGAGGTGTTTGCACAGGGCGCGCGACACTGATGAACAGTAGCTGTGCCGCCAAGTGGTAGTCTCATAGAAGGGTGTGCAGCCAGATTGAAAAGAATCAGCACAGAAGTTGAATTATGGAGAAAGAAGGGATAATGGATGGGAAGTTTATTTTCAAAACTTTGCCAGATAGTACACTTGACAAAACGAAAGTTATATGTAGCATTTGTCGAGCTGAGTTTAGTTATCACCGTTAATACATCCAGTCTGAGGTATCACTTGCAAGCCAAGCACACAGATCCACGGAGCTCTGGTTCTATCACTAACGTCACGACAAACTACACACCGTTTTTAGAAGCAGATCGATGGATACGGTTGACCTCCAGTAAACTGACCCAAGCTATAGCTTAATGGATAGCCACAGCATGCAGACTAGAGGATGGATACCCGACCGAGCCCGGTCGGGACCCCATACCTTCAAACCCGATATCATCGGGCAAAGGTTCGGACAGGAAGATATTATGCTTCGGGTTGGGTCGGGCTCGGTCACATCAGCCGATAAGGCATTGAACATTTTGAATTTAAAACAGCTTAAAAATAAATGTCAAATATTACCCCTAACATCCGCAAACTTCCTGTGTGCTGTGACAACTGAAAGCGTGCGTTTTAAAGTCTTTAATGTGGAGGCTGGCACGCAACGATGGAAGATGTTAAATTTAGAAGTTGGCCGCAGGAGATTTTAAAACTATTGAAAGCGAAGGAAAGTCAGCTGTGCATTGATGCGCTTTAACTGTGTTATTAACTCGCTGGTTTTTGGCTCGGACAGAAATATCTTAATGCCTGTCGGGCTGGGTGGGTTCGGTTACTGTTTATCTTGGCCAGCCGGGCTCGGACAGAAAAATCCGGCCCGATCCGCACTCTAATGCAGACCTGTTTATATAGTGGAAGACGAAGGTCTCCGTGATATTATCCGGATTGCCTCCGGTGACCTCACGTACGAGTTGCCATCCAGGGCCACAGTCATGTCCAGGATACACGAGTGGTATGACACAGAGAAGGCAAAACTAGCTACGAATTTGGACAACACAGCTTCTGTCGCGCTTACTGGTGACTATTGGACATCGCTAGGTAATCATAGCTATCTTGGAGTAACAGCTCATTACATCGATCAGGAGTGGAAGCTGCATTCACATTAGAGTGCGGATCGGGCCGGATTTTTCTGTCCGAGCCCGGCCCGCGTCCGACAGAGCAGTAACCGAACCTGACCCGAGCCCGACAGGCATTAAGATATTTATGTCCGAGCCCGACCCGAGCCCGACACAGTTAAAATCGCATTTGTTTCTCATACTAATGACACATGTACGTTTGTTTGTGTGGAAAGCTTTTATTAAGCAATTGTAGGAAGGCATTGGGAAATGTCAACAGATGAGCGCATCAATGCACAGCTGACTTTCCTTCGTTTTCAATAGTTTTAAAATCTCCTGCGGCCAACTTCTTTTTAACATCTTCCATCGTTGCGCTGCCACATGTAGCTTATACGCACGTCTTTTGTTGTCACAGCACACAGGAAGACGGATGTTAGGGTAATATTTGACATTTATTTTAAGCTGTTTTAAATTCAAAATTTTCAATGCCTTATCGTGTTGATGTGACCGAGCCCAACCCGAACCCTCGAGCATCCTTTCAAAAATCTGTCGAACCCGCCCGATCACTCGGGTACCGCCGGGTCCCGTCGGGCTCGGGTCGGGTATCCATCCTCTAATTCACATGCATTGACTGTAATGAGAACTGATGAGAGGCATATGGCTGGCATATGGCTTACGAATCGAATCATTTTATGGATGTGGCGGGTCAGTGGAATGAATGTCAACATCCATATCAGAATTTTTTTTTTTTTTAGTTCCACTTGAAAGGTCTACTTTCTGTTCTGCCCACAGACTGTCAACATCATCAGAAATTATTTTGTTTTTTGTTCCACTTTACATTCAATAATTGTAAGTAACTTCTTGATTACAAATGCAGTAAGTGACAGCCAGTCAATAAAACCCCCTTGAGATCAATTGGTCTAGTTTTTACTTATTAAGTACATTTGGTATGACTGACAATGTGCCATTACATTTGATAATCTCATTTAACTTCAATTGGAGTGGATTTCAAATAGAATTTTAAAAATGTGATTAATCGTGAGTTAACTCACCATTACTATGCGATTAATCAACTAAAAAATGTTAATCGTTTGACAGCCCTAATTTTAATTCATTGGGATTTTTCAGAGAATTCAGCCTTTGTTCACCAAGTTAGAATTAAAATAAGAGAATAAAAATGGATGTTGTTTCTATTTGTGACCCACTTTTTCACACTTTTCCATTAGTGAGATTTAGAGATGTTGGTAAAGGCAAATTTACAAACTTTGGACCGAGCCAAGCCAGCTGGTTCCTCTGCTTCCAGTATGCTAAGCTAGGCTAACAATGATCTGCTTCCAGTTTTGTACTTAAGAGGGGTACAGCAAGAGAAAGAAAGCTTGGAAAGTCTTGAACTATTCCCTTTGAGGCCAAAAAGAGACTTGTTGCTGCCACTTTTATGTCAGTGCTGGATTATGGCGATGTTATATACAGTGGGTACGGAAAGTATTCAGACCCCTTTAAATTTTTCACTCTTTGTTTCATTGCAGCCTTTTTCCAAAAATCAAAAAAGTTCATTTTATTTCTCAGTAATGTACACTCAGCAACCCATCTTGACAGAAAAAAACAGAAATTTAGAAATTTTTGCATATTTATTAAAAAACAAAAACTGAAATATCACATGGTCATAAGTATTCAGACCCTTTGTTCAGTATTTAGTAGAAGCACCCTTTTGATCTAATACAGCCATGAGTCGTTTTGGGAAAGATGCAACAAGTTTCTCACATCTGGATTTGGGTATCCTCTGCCATTCCTCCTTGCAGATCCTCTCCAGTTCTGTCAGGTTGGATGGTAAACGTTGGTGGACAGTCATTTTCAGGTCTCTCAGAGATGCTCAATTGGGTTTTGGTCAGGGCTCTGGCTGGGCCATTCAAGAACAGCCACAGAGTTGTTGTGAAGCCACTCCTTCATTATTTTAGTCATTTGCTTAACATCATTTGTCTTGTTGGAAGGTAAACCTTCGGCCCAGTCTGAGGTCCAAAGCACTCTGGAAAAGGTTTTTGCCAGGATATCCCTGTACTTTTGCGCATTCATCTTTCCCTAGAATTGTTATTAACCATGTCTCCTGTCCCTGCAGCTGAAAAAATATGACCCCCCACAGCATGATGCTGCCACCACCATGCTTCACTGTTGAGACTGTATTGGACAGGTGATGAGCAGTGCCTGGTTTTCTCCACATATACCGGCTTAGAATTAAGGCCAAAAATTTGTTCTATCTTGGTCTCATCAGACCAGAGGATTTTATTTATCACCATCTTGGAGTCCTTCAGGTGTTTTTTAGCAAACTCCATGCGGGCTTTCATGTGTCTTGCACTGAGGAGAGGCTTCCTTCGGGCCACTCTGCCATAAAGCCCCGACTGGTGGATTGCTGCAGTGATGGTTGACTTACTACAACTTTCTCCCATCTCCCGACTGCATCTCTGGAGCTTAGCCACAGTGACCATTGGGTTCTTCTTTGCCTCTCTCACCAAGGCTCTTCTCCCCGATATTTCAGTTTGGCCGGACGGCCAGCTCTAGAAGGGTTCTGGTCGTCCCAAACGTCTTCCATTTGAGGATTATGGAGGCCACTGTGCTCTTAGGAACCTTAAGTGCAGCAGAAATTTTTTTTGTAACCTTGACCAGATCTGTGCCTTGCCACAATTCTGTCTCTGAGCTCTTCAGGCAGTTCCTTTGACCTCATGATTGTCATTTGCTCTGACATGCACTGTGAGCTGTAAGGTCTTATATAGACAGGTGTGTGGCTTTCCTAATCAAGTCCAATCAGTATAATCAAACACAGCTGGACTCCAATGAAGGTGTAGAACCATCTCAAGGATGATCAGAAGAAATAGACAGCACCTGAGTTACATATGAGGGTCAGATGGCAAAAGGGTCTGAATACTTATGACCATGTGATATTTCAGTTTTTTTTTTTAATAAATATGCAAAAATTTCTAAATTTCTGTTTTTTTCTGTCAAGATGGGTTGCTGAGTGTACATTACTGAGGAATAAAATGAACTTTTTTGATTTTTGGAAAAAGGCTGCAATGAAACAAAGAGTGAAAAATTTTAAGGGGTCTGAATACTTTCCGTACCCACTGTACATGCATTCGTCAACTCAAAGCTTGAAACTTCTGGATACTGTTTACCACGGAGCTCTTAGGTTTATCACTAACTTTAGAGCCCTTACTCATCACTGTTCATTGTATGATCGGGTTGGTTGGCCTGCATTGTCCACCCGTAGATCTAATCATTCTACACTCTAATTTATAAGGCTATGCTTGGTCTGCTTCCCCCATACCTTCAAACCTATATCATAAAGAAAGGCACAGGAAGATATTATCTTCGTTCTGATGACTCATTATTGTTATCTGTCCCTCAAGTCCGGACTGAATTAGGAAAAGGGGCGTTTAAGTATGCGGCCCTCTTTGCTTGGAACCAGCTGCAAATTGTCCTGAATCTCCAAGAGATGGTTTCACTGGCTGCTTTTAAAGTCCTTTTAACTGACATGGAGGCTGGACACACTGGCTGTAGTTGTTATGATTGATTATTCTAACGATCCTTGTTGTTATTCACTATTGTTGAAATTTAGATATTTTATGACCTTGTTATTCACTATTTATTAACAGCATAAAGTGTTTTATGTTTTATGTTCATGATATATGTTATTTGTTGTCTGCAACCTTGTTGTTTGTGCTGCTGTTTATCTTGGCCAGGACGCTCTTGGAAAAGAGATTTTTAATCTCAATGAGTTTTCTTTCTGGTTAAATAAAGGTAAATAAATAAAAATAAATAAATTTGTTTTTGGTCTCTATTTCTGGTTTGTTTGACTGTTGTTTTCGTATTCCTGCGCTCGTTTTTTGATCCCTGGATTTAGTTCTTTGCCTGCCCATCTCAGTACTTCCTTTGTTTGTTTGCTTTTTCTTTATTTAACTCTCAAGCTCGATGTTTTACCTGCGTCCTCTCTGCAGTTGGGTCCACCATTTCATGCATCTCTCAACACGACCCCTAGGAGTATTTTATAAATTAGCGTCCCTAGCGGTAGCAGGAAATATGACCAACTGGAGCCTATCAGGAGCATTTCTAAAGGTAACGTCTGCGTTTTTAAACACTTTAAGTTTGTGAAACGGGTTAGGTTTAGGCAACAAAACTACTTGGTTTTAGTTAAGTTTAGAAGAAGATCGTGATTTGGGGTTTGTTCCCATCGTAATTAATACATCCACAAAACTCAGCCACCCGTCTACTTACTGACCCCAGCACCAGAGAGCACATCACCCCAGTCCTCCTAGACATCCACTGGCTCCCTATCCAACACAGACTCCAATTCCAAATTCTCTTTATCACCTACAAAGCTCTCAATAAACTCGCCCCCTCCTACCTCTCTAACGTCCTGCACCGTCATACCCCACCCGCAACCTTCTTTATCCCTCTCACTCGCCAAAGGCACTGGACCTGGGGGGACAGGGCCCCCTCCCTCGGGATCTCTCTTTCCCCCCCAACACCTCAGACTTTCCACATCACTCGCTTACTTCCAAACCACACTCAAAACCCATCTCTTTTAACTTGTAATCAAATTAAAAACAGCTCATTCATGTTTTTCATAAATAAATAAAAAGTTCAGTAAATCCCTAAAAAAGCTGCTGTAGTTTTTATCAAACAATTACTCAAACTACAACAATGGAGCTCTATGGCACAGAGGAAGAAGACATATCGGGCTTTGATACACACACAGTACTTATTAGGAGATGCATTTATCGTTGGTTTGGTCTTACTATAGAAAATCCCCAGCTTCATCTTTTTAATTATGACACAAAATCCAATTACCTACAGTATACTGTATATTGATGCTGTTGGCTAAAACATGTTATAAAGTAATGGGCATTAAAAGCATGTCTTAATGGTAACGCATCAGAGACGGCTGTCTTGTACACACAATTATAGTAAGCCTCAGGGAGAGAAAAATTAAACTTCTTCTCTATCTCTATCATTTAAATGTCAACACTGGGGGTTACTTTCATTTACATGTCAATGTGCACATCAATACTAACTTTTGTGGAAATTGACATTTTTATCAGTGCATGTGCTGTGTGGATACAGTACATGAATTAGTACATGTAGATAATAAAGTACCCAACTCAGACTTTCAAAATCACTTGCTTACTTTAAAACCACACTCAAAACCCATCTCTTGAAAGCAACTTTTAACTTGTAACCAAATTAGCTGTTTTCCATTTATTTTTGTTTTTGATCCTGTTTCTATGCTGTTTTTAATATTTATCTCTAGTTGTTATTGTTGTTGTTAAACTGATCTTGTTGTTTATTGGCATCTTTACCTCGTAAACTTTTAAAGCGCTGTATAAAATAAATGTATTATTATTATTATTATTAATTATTATTATTATTGTCATATCTATATTACAGGATATTTGACTCACTTTTGTATCAAATCCTTTTTGGACAATTGCCTGGGACAGCCTCAATCATCTCACCTGCCTGGACGGATGAAAGAGAAAGACATTTAGACAAAGTGAGAGTGGCCCCCGGGGGTCTGAATGGCTCTGCGGTGAATACTTTCATCTCCATCTCTATATTCCCTTGACGTCTTCTCACCTGTGGAAGCCCCCGGGCACAGGTTGACCTTTTCCACAACCCTCCACTCGTTTCTCTACCTAACCTTCACTCTCCCATCTCAGCTGGAGAGAACACACTCACTGATATGAGGCTTTCACTACAGGCCTGACAGCAGCAGTATCACCACCGTATGTCGCCACTTTTCGCACCACAAAAGCAGCAGGCTTCAAGTACAAATTCTTATCAGGTGCCTCATGTAACATTTCAAATCATCATATTAAATAGGAAGTTTTGGTTCAGCTGCTAGAAAAAAATCTACCTTTGACCTTTTTTACCTTTTAGAAGTAACTGACATAGTATTTCACTGAATCCGGTTCAAACACATAACAATTTTGTCATTTGGCGAAACATTAGTATTTGTTTGATCTGTTACGATTTATTTATACTGCCTCATTGCTGTTAAAGAGCCATGCAAAGCCATGCATTTTTGCAAAGTATTTATGAACGGGCTTCTTTGCGACAAGCAAATAGAATTGTTATTAAGATGTCTCGTGTTCTGTACGCAGAATATGAGCTGCTGCCATCCGGTGGGTGGTTTAGAGTTCCTCACTGCAGACTAAACCACTTAAAAAACTAATTCATCCCAGTGTCTGTTAAGCTCCTAAATAACCGCAAGGAAAAGGTAAAACAGGCTTGCATGATGATTGAGATTTTTAATTGTTGTACTTGTGGTCTCTCTTTTTTAATTTATTTAATTTGTTTATTTAGAGTAATGTTTAACTAATACATTGCGTGATACCATGTTGGGTTTTATACACCATCAGGACCATAGTAAGGTCTGTTGTATAGTATTGTAGAGTATCTGTTGTTTGTACATGCTGTCTGTGTTTATTCCTTTTTTCTATGGCTGCAGCATGGGTTAAGTGCCAAAAACAAGTTAATCTTGAATCTTGTTTGTTTTTCAGCTCCTTCACACCAGGAATTTAATTATTTTTAATAAGATAGATTTAGTTGCCAATTGAAAGTTGCCAGTTGAATTGGTTTGTGATCTGATCAGGGCGTCTTACTTCAGTGTTATTGTGGGGAAATTACATATTCCACTGGCTTGAGTAGATCAGTCTGCGGTAATCTGCGTTTTTATTAGTTTAGACCTAAATAGATCTGTGTTTTGTTTTTGTTTTTTAAAGGAAGGATCTGCATTGGCTGTACTTGAATTGCTGTACGAGTGAGAGCATGAATTAAGATCCAGGAAGCCCAGTTTGAGTAATGGATCAAAGAGTTCAAGCCTGATCAAATGGCATAACACTGCACAACAGCTTAGATAGCCGCTTCCATGATAACAATACCTACATTTATGTGTCAAGTGAGGTAAATAGTATGACACCATTCTTGTTACAAATTCATCTACCAGGAAGATGTGATTTCACATATTTGATTTGCCACAGCAGTGCGTTGCCAGATGGCAAAAGTTGAGCCTGGTGAAACGTTATTTGCAATTATCTGGGGAGCCTCTTTTTTGTGGCCCTCGCTTTAAAAAAAAGAGGCTGTGTTTTTGACATGGCTCTCATCCACGCAACTGTAGGTCAAAGAGACTTACAGAGGAGTTAATGTGCACACTTTCCTAAATGCAGCATTGGCCCAATCCCAAAGTCCAGACTCACAGACCGAGCCCTTTCCGTGAGTCTGCATCGATGCAGACTTCACCAAAAGGAATTACCCACAGTTCAAAGCGTTGTGATATTTACTGCGGAGACCATAGGGAAATCTGGAATTTACAAAGGTAAACAACAGAACGACACATGACCACGGAATGGAACAGACTTGTTGTCCACGTTGTAAAACAAGAATTTGAAAAAATGTGACATCAGCCAGCCGTCTCCTGTGAATGAAAATACCCAAACTTGCAAGTGTCGTAACATATTTGTTATTAACCGTTGCCAATGTAACATGATATTGTGAAATGCTGTCCCAATCCTATTTATACCCATCTGAGCCCATGTGGCCTTACACTTATCACCTGAGATCGATTAAGTCTGTGAGTCTTTAGTCTTTAGTCCTCAGGGCTCACTTTGGGATTGGGCTAATGTGTTGTGTGGCCCAAAGAGTCAGACAGGATGATTGTTGATCCACCTTCCGTCAGGGTGCGGGTTTGAAACAGCTGCACACATGTCTCCCGTATACAGTTGCAAAGATATTGTTGTATTTTCCAATTGCGGGGAACAAACTCATGTGAATCCACTGGAGGATCTGTAGCAATCAGGCCACTGATGTTGGGTCAGAAAAAGATGTGTTTGCTGACATATTACACACTTTAACTACTGCAGTTCTTAAAGGACAAATCCGGCGCAAAATGAACCTATAGGTTAATAACACATGTGTACCCAGTTGACCGTTCTCTGGGATATGTTTTCATGCTAATTGAATGTGACCAGTTGTACGTATACAGGCGGGCAACATCTTGGGAAAACAGTCATGACCAGTCAAACAACAAACGTTGTGCTCGAGCTATGTTACTGGTTACTGGTTACACGTTGTTCGTCTGGTTGTGACTGTTTTCCAAAGATGGCGCCCGCCTGTATACGTACGGCGGTAACGGTACTGTCTTTATAAATATTTATTTTAATATACTGTCTGTACACTTACAAATGTCTTAATGCTTTGGTTTACATGTACAGTAGGTACCCTCATTATGCTACCGTGGAAGTGGGGTGCTATTTTGAGCCTTGTTGGAAGTATAGAAATAGCGATTTCTTTTTACTATACTGGTGCCCCGATGACTAGCGTTACGCGCTAATTAGCACTTTGCGATATAACTGGTCACATTCGATTAGCATGAAAACATACCCCAGAGAACGGCCGACTCAGTACCCATGTGTTATTAACCCCTTGGTTCATTTTGCACCCGGATTTGTCCTTTATGGCAGGGAGTTGTGATCGGAAGTCACCGAATGGGCCGCTCTGGAGATTATCCTGTTTCTAGTATCGAGTAGTTGTTCACTATTTTTAGTATTTATCCGTTTTTCAATACTTTCTGATTGTAAATCTTTAAAAACAGCTCATTAATATGTTTTTTCATTGAAAAAAAGTTTAGTAAATCCCTAAAACAGCTGGCCATAGTTTTTATTACTCAAACTAGAGTAAAAAGTGAAGTTGTTGGAGGACCATTTTCAGCGGCAGATTAATACACATTTGGTGCTTTAGTGAGTATTTGGGGCAGCAGGATGGTGTTTGTTGGACTAAGTCAAAATAAACTACTGTGCGCATTTTTGGACAACAATGGAGCTCTATGGCACAGAGGAAGAGGATATATCGGGCTTTGATTCACACACTTGTTAGGAGATACATTCATAGTTGGTTTGGTCTTTTTGTGGGATTTTTAATAATAAAACTATAGAAAATCACCAACTTAATCCTTTTAATTATGACACAAAATCAAATTACCTACAGTATACTGTATATTGATGCTGTTGGCTAAAACATGTTATAAAGTAATGGGCATTAAAAGCATGTCTTAATGTTAATGCATCAGAGACGGCTGTCTTGTATACATAATTAGAATAAGCCTCAGGGAGAGAAAAATTGAACTTCTTCTTTCTTCTCTATCATTTAAATGTCACAACTGAGGGTTTGTTTCATTTACAAATTAATGTGAATGTCAATACTAACTTTTGTGGAAACAGAAATCTTTTTGTGCATGTACTGTGTGCCTACAGCACATGAATTAGTACTGTAGATACTGAAGTGCATAAATACAAAATTAAAGACCTCAAGCTCAGAGGATTCCTCAGTCATCTGATTTCTTTGAGGCCATGCACATTAATTACAAACCTCACTCAGAGGCTCTGTAACACACCAAGTATTAACACGGCATGTCATTAATAAGAAAGGAAGAGTGACATGTGAAGGTCTTGCATTGTGACTAATTGAAAAGGCATCAATCATCCAGGGCCATTTTACTTGCCTCAGCACCTGCTCTTCTATGGAGGAGGTCACACTTTGAACAGGATCAAGACAACTTAATCTAGACAAATTAACACATGCAGACTGTGCCAGGAGGACGCCTGCCATGAGTCTTATCTGACGGGATCAGGTCCATGGTATCTCTTGTTCCTCTGGAATATTTTAAAGGCCCTTGATACCCACATAGGTTTTTGGTTTCCGGCTGATTGGACCTCTTTCCAGGACTGCGTGGGTGTGTGTAGACTGATTGATTGACATCTTCCTGAGTATCCTGTTAGATTTGTTGCACCGGTTAGGGCAGGACAAATTACATCTTCATCATTCTTTTTGGTAGAAAATATATCTGTGACCTAATAAATTCCCATCAGAGCTCCAGCCCACTTCAGCCTGAGCAGAGGTCTAATCAGCCAGAATAACGAAAATTACCTGTGTGGATGTTCAGAGACTTTAAATGAAGGTAAAGTGATTTTCCTTACTTTTCCCTTTTTTGAACTGAGTCCATTTTGCTTTTTGGATCAATTCAATAACTTTTGAATGGCATATTGTTTGTATTTGGAATGATGAGAAAAACCAAATATGGAGGAACTAGTAATTTATCTACCTTCTTCTCCATTGTAAATACTGTTTGGGTCTGTGGTTCCTGTTTTTAATGGCATTCAACACACTCCAAGATAATCTTTGTTTGACATTTCTCAGCATTTATTAAAACAAACACGTGACTGCAAATGCAACAGTTAGAGTGTACAGTATATTGTAGCAGCATTGCGGCCAACCAATATGGAAATGGAAATGTGCTTTATTTATATAGCGCTTTTCTAGTCTTAACAACTACTCAAACACTTTTACATCATACAGGATACATTCACCATTCACACACATTCATACACTGTGGCCGAGGCTGCCGTACAAGGTGCCACCTGCTCATCAGATAAACATTCACACTCGGGGTTCAGTGTCTTACCCATGGACACTTCGACATGGACTGCAGGGCCAGGGATTGAACCACCAACCTTCCGATTGGCAGGCAACCACTCTATCACTGAGCCACAGCCGTCCCAATACTAAAGTGTAATTTGAAATGTCAGAAAGGAACCATCATGTAATATGGAGAAATTCTGGGAAGCAAAAAAAGTGGGAGACCAGCTCAAGGGACAGGATGGAGGATCATCAATAAACCACCACCATGAATTCCCTTCAGTGTTTTCTTTTTCATTCTTGTCATGTATATTTCATCCTCATGTCCCAGCAGCTCACGCTTGGTCACTACTGAGCAGCGCTCCACTGAGGCTGTGGCTAAACAGATGTTTGGAATGGCAGATGAACACAACTTAGGCCTCACATATGCTGCACAATCAAGAGTTAGGGAGTGATTTATTCATACCAGTGAATAATGTAAACACACTTTTTCTAGCGAGCAGGGTCTGGTTCGGGTGTGTGGGACTCAGTTCAGCTCACGACAAACTGATGTTTGTGTCAGAGGAAATATCAATCACGTATCACTGTGGGGTTAGCTCTAGATGATTGTATAGATGCAGACAACAGTAGTATCTTTTTAGCCATGCAAGTTTAATCTTTATCCTGCATGCTTTCTAACCTTTGAGCTGTAGTCAGAAACGCTCAAGTTAAGTTTGGCTGCGTCTCAAATCATGCACTTCTATACTTACTCTCGCTATTTTGAGTACAGCGTTGACACTGATGAAATACGGCCAAAATGCAGTGCACTACGAGAACCTGGACTCAAAACAATTAAAACGTTGATTGTAGAACGGACATTACTCGCACTCAACAGATGCCGTCTTTGCTACAGAGTTAAGCTACACCACCGACGTATTTTTTAAACTTGTGAATATGGCGGTCGAGGATGCTGCAGCAGTTGCAATTGAAACGGCAAACTGAACTATACAAAAGTAATTTATGCATGTGTTTTTTTTAAATAAGTATCATTATACTGTAGTCAGAAAGTGAACAAAACAAATCAGTATATATCTGGCAGGCGACAATAGGTGGTGGTAATGCTCGGCCCAGTTAGAATTTAAAAAGAAGTAGAAGAAGAGTAATATTGGCCGTGCACAAATCGAGATAACACTATACTGCGGGACTTAAGACACTACACAAGTGAGTACATGGTGTACACAGTACACAGTGTACTACATGTGTACATGTAGTACATGTAGTACACATGTACTCTGTACTCACAGAGGTATTCTAATTGAAACACCATGTGTGGAGTCTGACTCAGAACAGGGTTGAGTCTAAGTCAAGACGGAGATCAAAACAAAGACAGTGCCCATTGTTGGAGTAAAATGTTTTCATATCATGTGTGCTCATAAACATTATATTCACGTAGTGCATTATATTAATCATATGGGTTAAATTCATTATATTTTGAGCTAAAGAGCCAAAGCATTACACATAGTCTGCTTGGTTTCAGTGTGATTATTAGGTTCACTTCTAAATAAGAAGCATGAGTTCATAAAGTTTACTGTGACCTTATGATACGTTGTTTTGGTACAATGTGTCCAACCATAGCTCTGCCGAGGAGTTAATTCTGAAAAGCAGGGCCAAGGGTGGTTAGGGACACGTCCTGAGTTTGGGTGAAGGTCCTCTCCAGTAGCAGTCTGAGACCTGTTATCTATTGTGCAGGCCGAGTTCTGCTAGACACTAACCTTCTGGAGTCAAAACACAGCACACAAACATGTCACGGGGTAGCAACTGAACCCCCCTGGGCACATAAGATCAAGCAGAAAGGGAAAAGAGTTAGACAAACTTAGGGAGAGCTATGGATGCATATTCTCCGTAACCTTATCTCTGGAATATATATTCTATTGTAATAAACATTCTTTTATCCAACCTACAGACTTGAACCCTTCTTCCTGAAAGAATCTAGAAGGGCAGGATTTAAGCCCAACACCATCTAATATTCTTTGTACTGTTTTGTTATTGTTGTCTCACTGGTTAACATAGACTACCGATTTAGATAATTTCATATCTCAATAACAATATATATCACGATATAGCATGTTTTCTGGCAATTCAATAGTATATAAAAAATGAGCACATGGTAAAGCCTATATTGCATGGTCCTGTGTGAACTAAATACTTGACAATATAAAACGTTTTTGAATTTTTTCTAATTTTGTTAAGAACTTAAGCTCAAAATAACCTTAACATGCAAGGAGGAGAATGTAAAACGTCCAAGTTAAGTAAATATTGACTGCTGTTTTTTGACATTGTGATAGAACCAACATTTTTATGATTGCAGTTTTTAATGCTCCACTTTTAATCCTTGTCAATTCAAAATCCAGTATGTAGACATGTACACTATACAGTATAGACATGTACACTATACAGTACATGCACATACTGTACATAATCATACAGTTATGTATATATCCATTTAGTATTTATTTCTTTGCACTATTTGCATATTTTGCGCCTTACAGAACACTTGACTTGTATAGTGAGATTTCGTTTTTGTTGTTGGTCCCACACACCTATTTTTCACATACGTTTGCACGTAATAGTCCTAAACCTTACCTTTATTTGCCCACATTTGCTGGCCTTGTTCTTCGCTGTTATGTCTATTTCTGTATAGTGCATACAACTGGATTAAAATTCCTTGTATGTGTACATGCGTACAGTATTTTAGGCCGATAAAGCTGATTCTGATTAATACTGTATACCTTTGTGTCAATAGGATGGAAATCCCTCTTGGAGGTTATCGGCAATGAATGAGTTAATCTTCTGCCCTCCATCTAGTTAGGAAGACTGATGGTGAGTGGTGAATTAGATATCTAAAATGACCAGTGTGATTGTAATGACAGCTCTCTGTAAGAATCATTTCATCTGCCTACATTACTTGGAATACGTGATTAATGAAGCACAGCGTCCTTCCCATCTCTCCCCGACTCTCCCTCTCATTCGCAGATATCAGGATCTGCTGACATTTACTTAAGTTTGGGCTAATGTATTAATTTCGAAGATAATTATTCAATATACTTTTGTCACTGTTGATATAGCTCAGCGTCACCCTGCGTGCCCGGCTCTGAAAGGCTCTATATGACTTTGCCAGCTGGGAAACAGACTCCAAAAGAGATCTGGTTCTTTGAAGAAGGCCATATGTGAGAAGTATTCATTGATAGAGAGCCGAAAAAAGAAATGAATGGTGGTCAATGGTGAAAGACAAACTATTTTCTGGTCCCGATCGACTTGTGCCGTAGATTATACATATTTTTAAAAATAAAAAAAATGATTTTACATGTGAAGAATGTCACAGTTTGTTGCAGTAAAGTATAGTAAAGTAAAATGCTATGGAAAAATACGTAATTAGACGGACTACAAGTCCAAGTCGCTTAGCTGACATCACCACATTTTCCCTCCACTCTCTTCGAGAAGCTGCAGCTCTCAACATGACCCGATTTCATCTCTTTTGATACTTCTGCCTTCGTCTTGGAAGAAGTCGTTAAGCTCGACAAGAAAACAGCCACATTTCTCTGGTGAAATATTGTTTGAGACGAAAGATGTAGTTCACTAAGGATCTCACACAAAACCTAATGTTTTTCTCTCCCTTCTTTATGTCAAATTATTTATCTCTTGACATGTAAAATTATCTTTCAAATTTACACACATCATTTGTGAAATGCATGGCACAATTCAAACCGGACCAAAAAATAATTATCTCTCATTGACTCCTTGTGACAAATGAGGACATAATGGATCCAAATGCAAGGCTTTCAACAGATTTATTTTAATAAGCACCGGGGAAAACACTTGTGGGGAACGGCAGGGTGAAAAGGCAGCATAGGAAGGTGAGTGAAGCACTGGGAGACACAACAAAAAACAATGACAAGCAGGGACAGGTAATAATGCAAAGTAGACACTGAGAGCTTGGTGCTGGAGTCACCCATGTGGCTGAAACAACAATCTACAATGCAGAGCTTGATTGAAGTGGATGTCGGGCAGGTGTGAACGGCGGGAAAGGTGATGAGCAGACTCCCGTTCATATTTTATTTATTAAAGATAGGTCCCATGGACCGGAAGTAGAGGGGCATGACTTTGGCTCTCTATAAACCTTTTAATGAAGTTATGCAGTTACATCATATATCATATATATATATGATATATGATGTTAATTTGAAATAAGCTCTGTTAAAGTAAAGAATGTTCTGTCCAGAAAAAAGATGCAGGACTTAAATACATGAATGACCAGTGTGGACCAGTTTTCTCAAACAGAACGGGGAAGGTCCTGCTAGAAATAAGAAAAACTTCATTAGTTTTTCAAAGATTATTGAAGTTGTTGGTTTGTATAGACCATGGGGGTCATCTGTCAAATACCACACTCCCCCTTTCAGCATGTTGGATTGACAATACATGTGGTTGAGCTCAACTCCAGCAGAGCTGCTCAAATAGGATCCATATGCCATGGACTTTTCTGTATGTCTTGTAGTTGTCAGCAGTATGGCACATCCCCCAAGGAGCTGTAAGGCAACAGGTGTGGGGAAGTATGAGACGTCCATGAGAAATAACTTGGCAGAGGTTTCTGTTTCCCTTCAAAGGGTGATAAGAGGGTATTGTTAAAGCTAAAAGACTCCAGGAACCTAAAACTCCCACTGAGAATTAAACAGCTGATGAGGTGAAATGAAAACCAGTGTTCTTAAGAAATGTAATCTTTATTATATCTGGTCTCTATATTGTGTAAAGGTACATGAATCATGAACTGACAGGAACCAGATGGTGATTTATTTTTATTTTTCATAATGTTATCCCTCTGGTGTCGTAAGTCCATCTTCAGAATGAGTATCATTAAAGGCACCCTAAGGAGTTTTCACTGTGCAGCTCCTATTGTAGGTAATGTCTGGTGTGTGTAATCATATAACCTTTCATTTTTTGCTTTAAGCTTGGACATAAGAAGTCATGCAAGCCAGAAGTGCTGGAAAAGGTAAAAGAGACATATATAATCTTACAGGACAGTTTTCAATTTTTGAGAGATACTCTTAAATTGGTTTTATGCCAATTATTCCTGTGTATTCATTTTGTAGTTTCTTAAGATGGACGCCATTTGTGTCAACTTTGTCTTTGACATCTCCTTTTTTGCTGAATACCATGTGGTCAAGATTAGCTCAAATTAGGATTTTAAAAGGATTGTATTTACACCCAAGATGTGAACACATGAACTGGAGTGACATCTCCAGGAGGTCTGGAATACCATTAGAGGAATGAGAGTGGCTGTCTAAGGCCCTGGACCATCCTTAAACCAGACGATGCAGCATCAAAAACCCTCTTCATTTGTGTTTGCTTGTCAGTCTCTCATCATACAACACAAAAAGAAAACAGCAGGAGCGGGATAAAGCCCGGAGAAGAGTACATCACAGCGGCGTGCTTGTCATCCACCCAGCCAAGACGACATCGCAGCAGTGCACACATCATAGAGGTTCTGTGTCCGAGGCCATCTTGCAGATGTCTATGTTGTGTCCTCTCTCTCCAGGCTGAGCTGGCCACTGTGTGTGTGTGATATATACTAGGAGACATGGGGGGGGCCGCCTGTGATATTTCAGCAGCTGTTTCCTTTATGCTGCTGCACCGCCACAGACAGGACACTTCAAATCATGCTCATTGCTGCCACCACAGTGTGTGTGTGGCAGTCCAAAGGGATCTAGTGCCCGACGTTGCAGTGAGACACAACAGAGAGTCGAGGGGCACCCTACATCTATCACTATGGATATTATCAGCACAGAGGAAACACAGGCCTGCTGTGCAGGTTGTGTGTGGGAAGAGCATGGCACTGGCTGTGTTGACATGGATGCTTTTATTCCACATATTTTCAGTATAAAAGCTAAATAGCATTAAAAATGCCTCATGAAACCAGCTCAGTGGGAATAACCTGGCCCATTCCGCCAGAAATGTCATTCGGTTTAAAAGAGGTTGTATAAAATGTAATAATCTGTTTAAAAGATGAAGGTTTGTCATATTTGACATGTTGTAGTTATTTATATTTTTCCTGTGCACACTGGACCACGTGCTAAATGATATTTGTTTATACATGAGAGATTGGAAATCACATGATGTGCTTTTTAGGTGGCGGTCTTAGTTTCTAACTGTAAAAATAACGTGTCTACTCTTATCAGAATCAGATTTAGAATCAGATAAGGATTTACTGCCAGATAAGTAACATTTACGAGGAATTTGCCTTGGCTGTTACATACTTGGGAGGTGCATACATGACTGTTGTTTTACAGTGTAAAGCAGTAAACCTAGCAGTTGCCCTTTTTTCAAAATTCTTTCCAGTTTGTGCTTCAATGTATATTTGAGACACTGAATCCTTGCATAAAAGCAATATAACTTGGAGCCAGCAGGGGCAACATTGTGGCTTCTCTATGAAACATTAGTGTCTGTGACAGCCTTCAAAAACACTGTTGAACCAGGCGAATCCCAATGCCAACACAGCGCTCTCCCGGCTACAACTAGACAACCATTTTTTATTTCCTCATTTATTTTTCATTTAAAGCTGAAGCCACATTGGTGTGCCCATGAAAAATACAGATTTCACCCTTGTCTAGTTTGGGGAAAAAGATCCAATGAGGCAGAAAGAAACATCAACAGGGAGGAAAGGGCAAGAGAGGAGAAAGGGGAAAAACACAGTGTGTCCTTTGAGTTGGTGTCACCCTGCTGGGCGGAGTTTGACATTCAGACCATGCGACAAGGCTCGACCCAGGGTGGATGGCCCCCCCTGCAATATTAACTCTCATTTGGAGAGCAGCTGTGGCTATGAGCATGAAACATTGAAGGAAACAGCTGCCATGGATCCAGTGCCATCGCACCACCTCTCGCACTGTCTATTAAAGCGCCCTCCCCACTGTTCCCTTAAGCCTGCATAGAAAAGCACACAAACTGGCTCTTATTCCTCATGTAATTTCCCTTCTGACTGTGGTCTCTGGGCGACTTAGCTTGTCTGTGTGAGGCTTGAATGGCTTGGGAGATGTCACCAACATCTGGACGAGGAAAAGTGCTTTCAAGGCCTCTCTGTCTTGCTATTTGGTAGTTTGTGTGTTTTAAAATGCAACCATGGAAATGATAGAGAAAGTGTTATTTAAGGAGTAAATAAAGACTAGAAGGCTATAGAGTGAGAGAGAGAGAGAGAGAGGAGATGCCCAACTAGTGACAGTTTGAATAGTAGGTAGGAAGAAACAAGGTAAAATAATACTGCTTGCTTTCAAGATTTCCCTTCCAGATGACAGACGGTTGTAGGATAAGACCAGTGATATTTTATCAACAAATCCCATGAAAAGACCAAACCCAGTAATACATGTATCCTACTAATAGGTGTTGTCTCTTGAAATAACACATTAAAAAAACATTCAGTTTCATCGGTGGCATATTCTCACCGAGCATGCTCAGTGACATTTACCTGACATGGAGCTGCGCTCTGGGTATCAAAAATCCAGTCACTGAGTTGTTTAGAATAAACAACACTGGACATATTCAGTGTACTGATTAAATATGTCTCCCAGCACAAGAGTATGACTCTATTAAGTGTTTATGGATGCCAACAGCAATTCAACAGAGTGCTATTATATGAAGGCATAAGGCTGTGGCTACACAAATACTAAAATAAAGGCAGTCTTATCCTACAACAAATGCCTAAAAATGTAATCACTTCCAGTGCAAAGGCCCTTGTTTCAACAGACTTTACTTGTAAAAACTGTTACAAGTTTCACTGAGAGCAAGATAAACAACACAATGATACATTTGTGACTACAGGATTTAAAATTACATTATTCTAACTAAAAGAAGTAGCATTTTTCAGATTCAAGTCACAATGACAAGGCACTACTCAAACTATAACCACTTCTATTTATTCAAAGCAAAAATACTTGTGTGATCAATGTAGTGCATTGATCTGTCAGAGTTACAGGCATCTGCATTTGTAATGATTCTCCACCCATTTAGTTTTTTTTTTTTTCCTTTCATTTCTCACATGTCTGTGTTTAATGTCTGTAAACACTGACTCTCATTGATGTTGCATTAAGGTGCCTGCTGCTCCTAACCGGTCTTAACCTCCACCCAGTGCCCATGCAGTGTTGTGGCTATCACCTCCTGCCTGCCTGTTCCTAATGAATCACTGTGAACGCTACAGCGACTCTACTTCCCTTTTACAATGACACATTCATAAGATATGCTGTATTATCAAAGACCCTCCCCTTGTAATTTAGCTCCACAGAGACACATGCTAATTTACTTTAGCTTCTGGAAGAAGTGGGGGCGGGTGAGAGCATTAAAGGTTGTCGGTGACTCCTAGTGACAGGTTGAGAGTCAGTGTGCAGGCGGCTTAACCTGAAGCTCCGCTGGGGCCCGGACCCCCTGGTGTTCTCCTAGTAGCTGTACAAGCTCCTGTCATCGGTGCAGTGTGTCAGTGACTGATTCAAAGGCAAATGGCTTTGAATAATTGATCGCCCAGGTCACTGTGGCTTTGGATTATAACCATGCGAACACTCTCCGATTTCCATTTGTGTGTTTAGCTGTAATGAAAAACAATGTCTCGCAAAGAAACATCATGCTCAACAAGAATATGAATAAAGAATCCTCCTGCAGAGCTCACGCTGCCACCTTCGATGTAAATGAGGCCCTGACTCTTCGCCAGCAATGTGGACAATTAAGCAGTTATTTATTATTCAAGAGTGGAAATAATTGATCATCTGCGGATTGTAATGACATGGGCAGTGCAGTGTCACTGGGGACAATTAGCAACAGGGGTAATTACACTTACAACCAATTTGTAATACCAGGATCTCTTATTGCCACAAGTGTACGCTGGTGTCAGAAAGCAGGATCTTGTCTTAACCCTTGTGTTGTCCTCGGGTCAAATTTGACGAACTGTTTTTATTTATTTATCATAAATTTTGGTTTCCTTCAACCAAAGTTCCCCAAAATTAACATAGATGCATGGATGTAATGTTCTTCACATGTAAAAAATAATGATTTCTTTCATAGGATTTTGGTTGTTTTATTTAAATTTATAGCATTTTAAAGAGAAAAACAGTTTAAATGGTTTCAAAACAGTATCCTGACTAAACTTTGACATAAACCAGTCTGGGATCCAATCAACATCATGTGTCCTATTAGTCAAAAAAATGTTTGTTTTACTGAACAAAAAAAAAAAGTAGGTTAGAAAAAAATAAGAAAAACGTTTAAAAGGCGACAGATACGTTGGGAAAAAAGCAATTTTGACCCGGAATAACAAGAAGCTAAATGGCTTAAACACAAGGTTTAAGCCTATGGATTTTCTATTTCCAGGTTAAAAAGAGAACTGCTGTAATTCAATGGTTAACCGCAAGATAATGTAGTTTAACATACATGTAAACACTATATATGTAACCACTTACAAATGTGATCTAGGTACAACGTTTCAAAATGATAATGCCACAAATGGTTGGTGGGTTTAACTTCTTCTTCTTATTGTTATTATGCCAAAGTGGGTGTTAATTCCAATTAGTAGTTCCTTACTTTGACTAATGCATCACTTGCCTGTTTTGACACTCATCCTGTTTTTAATCATCAATATTTTATATTTTTTTTAAGTGATACCACTTTTGTTATTGTTTTGCTTTCTTATTCTACACTCTTTCACTTAAAGGTCAGTTCTTGTCATGAGGAACACTAGTTTTGTCAGGTCCGAGAAAAAAACCCTGATTATGTCATTATGATGTCATCTAGCTTGAGCTTTGGGACCAAAAATATAGTGTTGGGTAACCAGGCCTACTGTACATGAAGTAAGAGGAACTGTCCTTTGTACCAAAATGCTAAAATTTTAGTGTATGCGTGTGTGTGCGTGCGCGTGCGTGTGTGTGTGGCTTGTGTCTTATACAAACTACTAGAGTGCCGTGTGGTTAATTGTTGGAGTGTGGTAATGCAAACTGCTGGCTGTCGTGGTTTGACCCTTCAGTTATATTTCCATAATGACGGGTTGCCTTGTTTAAAAGTATCAGAAAGTACCTCATTTCCACTTGCCACACTGGTAACATCAAATGATTCAGAAGAATCTTCTCATAATGTGTCACTGCCAACAAGGTGATTAATGAAAATTGCAGGAAAACTGTATATTTTAGGTACTGTACTTTTTTATTGAGACACACTCTTAGAAGTATTCAGCTGTGGTTCAACATAATGTTGTGTGTTATTCTGTAGGAAGGAAATCCTAATACTACCACCATCTCTGTCTGTCTGTGTCTGTCCATCATTTTGGTCCAGACTGACTTACAGCATTATCAACTGGATGGCATTAATCTTTCACAGAGGATGAAACCTGTTATGGTTGGGTCTGGCTGGCCGTGAGTATTTGTTTTATTTACGATTTTTCTATGTGAGTTTTCTATTGGCCTGCCCTGTTTGTCCCTGTTGTTTCTTTTTTTCCTCAGCTGACCACACACACCTGAGTCTCATCCACAATCACCTGCTCCCGCCGCTCACAACCGGCCTTCCATCTCCAATCAACAACAGTTTATCTTCCCCGAGTCTTCAACCCATCTTCGCTTGATCGTTGCTCCGGTCACACTGGTGAAACTCGCTACAAGCCTAGTATTCCTTGAGCCTTTTGTAGCTCTGTGTTTCATGTTACTTACCTCCTTTTTGTGTCAGCAGGCTTCTCCTTTCGATCCTCCTCCCACGGACCCCAGCTTCCACCTGTCTCCAGAGTATCCTCCCTCCCCGAGAGCTTCCTGTGTCCCGGTCCCTGGCGTGGGCTTCCCCACTTCCCTTCTCCCTCTTTAAATAATAAATCTTTTAATTATTAGTGAGCCATGCGTTTGAGTCTTTCTGTTCTTCCTGTAAGAGAAATCTTGTTGATCCCTCCCATTGTTGACTTTTCATAGTGCCATTATGAAGTCAACATTTTAATAGTTTCCAATATTTTGAACTTTATGACCAAATACTGGCAAAACATATGACATTTCCAACTGCGTCAGCTTTGCTGCAGTTTTATTGTACCTCTCTATTCTGGTGGCGTTGCGGTATTTCTAACATTTTGTCCATTTGATACCCTTTGAAGGGGCCCCCTTAATTTCCCTTTCTGTTTGCAAAGGGAGATTAGTGCAACCCCTGAAAAGCACCGTTTTTTACTCTCTGCTCCTCACCATGGGGCTTCACAGGTGTTGCGAGCAAATCACTCCGCCCAAGTAGCAGAAGTAGCAGCCCTTCGCCTTCTGTGGAGAATAGCTGCTGGAATTTTCAATTTCCTCGTGGGAGTCATCCCAAAAGGATTAATAAAGAGAAGTCTAAGTCTAGTTACCAGTATGTATACAATAAGAAGATGGCTGTGTCCCATGTGACCTTATAATTTGTACACGCTGTGACTATACAAATCACAACATGTAAATAGGAACATGTTGGCGTTATTCTGTCACTTATTGGGAGCAGTAGGCTAGTTGGAGCCGGTTACCTCCAGCACAAGGTTGTAAGCTAGGCTAGGGGGTGGGTGCGTCAGACAGAGTTACAACACACGCGGAGATGAGAAGGGCAAGTATGGACTTATCTAACTCTGGGGGAAACGGTGAATGAGCTAAACTCGCAATAAGTCGGTGTGTTCCTTTAACACAGACGTTTGAGATTAAATCCAAATAATGGACCTCTACAAAGAATGTTGTCTTTTACAAATAAACCATTTAATGTGCTAATTCTGTATGGATTCATATTGAATGCAATACTAATTAACTAGTGTACTTCTTATCAATAGCAGTCAAACAAAAGACATTTGAGTCTCTTAAGACATCACAGTCACATAGAAATTGAGGTTACTGACAAAAATTCAGGATATACCAAATTAACACTGCAGAGCCAGTTAACTAAAAGTGAAACCTCTTTACGGTCACTGTCTACTATACACAGACTCGTTTCCTCTCTACCCCTCTCTCTTGTTTCTCTGATGATTCATTTCCAATGTGCCCTTTGCAATTAAACCCGGGGGGTTCCTCACTTAAGACAGACAGGCCAGGGGAGGCGGGTGTCAGCCGAGACCATCAGTCATGCGTGGACGCTGTGGTGTGGCTCTGTGAATGTGATTTTTTTTTAAACGCATTGCACTGCAACTGCTGGCTGCCACACACACACACACATACACACACACACACACACACACACACACACACACACACACAGACAGTCAATTATCAATGTAAAGGCACAGCACAGCCTATTTCTTCTGAATACTGTTTCCCTTTCCATTCCTTAATTTCACATGGCCTCACTGTCTCTCCTGTCACTGTATTTTCCAGTTCCGTCTCTCTCTCTCTCTCTCTCTCTCTCTCTCTCTCTCTCTCTCTCTCTCTATCTCTCGTTGACGTTTTAGCACATTAATTGACTCATTATTCCGATTCGTACTCAGGGAGGGGGAAGGGGCCGTTGATTAACGAAGGCAGATGCCCAGTCTCTGTAGTGGAGCCCTGGATCACTGTTGTTTGTCCCTTACGTTTACAAGACTTATTAGAACAGCTAGAGACTGCTGACGGGTAGGAAGAGGAATGTATAAAAAACAGTTTTTATTTTGTCAACAGTTTTGGTAATAGATTATGTTTTAAGTCATTTATCAATCAACAATTTCAAAGATTCTCTGGTTCCATCTGCTAAACATATGAGGATTTGCTGCTTTTCTCTGTTTTGTATCCATCTACATCAAACATGTGTGGTTTTTGGACTGTTGGGTGAATAAAACAAGCAGTGTTCTGCGAAGTTTTTTTTGTAATTTTATGGACTAAATGATTAATTAAAATAACCATAATTTGCGCTACAGTGAGTTAGTTCTTCTTGCTTGTGTCCGTCAGCCATGATAGGTGATGTATAGATAATGCATCTTTGGAGAACAGTAGGGTGTTTAAAGATGCTTTATTGGTAATAAACTCACTTGCACTGCAGCAATCTGTGTTAAATTAACATGTAATGCGTGTCGAGTAAATAAATTGGTGTCTCATTAGTCAAAACATGATATCTGTACTGAATACACTTTCCATGTTCTTAAATTGCAGGGCTTATTTTGTTTGTGGTAATTTAGCATGCTGGCCTGTATGTTTGACAGCATTTTTAGAAAAATCTTCTTGTTATTTTGTGTTGTTATTTTTCTATGCAATCAAGAAGACATCATGTTCCTGTGTCAGAGCCAGAAAAATGGCGATGGAAAAAATGTTAATGAGATAGACGCAGCTGTAGTAGGTAGACTTACAGAAATAACAATGACATATTTCTTCTTCAAACTTTAAGTTAACTGCTCCCAACAACCACTAACTTATCAGGCTTTCTCAACTCTTCAGAGGTTTAGTACTGTTTGGAAGGTCGGCTAGGAAACTTATGAAATCAAAAACTGAAACATAGGAATTCTCTGCATGCCTCTGCATGGTCCCCACTCCCACCCTTTGTCTTTCTACTCCCTCTTCATGTCTCTCTCTATGTGATGCTAAAATAAGATTTTTAGACTATTACTTTAACCCCATTGTACCACAGCGACAGTTCAACATTTAGCTGAACTGACACGTCCAGTTAGCTACAAACCCAAAGTTTACCTGACACAGGGTGGCCTACTTATTGGCGCTCGCCCCTTTTTTTTTTTTTTTTTTTTTTTTTTTTTTTACAACCCCGCCCATCGAATCCACCACCATCACCACTGCTCAGTCTCCTCAGCCCCCCATTTCCTCCTCCTCCTCCTCCCTCCTCATCCTCATCCTCATCCATCCTATTTGAGGGAATTAGGAGGGAATCAATCATTTGTCAGGGCCTACATGTTGTTACAGCCAGCCTGACTTCGCAGCCAGGACATCTTCAGGCGGACAGGACGGGGTGGGTAGTTTTTAGGGGGGGGTATATCAAAGGGCCGAGACCAGGAATTCAAAGTGACGCAGGTTGGAGCTCTGGTGGCTGTTAAGTTTCTCTGACAAACTGACTACAACACCCCAGGCTCTTTTTCCCTCTCCCTTCCTCTCTATCTGTCCGTCTCACTTCTCTGATATCTCCTCTGCCACAGCCACACTGTTCTGTCATTTAACAAGGCAGGAATCACTGTTGTAGCAGCCAATGGGAGGCTGAGGGAACACACAGTTGCCTCCCTTTCTATCAGTCTCCTCGGTCTGTTCTTTAATTGTCTGAGTTTGTGGTGGGATTCTCAGTGAAACACAACCATCTCTGTGTACATGGGCACTGTGTAAGAACATCCCAGTCTGGATCGGACCAGAATGATTTAAAGGAGATGAGGGTGCAATTACAATATAAGTTGAGGCTGGGCAAGAAGAAGGACGTGCATACACTAGGGTAATGAGCATCCTGAGTGATGAGTTTTAACAGAGGCAGTCTAACTGAAGAATTCAATCAGAGTTGCTGCATCAAGACCCACCAGGATGGCTAATTTTCATGTATGCAACAAACTGACATGCAGTGTATTAACATTTCTTTTAGCACCTTTTGACTCAAACTTAAATGTTTTAGTTTATTCTCACCAGCTCTCATCAATGTAATTTCCAGACCAAGCAAGCAGCTATTTTCAGTAAAAAAACACACACACACACAGGTTCAAACATCTTCTTGGACATTTACTGTAGGTCAAAATGGAGCTAAAAAGAGAGCTACTACTGAATTAGTCTCGCTTTTCCAGACCATCCACATGCTGGGGAGCGGAGGAGTGTCATTCTAGTCCACATAGCATTCAGGGATGAGAGAAAGACGTGCTCTGGTTTAATGGCATTTTTTTAAACCAATCACAATTGTCATGGGCAGCGCTAAGCTCCGTAGAGAGCTGCTGTAAAAATAGTTGTGTGAGAGAAAACTCAGACACTTAGTCTAGCTATCTGTCTCAATTTACCATGCAGAGATCTGAGGAGCAGTCAACCATAGTCCTCATAAATCCACCAGAAATAAAATTTCCAACACAACAAAAGTGGAAGGAAACGGCATTGGCAAAAATAAATGCGTCCGGCGGAATTTTCTGCGGCACTGGAGCAACACCCGAAGTGGAAAGTCAAGGACATAGACTTCTATTGAACTTATATTCATCAGGTGGACACAACCAATATTCAAAATGAATGCTATTGTTGCTCCATGTCTGCAAGATATGTATAAATATATATACATATTATTTATGCATATATACATAAATACTAGACAAAGGGACTAACAGAAATATTTCACCTTTGGCTGTTGAGATGTGTTTACATGAGAAATGAGATTAGATAGATAGCTAAATGTTGCACAAAATGTCTCTTACAGAGAAAACGAAAAAATACTTACAAATACACTACAAAGTGCTTTTCCTTTTTAATAATAGCATTATCCATTTGATGTTTGATGTTACCTATTATCCAAGGCACCTTACAACATCAGTGTCATAATTGTATTTTTCTGTTATTAATCTGCATATTAACAAACAAAATAATAAACACATTTTACAGAAAACAACCTACACAAAAAACAACACAAGATGATTGACACAAGCCTAACAAGAACTCACACAGCAGATAAGACGCACTGTATGACAACCAACATAACTGGGCATCATATGCAGTTAAAATATCTTACTGCAAAAATAATTTAATGAATTCAAATGAAAATGTGTGCAGTTGCACCAGAGGGAGCAGAAAGTGCCTGTAAATCTGTGTTTGGAATGACGTCATTAGCTCTCAGCTGTTTAAATAGTTGATTAAGGCCTGTGCAGCTTGCACACCGACCCCTGACACCCACAACATCTGTTTTGTTTGTGTGGGCTGAAAAGCAGTTGCTCACACACTGCGCAATATGTGCCTTCATAGCAAGGTGACATTAGCTCTGAGAACAACATACCCACTCTGATTAGCTAAACACTGGAGCGAGTGCAAAGGTCTGACTTTTAAATGCAGCGTTGCTCGTCTGCTGTTGCACTCTGACTGAGAGATATTGTTTCGAAAAAAAGTTTGAGTTTTGTTGATAAATTTGGCAAAATATTTCCATATCAGCAAAAATTTTGAATAGAAAAGAAGATAGAATAGAATAGTCTTTATTGTCATTGTACATGGATAACAATATTGTGCAAAGCAAGTAAATAAATAAATATAAGTCACTATGAAAATATATAAAAAGGTAGGTTATTTGTTAAAAAGGAAAGTTGAAACACAGAACACTGACATACCACACAAACAAAACATTCGCTGCACGATTCATCCTTAAACTCAAAACCTAAGTGGCGTTGAGGTCAATTATGGCTCTTGGATAGAAACTGTGTCTCGGTCTGTTTGTCCTGAAACGTCGAACCACACACAGATGCAGAATAGATGAAACTTCAATATGAAGGTAGACTTGAAGAAAGAAGTTAAAGTTTTTTATTTGAACAAATCTTATTTCTTATTACCAGTAACAGTTTTCCCTCTTGTTTCCCCAATTACCGTTTAAGGGTCCCTCCACCATTTTTACACATGGAAACCAGTTTACTCTCCATGAGGTGCTACTAGCTTTGTCAAGCCTAACAAAATTCCCCTGGTGATTATTTGTGATATCATTACGGTCATCTTGTATTGAAACGTATAATTACATGGAATATGCAGATTTTTACAAAGCAGGTAGGGTACACACAATTAAAATCTAAGGAACAACAAACTCAATTAAACACCAAAAGCACTTTTTCTCTCTTTGGTCCCCCTACAGGTTGGAAGCGGAATTGTCCCATTATGTCTTATTGGAACTACAGATCCACTACCCGATCCGGAAAATTTGCATATTGCTGTTATAGCCGGTAGAGGGCCACAAATTGAATGCTGTTCACCCTGTTACGAGTTGATGAACCACTGAAACAATTTTGGAAACTTTAAAGCTTTCAAATTTCCTCTGCAGTGGTTGCTGCTGTCTCTGAGAAGTCATTGTAAAGTCATTGTAGGCCATATGTTAGCTTTCAGCTTGTCTGCTAACAAGCTAGCATTAGCATGTGCTAATATGTTTGTTTGTTTTGGTGCATAATCTTCTGCAGAGTCACCACCACCACTGGCTTTATCTATACTTGCAGATGGTGACCCGTTCTAATAATAGTCACTTAAATAGGACACGACTTTCCTATGCACACATATGTTTGGTCCGTACTGATCTCTCTCTCTTGCTCTCTCTCTCTTTTTTTTTGTATTTGGCACATTTGTTTTGAATCTCACATTATCCGTTGCAGCCCTGGCAGCTCGAGGTTGTCGTACGCTCTGACGACGACCTGCTCATGCAGAGCAGCCACGGTGCCGATGCCGGGCATTAAATGAAACGTTCTCTTTATCAGCTTGGCATGACAACAGAGACTGTGTGTGTGGGGGGTGGGGGGGGCAGACAGAGACATTCATTGAGGACAGGAGAGAGAGTATGGAAGGGAATCAAGAGAGAAACAGAGATCAACACACGGTTAACTAGCCATGAGCCTAGTCAGAGAAGTCACTTAATGTACATGCACTGTGCACGTGTAAAAACTGCATCACACACACACACACACACACACACACACATAAACACGCTGTTGCTTCAGCCTCATGCTGTGCTGACTGACATTGCAGCTTTTCTCTGCCCATATGGAGGGAGAGCCCCCACCAAGGACTTCCTGTATTTTATTTTATTTTAACACATGATGATGCTGCAGATAACAGTTTGTATTAGCTGTGAACTCATTTAGAATGTGAAGGCATGAAAGTAAAATTACCAATGGTTGATTGGCAGGAAATTGTGCATACATTTACTAATAATGTACTTGTTAAAAGCTTTTTTATAAAATATAAATACAAATCTGTTGTATATATGTAAGTTCCAGCTTCTGTGAAGATGTTCATTGTTTCATGTTATCAAGAACCGACTCCCTTTGGGTACTTAAACAATTGTTAAACAAAATGTGTAACTGTGTGAATGTGATCAGGGCATTCCTGCAAAAGAGAGGCTTCCTCTCAGTGATCCTTCCCTGGATAAATAAAGGTAAAAAAAAAGATAAGATATAAGATATATAATGACCCCTTACCATGCCAATCTGATATGGTTGGCTTAATAGACAGTAGGATCATCCTCTTTCGGTTATTCTTACTTGAGACTTTAACAATGAGGATCTAATAAAAACTAAAAAGTCTAATAAATAAGAGAAGAATCTCCTCAAATAACTCTCTGAAAAAGTTCAGGACTACATAAGTTCACAGATTTAAGAACTTGTTTTTAAAGGAGTTGCAATCTGAACTTGAAGTCCTTTTACTTTCTAGAGTGTAGTGCAACACAAACTAGAAATCCAGCCCAACACAGACAATGGTGCACAATCACTGGTTCTTGGCTTCAGTCTAATAATTGTTCCCTTTTCTTAGTCAGTGGTGATGGTGGCTGCTGCTGCTAAAAGCAGCTTATAGGCAGGGGGGGAAGTATGGGGGGAAAGTATGGCATGGATCTTACATATGTCAAGGATTATAATGTACGCTGGACTAACAGCCTGCATGGTTGTGCCAGAACTGGGTGGAATTATCTGTGGGTTGTGACAGAGCCCTTTTCATTTCACTGATGGGAGTTGACTGTGGTGGTATAGTGAGAGTGTAATACTGACTCCGACCAAAAGAGGGCTCTCTCAACCTCCAGAGGCCTTGGGGGGGGGATGTTGCAAATGCAGAGAGGGGGCACGTGAGGAAGTGTGATTTCTGAGAGGGTTTATCGGTTGGAAAATTTGAGTGGATGGATCAAATATAATCACACTAAAGAAAAATGTTGAGGGAGAGACAATGATGCAGAGAAGAAGGGAACATGCACGTCTGCACAAGCCCTGTTTAGCATATTGGTTACCGATGAGGCACCCTTTGAGCACAGCACAGAACTGCTCCAATGGAGCTGCTCACTGGCTCACTATAAAACTCTGTGTTCTACTCAGCTTCCAGGTGGGATGTGTTTAATTGTGCCAGAAAAAAATAGAATTTTATGATCTCTGGATAAATAAAATTGAAGAAAAGTGTTGCTTATACATGCTCGCATATTGGAAGAATTTCCAACTCAACAACCACAAAAGTCACCTGTGGTAAAACCTGGCACCAAATGTGCAAAAGTTATTGAAATCCAACTTCCACACTGGCTGTTTATGATAAATTGGCCATTCAGCAGATACCACCACAGAGGTCAACGGCTGCCACCATGAGACCAGTCTGGGTGTTTTAACGGCTCCACTGTGGGCAACACTGATCCGACACACTTCAAATCCCTCTCTATTGGAATAAGATGGGGGTTGAGTGACAGAACATGTTTCCCCCACTGATACCTTGTTCCCCCTTTGGCGTAGTCTGCCGTCAGTGTTGACGCTCTGGGGAGAGCATGGCTTTATAATTGTAACCACATCCAATTAAATTTCCAATTCAGCCTCCTATTAATCAGGCCAGTGATCAGAGAGGCAGAAGCTACAGAACATTTCCTGCAGAGACCTGTGAAGGGAGCTGTGTCACATTCACAACAAAAGGATCTTTTCTGATGGGAATGTTTTTCTGCTTTCAGCTTTTGGGGTTTAACTACAGGGGGGATGTTAGTTATGTGCCACAAAAGGTAACCAACCATCATTTGAGGGCTATATTCTGTTAAATAACTGTATCCTTTTGGCTCTGATAGTTTGGGAAAGATTATATCTCCTCTCCCTTTCTATTTTTTACAGAAAACCATTAAAGGTTTTGTTTGCAACTATTTTCAGTTAAATTGAGCTCAAATATGTTGTTTTTTTTTTGTTTGATTTGACTTAAAGTTGTTGAATGTGGCTACTAGCCAGCCACTGTGGGCATTGTAGTTTCTTGCAATGCATTGATCAGTCAGAATCCAGATATCAGCGCTACGAGTAATTTGAATCTAATTCCATGTGTAAAATTGGTGGGTTACCCCTCCATTTTGTGGGGTTCCTTTTGGGGATGATGAGAAAGTGCATCAGTAATGCAGAATGCAGAAAATCTGTAGCATGTCCTGAATGGCCACATCTGTCCTGCACATCATATCAGTGGAATTCTGCCTGTCCATTACATAAATCATGCACCAATATGTAACTCAAACTATTGGGGTGTGACAACTGAAATGATATTGGGACGCGGTAACAATCATAATCCATCTAATGGATCAGGCAGATCTAATCCACACATAGTTGGATTTGAGCAGGGGGCTGCTAAATCCACATGCAGCTGCCTGACAAACAATAACAGAAATGGAAGTCATTGTGGTGAGCTACCTTTTTATAATCCCTATGATGAGTGCCAGTGTAAGAGAAAGAGCTTTGCTGTTGTGGGACAAAGCCTGATCTACATGGCAGTGGGGGTTGCTACAACTCAAAGTCAGATACCCCATCATCCTTGAGGGAATTTGTATCAGCTTTTATCTCAAGCACCTTATAGCGGCAGCTAGTCAAAGAGGTTTTTCTTTTACCACAACAAATTTTTATCCAATTTAGATGGTGATCAAATTAACAGTAGTTCCGCTGAATATCAGTTTTTAGTTACAACTAGGAAATTCAGTTCACAGGCAAACACCATGCACTTTGATAACAAAGCTGAGTGGTGTCAGGTGCAGGATGGATTCTATGCTTGTACTTAATTTGCATTATTATCAAATGCAAAATCAAATTCCCTATCTTTTTAAACACATTTAATGCGTATACCTCTCACTACAAACTAATGCCGTGCAACCAAACATTATTCAAATCTGCAGAACCTAATTTTTAATCCCAGAAGGTCCCAGAATTTTGAAGATTTAAGGCATGCAAGGGGAATCTTGGGGAAAGAAATTATTATATGATATCTGAACAAAAATACATTTTTCCATTTAATGAAATGGTGCAGCAGTTTAAAAGAAAGCATGGAGTCTGTTGTTTTATAATATGATACTCTAATACAAAGTAGAAAAAGGATAATTTAGCAAACTACTTAAAGTCACTGTTATTCAATTCATCTGCATCCTTTGTGAGTAACATTATGTTAAGCAAGTTGACATGATCAATAATAAAAAGATTAAGCTAAAGGAGTTAACAGAAATTAAAACACAACACATCCTCAACCCATTATGGAGTTTCAGGCCCAAGTTGGTTGGAACAGCAACTGCTTTAATTCTATTTTTCTAAACTGTTCTTGAAGTTCAACTGAAATGGGATTGCATTATGTGTGTGTGTGTGTGTGTGTGTTCCTTGAACTTTAACTCAGTGGTTAGAGTGGGACCAGCCACCAACAGAAGGTCTGGGGCTATTAACACATGCAGCAGCTTTAACTGCCATCAAAAAGAACCTGCATGGCTACTGTGCCGTCAGAAGCTGCAGAGGCCAACTGGACTGACTCATAAGTCCATTGTCATTCAGCATGTGAAACATGGATAAGCTCTCAGACTGAACAATGGATCGGGGCCCCCTGTATAGGCATCTGACATGCTTTAGCTCAGATTAGTGAGTAAAATATAGGTTATTCTCTGATTTAGGTGACAAATGCTCTTCATGGAAATATGAACGGCGATGACTAAGTGCCATTGTTTTAAAGCTTCTATAATATTGCTGTCTAATGTTGTTTGTTTGTTTGTTTGTTTGGTGAACAATATGCAAATGATTGTGGCTGATATAGGATCAGTCCAAATATCCAAAAACACATTTCTTTCAAATGCATGCACGTTTAGGCACATGAATTGTGATTTAAATGTATTGCAAAACTGAAAACATAAAAAAAATATATAAATTAATCATCAGTGGGTCAAAGGTCAGAGCAATAGCAAATGCTTTAATAATCATTGACATCACATTGGAGAATAATTAGAATTGAGGGAAGTAGTTGGATGGAACACAATGGATTAATATCAATCAGTGGATACAATAATGAAAATTAAAGCAACTGGACACAAAAAGTAATTTAAACCATTAATTGCTCAATAACTCAGTAACTGTACATATTATATTAGGCTGGGATGTAAGCTCTATTGTTTTACTACCCATTGCTTTTAATTCACACATTTGCATTTGTGATAGGGGGTAATTAGGATCTATTTATTATTCACACAATCCCTCATAAAAGGCTAATGAGCATTTGTTTTGACGACAGTAAAAATGCAAGAGAAAACGATTTATTTTTGTTAGCACTCACAGGTCATTATGCTGTAGCCATTTGTCAGGGGCGTAGCATCCTCTGCTTGATCTGAGTTGAGAAAAGAGCTCTCAGAAAGGACTGATCTGCCTGACAATATGTGTCTTCCCACCAGGGGTCCATCTGTAATTGTAAGAGGTCTAATGTTTATTCATTTACGTTTCGTATGATTTTATGCCCCACTTCCATCTCAGCAGGGTTTTTTGTGACATTATTTTTGTGCAGACCTCTAACAGGTCTAACTGCTAACAGGGATCTAAATAAAGAATGCTACTTTTGGAGCCAGAAAATCATAATTTGGGGGAAAGGTGGCGCAAATGAGGTGGGTTGAGCAAGCCATAGACTGTCATTGGCTGAAAGCACCGTCAATCAGGCAGAAACTCCCCAACATGCGTACTTTTAAATTACATAGTATTTTTATATATTTTTTGAGACCAAGTCATTTTGAAGCTAATATTTATGGCTACACCTTGCTATTAATGAAATGAGTCTTGGTGAGGCAGAGGTGGATCTATAGACTGTTACAGTCTATGGGTGGAGCAGGCTCTGATGTGGAGCAATCAGCAACTACCATAGTAACTAGATCCAACTGCTATTGGATGAGAGCCCTGTCAATCAAATATCACTCTCCTAAAACAAACTTTTCTTTTAAATTAATTGCTCAAAAATTGAATATAAATGCATTCATTTATCATTTTTTTAATGTTAACTTAGCTTGTATAGCTAATTTGCACTTTGCCCATTAAATTAAGCATTGTGATTAATTATGTCTTTAGTAGCTAGCTACTAGTCTGTGCCTGAGATTTTTTTTTTTTAATAAAACCTCCTCTTGTACAATAGGAAGCAAACATGTATCAATTTGGGTAAAAAGAGTCATAATATTAAATGTGAATGCACTATTGTATGGTTTACCTCATCAATATTTCTGAACAAGACATTTGGGCGATACACAACATTTAAAACAATTAATATTTCTTAGAATATTTGCTTCAATTCTAACTGTCTTGACCTGTGTGTGTGTGTGTGTGTGTGTGTGTGTGTGTGTGTTTTATATGCTCTGCTTTGCATCCCCTTTCACAGGTTGGCTCATTGTTTCCAAATGTCTGAACTGTCTGTATAGTACGCTTGGTACAGTGGGGCTCAAAAGTTTGGCCACCCTGCAGTTAATACCTTGTACCCCCCCTTTGGCAAGTATCACAGCTTGTAAACGCTTCTTGTAGCCAGCCAAGAGTCTTTCAATTCATTCTGTTTGTTTTCTGTTATTTTGAAAATGTAAATGATGGAAATAAAATTGAACTTTTTTTGACATATTATAATAATATTATAATAATGTCTAATCTGTCATTTGATGCATTTTGTAGATTTTTCCATCTTTTCTTGCACATTTCTTTATTTTTACCTGGGGTGCCCAAACTTTCGAGCCCCGCTGTATAGGGCTGGTTACCTCTTGTGTGTTTTGTAATTTGTAAACTGGGAATGTTATGATTAGCGTCAGTCAGGTTTGGTTTTACTTAAGTTTTACTTTGCCAGGTACTGTAGCTGTGATCCTGAGTGGATAATAAAGCAATTTTTTGATTTATATTTGTTTCATTTGGCTCCACCCACAGGCCTTTTTCTTCATCTTAACACAAAATAGTGCTTAATGTCTGATTACACAGCTGCATTGCTCCTAGTGCCTTGCTTATAACAAGGGGATATACCAAAAAATCTCTCTCTTCATGCAGAGCCGAGACATTAACGGCTCAAAGGTGAGAGGGTTGGTGAACTAGCATGTCTTGACTCTCCCGGAGGCCTGCTGGCCTTCACCTGTTCCCTGTCCTCTTCTCTTCCAACGAGTTTTCCCCCTGCCCCACAACAGACGTCTTATCAAACGTGACTGATTGCTGTAATCTGGGCCGGAGCCATTAAGCAAATTACCTGAATCATTGCGAGGATTAGTCTCATTAACACATGATTAGCATCAAATTAAAATAATGAGTGTTTAACTTGTGATGTCTTCCAGTTGTTGGAACAGCTTGCCACCAGCCATCAGCCACGCCAGGCTTACGCAAGGGGGCAGCCCTCAGTGTCAGGGATCCTGAGGTGGCAGAGGCCGACCCTGGTGGAGAGGTGGATAACCAGAACCTGGCCTGGACTACTTACAGTCGACCAACCCAGGGTGAGTGTCCATTACAAGGTTTTTCATGTCAGAATGTCAAGGTACTAACATGAGGGACCACAGAAGTTTATTACATTTTAAAGGTTAAAAATTATGTTGAAAGAGAGGTCACTGTTAGATTCTGCACAAGTTATGGAAACATGGAATTCATCATCATTGTTGTATACACTCCCTTGCCAGTTTGTATACAGCTAGTCTACATGACAGTTATAAAGTTCAGTTTTTGTTGAAACTGTATACAACTGCAACTGCATTTTGGAGGTGGGATGCTGTTGAATTCTATTGCGATATACTGACAGGTGTTTCTATTGTTTTGTCCACCCTGTTTATATCAGTGAGTATAGGCTAAATAACAGAAACACCGCTCAACAAGGTGTTATGTAACATGGAATTGATCATGTCATTGTGAAAGCCTATGACTTATGATATGTTGCAATACTATACAGGATTTATTTTACCATTGTCCAGACAAACATACAGTAGATTCAAGAAACTGGTATTGTAATTTTCTTTGACAACAACTTTGCCATTGTTATTCCGCTCAGGTCCTATGGCACCAAGAGATATTAAAATAACAATATTAAAGTACCAAATAACTGATAACAACTTTAACAAGAAAGATAGCCATTACACAAAAAAGAAGGGACTAAGTAGCTAGTGTTGCCAAACATCATTGTCATTCTTGCATAGAGAAAAGTATCTTTAACCTTGGCATACTTTTGATTGTCCCCTGAAGCACCCTGTTTTGCAATATATGTTGTTAAAGTATGGTTCTTGTTACAGTCATGTGATTGTGAAAAAAATGTGTGGCTGACAAGTGTTTCCTGTATTGTTAATGATTAACCCTCCCTCTCCTCCCCCCCCAAGAAAACATTCATTAAATGTCATTAGTCAATCACCTACATGCTCTGCTGTGATTGTTTTTCCTCCTTCTAAATTCATAGCATGACAAATTAGGGACAAACTATCAAAGCTCTGTGTGCACATAACCTTGACACAAATTTTTGGTCGGATACCTGTCCATTCCGCTTTCTTTGTGTTGGCATTCTAAACTGTGGTCGAGTTATGAGGACTATGGTTAACTGCTCCTCAGATCTCTGCAGGGTAAATCCAGACAGCTAGCTAGCCCGTCCGTCCGATCTGAGTTTTCTGTTGCACGACTAAAACAACTTTTGAATGTATACATGTTCCACCAAAACAAGTTCCTTCCTGACACTATTTTGCAGAGGCACCGTCATTTTGTCGGGGTTAAGCGCCTCCCAAGACGATTGTGATTGGTTTAAAAAAAATGCCAATAAACCAGAGCATGTCACATGTAGTGGACTAGCTTGACCCTCCTCCGCAGCGCTAGGAAGGAAGGTCTGGCAATGCAAGACTACCTTGAAACTGGCCTACAGTGCAGCACCTTGAGCATTGTTACAGATGTCAATCAAGACACTCAGTGTCCCCAGAAGATACCCTTTAGTGAGCATTTTCAAAAAGAAGGGGACATGAATTTTAGGCTGTTTTCATAGTGCAAATTTTCTTAGTCACTGTTTTTGTGTGTCTTTTCCAAAAGTCTTGTGTCACAGCTCTAAAATCATCTACAACTTTAAAAGTATTTTTTCTTCTTTTCATTTTTAAAATCTAATATTGGTTTGTACATTGTATACTGGGACTACCCTTTATAATTGTGCAGATTTTTATTTTAATAGATACATTAAGTTGCATTGGAATACATTTATATAATCCCAATTTGTTCTCTTAACTATTATTGGTTTGTCCTTCTGGCAACTTGCTGCTGTAATGAGGTAATTATCTCAATTTTCTGTGTGCAAAAGTCGTCAGACAACACAATCTTCTGAACATAGTCATACTAAGAAACACAGAGAGAGTTTTGTGGAGCTGATAGTCTTAATTAGCTGTGTATCAACTTATGTGGCAATGGCTTGAATTAAAGGAAGTTACGCACTAAAGCTTTAAACCTGCATATTTAATGAAATAATGAAATATATACCATAAATAAACTCTGCACATCTAAGAGAAGTTTCAATGCTTCCAAGTGTGCTTGATGTCCATGTATAACCCAACTTGTTCACTGTGTGGATAACAGGATTGGAGGAGGCTTTCTACTGTTTTCTCAAATCCCAGACTCAACAGACATTTAGTAACATCTGTCAAACCATAATTAATCAACATTCGCAGATGTTGCTTTCCTGCAACCTGTTGACATTTCCCCAAAAAGCCTTTGCAACAGAGAACATCTGATTACTTAAATAAATAGTAAAATGTTGCATTATCATCCTGGAAGCAGCAAGGGAGTGTAGTGCACCTTCTGCTTTTATCTCAACAGGACATTTATTTTAATACCACAAATGCATATTTAGTAACCGCTAAGTGTAGTTAAAAACTATAATGCTAACCTGCTGCTTGGAGATTATAGACCATGAATGACATTATGTTTTATAAGAGGGGTGGGGGAGAATGGATGTCAAGTGCTTGCCCAGCAGCACGATTTAATATCATACGCAGATAGTACAATTCCTTTTTGCACTAATGAAAACAATAGCAGCACTAAACACTCCAGCCTACATTTAATTTAATCTTTGAGGGATTATCTTCCTCAGCTAATGTCAGAGTGTAAGACGGCCTGTGAATATTAAATACATTTCCTCAGCAGATGCTCCGACAACATCGGCGGGATAATGTCAACAGATCTTTTTTCTGAGTTTCCTCATATGGGTGGAATTACTTCATGAAACATTTATGGGGAAGCATTTGCCTTTGCCGAGTTTTCCATTATGCTTGAATGTCATGACACAAAGAGGGTGGAGTTTGAGGATGAAATTTGTGTTAATGGCCTTGTGTTCCTTTTGGCTTTGGCGGAATTAAAGAGCTTAGCAAATCCATCTTAACCGTGACTGTACTGCAAGGGGTGACGGGAGGAGAAACTCACTGCAGCATTGTGCAGAATATCATGCAAGTGTGGTCACTCATAAAGGTCTGACTCAGTGTGCATTATCAACAACTACATTCATTTTTAGTTTGAATAAGTTTTACATTGATTCATTCATAGTTAACAGTTTAAGCAACTGAAAACCTAATTTATTTGTTCCAAATAAAGTAGTCTTCCCATTTTTAGCTAACATATGCATATGTTAGCTAAAAATGGGAAGACTACGTTGACTAAAGACTTGGGTAAGTTTTGTTGCTCTAATTGGTTGTAGGTCTATTCACTCGCATGCAGAGGCATTTTCACTTCACCGTTGATAACACCCTTTGGAAATCAAAAATTATCAAAGATGTTCAATGTGTATTAGTTTGGTTATGCCAGGCTATAGGCCCACCAGCATGCTGGAAAAAAATCATAATCATAAACTTCCCCAAAACTGTGATCACTTGACTACCAGACATGGCAGGGGAGCATGTTTATAAGCTTTTGTGAGTTGCTAAAGCACAGTGTGGGATATGAAGCTGTCTCCTCTAACAACCGCAGCCAGCTGGAGTTTCAGAGCGTAAGTCAGCCTCAAAATGGCGTCTGTTATTTGCTGAAATCAATGATATAGTAGACAAACTTTACAGCCACAGCCAAAATGCACTAGCATTTGGTTTGTGGCTGACGATAATTTCCCCACATTGTTGCTACTTTATGTCTGTCTGAGTCCATCTGTGATTTCTGTAGAAACAAACTGTATTTCTCACTGAGTGCACTGTTGGCGCACCGTTTTCCCTTGCAAGTGAATGAAAAGTCATCCTAAGGACATAGCGGCACTGCCTAATTGCAGTTGATTAATAAAATACTAGCGCAGGCAGCAGTTGGCAACTCCATTATTATGTTTTTCAAACAGATTAATTGCAGTTAACAATATGAGCCTGCCACCAGTGATAGCGGGACTTTGGATACAAAGGCACTCATCAAGACTAAGCCCGGATCACATTAGTCATTTTAAATAGCTCACTCAGTGATTACTCTGATGGACAATTTCAGTCTGAGGTACAGGAATGTGCTGCTATAAGCTCACAGATGCTCAAACTACTGAAAGGAGTACAACTGATTATACTTTATTGATCCAAAACACATCAGTAAACTCAATTCACTGTCAGTTTAGTCAGTATGAAAAGAATCAGATAAGATTGACTTATGTTAGTTGAAAAGTATGTAACACCCAAGTACATGTATACAGTGTCTCAATACTGCCACTGCAGTTTGGGCTGGAGGCTTAGACTCTGGTAATGAACTTAAGCTGAGGGGAAAAGGGGCTCCCCTCCTCACGGCAGCAAATAGCCAAGGGCAATAGCCGATAACTAATGTGTGGAATATTGCAATTAGCATGGCAAAGTACTTACAGGGATCAAATTAAAAAATTCATTAACGCTCGCACTTAATTAAGAAACACTTTTCGGTTTACATGATAAATTATGACACCTATTAAATCTTCCAGTACAAGCTGTAATGGCCTTCTTTGCTCCTGGGTATAGACAGTGTTTCCTTTCAGGTTCAAGGAACTCTCCAAGGACCTGAAGTATTTATTAAAGAGTTTTATTAGGAATAATGTTTCCCTCCGAGGGATACAGGAGCAGCTATTTTAGGGAAGATATGCGTGTTTTTATCTCTCCTTTTGCTGCTGTTGCACCTTAGCATCTTGTCCGAACATGTCAACCTTAATTGAAACAAGATTGGAAATAGCCCTGAGTTGAATATGTTAGTAAGGGAAATTTAAAATAATGAATTAAGCTGACTTAGATGAGAAAAGCTACTTGCATGTTAAAGATGTAGCTCTTAGACATATATTATTAGTCCTATAGCACTTTTCACTGCAAGCTTGTTGAGATACTTTTGTCTGTTTGCTGAGAGGTTAAAACAGCTTTTGCTTCTTTCAGCCATTAACAATTAATTAATTATTACCAGAGAGATGCTAGAAACAAATGTATATGGTGGTAGAGGCTCATCAGTGGTTTATCTCTAAAATAATCTAGTTATACAGTATATTTCATACCTGTTAAACCGGTATCTTCTAAACTTTCATGGAAGTGAGGAACTCTCTTCCAGCATTATGCTCAAGCATGTATGAGTTTTAAAAGAGTTTCATCTGTCTGGTTGTGTTGCCAAACATTGAGTCAATTAACACCCCAGTTGACTTGTCACACAGACAAAAGACGTGATCAAGATGCCGGAGCCTGAAGTGATTAAATTGCTGCTTGTCAACAATGGGAAATGGAAAAGTGCTGTAGTAGTAGTTTAGGCTTGGGGTTGAGACCCCACAATAGTCACTATACAGTCGATATACAGACAGGGTTATGTTATTTAAAATTAGTTTGAAATGTTTTTTAGTTAAAGTGCTCATTGTGCTTTTTGGCTTTTCTCCTTTCCTTTATTGTGTTATCTTTTTTGTGCATGGTATAGGTTTACAAAGTGGAAAAAGCCCAAAGTCCACCCCAAAGGGACCTACCATCTTCCAGAGAAAACAAACTGCTCCAAACAGCTCTATTGTAGTCCAGCATTTACTTTTGTGACAATTGCGTCATTTGTAACCCACGTTATAATGTTTGCCTGCAAGCGTGGCACGCCCTCATGCTCTGCAACTGACTAGCTAGCAGTACTTACTGAGCATGTGCGACTCCCAACAAATATGGTACAGAAGGAAGATGCCTCACTCTGTAGCTGAAACAGAGAGCTTAACACACAGGGTGAGAAGAGGAGCTGCAGCAATGTGCAGTACAACAAATACTGTATATGGTGTTTTCTGAAAATAAAACAATATAAACCTTTTCTGGTACAACCTCTAAATACAATTATGATCCTGAAAATGAGCATATTATGAGCACTTTAAAATGATTGAAATAAGCCTAATCCATTTGGACATGCCATCATGCAGTAACATGATGCCATGTTATTACATGATGGCATGTCAGCCACAGTGCTCAGCAACAGCGGCTCAAGTCTGGGCCTTTAACAGTAGCAATAGGGGTCAAACAGCGGGTGTATCATAGCACCCACCCTGTTACTATCTTTATTGCTACCATATTCTTATTGGTGAAGAGCTGCCACAGGGAATTCCAATCTTATACCGAATTAATGGCCGGCTCTTCAACTTTAACTGGTTTAAAGCCAAGAGCAAAATCAAGAACAACACCATCATGGAGCTTCAGTATGCGGACAACAACGCCATCGTAGCACACTCCACAGAAGTGCCAAGGCATACAGGGCCCTGGGTCTAGACTTAAACATCAAGTTCAACCTTCACCTAATCAGCCATCATCTCAGTCCACCATAAAAGTGGACAACATCATCCTTGAAAATGTTGACCCCTTCCATTACTTTGGTAGCCTCCTTTCCTCAAAAGCTGACATTGACTCCGGAGTCAACCATCGCCTAAGCTGTGCCAGTGGGGCATACGCCAGACTCAGGAAAACAATATTTAAAAACCAAGACCTAAATGCCCTATACAAAACGCCTGGTCTACAAAGCTGTGGTCCTTCCCACCCTGCTGTATGGGTTTGAGTAATGGACCACTTACAATAGGCACCTGAGAGCCCTGGAGCAACATTATCAAAGACATTTAAAGAAGATTCTGAGGATCGACGTACCAACATCAGCGTTTTGAAGGAAGCCAACATGTTCAGTATCGCCACCACAATAATGCAGAACCAACTTCAATGGACTGGCCATGTTATTCACATGTGAAACACTTGTCTCCCCAAAAAGATACTATACTCCCAATTGAAGAAAAGTGGGCTAGCCCCCGGTGGTCCAAAGAAAATGCTTCAAGGACAATATTAAGATCAGCCTAAAGAAGTTCAAAATTCCAGTAAGCAACGTGGAGCAGATCATTTTGGACAGGCGTTGCTGGAAGACAACTGTGCAGGAAGGAGCTCTGAGCCATGAAATGGAACTTGACTTCTCTGTCCACACTGCACCAAAATATGTGGATTACAGCTGTACACCCATCTAAAGACCCACTAGAAGTGGAGCTGCTGATTTGCTAAGGTCATGAGAATTTTGATTCTGAATTGTGATCAGAGAGAAGATATGTTTGAGACTTATCAGCCCAGCGTTTGTACATGTTTCTCATAGAGAGGAGCATGTTGTTGTTAGTTTATAAGATTATAAAACATAAAAAGTCACCTAAATTGGACTTATGAGGCTTTCACCTGACAGAGACAATTATTGGAGGTTCATGGAAGTATTGCTAACGAAGGATGAACACCCTGAAGAACTTTATAGTTGTAGTCAGAAGGAACCTTTCTGCTTAGCTGCAGTTTTGAGACAGAGAGCTCAACACACAGGGTGAGAATAGGAGCTGCAGCAATGTGCAGTACAACAAAAATATGGTGTTTTTTGAAAATTAAACCATGTAAACCTATTCTGATATAACTTCTAAATACAATTATGAACCTGAATATGAGCATAATATGAGCACTTTAATGTTCAATAATGAACAATACATTAGTTATAAGGATTGCCAATGACAGATTTTCAGCAAACTCCAGCATCTGGAGCTAAGTGAAGCATTAAAATACACCGACTGTGTCATCTCTGCAACGTTAGTAACTAGATAGAGACTGCTAGCTGACTTCACTAAAGCTAATAAACCTTGTTAACAATTCAGCATGAAGAGTAACGTTAGCTACTGTGTCGTGCTTTGATTACGATTATGTGGCTTGTGTAACATTGCCATTGCACAATTAGTTTTACTATTTTCTCAGTTGATAATGTAGCTAGCGTTAGCTACAGTAATTGTTGCGTCTGATCGTGAATACATTTAACGTTACCTTCGCCTTGAGGTGTCTGGGTTCAAAGAGTGCTGGATCTCACCTAAGACAAAATCGTTGTAGGATTCAAGAGTTTTATATGCTTTAAATTATTCTAAAGATTAAGCACTTAACTAAATATTTCATTATATCACAGTTTGTGATCGAGGGGAGGCCAGAGTGACCAGAGTCTAGCGTAGTGTTGTCCAGCTCGTATGGGTCTAACCCATCAATGAGGCTACTTTTGTCTTCATAACTCCTACTTGTTAACGTGTCCAGCGTGTCAATATAAGTCGTGTTGTTGTGTCTTCCTGTCCACATCGGTGTAGTTTCAGTCTATCCCTACCGAAGTTAAATGCGGTTAACTGAGGTTTGACCATACAATATGGCAGACACCCCCTTCAAATTAAGTCATCAAATACTATGTATACTGCAGAGACACATACATGAATCCTATGTAGAGGATTAAACCCTCTTAGTCAAAATACTGCAGCGCTTTGTTAATCAGTGGTTTGACTGCAGGCTGCATTAGTTTCAAATTGAAATGATTGTACCTTTATGCAGACTCACAGAGAAAAAGAAGCCAGCTGATAAGCACACAATGTGCATTGAAGTTTAGTCTCGTGGTGGAGGCATCACTGTGTTGCAACTACTTTAAAATGTGCATCTTATGGAGCTTTGATTTCAAAAAGGTACTCGTGTTGTATTCAGTATTTATGTTTAAATTTTTTTTTATTTAAACAGCTGAGCTTTTATTTATGAAGCAGGTGAAGAACCCTGTTAATTATTTATTCATTTGATTTTGCAACTGTTCACTGAAATTGCTGGTTTCAATAAAAACTACTTGTGACATGTCATATTTGGCTTTGACTTTGACTGAACATTTGGATATGACTTTTGGTCCATATCGCCCAGCCCTAGTTCGGAGGCTGCTGTTCAACTCCTTGAGCGGGGAAGCCCTGAGGCCTTAATCATCTCATTGATATACCAAGGATGATTCCACACACCAAAACATTAAACTGATCATGTCACACAAGCAAGTAAATAAATGTAATTAGCAGAACAGATATCCACAGATGACCCTGTTGGTACACAACAGAATATTAGGTAATTATATCAATGCAGGCACCTGCAGTGTCCTTAATGTGAATCCTCACAACAGTCAAGAAGCTCTTGACAGGAGGCCTCTTGAACTTTGATTGGCTCAAGTGGCCATCCTAGACGGCCTCTTCATTTTAGTAATTTGAGCCTTCCAGGGTATCTAAAATGGCCTGTGAGCCTGGGTGCATACAGATACAGTATACTGTATAATTTGCTATGGCATAAATTCATTCACAACATAGATTATTTTCTAACCCCCCCCCAAGGCATTTATGCTTCCTAAGTATTATTGAATATTGCATAGTTAAACTACTCTATACAGTACTATATAAGGGGATATCCAGGGCTTGTGCATCTGTTTGAAGTGACTCTTATTAACATTTCTTGTTTAAAAGTCATAGGGCTTAGTCAAAAGTAAGGATATCATTATTACATTTTGCGACCAATCCTTTATTATTTCTGTCACGTCCATTGAGTCAAGAACACACACAAACAACAATAAAATGATTTAGGAAATTGTATTGAATAAATTTCAATTCAAGTTGATAAAATTCCAAATTAATTTTTTGACGGTATGGCTCTGTTCAGGGAGTCCTCTGACCTTTCATGAGCACCATGAAATAGAGAGTCCGAGGACAGCAGCAGCATTAGGGGACGCTCACATAGTTTAGGACTGGGAGAGTTAAACTATTCTCCCATATGAACAGAGCAGCAAAGATGACATAGAAGCAAATGCCACGTTATACATGACAAGGTGGAGCTGGGGAGGTGGTGGGTTGCAGAGAAGCAAGCAGGTAGGAACAAACTAAGTCTGCTTTAAGTAGGGCGCCCTGTTTGAGTTTAGCCATTAAGCAGCGAGGGGAGATGACTAGCTGATGCATGTCGGCTGATGCAGCTCAGCTAGAGCAGGTCAGCTAATGAGACAGGCATGTGCCTGTTGTCTCATAATCCATCCATCCAGTATAACTTCACATCAATCATAAGTGCAGCAACTGCTTCATCAAGTATCTAGTGAAAGCTTGTGATATTACCTTGTGGTTTTATTTGTAGCTTTTGAACAAGGTGACATCAGGATAATTAAATGTAAATCTTTGCTAAATTGAGTAAATTGGTCATGCATTTTGCTCTTGTAGACAATTAAGATCTTGGGTGTTGAATAGGAGTATTGGACAGACAGAGAATTCGGGGTTCAACAGTTTCCTTCTGCTGCTGCTTCTTGGATGATCTTATATCAGACATGATTATTTCAGAATTACATGGCTTTGCTACCTCTTTCTTCATCAACCCCTAGGGTTAATAATTGGCAGAGTGTGTGACAAAATGGCCGGTGGACAAGTCATGAGTGCGCAAATGTGCGTTTAATTTGAAGTCTTGAATCCGGCGTTGGCTCACTTCTGTTAGATTATTTCAAACAAGTGTCCAGAGCCATGTGCCATGACTAAATTATTAACTGTGTATTTCATAATGTTACTGACAATATGTTAACGTGTTTTTTCACCTGCCCCTGCTGTGAACAGATGGGTCCTTTTACTTTATTTTCCACATCAAGTATGATTATTTCTTTGTGCCAAAAGCCACCTGCCGTTCCTTGGTCTCTGTTCTAATTATTTATGTTGGTAACACACAGCAGGACTTGTTATCAGTTGGATGGTATCTTAATAAAGGAAGGCACATCAACATATTGACATCATGTTCAAGGGGAAAATTTATCATCAGGAAAAAGCTGGCGGGGGGGGGTACCAGAGCGGCTCAGGCCATGTGCCAACACCTCAAAATCTGACCTCCTTTTGTTCCCCGACTCCTGAGTTCCCTCTCCAGCACACATCTGAGGAACCATGTGATGATAATTAGGTGAAAGCCTATTAAAAAGTCAAATAAGAGAGAATACATTATCATTGAGGTACCAGGACCAGATGATTTTCAGTTGTGTGTGACACAGAAGGACAAAGGGATCTACTGTAACTGCTGCTTGGAAAAGACTAAAGGTCACTACTTGTTGGTGGCACATAAAGGGTGTGATCACACCTGGTATTGTTTCTTTTGTCCAATCAACTGAGGAAAAGTTCACTGTGCATTCTTGAATTTGGTATGTTACAGCTCAAAAAAACCTGTTAGAAAAGAACTCTAGCTGGTAAACAAAAGTCATGTGAACAGACAAGTGGCTTGTTTATTTGGTTCATTTACATCAACAAGACTTTACTGACAGATGACAAAAGAAATCCAAGTCAAGTCTCTATAATTTTGGCAAAGAATTTACAGATTCAACTAACAATAATGAGAGCAGCGGGGTGCATTCAACCCCAAAACAAGAAAAGATGTTTTAACCTCCCTAAAGTGGATGAAAACATGTCAGTTTGAACTGAATGATGGGAGGAGACACGGCAGAGCAAAAACGCTGAGAAAAAAAGTTCCACCAATGCCTTTTAGGACACAAGGGAAACATTACATCAGTGAGTTCCTTTGGAGCTAAAGAATGGAGATTTGAATTAAAATATTGCAAATAAAAGTAGCAATTAAGTTAAGTAATGACATTGCAAAGCATCCTGTCTTGGGAATAGGCCACTCCTAATCAGGGCTCCACTGTTCTATAATGTAGAACACTTACAATTAAACATACTCAATACTTTAATCTCTGGGAGCTAAAAATGAATACACCATAATTACAATTTCACATGTACAGCTTCGCTTGTTTCTAATGTGACTGAAAATGGGTTCAAAAATATGTCATTGATGACGGTTGATGCATTATAATTACAGATTCCTCTATCCTTTCTAAGCTTTTTTTATCCATCCCAGGCCAAACACAAAAGCCATCGTATTACCCCATAAGGACAGTAAGCCATTGTAGCACTCCCATTATGAAGCCAGATTTAAAAGGGTTACAAAACCTTTATCTACCCAGTTAAGAACATATATGGGCTCACGGTATCCACAAGAGTGCAGTGAGGAAAAGCCACTGTGGAGCTCAGACAGTGCACTGACCATAAATCTATAATAGCCTTTAGGATTAAAGAATATGCTCTCTGAGTTTAATTACATATTGCTTCTGAGAGGTTTACCCCACTGTGATGGAGAGGCACACTGCTGCTCCTGGCGACTGCAGATGAGGGACAGACGGCCAGAAAATTAACAGTAGGATTTATTTAATCTCAACTAGTGAAAGTTTTTGTGCGTTAAAAGCGAGTGTAAGAACAGGCCAACTTACGGTGTATCAGTATGAGACAGACATACGGCACACACACACACACACACACACACACATCAGACCCTCCTAATCTCACTTCAATAAACACTTATTTCCTGTTCCTGTTATTAAAGCAGGAATTGTCATGCAAACAGTTGTCCAGTTGTAATAAAATAATAGTGATTCAACATCTTAAGCTCTAGACTTTCTGTTTACTTTAACCATAAAAATATGTGGATAGTGCTGCAGTTGCTGCAGTTTTTATATTTGAAATTGGTAGCAGTAATGGCAATAGTCAGAATTTGAATGGCATCAATTGGTCCATGCCTGGTGTCAGCTCACATTGTGAAACAAAATAATAAATTGCATTAATTGCATTAAGTGTAAAACATTAACTGTAAAATAGTACAATGTAGGGCTCAAGCCTTTTTTGACAATTTGTGTCTGACATTGAAATGTTGGACGAGTGACTATTCTGAGAAACTCTAACCCAAAATGTAAATCATTTTATAAAAAAGAAAATACATAATCATAGGGCTGGGATGTGATCTTAAATGTAGGTCACAATAATCACATTAATCTCAGTAGGAGCACAAGTATCTTTCCTTTTTTATAAGGGCCTTCGTTTTAACATAGGTTTTAATATATTACAGTACAGTAATACTCCTTTGCATCCTGTAATCAGGTGAGATTCAGTATCCTTGCAGGTGAATATTGCGTCTGCTGCCGAGCCTTTTGGATGTGGCAGGTTGTGTTTAGGAAACCGTCAAGGAGGGCCATATGTTCCCTGAATGTAGCTTAGCACCTGCTTCATCCATGTCATTCTTTTTAAAACTCCCATGGTTCTGCAGAACAGACACCTGAGCTTACAGATGATTTGTTGGATCACTTTTTAACAAGCATTTTTTAGTGGCGAGTGTGCTTACTGAATACTGTCGAGTCTTTGGGTTAGACGATACTACCTGCAATGTCACTGGGAGGAATTCATTAAAAACCCTGTGAGTGGTTGTTTGATTTATAGCAGGTCTTGGATCCCTTCCTTTGAATTATAAAGTCTTGCAATTAACAGATTGAAAGGACATTTAACCCTGTGTTGAGGGTGTGCCGGGAATTACAATGAATGACGCTGAAGTTTAGTAGCAAGAAAGTTTAAAACAACGAGAAAAGCTTACCCTGTCAAAAAAACGAAGTTCCCCATAGTTCTCCTGTAGGACAGTGGGGCAATAATTCAGTAAGGTGTAAATAAAGGAAATGAAATCTATTGAGTACACTCCTTTGAAGAATATCGGTAAGATTATTACACCAGTTTAATTAGTATGCAAATTAATTTCTTTATGATCACTTTCTTTCTTTCTTCATTATATTTCATCTCTCTATTTATCCTTCAAGAACGAGAAAGATTAAATTCACTTTGTCTTGTGTAAGAGCACAAATTTATTGCTCTGTAATTAGTTTAATAATAATTCAAATATATTACCCATTAATCAGACACATCTGTACAATTATATCCACAGAATTTCTTTTGAAATGGCTGAACTTACCTGTCCATTTTGCACTCTTGCACGTTTATTATCGAGGACATTTAATGTGACAACTCAGAGGAGGTCAAACAAGTATTTGAAGTGATATTTTACTTAGGTAAAGGGTTATTATTATTTTTAGTGCACATTCAGTACTTTCCAGAGTTCTTGAAATCAATTATCATCATTCACTTGCTTGTCTTTTGAAATTTTAAGAATAAAACAACTGACATGACTAAACCAGTATTTCTCAAACTGGGTTCAACACCACTGTCAGAGGTCACACAAGAAAATGTATCATCACTTATAAAATGTAACATGTATACGGTATACTGCATTACAGATATACTGTAGTATTTTGGTACCTTGGTAAGTTCCTCATCCTGTAAAATAATCACTGTATTTGAGGTCCCGGGCTTCCACTATGAATTGAATAACCTTAGAAAATAAAAAGGACTGCTATCACAGTTTACCATATTGAATTTAAATAGAAAGGGTGGAAATAGCTGATTTTAAAGGATGATGATATCCAAAAAGCATTGATTTAAAAAGAATCTTTACCTTCTGATGTTTAGAGGAGACTCCGCTGCCCAGCTCATGCATTCTCAAACTTTTTGTGGCTTGTGACCCCATAGGAATTTTCCAAACTTCTAGTGAGCCCACCAGTTAGAGTAAGAGGTTATGTTGTGTTGGATTGTAGCACTCCAATTGAGTTTCTCTAGTGAGAGCAAGAACTTGGATAATGGCATTTGAAAAGCACAAGAAGTCCCCTCAATTCTCTGGCCTCGGTTTCCTATTGTATTGTGTGCCATTATCACAGTGTAAGTTTGAGCATGCAAGTTCATTCTTGACCTTGCAAATAGTGGTTTTGACAAACTCTTAATGCAAAGTCCACATACTTGACAATCAACAAACCTTGTTTGCTGATGAAGACCGTAAGATGCAGTTGATAATGTGGGGGGAAAAACAACCTTGATTTAAAATGATTTTGTCAAAGTTTACATTTTGTTTTGATTTTAACAGAGCAGAAGTGCAGCTGTTGCGTTTCATTGGTATCTCTGTATTAGAAACCTGAAATAACCAAGTCGGCAAATCGAGCAATTTAGAAACATTTTAGCTGACAGTAAATTTCAAGTTTTGCCTTACATCTTGCCAAGCTAGTTCATTTTGGAGAATTGTTTGAGTTTCAGGTCTCAACATGCATTTTTGGTGACTAAGTATTAGCAGTGCCTAATCTTTCTTTACTGATTTTCCTAAGATTAAATCCTGGAAAGTTGAGGAGGACGGGGGACAACATTTTTGCTTGCCAAAATATAACTTTTTTTCTTTCCACATTAACACCTGCAATAGATGATCCAAAAAAACTCTCAAAACCAAACAGGCGCCTAGTCATGACTCACTAGGCACCTGTTTGGTTTTGAGCATTTGTTAGATATCGAAGATAAAGAACTTCTGGTGCACGTTCAATTTTATTTATAGTATCAATTCATAACAAGCATTATCTCGAGACACTTTACAGATAGAGTAGGTCTAGACCACACTCTATAATTTGCAAGGACCCAACAGTTCTAGTAGTTCCCTCCAGATCAAGCAACAGTGCAACAGTGGCGAGGAAAAACTCCCTTTTAGGAAGAAACCTCGGACAGACCCAGGCTCTTGGTAGAGGGTGTCTGACGGGCTGGTTGGGGTTGAAATGAATAGTTGCAATAATAGTCCCAGTGAAAGATAATGGAACAGTGACTAAAAATAGTAGTTTATAGTAGTTCATGGCAGAGCAGGGTACTGCACGGCTTTACAAGGCACCGCAGAGCGTAGCAGAATGTAACAGGGCATTGCAGGACGTGTAGCAGGACCACAGCAACAGCTGCAATCATGATTTTGGAGCCTTCCTGATCCAAGGAAACATGCCGGGGGAAAAAGACTCCCCAGAGCTATGTTAGTAACAGGCATTTCTGAGACATGGATGCACACAAATGGAAAGAGAAGAGAAAAGAAAAGAAAAGAGGAGCTCAGTGTGTCAAAGGAAGTCCCCCAGCAGTCTAAAACTATTAACTAAGAGACGGGGTAAAGAGAGAAGCCTGGTCGGGCTGTACTGCCCTGCCTCTCTCTAGTTTTATTATATTATTGATTATATGGTAGATAAATTTGACGACTATGACGAGAAGCAAGGGGGCCAGGTTAGGCGGACACTGCGACTCATCACTCCCTAACTATAAGGTTTATCAAAGAGGAGAGTTTTAAGTTTACTCTTAAATGTGGTGACGGTGTCTGCCTCCCGAACACAGACGGGAAGCTGATTCCACAGTAGAGGAGCCTGATAGCTGAAGGCTCTGGCTCCCATTCTACTTTTAGAGACTCTAGGAACCACAGGTGACTCTGAATTCAGGGAGCACAGTGCTCTAGTCGGAAATAAGGCACTAAGAGCTCTTCAAAATAAAATGGTTCTTTACTACCATTTACAGCTTTGTAGGTCAGGAGAAGGATATTAAATTCAATCTATGATTTTACAGGAAACAAATGCAGAGAAGCTAATACAGGAGAAATAGGATCTCTTTTAGTAGTTCTTGTCAGAACATGCGCTGCAGTATTCTGGATCAACTGTAGTCTTAAGGGACCTATTTGAGCATCCTGATAATAAAGAATTACAGTAGTCCAGCCTGGAAGTAACAAATGTATGGACAAGTTTTTCAGCATCGTTTTGAGACAGGATGTTCCTAATTTTGGTACCAGGATGAAAAAGGCTGTTTGAGGTTTGTCTTAGATGGGCGTTAAAGGAAAAATCCTGATAGAAATAACTCCTAGATTTCTGATCCATCCGTGATTTTATATAATTTATGCCTGCTTGAAGTTTAGCTGTTGGTTTTGTCTGGCTTGACTAGAGTCTGGCTAAAGTCTAAATTATACCATGTGTCAGCACAAGGTCAAGGGTGTGGTTAAAACAATGCTTGGCCTAATGCACATTCTGATTAAAACCAATTGAATCTAGTAGTGAGTTGAAAGCAATACTAAGGCTATTGTTGTTAATGTCCACATAGATATTAAAATCACCTACAATAAGTACTTAACCACCACTGGTGACACCTGCAGAAGCCCGTAGAGAAGGCTGTTCAGCAGAGGGTCTTACCACGTTGTAGCTATAAAGCTTAACAGAGAGATCAGTCAGACCTTAATCTCTCCAAAGCTGTCTACGCATGCCTTCCTCTCCACCTCTGTTCTTATTCAGATAATGTTAAATTCCCATAATCCATGCCCCTGGCTATGGTCTGAATTAGTATAAGCCCATAGACTTCACAGCTAAATCAAACAAGACCCTATTGTTGTCACAACAACGTATATATATATTACAGCAAGGAGGAGGAGGGGGAGGGTTGATTAAATCACCCCTTCCTCTGCACTGCTATCAAAGCTTTGTTTTTTAATAATTGCTGACTAATAAGACCCCACTGAGCATCCAGACCTGCAATGAACAAGATCACATTGTGACAGATCACCTGCGCTAACCTTCTGTTGAGTTACAATGCCTGTGATGTACTATATGACTGCTTCAATCAAAGCAGCAGATTTGAATATCCACAAGACTTTCCAGTAACAGCCTCCATGTGAGATTTATGCCCTCATTGAGAAAATTACATTCACTCCCTGTCCTCACTGTTTGGCATCCATTACAGTTAATTATTATCTTCTAAAGCCATACAGCTCTGTAATAAAAAGGGGGGGGAAGAAAAACTGAAGTTTGTGCCTAGATTGAGGCATAAATTGTCCCGTCCCTGCTGTTGCAAAGCCATATCTAATTATTTTGTTTCTCCTCTGTCTGTCTGACTGTAAGTCCGGGCATACGTGTTAACCAAAGGTTGTGCAGCCTGACTTAATATTGGACTTAGTTTTAGCTATGCAAGTAGCGTGGCTCTAGAAATGGCAGAATTGGTCGGTCCATCAATGTATGAAATGTCTTGACAAGTACCACATGCGTTGCCATTTTGACTTTGATTTTATTAACTTGAACTGCAATTATCTCCAAGAAAAGTAGCATGCTAACTAGGGCTTGACCAAAATAACCCAGTATTGAGTACTATTGAAATTTCTCCAGTTAAACAATACATGCATTTGAACCTTTTTGTACCTAGATCTAGAATACAATTACTATTTGGGTGGTTTTGCTCGTAGCCAATCAATGCAAGCATTCTTCGATTTAATGTGATGTGTAATGTTCAGCTACAACCCATACAGTCTGGTGTGATGAAGTCAAGTGAGGTGTATTTCTTTCCTAAAGATGATTTGTTTTGGGCATTTTAGGCCTTTATTTGTATAGGACAGCTGAAGACATAAAGGGGGAGTGAGGGGGAATGACATGCAGCAAAGGACCAAAGGTCAGAGTCAAACCTGCGGCTGCTGCGTCAAGGAGTAAACCTCTATATATGGGTGTGCGCTCTACCAGATGAGCTACCCAGGCGCCCGAGTGAGGTGTATTTGACGGAGTTGGCAGTTCAGCGTGCAGAGATGCTTCCATTTACATGATGGGTATAGAATGAACTAGAAGAAAAACTTATCAAATCAAGTACTGGTATTGGTGTCACTGTAGTGGGACAATACCCAGCCCTAATGCTAGCTTTGGTAGGCTAAAATGCTGAGTGTTTGCATATTAACATACTAACTGAAGCATACACATGTAAACATGCTATTGTTACTTACGAAACATTACTGAATCTAAATGATTATATAGCCTAATTTAAAGTGCTGGGAAAATATGAGATTTCAATAAATTAATTTATTACCAGTTAACTTTGAATTATTTTAACTGTAACTAGACACAAAAATGTCTCAGTTAAATTTTCTGCTCTAGTGACAAAGAGGACCTATCACACATGTACGTACCTGTGTAAGAGTCTTAGTTCTCCATAAAAATATTTTCCCTTTTATCTCTGTTTGAAGCAGATGCAAACATCAATGTCATCTTCCTCTTCCAAGTAGCAGCAGGTGTTCTGTTTTGCCCTTTGGAAAAATCAGTAGAGTTGGTTTTACATGTGTGATTATTTTTTCCCCTCCCAAGATTAAATCCTCCAACTCTACGTTGTTTTTACATTTCAAAAACAGGTGCAATGTACAGTATGTTTTTCTCTCCAAGTATGTTAGTCATTTCAGTTGTTACCATGGGCATAGAGGGACATTAAAACAAATGTTTGGATATGACAGTGGTAGCAGCTAGGCTAACAGCTGGGACAGCCAGGGGAGCAGGTGATGTTGGGGCATGAGCAAGGGCTGAGGCTCCTGACACACACACACACACACACACACACACACTCTCACCCCCCCAACTCCAACGTGCTCCGTGAGGAGTCTTCATAAATAATCTTCCAGCAATCTGCCTCTCCCTCCACTCTCTTATTAATTACTTTTACGGCCAAAATCAAACATCTGTCATGCTAGAATATACAAATTAATTATCCAGCTTCTCCCCATCAAGATCCATATAACATTGTTCCTCAGAGCCTTGCTGGCTTCAGAGGTAGTAGAACAGGATATAGTTTGACTGTCTATATCTTCTGTATAATTTATTTAAAAAGATCTGAGACTTGACTCAAGAGAATTAAAAGAGGATTTATTGTTGTTTCACAATAGCTTTTCACATTCACCGTACAGACAGATTTAAAGAGATTACCTGGACTCATAGAGCTCAATGTGATTATGTTTTTAACCTTTTATTTAAGTAGGGAAAGTCAACTGCGCATGTTTGCTCTTGGACAGAAACAATTTGCTTGATCTTTTAAAAGACAATTCAGTGGCTCATATATTTTTTATTTTTTTATTCAATTCAGTTCCTGGCCCTTTTTAGATATTGTACTCCTGAGACCAGATGCATTAACCCTTTTTTTGCTAATGCATAATTTTAACATTGTGCCCCTTAAGTCACACGCAATAGTCTTGTTCACAGTGTACAGTAGGCCTTCCTACACAATTCTGAGTTTGTGTTTATTTCCCATATTTCTGGATCACAGCATGTCACTTGCATTGTGACTGTAACCCAAAATATCAGTGCTGATATTTTTTGTACAGTCTTGTACATACCTGGCTTTACACCAAGGCTCCTGCTAAAGGACTGTGTGTGTGCAGAGAAAGATGATATTCGAGGTCCACAGGCCCACTGACAGAAGACAGCTGTCTGACGATCCTCCAGCTCGGCTCGGAGGTGTCCTGGGACTCTGCCTGCTCGCAGGTCAGGACTCCAGAGGGGAGGCACCATTTGGTACCAGTTACCGAACGGCAGGGGGGCGCCAGTGCCTTCCTCCTCTCTTTCAGTCAAGGTAAGGCTGGCCAGGCAAACTTAGGCAGTTCCTGGCTGGCTGGCTGCCTGGCACGGGCAGGAGCTACCCATCATGCCACAGTGGTGAAGGGCCCGGTGACCTTGAGACAGGCCAGGCTCCTTCCCCTCGCTGTGCTGCAGACTGTTTATGAGACGATGGATGGAGGCACATTTTGTGCGGCTTGTGATTGAATGAAACATGTGCTGCATGAGTGGGACTCACTGTGATGCATTTTTAACCAACCTTTATAGTGGGAAGGTCGACTGAGCAAATTGTTAGTGGGCTGGAAATGCTGGTTATCTGCACCCCCCAGGATTAACAGTTGACAGTTAGGATGCATTTACACCAGGCATGTCTGGGAAGATTTGTTTGAACTTTGGAGCATTTCCTCTGTAGGTTCAGTCTTACATGTGAGATTAATACTCAAAGTTTGACTTTTTATTTGTACTAGTTACGCAGTTCTTTTTCATGCATTCCTAACTTAAAGTGATTATATTATGGTCCTTTTCAGGTTCATAGTTGTATTTAGAGGTTGTACCAGAATAGGATGATGTGGTGTAATTTTTTTAATGTACTCCACATTGCTGCAGCTCCTCTTTTCACCCTGTGTGTTGAGCTCCCTGTTTTAGCAACATTTTAGAGTCACTGCACTTCTGTTCGCACATGCACTGTACCTAGTTAAGCACTGATAGCTAGTCAGTTGCAGAGTATGAGGGGCTTGATGGTGTTTTAAGCCCCCACGTCAACGTCAAAGTCAAAGTACTTTTAGTGGTCTCCCTAAGGAGAAATTTGCTTTGGACGCTGAGCAACTTACTTAGCTGCAAGAGTTACAGACACAACGACAAGCACAGGGTTAAAAACAATTAAAAGACAAATGTACAGTCAACATATGGGCTACTCGAGGGCCTGTGCAAATTGCAGATTTACGATTTTCTATATTAAATAAGATAAAAGCCATACTTCAAAACAAAAACAATTTCATTTATCCTTTTCATCTATCACAGTCACAGATATACATTAAAAAATTCATAGTCATACATTCATCGCTGCTCATTAATGAGCTTTACTGCGATAGGGACAAATGAGTGCTTATACCTATTATTATATTTACACAAAGGAACCCTGTACCTCTTTCCTGAGTTCAACAGCTCAAACTGTGAAAACAAAACATGAGAGTAGCCTGCCTAATTGTTGCCTGTTCAAAAAGCTCCTGCGGGTTGAGAGGTGGAGGTATTCCCATAATTTTACCTGCCGTTTTAACCAGATTAAAAATCTGGGTTTTAGCTTTTACTGTCAAATTCCCAAACCAGCTGGTAATACCATACCGAAGAATTAACTCTATTGTTGCTCTATAGAAGATTAACATATTTTTACAGACCCCAAACACTCTAAGCCTGCACAAGAAGTGGAGACGCTGATGAGTTCTGGCACAGACATTTGTTACATTTGTGCACCAACTCAGGTCCTTGTCAATATACACTCCTAGATATTTAAAGAGGACACCTGCTTGATCTCATGACCATGGATGGATACAGGAATCTGGTCTCCAGCTGATCTGGGATCTACCAGCATTTCCAAAGTTTTGCTTGTGTTAATATGAAGTTGGTGTGACCAGTTGACAAACTTGTCCACAGCAACCTGGTGGACGCTTGTATTGCTTTCTCTAGTAAGCAAACTGAGAAGGACAGTGTCATCTGAAAATGTTACTATATGTTGGTTTGGCTCAGAGCTAATGCAGTCATTTGTGTACAATGTAAACAAGAGGGGAGAACTGACACACCCTTGGGGGGCGCCAGTGCTGCACACAGGACGGAGTTAAACTTCACCTGCTGTGGCCTGTTTGACAAGAAAGAGTGATACCACCTAATTAAAAAAGGATTTACATTTATTGAACTAGTTTCCTAAGCATGATATCTGGTTGGATTGAGTTAAAGGCAGAACTGAAATCAACAAAAAGCAATCCGGCATATGCAACAAGACTTTCAAGGTGCTTCAGAGTAAGGTGCATTATTGTTGATGGCATCACTTGTACTACAATTTTTTTATGTACGCAAATTGGTATCTTTCTAACAATTGATCCACATCAGTATGGATGGATGGTTTCTCTATCATAAGCCTTTCCATTGATTTAAAAACATTAGATTAGAACCTTCAGCTCCTCCATTTTGTCGCTGGACCATACCCTCACGGAATGGGTTACTGGTTTGCTGGACTTACAAACTGAGCAATATGTGGGGAGGAGCTGGATAACATTATGGTCAGAGTTCTTTAGGGGAGGTCTGGCTCTAGCTGTGTAGGCGTCCTTGATATTGCCATAGCATTTATCAAGGATGTTGTCATTTCTGGTGTTGCACTTAACATATTGATGAAAACCAGGTAAAGTTTTATTCAAACTGCAGTGGTTAAAATCTAAAAGTATTAGCATGGAAGCGTCAGGTTTGTTCTGTAAATGTCGATGGACACAGTCTGTGATTGCCTGAGCTGCTCTGCTGGCGTTCCCACTTGGCGGAATATAGACAACACACACGAATATGTTGGTAAATTACCTTGGCAGGTAATGTGGCCGCAGGGTAACACACAGCAGCTCCAGATCGGGGTTGCATATTTTGTCTCTCACTGCAAAGTTACGGCACCAACTGTCCTTGATATAAATACACACCCCTCCCCCGCGTGTCTTGCCCGAGTTTGCATCTCTGTCTAACCGTAGGTGTGAGAAACCCTCAATTTGAATAAAGTTGTCTGGCACTTCTTCGCTGAGCCAGGTTTCCGTGAAAGCCATTATACCAGACTCACGATATTCGTAGCAGGCTCCAACCTGTTGACATAGGTCATCCAGTTTGTTCTTTAAAGATCGTGGGTTGCAGAGAAGCACGGGTGGTAGCGGTAGCTTGGTGGCTCCTCAGATGCGCTGTCTGAGGATGCCTCTCCTACCCCGCTTCCTGACCTTCCTGCCTCAACGGAGGCCCGGTCCATGATGTTGTCGTAACTCCCCAGGCACATTGTGGAGCAGGTCAGGTGACGGTAGCACTCCGCTGTCCCGCAGTCCAAGCAGCTCGAACCGACTGTACATTAGAAGGCCGCTGTTGCTGATAGACCCATCAGCAGAGCTCCGAAAGACTTGGACAAACATAATTAGCCATGCTAGTGCTAGCGGTCCCACTATCCTCAGATTCACTTCACTCACGCTCTGCCTACAGTTCACAACATACGTTATATCCAGCAAATTTGTACACTGAGTTCAGCGATACCAGATAAAAAACAGGGACATAGCAGACGCCATGACAAACAAATAAACGAATTGCAGCAAGAGCCCGCCTCCATGTTACCAGCAGAGCAGCGCCATCTTTTTGTTGCCATCTTTTTTTACTGTCTAGGCAGTGCCGCAGCTGTTGACCATTGACCTAACCCTAACGACCCTTAATCAGACTCAGAATAACACAGGACCTGCTCATCAAGTCGTGCATCTTTCTCAATAGAATGGAATGTACGTTTCTTAAAGTCCCTTTAGCTCTGATTTGGTCTCCGCCAACTTCTGAAAAAAAATATGTGACTTGTTAGTGCTTAGAGGTTCCATTTTCCACACCAGTTTGTCACTTACTTTGCCATTTGGATGCCAAGCAGTTAACATACAGTCAGCTTGTCTGCCTGTCTCCTTTTGGAGCACTGATGAGAGCCATTAGACTCAACCACTCGGTCAAAAAACCAAAACTAGGTAAAAAGTTGGGTGTTAATCATCAGCAATACATTCAGCAATACAAGAGACAATTTCACATCAGGGTCACTTGATTCAATGTAATTATTTATTAACAACGCAAAATATTTTATGTTTTACATTGAGCTAAAGTTAAGTTACCAACTTGCCTACACAGGTTCATTAATGTCCATGATTGAGAGACATACAGCACAAAACTTTGATGTAAATATCTACGGTGGACACACTGTCATCTTAGGATGAATACAAAGGACTGCAATTTGAATAGAATAAGAATTAAGAGGTGAAATCCAGTAACAAAGCACCACAATAGAACCCCTGAAGGTTCCCTAAAGAGTAATTTCCAAATTGAAATTCTATTTGTTGAGAAAATGGACTCCTTATGTGGAAGAGATGCTATTGGGTGCTTAGAAAAATAATAATTAAAGTAGTGCATCTCCGAAAAGCCCCTTTTGATCTTTTTAAATACCTCTACAAATATCAAGTGCTGTGTATGGAATCCTAAAATCAGAGATGAATCCCATCAGCTGTAAAGTCACCTGTGTGTACACATGTAAGTACGAACCTGCTGTTAGTATGGTAATCTCAGTGTACATGCATTTTGTCTTTGTCATTAAACAAAAAACACAACTTACCAGTCCAAACAATTTATGACTGTTAAGCATGGCAGCATATATTATGACAAACAACACATGCTCCATTATGCCAGCTGGTGTAATGATGTGGTAATGCCGGACTCATTAACTTCTGCACACAGTTTATGGTGGCCTTTTATGACAGAATTAATTGATTCACACATGCATTAAAACAAAAATAACTGGAATGAAAATGCAATTGGATGCTGGCCTCTAATCTGTCATAAACACTTCTGGTGGCAAAGCGAGGTGACATTATTCATGTAAATGACTGGTCATATATGCAATAAACAACCCCAAACAAGCCTTCAGCTTCACAGTTAGCTTTGCATTTCTCACCAAGCTAAAATCAAAATCTCCAACAACTATTAATGACTTTAGACATGTTTAATAAATGTGTTTATTCCCAAATTTCTTGAATTGTATAAATGTATTTGTCTTCTCAATGACTAGTGTTGTCTGTGGTGACATTTGTACTTGCAGTTTAGCTCTTTGTTTGTTGTTAAACCATGTATGCTGATTAAATCTCCGTTCATTATTTGTTCAAACGAGCCGTTAAATGGAGAGATTAATTTGTAAATTGTAATCACACACTTTTTAGACGTGACAGAATGTGGTCAGTGCTGCAGATATTATATATATTATATTTTATAATAACAATTTACAAATGCTGCATTACTTCTAAATTTAATTCATCCCTGAACTGCAAATAAGGCAATTAATTGATGTTTGAATGCCAGATTTGTAGTTTGAAGCTGGAGATAGGTTGAGATTCAGTACCTTCAAATATATATATAAGTTTTCTTCTCAGGATGGAAAAGCTTCTTAAGACTTCTTAAGTCACAACAAAACCCTTCTGTACACAAAAATGTAAATGTTGTAATTACAGTGAGGTAGAAAGGCTTGCACTGTAGCACATTTTTTGTAACTAAATCAGAAATAAAAGCTTTTCTGTCAATTGGTTTGTGGAATGTAACCTCCCAAGATGATTTTATTACAAGAATGGCAGCATTATGTTTGATGTCTTCATCATGGTCAGGTTAAAGCTCTTTTTCTTGGAAAAGCCCAATAAGGATCCTCTAGGGGAAAAAAGGATTTTCTTCCAGCATATGTGACAGTGGAAGTCTGACATTTAATCAAAGATGGTGCTTGCGTCAAAAAATGAAAAAAGGCTCAGGCTTCCGCCTCATAAGACTCCACTACCAACAATTTAAGCCATATGTTTAAGAATTCCCCTCAAATCTCCAAGATGAAATAAAGAAAGTATTTAGCTATGTTGAGGATCACATCAAAGCGACCCCAGTCCATAATGAAGACATGATTTTTATCTCTTGGTTTGGACTTAAATGTAATTGTATACAATCTGTGCTACGGTTCAACCCCATAATGAATTCCTTAATCCGAATGTCATTGTTATGAACCATGCAATTACTTACCCTGGGAGAAATAATCCATCTTTGAAGCTGGACAGATACTGTATTGGTTTTAGCAAAGGACGCTCAATCAGTGGATTATGTGTGAATTGCTTTCGCTGCCATCTTTCACTCTCACTGGTCAAGTTCATTTTTCTTTTTTTTACAGACTGTGATGTGTGTCTGTTCAGGCACACCTTCTTACTTTTTCTAAGAAGAAAAATAAACCTGACAATCATTATTTACAGATAATTCTCCCACCTGAAAGAAAGCTTTCATTGTATTTGATACAGGAGACCTAAAACGCTTGTGTGTTTTCTGTGGCAGAAAAATGACACATTTCTTTTTTTTGGAACAACCATTACTTTTTTGTCAAAAAGATGAGGTCACTAAAGTTACTAGATTTTTTTTGGAGCTTTCAACTGATTCTATGTTCTTCATTAGTGGATTGCTCAGTTGTCATGAGATGGCTTAGTTGTCATCAGATGTACAGTACATGTACTGTATATACCATATGATGACAACTGTGAGCCACATTCATTAAAATTGAGCAAACTCCATCTGCCGATGATCATAAGAAGTGGTTGAAAGCTCTGGAAAAAGATAATGAGAGGACCTTGATTACAGTTGTGTTTATTTCTACTTTAAGAATTTTTTTTTCACACTCAACCATAATTTTTAGTACTTTTGGGGTTTGGAAGATAAATGCTGACATTTGTGAAGTAATCTTTTTTTTATTCTTGGCAACTAAATCCATGTTCAAACTCATTTTTGTTTCTTTTGACATATTTCAAGTTCATTTGATGAAAAAAATAAATTTGAATTACTGTCTCTGACTACTTAACTTTGCTAAGTTAAGAAATTATACATTGTGAAATCTTTGGATTTCAGAATTTCCAGCCAGTTTGTCTTGCACAAAACAATGAAACAAAATATTGTGAATTTGCATATATGTCAATGTTATTTTCTCTAGTATTTATTGTTATTTTCTCTAGTTTTCTCAAAGTCACACTGAATAAGGAGGCTTTTCCAAGTTTGGAGACTTGTGCAGGCAGACAAAGAATTGTTTTTCTCATTTTATTCTGAAGGTAAACATTGCATGTAGGTGCTTTATCGTTGTAGCTCGGCCACAGTGGCTCAACAGCCGCTCAAGATTTCATGTCTGGGGCAATCCTTGTCACAGCATGTATCACCTCACCGACAGATGTCAGTGAAATCAGCGACAGCCGATCATGCTGATCCCCCCTGTAATCATGTGCGATGATCCCGCCGTGACACGGAGCTGTGGGAAATATGTCCGTCAATACCATGGCCACAGGCAGATGCACTAGCATACCCCTGCCCATGCCTACCACCTGCCCCCCCTGTACCTCCTTCCTTCACCCTCCTCCTCCCTCCTTCCGCCTCCTTGCTCCTTCCTTCATGAGCTGCTGCCTTTTCTCTTGATCTCTCCTTTAAGCCTCTTCACTCCTGGGTACTGTATGTTTAACTGGTTATACATTTCACTTTGACCCCTTTGAACCACATGTTCCTTCTGGAGTGTCATTTCTAGAGTAAGAACATGAATTACATGGAGATTTTAATGCACATTACAGTAGCATGAGGTAAAATCTGATAAGAGCAGCATTGTTAGTATGTTTTTGCTTACCTTGAGTCTTTGGTCAGGTCATGCATGTCATAATGCTCAGAGGGCTGGACAGCTGCTGTCCCTGACCAGCCCTTCCTCCCCATGGCCAGAGTTGCAGCTCTGTGAAAAAGGCCACCACATAAACACAGCCTCCTTAAAACAGAATGTGGCATATGCTCAACTAAGGAAGCGGCATCAAAAATTTTTGCAGTTCTCAGCTCTATATGTGGCTTCTCTCCATGAAGGCCCTGCAAGGCAAAGGTTTCCAAACAATTTCACATTTTCATTTTGAAGCCTTGCACGTAAAAAAGAGGAAAGAGGGAAAAAAACTAGGGGAGCTTTGCATATTCACACATGCCGCGGGCTAGCACAGCGTCTGCTGCTAGCCTCTGTGTTTCCAGCAAAACCTTGACAAAGGTCACAAACAATTTGCCGGATCCTGTTAATAAGAGGGCTTTAAAAAAGAAAAGAAAAACAGCACTGATGATCACTTTGCCCAGCAGCTAGCTTCATCATCTGTAGCCATTCCAACATATGCTTGCAAGATAATAAAAAATGTGGCATTAAACATGGCGGCAGATTGAATTTTGTTCCAGGCAACATATAGCACGTCAATCCTTCCCTCTGGAAACCTATTAACTATAAGGCAGTTAATGCCACTAGTCGGGATAGTGTTTCTTGCATAATATAATTTATAGTAGATAGAGGTTCATAAATTGGAGGCATTGTAAAATATTTCCATTATGTGGGGAAAGTCAGTGGGTAATAAAGGCTTTATTCTACTTTTAATGGCTCTCAATCTGTTGTTGTTCCCAGCAATTTTTAAATCTGTTAAAATTCAGCGAATTCTTAATGTGTATGTTTAAAAGCAGGAAATATCAGTGAGTCTTTTACAAAGTGACTCTTGGGGCGCGACTTTTTGACTGGCTGGGAATAAAAACACTGAATTGCAAGTCCAGTAAAGTGAAAGTGCATCAGCAAGACTCTTTTTATTACCCCAGCTTCTCTTTTTTATGCAGAAATTATACATCTTTCTTTAACTGTGCTGTAAAGGTTACACAGTCATTTAAGCAGCAGTTCAGACAGATTGATGTTTATGTCATTACAGCAGCAAATGAAATGTGCCACTCTTTCTCCAACATAAAGCAGAAATGAGCTTTATCCATTGATGACATTGGAGATACATTAGAGTCAAAGTTGGGGAGACGAAGACAGTGGTTATTACCTGACTGTCTGGATGGGGGGGGGGGGGGGGGGACCTCTAACCTGCTGCTGTTATAAGTACCTCATTCAGTCACTTTGAGTGGTGGTGTTGGGACCCATTTTTCCATCATAGTAACAGAAACTATTTAGAATTACTTTTTTCTGATGTATTAAAATAATATTGAGAAACTGATGATTATCTTTTAAATAGTTTTCTGACAGTAATCCTTTCAGATGGTTTATGCTTCTTTGGTGTTAAAACTGTGGTGCTCCAAGAACACTTGAGCTATAAGTTGAGAGAAAAGGGCTTCATAGTAACACTTTTATATGCATGTTGAGCATAGCAGTCATGTTTAGTGTAAAATGTATGTGGTATATAATATTATAGGTAGAATGTTTTCACAATTTTTGTAGTACAAACAAGCCGACACATTAGCCAGTGCTGAGACTGTCATACTGTGAAATGTAGATTAGCTTTTTATGGCTTATGGGATTGCACCTGTCCTGGATGACAATGCCAATAAAGTCTATTCATGTGCTTACATAATTATGGTCTGTTTCACCGGCAGTGACGCATTTCATACCATATTGTAATCAAGGATCACAAGAATCAGCCTGTGCTTTTCCCCAGTTTTGCAAAGGCTGATTCAAATAAATGAGATACTTCAACAATTCACAATCAACCAATCTTCTCAGTTGCCTCTCCTTGCTGCAGAGGACAAAAAATGTGTTGGAAAATACTATAACATAATGTAGGCTACTATTTTAAACTAAGGAGATCTACCCCAGGTATCAATTTTCAATTTAATTTACAATATTCAAAAATATACTACAGCTATAATATCTACAGAAGCTACTCACTGTTTTTGAATGTACGGCTGCTTGACCTGACGTGCAGTTACTAAACTTTTAAAAACTAAACCTATAACATGCTAGTTGTCCGGTTTCTCACTATGAGTATGTAAAGTGTAAAATAGTGCACTGGAGCTAACATTTAGCACTTAATTGTTAGATTGATAAACAGCAATTTTCTAAAAAAATAGTTGATTTCTGGCACTATGAATTGTAGAGACTAACTAGAAAATTCCGCAGAAATTTTATCAGTGTGCCTCCTACTTGGTGCACATGCGAATAGCAATAAAAAATAATAAGTGTCGTAACCCTTCAGAGATATAACTTTTTAAAACCTATTTAAGACGTTAGGACGTTTGTGTGTGTCTGTGTGTGTGTGTGTGTGTGTGTGTGTGAGAGAGAGGGAGACAGATAGATGTCAACAGACAGATATAAAGAGTATGGTTGCCTGGTTACTTAGGACCAATAGGAAGCCTTTAATCTCTGTGATCTCATCTCTTTGAGCTGTAATCAGTTAACAACTGCACCTGGCACCTGCTGTCACCAGCTATTCAGATACTGAACAAGCTCTCAAACAAATGATCATATCATCAAAGGGATACTAGCTATCAATAAAATAAGGTTCTTGTGGGCACCAGAAGGACTTTGTGAATGTATTGATATAAAATTTATGTGGATAAACTTAGAAATGTGAGAGAAACCGTGCTTGATATGCCCATTCAGCCCAATAAACGCCAAAGTCTTGTCTTCGGTTTAAATTTTTAATCATGTTTCTAGGTTAAAGTATGGCGATACAGCACGGTCCCAAAGAGGGGGCGTTTTGAGCGATGTTGAGCGATTTCCCGAACATTTCCCATTCAAGTCTATGAGAAGTTTTTCGCCGATTTTTGTGAAAACCGCGTGGCAAATCTCTTAGAAAAGTCATAGCACACCATTCCCGATCATTACACACGTTTTGATGTATTTTGTGTGCGCGTGTTGGCAACGCTCCAGGACTAGTAGCGGGACAAAAATCTGGTGGAAGAATAATAATAAGTATGGGCAATAATGGTCATTGCGCCGATTGCTGCTATTGCAGCACATCGGCACACTGAATTACAGTAGTGGTGAAATGATAAAGACGTGCCACTACAGTCTCTCTTCTGCGCGATTTACAGCTTTATTGCAGCTCTTTGTCTACATCCCCAAAAGGAATTATTTGCAGATTACGGCTCTCATTTCAGTTTTCAGAGAGTACAAAAAGAGATCTGATAACATTTAAGATTTCTTGTTATACTAATTTGGTTCATCTTTTGTCAAATAGATGACAAGAGGATGGCCTGAATTTTTAATGCATGGCTGCATGGATCAAGCACACCACTAAATCCATAAAACAGCCCCAACAGTAATATCATAACACTATTGTATTCACTCAGCCAGAACATTCCCTATTGCTCTCATCACTGTGTGCCACCATACTCTAGATAACTCTCTCCCTCTGATGCACCATATCTGATTATGTACCAAGTCATCATAGAACAGAGGCTGCATCTGAGATTTTAATTTTATTCTTTAACTCCTTGATTAATACAGACATAAACTTGTCTAGTTGAATAGAATCCTCTTCTTTAGCATAATCAGCTTTCTACAGATAGCTTAAGGCTCTTTGGGAACCCCCACTCACTGCTCCCCCTACCATCCTGCTCCCCACCCCTGACCCCCATTACACTCAATGACATGTGTTTGTTTATTTATTTTTCAAAATATCATCTGCCCACAAATGTCTGTCCATCCCTCTCCAAGAAAGTATAAGCCACAAAAGGAAAGTGTGTCTCAATACGTCTCCGTATGAGCTTAGCCTGTAAGACGCTGCAGTCTGTCCCTAAAAACTCATTCACATCCACCCGCCCACCCTGCCATTTAAAAAAAAATACTTTATAATAAATGCATGATATGAATTAAGCATCGCTTTGTTTGGTTTCCGGATTTAAGGATCAAGCATCTGGTTACCACCTCTTTTAAAGTGCAGCAATATGCTCTGTATAGTCTTTGGTGTTGTAATCTTGGGGAACAAAGTGAAATCAGATCAAAGTGTAGCAGGAAGGTGATGAGCTGAAGATCTGCAGTGTTTTTTGACAGCAGCTTTTCATTTGCTTGGTTTTGGGTAGTTGGTATATTCTGCTGGTTGGATTTTGGATCATTATTTGACATCTGATGTAGAATTGTTCTTGTGTGCATTTTGCAAGAAGCGCCATGGATCATTTTTCTTGGAAGTTGGAATCATGCCATGCTATGAAGCACATGTTTCGTAAAATATATGTATCTTAATTTTTAGGGCAAAAACATCAAAGTTTAAAAAAATATATATTTGAACAATTACAGAACTATTAATCAAATTTTTGGACAAAAAAGTTTTTGTCCAACTTCTGATTGCCAAGTCTTAGAATAAAAGTCCTTCAGTATTAAAAAGTATCCACCAAGGTTGTATTACTGCAATAGCCCCATCTGAACCTACATGCCCTATCATACACATACATTAGTGTGAACTCTATGCAGATTGGACACAGTGTGTACTGTAGAAAAAGTTTTAAATACTGATATAACCATCCTGCTAGATTGCAGCCATAAAGCACACTAAAGGCTAAACCTTGCCATTAAAAACTTCTACATCCACACAAAAGCATAACAGCACAGAGAAAATCCTCCTTTTTTGAATAAAAAAAGTAGTTTGCCCTGAGGGCGACTATGGCTGAGCGGTCGTGCAACCTGGGGGGCTTCAGTGAGAGGAGGCAAGGGAACACAGGCAGGGAGGCAGGGACATCAGCGCGGTCTGCAACACTAGTCACGGCAGATGGACATATCACAAGGCCCGGCGCGAAGTTGCTATAACACATAATGTTGTTTGTGCCATGTTTCCACAAAGGCCTGGATCCTGAACTGAAACAGCTTGACTCGGTGTAATAAAATTGCCTGGATCCCAAGTGCATCCTGGTTTCTCTCGCATCACTGTATCGGAACAATCGCGTTGCCAGACACAATGAATTGGAAAACCTCAAGAGCATGTTGAAGATGCTTCCCAGCATTTTTTTAGATTTGAAATGAGTTTGTTGTAGTGGAAGTGCAGTAAAACACGCCAAGGCTCATAGCTACAATTTGGTGAATATTGGTCTCTTCCCATGCTCAGCATGGAGCCATGTTAAATTGATCCTCCCTATTGTCTGCTGACGGTCAAAATCCAACAAAGCGGGTTTCACTTATTTCGAGATGAAAAGATTATGAGCTCAAACATCACTTTAGTTATGGGTCAATAGCTTAGGGTTTTAATCTATCCCCCCCCAAACTGCATCACCATTATCATCATCACTTTTGGCACAGATGTCTTTGGTTAATCTTTAGGGTGCAGAGAAACATTCAAAAGGCATGGACTGTACAAGCATACAGAGATGTGAGAAACTTTCACTGAGTAGTTTCCAACTCCTGACTCACTGAGTCATGTGTAAGGCAACAGAAAATGTTTGTGAAATTAACGTGTGCTTTGAGATATTATCCACTAATCTAATGCTTGTCGTGCTATTGTTTGTTTTCACTCAATGTCCCGGCTCCCATCTGTAGCCAGTTCTCATGAAACAATTTGTAATAGTAATTATAATATGAAGAAGGGTGGCCATAATAATGATTGAAAAACATAAAATTAACAATGGGAAATGTATAAACAGAGTCATAAAAAGGGAAGGCAAAATAAATCTTTTTAACAAATGTCATTACATAAAAGACAAGTCTATAAAAACATGTTTTAATAGGTGGTTTAAAAGATAAAAACAGATGTAGCAGCCAGAGCCTTAGACAGAACAGGAGTGTGTGATTATAAATATTGTTCAGTTGTTCTGGGGTTAAAGATCTTTTAATGCAACATCATCATTAGGGGTGTTGAAATTAATCATTGCATAGATGCATCGAGATGCGGACCTGGACAATTCTGTATCGATGCAATGACAGACAGTTGTCTACTGATGTTGCTTGTTGATTTTCCAGTCACTGCTTTTTTTGTTTTTGCCCTTGTTTTTTTTGTCCGCTACATTCAGCAAGTGTCGTTTGTAAGAGCAGATAATATAAAGGGAAGTTCATATCTTAATTTGTCGGTTAAAACCATGTGTAACAATATATAATATTGAGGAGGGGACGCATTGTGATATTGAATTGGATTAACCGTTGACAGGATAATCCTATCGCATCAAATTGTAAAACCAGTTAAGAGTTATACACCAAATGATCATGTCTTGGTTTTGAATGACTATGTAATGCACTTAAAAGTACTTTTCTAGACATTTCCAGAAATCTGTACATTTCTCACAGCATACAAATCAACTTCCTTCATTGCAGTGTATGTACCTTCCAAACAAAGAAGTATCATGATTGGATGCATGGTGAAACAGATATTCCAATCTAAATACCACATTTGATCGATATTGCACAGAAAATGTTTAAAAAATGAACTCCCAGATGGTCAAAAGTCAATGAAGATCCTGTTATATTGAATGTAAAAGGAGAAGTGCAAAAACCACAATCTGTGCTATTGAGACAAAGAAATATTAACCACAAAATATCCAATCGTGAACACAGAGGAAAACAGTATCCAGTATGAGCAACAAGTAAAGAAAATGGCTGTGACACACTGAGAGCGAGTTGACAATTTGTATAGCATACGCATATTATCTATTATCTTTTTAACCTGAATAGAAATAAGGTTACTGTCAGATTATGGAAATGCTGGTATATTGTCACAGATGCATAATACTTGGGCCATATGCTGTAGTCAGAGTAGTGTTTAAAGCTGCATGAGGAAGGATTTTTATGTTAATACTACAGATGTCTTGAGCTTATTCTAAGGATGGGATTGTATGATAGATCATTATCTGGTATAAAACATTTTTTAGCAAACACATGGATACACAGTTATCATTAGCAACAAGCACTTTAAAAAACATTAAGATAGCAGCTTTGCAAAATGTTGATTAGTATAAGCTAAATGCATACATTTTATTTTAATCAGGATTTAGTTAATGAATTCATTGCCTTATTGATTAAACATGAATGAGCCATCGGTGTTAAGTCTGTTTTGGGGTTGCGTCAGTTTCAAAGGGGTCATTGGTAATTTGTTATGAAATCAGTACAGAAGTGGCTAGATACAGTTTGTTATAGTGGAGGAAGTACAGAGGTTTTCAGTATCCTGCAGGGTCTACAGATGAAAATTAGCTTGTAGCTAACTCTTGTACGGCTAAGGAGCTGTGCGCTGCCCCTGTCAAATAAACAGATAAATGTGAAATAGTGCAAAGGCACCGTGAAGTTGAGACACGGTTGTTGATTTTAAAGTGTAGAATGGTTGGAGAGAGAAGATCCAGAAGTGAATGATAAAAGAGCATTAGATGTGATAGTCTCCCACACTGAACGTTCTTAAGTTCCATTTACGAATTAAAGTGGGACATACATATCACCTATCCTGTGCAGGGCATGAAACACTTTAACAGTACCCTTTTTTAACACTGTAGTGCTACTAAAGCTCCATGTGTAACAGCTGCTTTGGTAAGTGTAAGTAAACATAAACAAATAACTTGTCCCGTGATATCTTAAGCAGCAGAGAGATCTACAATCAGAAAATTAAAAACGCCCAGGTGTGATTGATGTGGGACAAGAGTGAAGGTCTGGACCTCAAAGTATCTTTGACTCTGCCGTCTGAGAGGATAGAGTGATTCTTTGCATGGCGATTAAACTTTGAAGTATAAGGCCACATTACCTTTTCTTCCAGTGATTTATTACCCAGTTCCCTTGACTGTGTCCGGGGACTTTGGACACGTGGGTGTGATTTATTGCTTCTGATTCATGTAAGTTTTGAATAAACATTGTGGGAAGTTAATATCCCGAACATATCACAACATTAATATCCCGAAAGGTTAAACAAAAATGGTACCTGTGCTGAAGTTCTGCATCACTTTGAGTGTAAATAGCCCAGACAGGCCAAGGGTATATGCACTTACCAGATCAGGAGAGACTTTGTTGCAGATTTATTGTACATATGCATATGAAAAGATTAGACTCAATCATTATAAAATCATTTTTAGGGGGGTAGCGAAACAAGACATATCCCCCCAATGGGGTCTAGACACTGGTGGTGGTGGCAAAGGATCCCTATACTAAACAGAAGGACGGAGTGTTCTGCTGGAGGAAGACCCAGGGTGCCGCGGGTGATGGTGACTGGAGGTGGAGGGTTGCACACTTTGTCTGAAACGACAGTTAACGCAGTAGAGAGAGAACCCGATTTAAAGTGCCCATATTATGAAAGAAATCACCTTTTCTGGGATTTGGGATGTTATTTTGTGTCTCTGGTGCTTCCACACTCATACAAACTTGAAAAAAACCCATCCATGCTGTTTTGAGTGAGATACAGGTTTCTGAATTACTGTGCATGTGCAACTCCCAACAAAGGGGGTATAGAAGTGAGATGTTTCATTCTATAGCTAAAACCGAGACCTAAACACACAGGGTGAAAAGACGACCTGCAGCAATGTGCAGTACAACAAAAAATTGGTGTTTTTTTCAACCTCAAAATACAATTCTGAACCTGAAAATGAACATAATGCGGGTGCTGTAAAGCAGGGATGTAATGCTGGGATTGGATCATACATTTTGTGGCCATTGGCCATGAAAAGTGAACGCCTCTAACCAGCTGAATCGTTTTAGGAAGAAGTCTTCCTGAAAGAATTTACGCTTAGCTTTATTAGTTGTAAAATGGCTGAACTGTTTAACAGCAATGTAAGTTTGGAAGAAACATTTCCAGGCTTCTTTGGTTACTCTAATTACGGTATATATTTATGTTGGTAAATCCCCAATACCAACCTATTAAATAAAATTTGGCTCCAGTTTGTTTATGTTAAAGATTATCATTATTTGCTATTCGCTCAGACAGATCATTTTGAAAGGAATTAACAAATTACCAATTTTGTTAAGTTTGGAAGACTTATCGGGATAATCTAATAAGTAGCATGATTTCAACTTACATTTTATTTGAAATGTAGGATTACTTCTTCTGACTGTAAAGAATGATCTACTGTTTGACTAAAGCTGAAATTATACTGCTGCAAAGATGCATGTGCAGTTCTGCAAAAGTGCACAGAAAAGGTTGTTCTGGGTAACCACCATGTAGACCTGCACGTGAAGCATGCTCACTGAGCAACTTTAGAATCTTTTAGATATTGGTTAAGACCCTTTTGTCTCTTTACAAAAATAGTTCACTGGTTTGGCTGACGCTAAACCTTTCTTGCTGTTTTTTTCAAATCTGTGATTAATGATGTGATACTCTTCCTTTGACTTTTTAAAATATTTTTAGATAGTTGCACTGTTCCTTCAGAAAGAAGTGTCAGCTTGTTAAATCCATCTCAACAGTCTGAATGAGGCATCGCATTAGCGTGGTGGGGATTTTAATTAACGCTAAAAACAAAAGGCATTTGCTGCTGCTCACTTTGACAGTACAGATATGAAAAGTGAAGTCTGTGTCCATATGAAGTAGATTATCCCGGTCTGTAATTCCGCTCAGGGATACTTCTTGGATGGCGTGCGGCTGGTGCGGCGCTCAATGTGGTAAACAGCAGCCATTCATTCCATCATTAACATTCCTTTGTTCTGCACTGCTAGTACAGAAGGCTTCTTTAATTAAATCAGAGAGAAGTGCAACAACAGTCGCCATAAGGCGTGTATTTGTCTATACACTATGCCTGCGGTCGCGTCCGTCCAGGCACGCAGTCATGTGATTGTGGGGGCATGTTTTCACATTAAGCTCAAGGAAGAAACAGCTCCTCCTCATCACAACAAATCTGAGTACAACTGCTTGTTTATTCTGTGATTCATTGTGAGGGGACAACAGCAGTATATCTTACACAGCCTGCACTCTCAAGCTGTATGTGTGTGTTTTTAACTTCTCTGTTGTCAGAACCCAAAGTGTTGTATGTGTAATATTTGATTTTACCGTAAAAATGTATAATAATAATAATATTTATAATAATTTGATTTATAAAGCCCTAACTGTTCCAAAACAACAGTGAAGTCATTTAATATATTAACATAATGTGAAAAGACAAAAAAAAAAAAAGTCAGACAGAATAAAACTAAAATGAAGAAATGAAATAAAAAAACTAACTTAAAACTGAGGGAAGGATTTCTGATCATTATTGATGTCAGTATTTGTCCAGATGCTAGAATTTAGAGAACATTTTTAAAAACACAACCACAAGATATAATTAAGACACAGTAAGAACAAAATGATATGGTCAGAAGTATGAACTGGGCTCTTCTTTCCACACACCTTTTGATCCTTTTGGTCTAGGGCCGTTATCTTGCTTTGGGCTCCTTAGTTTCAGTGAAGTGCAATTGTAATGCTAGAATGTATAATGGTATTTAAGATAATAGTGTGCTTCAAACTTTGTGGCAGTCGTTTTTATTTTGCCCTTTCCTGTTTCAACAGGACAGTGGTGCCATGAACAAAGCCAAGTTCATAAACAGACCAGTGGCCGACCTTACTAATGCTGTTGTGGCTGATTGGGAGCAAATCCTGCAGCCAGAAGAGTGGAGGCTATGGACAGATTTGAAATGAGATATTCAACAATGACACATAGGTGCAATGTTTGGGTGATTGCATGTTTTTTGCTATGTATTGTATTGAAATATAAATACATACAGTGGGATGAACAGAGTTTTGGTTCATAGTGGGTGAACTCAGACTAAGATACTAGTGAAAGACAGCAAAATCAAATAATGGGGCACACAGGCTGGGATTTCTATGACCTGTTTAACCAGTTCAAAAATATATGGACACAAAGTTAAAACACAATCTTTAAATTGGATGAACAGATGTCTTAAATGTTGTATGCATGTGTTATGCATGGTATAGTTGAATAATCAATTAAGTTGATTGAATTAAATATCATAAATGTATCTGTTAATGTGTCATTTTTGGCATATTTTTAAGTGTACTGTAACACAATATTTTGTCCACATTTTATTTGTAAATTTAAATCCACTTTTCCCCCAATTTGAAGATGTGGTTTCTGTGTACTGTACGCATGAGTTTGTAAAATGTAAAGCTGCTCAGGACATTTATCTTAAAGCTCTTTGTTTTATTCAAACCGTTTTTTCCACACGTCAATGAATGTGTGTTTATATGGGGAAACAAGAAGCGCTTGCCTGTTTGCGTCTCCGCGCCCACTTGTCGTTGCATTTATGTGCATGCTTGCGGACGCGCATGCCTGCACACATGCCATTGCATCTGTGTTTATAATATGTGCATGTGCTCTCTGACAGAGTGGCAAGAGCACGGAAGGATTCCCCCAGCGTCCCAGGTGCCAGAGTGTGTGTTCAGTGAAGGGTGAGGACCATCTGCCGGGGCTGGGTGAAATCAGTACAACATGCAGGTGCTGGGGTATTTACCCCAGCACGCAAGGTAAAAAAACAAAGCAGAGGGTGGGGGGGGGTCACGACCCACAGAGAGCAGGGTGTTTGGCCTAGAAAATTTAGACATCATGGTCAAATGCAGCATGCATAATTTAAAAGTCAAACACTTTTTTTCAAAGTTAATGACCACTGTGCAGCAATGATTTACAGTTTCCTCTGGAATGCCTGAAATTGTGTTCAAAGGACTGCGAGAGGACTAAATTCTACTTAGGACCCAAAAAGACTTGGGCTGGCCATGCATTTGTTTTAGTTGTTAAATTAGGATCCACTTCAGTGTGTTCAATAGCTTTAGATGAATTTCTTGCAAAGAATCTTAAATACATGTGTCACAGTCGGTGAGCCAGACCTCATTGAACTAAGGAGCATAGCCTAACGTGGAAAAAAAGTTCTGTCAACAAATTCACCCATTTGTGTGAGACAACTTGCTTTTTTGTTGTTGTTTAACTTTTTTTCCTAGCTGTATTGAAATATTTTATGTTTATGTTTGTGTTGTCTGCATTAGTATAAACTGAACCTAAACCTTATAATTCCAGCCACCAGATCAAGATCATTCATCAAATTGGAAGCTGCAGTATACATGTCCAGTCCAGCATAGAGCAACAGCACACCAACGGTATGCCATCAATATATATAACACATGCTCATAGCATAAACCAATTAATTCTGCTTCCATTATTTATGATCTGCCTCAGTCATTGAGGACACTGGGATGTTGAAATACACACAGCTTAGAGCCCTCCAGTCTGCCATACATAATTCTTTCTGATGAATTGTTGTACAGATGTTTGCATGTTCTGTCTGCAGACTGCAGTGCACGCGCTCAACAAAAGCAACCCTTTCACTGTAATCCTGCATGGAGGGAGGGCGGGTGGATAAAATTAAACAGATATGCTTATCTAAACTATTTATCAAAGAACCATATCCGAGATATAATCCTAATATGTTATCAAGAGCCAGGGGGATTTTGGACGTACGTGCAGCACAGAAATCCAGGTGTACAGGGTCGTAAGTCGGGGGATTAGAGGAAAGGTTATTGTCATTTTTTAAATAACACAAAAGCAGATTTCATTATTAAAAGGCTGAACAGACCATCTGGGAGGAGGACAGTACTTTCATCCACTGTACTGTGCTGTATTGTATCTCCATACACCAATTATTATTATTGTTGTTTTTCATCAACTTAGACCACCAGGTCAGTTTAAATGAAAAGCATTTACAAAAGCATATCTGATCATGTACTTGACTTGTAGTATGAGGACATCACAATCTCTATGAGTAGATTGACAGACTGTACACGTCTGAGTTATGTCAGAATCACGTTATTCACCATGTACTATGGTATTACAGTAGAAGTAGGCAGCTTAACCTATACCAAAGGGCACACTGGTACAAACACCAGGATATGGATTGTGCTGTACCATTTTTATCAGTTTAACCTGGATTTGTCCCATCACTGCTTGCAGCAGTGCAATTTGTTGTATGTTAACCATTGCATCTGTTGACCTGAAATGTCACTGATGGGAAATAAAAATACACAAGTGGAGGCCTCCCCTTTGTGCTTAAACAGTGCAACCCTGTCACCAGACAAGAATGGACATTGACAATTGACATTTCAGCAACCCCCAGAAATATGTACTATGACTATGTACTATGTCTTTCTGTCTTCATTATCCATGCGTGGCCACAACAGCATGGTTAAGGTTAGAAAGGGTCATGGTTTTGGCAAACAACTATGGTTAAGGTATGGTTATAATTGAATAAACAGAAATATTTGTTTATGACTGAGGAAAGATAGTGGTTAAGGTTTAAAAGACTGTTAAAGGAATATGCCACTGTTTGAAATAGGGTTATTCACCATCTCTTCTATATTTATATAGGTGGGCAAACACATTTGTCTCAATGCATCGCATGGTCTTAGTCCGGCGGCGCAGCCGCTAGCTTAGCTTAGCGTAATAAATGGAATTCTATGTTGCCAGTTAGCATATTGTGAGTAAAAGTGACCCAACAACAACAAAAACAAAACCTAATTGCTTCTTTGGCCTGCATATTCACGAGTACAAATAGCCATTGAGATTAAGACTAGACGATTTCCTAGGCAGATATTGGCATGTGACTATATTGGGTGGAAGTAGGCTACAGCACTGCTACTATGTTGACACATAAGGACTTATGTGTCAACAGGATTTGTAAAAACTTGTCCATGATTTCATCTTCAGTAGACTTGACTACTGCAACGGTGTCTTTACAGGACTCCCTAAAAAATCAGATTTCTAAGTACTTTTGCTAGTTTATAAATCACTAAATGGTTTAGGGCCAAAATAAATGTCTGATCTTCTACTACACTACAAACCACCCAGACCTCTCAGGTCATCTGGGACAGGTCTGCTTTCTGTCCCCAGAGTCAGAACTAAACAATGGGAAGCAGCGTTCAGTTTCTATGCTCCTCATATCTGGAACAAACTTCCAGAAAACTGCAGATCCGCTGCTACAGTTTTAAATCAAATCTTTGTGATGTTGCCTTTCTTTAAATGGTTGTTCATTTCTTTAATGTTTAATTTCTTATACTGCACTGTAACGTTTATTCTTGTTTGATCTGTTTTTATTTTTTAACTATTTTGTAACTGTTTTGTGTAGAGCACTTTGAATTGCCCTGTTGCTGAAATGTGCTATACAAATAAAGCTGCCTTGCCTTGCCTATTGCAAGGCCACTCACATTGTTTCATTGGTAACACCAAAAAAGCTATTTGTAAAAACGTTATGGAGGCCAATTACAAAGCAAACAGGATCTTGTAGATTAGCACTCCAACAGAGTAGGACAAATGTAGTCCTCCTGTAAATCAAACCCCAAACACACTACAAAATAGGAAAAAAAAAAGTCAGGGTAAGGATGTGCTGACGGATACATACTCGCTGTGTGCTGCGCTGCTGTGCTCATATTCGTCAACCACTCTGAGCAGACTCGTGTGACACCAGCCACCTCGTTTTTGAACTACGCTTGCAGCTTTCTGTGACAGGTACGCCAGTCGGCATCAACATATCCAGCCACAACAGCCGCGACTCACGGCCCGGAGGTTCATCCGTTCTGACGGATATTTTCTGTTTGTTGCCCGAGGGATTACAGACCCCGATGAAACAAAGGCACAAACATAATGTTTTGTGTTGGAGCTGCTCCTGTCTGCTGCAGAGACTATGCAGTAGAAAAGGAAACACCCCCCCCCCAACCCTCTGATTTTGCTGTGTTGTTCTTGCTTAGAGAAAGTGATATTTCTCCACCAGACTGGACATTTCCTACTTACACTTGTGGATGGGATTTAGCAATTGGTGCTTGTCCATCTGCTTTACTTCAGTTTTACAGTACTGTACAATTTAAAATAAAATAAAACTGTCAATCCACCAGTTACATCCTATTCACACTAACTTTAAAAACAAAGTGCATCAATTTGGACATCTGCAATCCCAGTATACCCAGATTATAATGAGCTACATGAAGATGGAGAGCCAAACAATGACCAGACCAAAGTAACACTTTAGTCTGGTAAAAATACTTTTTTATGAAATTACTTAAACTATCTGAAACATATAAATGACTGCCAATCTATAATTGTTAGTATGAAGGCAGTTGGGAGTATACTTTGTTAAATAAATAATTTATAATAATGTTTAAACTGAGTTGAACTATGTCCATGTTTTTCCTGTGGCTGCAGCTGTGTCACTAATTTAAACAATCAAAAATAAGTTCAAATTTATTTTCTTATTTTGCTACTCAGGAAATATAAACCGATAAGTATGGTACACATTACAATTTTCATAATTTTGTTTTACTGCACTTGATATTGCCATTGTAAAAAGTGCAGCATTTTCTCCTGCTCAAACCGAACTGCCGCCCATGCTTCAACTGGGACAGCTTTTTCCTTTACATTTTGTGATTTTAAAAGGCTGTTAGATATGCTCTGAGCTTATTTAGACATTCCAATCATCATCCAGTCATTTTATGCTAGGGGTGCACAATTCAGATTTGATATCTATATTTAGGCTTTAAGATTCGATTCAAACTCGATTTTTGATTCAAAAACGATTCTCAAGTAAACTATTCACAGTATGTAAATGTACATACTACTACACAATACAAATGTATTTCATTTTTCCCATGTGATTTTTGGAATTCTATGAATCCATTTAGAATCTGCAGAGCTTGAATCGCAATATGTAAATCGTTTTTTTTATTTGCGCACCCTTATTATATGCATTTGTAATTTTAGCCATATTAGCTGATGACATTGGCATTAAGTTTTAGGGGTCAGTGTGGTGCTCAGGGACACCTTGTCAGGACTCTTTGTCTGCAGAGCGGATCAGGCCCGTGACCTTCTGCCCACAGGACACACACGTCAACAATCAGGCCCAACCTGCCACCTCACAACATGATCAAATCTCCCAGACTGTTCATTTCATCACAGCAGCACAGACTGCTGGTATTTACAGCTGATGAGCACGCTCAGTAGGGGCCTGTACCTTGATGTATGTGGAGAGTCACAGTCATGCTTTAGTGGGGGTAAATTCAGAGCCATCGCACAGTTGGGGCTCTTAAAGGCCCAACATTGTTTAGAGCGAGGAAGAGGCTGGGGCAGAAGGTCAGCGTCTCCATACACAACACAATTAGAGGAAGACACGCTGTGGCGTGACTGACTGCAAATCAAATATCACAAAGGACATTTCCAGTAAAGGGGCGTAGAAGAAAGATGGACAAAATACACTACACTGAAAAGGTACACTTTTGGACTGAAAAGTACATTTTTCAGAGATGTAAAAATGTATCCCAGGTATATTGATCCTACATAAAGCAATATGTTCGTTGGAAGCTGTTGAGGAATTATGCTCTCGTAGTGACTATTAGATGTCAGGTTAAACACAAACTCATGGACATAAATTGGCAGATACAATACTCCCATTATTAATTCCTATAGGTTGACTATATGATCTTTCTATACTGTCTTTAATCTCTATACCGTCTTTTGGCTGTAAATGTAAAATCAACAAATCATCACTATTAATTTGTGGAAAAAAGAAGAAAGGATGAATTGATCAAAACTGTTGTTTTTTTTACTCTACAGAAGCACGTTAGAATGGCTGGTGCAAATTAATCTTTGATTGCAATAAATTAATTACAATGGACAGAATGCTACAAATAAACAACACATTCGCCACGCCAAGGGAACTGTTGCCAGTTTTTGTCTATTTTTTGTGTTTTATAAGGGTTGAAGAGTTTCACTTTACGATGTTTAGAGGGAATTTATACTTCTCATACTCAATATCAGAGCGAGACACATCTTTAATATTGCTTGGAAAACCGAATTAATTATCACCATAACAAATGTCTGCTGTCTACTTCTGTGGGTGTTTGTTTATAAGTGTGTTTTTGTCCTTGTCCGCCTGTGAAATGCGGTTAGAGTTTCAGACATTTGGTGAGAGGACAGTTTAACAAAGCTATTTTGAATCCTCACATCTTCAAGGCTGAAATACAGTAACTTGAATGAATGTGTTGTATCTTATCTTTATGGTTGAATGTACTGAAACGCTAAAGAGTGGGATTTACTGTGGCTGCAGATGCTCTTTGCTATTGAGAAATGTTGATCGGGTTTGCAGTTCACACCTGTCCCGTCAACAGTGCCAATGGTGTTGAAACTCTGTTACAGTTCAGGGAATTGTGGACCCAAATGCAGAGATTAGGCAAGAGAGGTTTGAGCTTGAGGATTAAACAAAAAGCAGAGTTCCAACCAAAACAGGGATCCAAAAAGCAGTAGGCTGACACAAGGTGTCAAAAGGAAGAAGTCCAGAATGAGGAAAAGACAACAGGATCTGAAAAACATAAAGCATAGAGACCGGGGAAAAACTCACAAGAACAAAAAAAACACAGGGAAGATTGCAAACACGCTGACAGTACACCAATACAAAAAGATGATCCGACATGAGACAGAGGGAACACAGAGGTTAAATACAAGAGGTAATGAGCAAACAAGGAGCAGGTGATACAACATGTGAAACACATCAGGGCAGAGCAGAACAATCAGACAAGAGAGAAAAAACAGGAAGTAAAACTAATGCCAATGCCAAAATCAAACAGGAAACAGAACACACTTACTGGAAAACACAAGACAGGAAGTACAACTAGACAAGACAAAGGAGGAAACTAGGACATGAAACAGTAAACAAAACAAATAACAGGGAACAGAAACCTACACAATAATCTACACCCTACACAAACAGGAAACAACCCACAGTACAGAAACAAACCATCAATAAGAATGAATGAGGATATTTCCCTTCACAAACACTCTAGATGCTTCATCTTTTTTATTTATTTTTTTGAATGCAGCAATGTGTTATACAGTATATGCTATGGATTAACATCAGAGTTTTTGTTTAGGATGGAGCTAAATTGAAGGTTAGTTTACTGTTTAGGTTAACAGCTCAGATTATACTAGGATTGAGTTTGGGGTAAACTAAATTTCTAACTACAAATATTAAGTGCATATTACACAAGGAGTTTTCTTATATTCAGACTGCACAATATTTTAATGAGATGGTCACGGTGTCGAATTACATCTGGGGTTTTCAAAGTGACCCATTACACAGGAAGAACTTTGAAATTGATGCTCAGGTGGTTGGGCCATAATAGGGCTGATACTGTGTAGTATGAATGGCATATGATTATGGGAGAAAAGGCTTTAATAGGATATCTAGCCAGTGCCACTAAAGAATACACAAAATAGAATAAAATAAAGACGGTTACGTTTAGGTTAAGACTTTGGTTAAATCTAGTTTTATAGAATAGTTCTTGGGTTTAAGGATTAGGACTACTTGTAGGATCAAAGGGAGTGTTGGAGGTTGAAATGTAATCAACAGAAAGTCCTAACAACTCTGACAAATACATTTTGTGTGTGTGTGTGTGTGTGTGTGTGTGTGTGTGTGTGTGTGTGTGTGTGTCCGTCCCTCTTTGGACTCTCCTTGCTCTTCACAGATCACTAGCAGTCCTCCAGCCTCGGCCCCCGTCCTGATGATGTAATTATTTCCCAGTGGCACCTGGGAGCAACGGCCGCCATTCGGAGGCATTGCTCACAGCCAAGTATGCAGATGTTTCTAATTGCTTTCCATTACCAAGAATAACAGCTGTTTATATCTATCAGCAAATAATTCACAAGAGTTCCAGACTGTTAGGATAACATATCCCACCTGGTCACCATCACCAGTTGTCAACAGCCGAGGGCTGCGCTTGCCAGGCCTCTTGTTTACCGAATCCCCCGATAAGCTCGGGCTTAGAGTCACCTTCAGCCATCTTGCTTTGCACCTCCCAGGATTTCCTAATTTATCTTACAAATCAATCTTTTATTATCATCTTAAAAAAGAGAGAAAATTACATTTTGTTTCTGTCATGATATCCTGTGCTGTTATTATACCCAGCTTTATCAAATATATTTCACATTATACCCTTAAAGCTCTACTGATAAGTATTTCAATGACTATATGTGTCACCTAACCCCCCCCCAGAGTTTATGGAGACTAAACCATAGTAACAAGGAGTGAATATTGCACTTGCATTCAACTCCAAAGTAATGCGCATGTTGCTCCATGTCTGTTTAAGTTCAAAGACAACTGTTTTCTAAGTTGTCAGCCATACCAGTTTCTTAATTTCATATATCAGGGTTGTTTGTTAGTCAAAACAATCTTCAAAATATGTAAATAAATCGAGCTTTTGAACCCATTGTCAGAGTAGTCAGGGCCTTTATTGCATAGAAGTTAAGCCCCCCCTTGGGATTGTTTGTAATTTTAGGGCATGAGTTACTAATTTGAGAGACAGATATTGTGGTTTTCTGGTGTTTAGAAGTTTAAAATGTAAATACCTTGTCTAGAACTCTATGAAAAACAGAAAAGTTTTTCAACTTTTTTTCTGTAGTTTTGTATGTTGCTGCAAACAAGCAAACAGTAAAAGACCCAATCTGACCTCCCCATAAAAATGTGCCTCTAGAGGTCATTTTAAAGGGCAGCGTCATTTGTTATACAGAGTTGTTGAATCGTACTACTGGAGCAAGCAGACTCACCATGTGTCCACAGAGCTGTTTTATTTCCGAAGTGATGACTTAGTCGCATGGTGCTTTAAATATTATTGGCCTTGCAGCTCCTCTTACATTCCTTTTCATGGGGCATCAACCTTAATTTGGTCCAGCAGTGAAACCAGAGAAGCTCATCATTGTCCCTCCCTTTCCCTTAACTGAACGAACTTCAGATCTACGATGCCTCTCTTTACGTTTCGATCGGATGGTCAAATACCATGAAGCATCCACCTGCATGTGTAACTTTTTTTATCAGCCACATTCATTCTCCATAACAAGTCTTAATGTTAAGTCTGGTGCTTAATTTTGTTTGTTGTTTGATACAGCTACAAATGTGTTCTGCCCTGTGTGCAGTTCATGCTATGCAGGATGTTGATATTGATTGATTACAGTGTATGCTGGCGACTGTATTTCTTATCCGATTAACAGTTTATGTTGCCTGCTAAGAGTAGACCGTAACTGCAATATTTCTCAGAATTTAAAATTAGTTTTACCTTTACTGTACCTTAACCATATTGTATTTGCCATAACCACATCCCAAACATTAGCCATAACACAGTTGCCATGAGCAGAGAAAGAAAGTGTGTTTAAAACATTGTGTAGCACGTTAAAAAAAGTTTTCACTGAAGGTAATCTGAGGTTTTACAGACTCATCCAATATCAGCCTTCTGTCCGGACATAGGGTTGTTTTCATGTCACCCTTAGGTTCATTGACAATGCTGATGATTAGAGATTACACATCATTTCATCCATCATTCATCCATCATCTTTTCAATCTCTGTTTATGAAGTTAGAGTGCCATTTATTTCTCTGTTCAGCCATGATGGCTTTGATGATTTTGCTGCTCATACAAACAGAAGTAAATGTGTTATAGAATTTGCATCTCTTCCTGTGTACCAGAGGATTTCCCCCTGGTAGTACCTGCACATCAGTGTTTGTTTAGAACAGTAAAAAGCTTAAAATGAAAACATGACAGAAACGTGCAACAAAATGTTCTCATATCAGAATGTCACAGATGATTAAGTGAAAAGTAACATGCTGACTGGACTGAACACTGCGGCCTTCCCAAAAATGAAGTCTGCCTTTCAAGCGCCATTCCTGTTTCTGGCGGCAAGGCCCAGCCCAGTATTGTGTGTGTGCTCTGTCTGACACGCTGGCTGTTGGGAATGAGCCATCTGACGGGGAGTGACTGCCAACAAGAGCAGAATGTCATTATGAGTGGAGGCTGCTGCGGGCCTGCCACCATCATAGGGAATTCATCACCACAAGTGATGATGATAATGGACTTTGCTGCAAATGACTTTGGATGAGCAGTGTTTTGGCAAGCGGCACAGGGTCTGACTGGATTTTTTTCTCCCTACCTCAGAAACAGAGAAGAAGGCTTTCAGTGTCCCAGCTGGGATGTGGGATGCCCTGTGGTTGTGGAATTGACATTGGGTAAATACTTTGTGTTTGTGCTGAATTTGGACTGCCAGTTTGTTATTGTCAGTCTTGACTAGTCAGAAACAGTTTGATTAACTGTACTTTCTGAATTTGATAGAATATATTAAATATTTACATTAATGTAGTGTTGAGTTCATGACTATAACTGCATGAGTTATTCAGTCACGCAGTCATAAACATCTATTTCGCCTAATGACATTTTCAATAACATCACAAACGCAGCCTACTTTTTTTTCTTCTTTTTTTTTTTTTTTACATTTAATAAATCACATTCTGTAATTGGCTGTTTCCGTCATGTTCGCTCCTCTGAGAGCCCAGGGATTTAGAAATAATTGTCCAACTTTGCCAGAGTGCTCAAAGCAAAACTCATCAAGTGATAACTTAAACCGCCTAGTGTCGCCTCCACATGAGAACATAGCTATGTGGAGGTGACAAAACTGTGATGACTCTATTATGATCTACAGGAAAAGGAAAGCTAACAAGACCGAGGCTCATTATGAAAAGTGACAAACAACAGTTAGTTGGAATCGGGGAGGTTTTATCACTATTCTTTGACAGAATCCCTTTCAGTGATTATGAAATGCCTCATTAAAGCAGCCCACTTGAAAGTGCACACGATTTGATGTGAGATAAAAATCCAGGAGAGAATTCATGTGCGAATTAAAATAGAAGGTAAAACAGCTCAGTAAAAGACTGTTGACCACATAATTAGCAGTTTCAACCCTTTTGTTGTTGCATAAATGCAACATTCTGTCATGCATATTCAAATATGAGCCCTGCTCTGACATTTTAATTGGTTAGAGTTTCAACAGACAACAGAGAAGAGAGGATGGCGGCTCTTTTCAGCGACGCTCTGGCCTCGCCTGAAAGAGCCGTCACTCTGTCTGTCATGCAAAACATCTTTCGGGGTTTGTTTACCAGGCATGTAGCGGAGTGAGTACTCTCTGGCTGCTAATGTGACAGTTGCACTCTGGCTTTCAGTTCAGTGGACATGTTGTTTTGGAGAGAAAGCAGGAGGATGGTACCCAACTTATCTGATTACCGATGATGTACATCACACATCCCTGACCGACTTTGCACCAAGACAGCCAAGCGAGAAGAAAAGGATGTTGGTTATCTGTAAACAAGGCTTGACTGACATTGCGGCAGATGATTTGTGAGGCTCAGCTGAAGATCCGTGCCACATGCATGCCACTGAACTGAAGGGTTTCACGACACTGTGGGTCAAATCGGCAGTCATAGGACACCTGATGAACAGCTTCATATGCAGCTTAATGGCATATAACTGACTGCTGACTCAATACTTGTATTTATTAGTGTATTGTAAAGTAAATGTCCCAATTAATGCTGATTTATTATGTATTGCATGTGTACCATGTATGTACATTCGCTTCCATTCACCCATTTTAATGCACATTTTAAAACATCTGAAACTAACAGAATTTTATTTTAAATGCAGAATTCATGGACAATATTTGTAGGGCTCATCATGGTTCAGCATGTCCCATGCTGCTATTACATCCTCCAAGCTTCTGGGAATGCTTTTGCCAAGAGTTTGGAACTTGGCTGCAGGGATTTGCTCCCATTCAACCCATTCAAACACAAGGACTAGTGAGGTCCAACACTGATGTTGGGTGATCAGGTCAGGGTGTTGGATGGGGATTGAGGTTATGACTCGGTGCAGGCCAGTAAAATTCTTCCACACCAAACTGGGAAAAAGATTTCTTCATGGACCAGGCTTTGTGCACAGGGGCATTGTTGTGTTGAATCAGGAACAGGACAAAGAAACATGTTGCCTTAAAGTTGGAAGCACACTGTAATGTAAATATTATTGTATTCAGTAGCTTTGAAAGTTGTCCACTTGTTACTGACTCTCACAGCCTTCGGTGTTACTACACGATCTAAAACCAAACGACAGAAGTGCAGTGAGCCTTTGCGAATGTGAAACCATATGGAATAATTTACAACTCCTGTGGCCTATATCTTTAACATGCCGTCAACAAGCCACCTGATATTTAGGTAAATAGCTACTTGAAACACAAAAACAGTGCACAGACCCTGAATTCATGGTCATCTCCCTAACCTTTTTTACTGTAATAATTTCATCCATGAGAAACTCATGATTCTTTCGGCATCATGTTCTCTTATTTTTGTTATGGCTAAATGCCACAGGGACCTGTGCTAACTTTAACCAGCCGTAATTTCAATTTGCAATGCATATGTTTCAGAAAGAGCCCCACAGTTAGTACACAAAACACCCCATGAGCGCCGAAGCGGTGACTGCTGTGGCAGAGGTCCATTAATATGCATAGCATTGCTAAAAGCTCCAAAGTGACCTACATGACAAGGTTCAGTATACACTCCAACTGTGTGCTACACTTGTGGGACTTAGCCGTCCATGTTACCTTAATTAGTGTCTTCTTGCCACGGACGGCTTTTTTACGGAGAGGCTATTGAACTTACCCGCACACTTGTATGCTGGGGTCACCTCGGTCACTCCAAATGCCTGGCCCTCGACAGCTCAGGCACCTCTCCACAGCCAACAAAATGGTTGCCATTAGCCTTTAGAGGACGACTGCTAACATCCCCATTAGATGCACTTTAAACTCCTGCAGTGTGTCACAGCCATCCAACGATGACACTTCAGCTCTTCCAGGTAATCCTCGAGGCCCTTCACTGACAGGATGTATCAATTAACAGATTTGTTTGCTTTCCTCTCCTCCGACCTCATTTGCATAGCAGCCAGCTAACGCACCGCTCAAGTTCAAGAGCACTGTTGACACTGTGTTTTTTTCTTTTTTTTTCTTTATCATCTACAACAGGCAACAGAGGGGCCAAAAACTTAAAAATTACAATACATTTTACAACTCAGCTGCTGTGTTGAAGTAAAAGTATCCAACAGAAGTGGTTCGGAGCACAGAAAGTTACAAGATGTTAGCAACCACTCCAGGGCGAAGCATTGTTGACACTTATTCCTGTTTGGTCTTTGTCAAAGGAGAACTTAGCATTTCCAATGCTAAAGGACAGCTGTTGCTGGCAGGCTTCTTTCTCACTGGCGGAGGCACCACTGTTTAGGGCGGTAATCTGTCAGTGCGGTGGGGTTGCCAATGTGCTCTACCCCTAGGTGGAAGCAGAGAAATGTGGCTCGGGGCTCTAAGCATAGCAATGAGGCCAGACAGATGTAAAGATCCACTGTGGTTTTGCAGCCTCAGTGCTTTCTCTGGGTGTTTGCCTGGATCCTCCCCATCAACCTTTTGAACGCATCCATTCCCATGATGCAACACTGTTGCAAGGACATATTCATCCTGTCTGAGTGGAGGCCTTCACCATGAACCAGACAATTAGTATATTCCCTGGTGTGATAGATTTACATTTGTGGAAACCGCACATAAACCACAGAATAACCAGATACAACTACTGTAAACTGTATTTTTTACATCATGAATTTCATGATTATTATTAATGCTTCCTAAACCTACAGTGGCCTTTTGCTGTTGAGGATGATTAGCATTCTGCACTAACATACATTTGAGAAATAGCCCCCAAACACACACACTGAAACGCCCTCAGATAATTATCAATACCACTTGCATACTGTTTTCATGATTAGATGTCATAGTTCAGTATTCGATAATGATTGTCACCAGACATTTTCTAGCTGTACAATTTGTGGTTTGTTGGTGAATCTGTGCACTCAGGCCCTATAGATTTAGAAATAACAATCAGAATGAATGAGCAGGGTAACGAAATGTAAACACAAAGAGAGCATTTCTGACACTACACATAAGGATGCAAGGGGAATTAGCCAGAAAGTCATGCTGTAAATCCAGCTGCTTAATTTATCTAAATATGCTAAGGTCTTCTTAATTGTTACCACAGCAATTTCCATCACTGCTGCTGCTGGTTTAACAGTTGCATCCTGCAAATCAGTAAATTGCACAACTTTTCTTATCCCACACAAGCCTGCAACTATACTGATTACCATGTATGTTTTTCAATCAGACAAATTTCCATCACTGTTTAGAAATCTGCTGTTGGTTTAACAGACAGCTTGTTGTTGTGCCTATCCTGATTAAAACAAATCAGTAAATTGCAGTTTAACTTGCAATAGCTTTCCTTATCCCAATATTATTCACAAGCCTGCAACTATACTGATAATTATAATTAACATGTATGTTTTTCTAATCAGACAGAATGTCTTGGACTACCAAAGAGGTCTGAGATGGCAAACAGGCCTCATGTAGCTGCTGCTACCTTGCTTTTCAATACAATATTATTCCTGTAACTACTGTGTGGTAATACAACTCTGCTTCAGATGCTATCAATTATGTTTGCTAACGTTTAGAAATCTTTATTCAGCTGTCTTTCTTCAATCCAATCCATTTTATTTATAAAGCACATTTAAAAAAACAACAGTTTACAAAGTGCTGGTCAAGAAATAAAACTTTCCTCTGCCAGAGTTTGGTTAACACCAATGTGTACCAACACAGTGCTCTAGACGAGAGATAAGAACTTCGTGGTAAACTGTATCAAATGCAGCAGTGAGCTCTAAAAGCACTAGTAGGGCAGAATTGCCAGAGTTGGTGTTTAATAAGAGGTCATTAAAAACTCTGAAAAGTGCCGTTTCAGTGCTGTAAAAATCTCTAAAATTCCATATACATCTAAAAAAGACTGCAGCTGTAGAAGTACAGTCTTCTCTAAAAGGTTTGAGATAAGGGAAAGCTTCGAGATAGGTCTGTAATGGGATAAAACCGAGGAACACAGATTTATTTTTTTAATCAGGGATTCAACAACTGCTACTTTGACGTTTGTTGGGACAACACCTGCTGCCAAACTACTATTTATGACTTTTTGGACATTCAGACCAATAGTCTCTCAGGGTTCCTTAAAGAGGCGAGGGGGCACAGTGGGACAGTATGAGGGTTTTAGTTGAGTGACCATTTCAGTGAGATGTATAAGCGACAGAGCCTCAAACTGGTTGAGGACAGTTGGGCAAGTGCTAGCTATGGAAGGGTCAAAAGCAGGGGATGAGATATGGGCTTTGATAGTAGCAACCTTGCCTAAAAAGAAGCTAAGAACATTTTCACAGACTTCAAATGAAGCTTCCAGGCAGGATTGTGGAGAGTTTAATAAAGAATCAATAGTTTTAAACCCAAGGTTTATTACAATTCTGGGAGATAATGTCAGAAAAATATTGTGTTGACATTTTTCTGATATTTTCTCAAGCTCTCAGAGACTTCATATGATTCATGGAGCTTGTCCTTTTTCCACCTGTAACTTTTAATATAAAAAATGACTACAAGTAATTTACAGTAAAGTGCAGTTCTTAAAGTTAGAGAAAATGGAATCAGTTTAGTTTGGATTCTCTGCTGACATCCTGCTGGATTAACAGTATTCACAAACTTGTCAATAAATAAACGCATTGTTCATTCATGCAACTCTAGTTTGGTTGTAGTTGGGCAGCGTGATCCTAAAACAAAATAACAAAACGTAGAAACTTTTACTGCAGTTTGGATAGACAAAAAAATAATGACTGTAAGTGAGGCTCCACCTGTACAAAACCATTTCTGTTTTCTGGTCTGAACAGAACTCATTAGAAACCCGCAGCATTAAATGAAGATGGACTATAGTAAGTGACAATGTGAATCATAGCGGCATATAAACAAGCCTCTTAGCCAAATGCTAATGATTAATGAGGCACATGGGTAAACTTAGTTGCAGATCCCGTCTTCTCCCACATGCCCTTGTCATCTGCAATACAGTTTGCTCCTTCAGTTTGAAAAATTAAAAAAAAAAAAAAAACATTTAGGTTGAAATCCCTCCGTGTGAGGTCAAGTTTTAGATCTTCAAACTGACCAGCAGTCATCATCAACGATAAAATATAGAAGAGCTTTAAGAAAATTTTAAATCCCTGCTTGTAAAATAAAGACGGTATTGCAAGGAATTATTTAGGGCTTCATGTGTTTAAATAGCCCAAAGGTGCATATTGAGTCCCTCTGGATCTTGGCTGAATCCCCCAGTGAACTCGTAGTTTTTATGGTGCAAGTCACACATGGTATGTTTTCAAGCCTCTTATCAACACTTCAGATTAGCAGGCCTGCAGTTCACACATTTTAGTTCTTGGCCTGTTAGGATCCACAGAAACATGGTACTTTGGACATGGTCACACTGCCAACAGATGGTGAGAGCATCTTTACGCTTAGCGGATGGAGACAGACAGCAGAGAGTTAAGTACTTTGGTTAAAGAGACCCTTCCCCACAAACAGAAACTCTTCATGGTGGTGACACAAAATGTATGTTCCCCTGAGGCATAATTAATGTCTGTTTTTAAACTTATGTAACCACTTGGGGAATGTGGTGGAGATGAAGCTCTCATCAGTAACTAAAGGACAGCTGAGACATATGAAGGCAGGCTTAGTGACAGTTAACGTGAGGTTTAGCACAAAAGATAAGATTAAGATAACACTTGAAGATATGATGCATGATGAAGAGGGCACTTTGACACTGAACTCTATATGTTTATTTTGGAGTTGGACATCTTAACATGTTTGTTAAAAAATCATGTTAGTTCGAAAATAACATGTCTGATAGTACTGAACTGTTATTACATTAAGCTGCTTCTGTAAGAAGGTACAAATTACTATTGATTTTAGGGAACAAGATATATTTTGTATCACTAATGCATCACAATGGCCAAATATACTGACCAAAATTATAACACAACATTTTTGTTTTTGCCCCCATTTTGCATGAGCTTAACTGAAAGATCTAAACATTTTTCAATGTGCACAAAAGTCATATTTCTCTCAAATATTGTTCACAAATCTGTCTGATTCTGTGTTAGTGAGCACTTGTCCTTTGCCGAGAAAATCCATCCACCTCACAGGTGTGGCCACAGTAAAAGGCCACTCTAAAATGTGTTACAATTTTACTGCATTCTGGGGGTCCGAAAACCAGTCAATATCTGGTGTGACAGCCATTTGTCTCACACAGTGCAACACATCTCTTTCGCATAGAGTTGATCAGGTTGTTGATTGTGGCCTGTGGAATGTTGGTCCACTCCTCTTCAATGGCTGTGCAAAGTTACTGGATATTGGACCTGGAACACGCTGATATACGCCGATCCAGAGCATCAAACCAAACATGCTCAATGGGTGACATGTCCAGTAACAACATGACATCATGACTTTGCTTAAACATACACGTCGACTTTCTTAAACCAAGTGGCGTCTTATCTGTATGCATTTTGAGCAATCCATGTGTATCGTTCACTTGTGGCCATTAATAACACAGAATAAATAAAAAAAATGTTGTGCATTATCTGTACTGAATATCATTGCCAAACATAACACTAACCCTTTTTAAAAGCGATGAATAATATCCTGTCTTCTTTGTATAGCCCCCAGTTGGGGCTGTGCTGGACACTGCTCTCTGGGCATCGGGTCAGCTGGCAACGATGCCGTTTTCCTGCGCGATGTTGTGCAGAACCCCACAGGCTAAAACAATGTTGCAGACTTTTCCGGCGTGTATAGTAGGGGTCCCCCTTTACTTATACTAATGCAGATACAATGTTCATTTAAATATACTCAATATGTATTCTATCATTCAACATACGTTTGTGTATATTAACAGTAGTCTATCTTTTCGAAACTCTGCAACTCAACTGGGGACATTTGGGCTGAAGTACTTTCTCGATAGAAAGTCAGCGTTAAGTGTTAAAGTGTTTAACAAAAGAGTTTTTTCAAATGTTCTTTCAGGCCTAGGTTTGTTTTGACAGCTCACGGGGAAACATTTCTAGACTGAAACATGATGCAGTTTCTTAATTAACTCCAATTAAGACACACTAAAGTAAAAGGATAAACTGTATGTTATGTTCATCCTAAAGAGATAACGAGCAGTACAACGAATGACTGGACAATGTAAAAGAAATAACATGATACCAGTCTGTGGGTTTTGGTCAAAGAGCACGTGGGACTAGGTTTTATCTGCACAGCCCGATCTGCAGTTGAACAATGCTTGTTTATAAGAGAATCTAGTTAAAGTCAAGCAAGCGTTTCCTTTAGTTGTCTCACAATATGTCTAATGAGGCATCAGGATGAAGTAGTTTGTTGTCTCGCATAACCAGATGGATGTAGGCTGTGATTAAAACCAATTAACTCTCCCCGAGATCTAAACTACTTCTCTGTCATTAATGCACATATTTTAGACCTCATTAGAGACACAGTGATTGGAGGTAGAAAAAAATATTTGAAAAAAGATAGAGGGGGGAAAAAGAGGGAGCCATTTGCATTTTAGATTTACAATATGCTTAGGATGGGAAAACAGGGTATGTATGCAGGGAGGAGAGAGAAAGAGGGATGATGGAAAGTGGCTTAAAACACTCCAGGCCACATCTGTGTGTGCTGAACGAGCTTCAGGAGGTGACACATGACTTCTTCTAATTAACTGTAAGGTTTTTTGTGTTTTTTTTTTTTTTTTTTGGTTGTTGGTGTAATGTGAATGGCCGTTGCCATCATTTCCCCCCACCTCCCCCCTCCCTCTCCTGCGCTGAAATGTGCATCGTGGGGTGAAACGGGCAAGATGTTAACTAATTTTATTTTTAATCTTCCTTTTTGCCGCCGAGCGTGTCGTTCGGGCATCGCGTCTTCTGAAATTTCCTCGCCTCTTTCATGGAAACATATTGGGGCAGAATTCGCCAGCTGTCAGCCTCCTCTCCCTTCTGCTGCCATTATCCTCAGGCCCCACCCCGCCTTATGGCCGGCCAGCCTGCCAGGAACTGGGTCCGTCCGAAATCAAAAGGTGGCTCTTTTCAATTCAGGCCATCGTCACACATCCCCAAACCGTAACCCCCACCCCCCCACTCCTTACCCTCCACCCTGCACCCATCCACCACCCATGCATACAACCTACAGTAGACGCTTCATAAACACGTAGTCCATGTTTCTTGCCACGGTGCATATTATACACAAGGCAAGGCTTTGGCTCTCCAACTCGTGATAGTGCCTCTCATGTGACCGTATGCCAACCCCCCCCCTGCCCCATTCCCTCCTCCTCCTACTACTATACCACCCTAACCAACTATCATCATCCCTCAACATGTTCGTCTCAGCATCAGGATGCACACAAGCTATAGAAGAAGGTTTTACAAGAAAACACCCTCCAGGTTTAGTTTCTTGCTTCTTTAGTATGTTTATGTCAGATTCACACAAATCCGGGCTTTCTCTTTAACAAACTTGATTGGTAAACATTTTTGCTAAATAGGATTTGGTAACATAAACAAAGACTCGAGATATACAGTGTGTATATATAGACATAAAAATGAAATTAAAAATAAGACAAATGTGTTATCTAGTACACACAATACAATGCACTTTGGCTTAGTCCATTACAAACAAACAAGCAGTGTAAAGACACAAAAATAATACATCAGTCATACATCATGAGGACTTTTGTATTACCAAGCACCTAGAGTCTCTGCTCTTCCCATGTTTTTTAATAGCCTTTATTTCAAAAGAAACTGTAAAATGATTAACACCGTACACTATTTTTAACAACCAAAATACCGCCACAAATCTTTGATCCATGTCGTTCATAATTGGACTTTTTAACAGTAGCCCATTAACTTTGTCTGTATGCTACACAGCACAACAAAGTAGGAAATAACGACAATAAACTAATCTTAAACAGACAAAATAGAAACAGTTAACATAGGGAAAATTACCAAATCAACAAAATCTGCTAGTTGGGCAGGCAAAAAGTTCCACTTCTGAAACGCTCCGAGTGTGGTACGACGCACAACAAAGGATGGAACAAAACTGCAGCACATTTGCGTCCGGTTTCATCTTGTTGCTAAGGGCTGATTGCTGTAGTGTTTCTGCTCAGCACTTCCCATAAATCAGTAAATTAAACTAACTTTCTTTTTTAATAATTTGATTTTCTGTATGTTGCACTTATTTGTTTTGTAAAACCGTGATTGATATTACTGCTAATGAGTGGCCATTCTAAACATTGGAAAAATGGAACATATGATATTTTATGTAGATTTTTATAATAATAAATGAATCAATAGTACATTTGACCAAAACAAAATGACAAATACTGATTAGAAATGGATTAAAATGTCTTGTTTTGTGTGATGAACAACCAAAACACCTTGTTATGTAATGGAAAAAGTAAACTTAAAAGGCTCTGACAACTTAATCACTTATTATAACTCTTTTCCATTGCTGTTCTGTTGGTTAGCGAATCAATTACTCAACTTCAGCTCTAGTCTGAATTTGCTGTTGGCCTTTAGAAGTCAGTTATTAAGTCATTATTATTAATATCAGTGGTATCACTGCTGCATTGGACTGTCGTTAATGTCTGCTCCACATTAAGTGAGTCTGTCTCTTGTGAAGCTCGTCCAGTGGATTAAGTAAGGCTGAGTTACTTCTTCTGCCCTCAGGCTTGTGTCATATGCTGCTTTAAGATCTGGGGGACTGAGGGGCCCCATCCCTGTTGTTCTCTAATGGAATCCAGCTTCCACAGAGATCTTTGAGACGTCTGCAAGCAATTTTTCCACTTTTGGGCCTTGAATCTACAAAGCCTTGTCAGAGTTATATAAGGAGAGTGTGATGTGTCTGGATGGGACAGTGGTTGTCAAAATGGGGTTTGGGCACTTCTAGGGGTCCCTGAGGTGACTCCTGAGGATCCCCAGTATGTCAGTATAGTGATCCAACTGAGTGAAAGTATCCAGGTATTCTTTAATATTTTCTGTTTCTATTTTTCTATTTTAACCATCCAAAAATGTTGTGGACTCTGTTTATGTGGTTTGTTTTTAGTTTCTCATTTTCCAATTTCAAACAAACCAGAACTTACAGGTTGACAACATAAAATAATGTCTATTTTCATCTACTAAAAATAGAGAAATTGGAACATATGTTTCCTAAATATGTTAATTCTTGGCTCCTACAGAAGTTTAGTTATTATTAGAATTATTATGTGTTTTTTCTGGAAGTGGACTTTCTGGAACCTATTAGATATAATAAGTCTATGTCCTCTACTCAACACATACAGTACATAACATGTCCTGTAGTTGGCCCTGCGGTTTCTTTGGTTTCCCCTTTATGATCACTAAAAGCTGGTTCAAAATAGAATGTTTGTTTCTAAGGAACTAGTCTCAACTAGATATACAATTCTGGGATAAAGTCTGACATACAGAGTGTGATGTTCCTCTCCTTTTGCCATCTCCCCTATCTATTTAGCAAGGGCACCGTCACTGCATCCGGGGCTCAGTGCTGCGCAGGACGATTGTGGTTGTGTGATTGGTTTAAAGAAATAAAAACAAGCCGTGTTTTTCCCCCGTATCCCAGAGTAGATAGGCGGTGTTGCCAGATCATACTCCAGTGCTGACATAGCGCTGTGGAGATAGGATTGGGAATGCGAGACTACTGAGGGACTGACTTTTTTGTAGATCACTAAAACAAACAAACCATTGTGCACTGGAAACTGCGCTGCTAAATTATTGACAAAAATTACTGAAATAAAATGGAACACCAAAATTGTAGCTTTAGTCTTGTTTTGAAACTAAATATAACATTAAAATGTAAGTCCATATCACTGATGCACAACGTTTAGGCTGTTTTACCTCTGAAAAAACTGTTGATCCGCAAACATATTAAGGATTAGTACTAAATGTATTGAAAGTGCTGAGGATGCTGCTGTTTCCGTTAGAGGTCAGTTAGTTTTTTGCTGCAGCTTGCGTTCGTCTCTCTCAAGGCCAGCTATCTGGTGTGGTTGGAACAACGGAACATGGCTGCCATTTCCTCATTAGGATATTCGTTAGCCTCATTTTGGTGCTGTCACAGCCAATCTCTGTTACATCTCTCCACCTCCATCATTTCAGAGGGGGAGAAAGACAAATGGAGAATCCATCTGAATATCTCAATAAATACTCTCCTCTATTCAAGGGCTCATGGCTCATTAGTAGAATGCAGTTGTTGTAAAAGGAGGCTCAGGTGGTTTGGGTCGAAGGAGACAGTGTGAAGACATTTTAATGCACTAGAAAATATTACCAAACTGTTAACAGACAGGACTGATGTATTTAGATTTTAGGTATGTTTATAGCAGTCCCATTATTTACTGTCCCATTATTTTGAATCATCATTTGTGCCTTTTAAGTCCTGGTAGAATATCCTGGCCTACAGTATGTGTGTGGTTAACTCAGCTGCAAAATGCAGTCATAGATCGCTATCTTTGGTTCATCTGAATTCCTGTCAGCTCTACCCGCCAACACTGAAACTCTTGCATTGTTGCTACTTAGTTTCCTCAGGCTGCGTAATATCCGACTTTTTAAAAGCTTGTATCTTAATACTAGTTAGGTAGTAGTTGGATGAGTCGAGTCCATTCATGACGTGGGTGGAATAAGACCTGGACAAAAGGTGCGCAAACAACAACAGTGCAGGATACCATTTTAAAAATGAGTGACAGAGGAGGCAACGGATAGAAGGTAAGATACTGATCCAGTCTCTCTCCAGACTGAAATACGTTGGAATAAAAGAAAAATGCTACAGGGGGACAACAGAGTCTGATAACTTGCTTAGACAACATAAGGAATGAAACTGGAGCGGGAAGGGATCCAGTGGTCTTTATCTCGGGATCTCTCAGGACAGAATTTTTCTGGGGGGGGCAGTCACATGATCGGGACATGCCGGGAGTATTTCCGTGGCTCAGAATGAGGGGAGTGTGTATGTATGTACAGTATGCATGTGTGTATATATATGTAACATTTGTGTGGATTTGTTATTTTAACATCCTGTTATCCTGTATGTGTATGTTGATGTCTGTAAGCTACTGGGACCTTGTATTTCCCCTTGGGGATCAATAAAGTATATATCTATCATATGAATGCATTAGACATTCAATAAAAGATTTTTTTTTTTTTAATAAGAAAAATTTAAAATATGAATCAATTTTTGGATCGGTAGAGCTTGAATCACGATTGGAATACAAATTTCTTTTTTTGCACACCCCAAGTTTTAAAAATATTGTATTGTTGATGTTTAAAATGCATGAGTCTCCTGTTATCACTGTTGAATTTGACAAAGCTAACATATTTAAGTAGACATTATTAATTTTGGTCTGGGTCAGTCTGTCAGCCAGACAGTCAAGTGTGTGTGTGTGTGTGTGTGTGTCACAAAACAAATGCAACGCTCGGTCTCCTTTTTTATTTTTTTATTATTTTGCTTGTGTACCGGCGTTAATTTGGTCTAACGAAAGCGCTCATTAGTTCTAATAAATGCTGTGACTTTGCCTTGTTCCACTGGAGCCTGACCTTTCTCCGTGCACTGCCCATAAACTCTCCTGCTAGGATTTTCACTGTTTGATGCCTCCGTTAATTGGGAATGATTTGAGCTTTTTCTTCTGCTTTTGTTGCCGGTCGAATTCAGCATGGAGCTAATGGCAAATGTCACTGTGAATTGGCGGCTACATTAGCTGCGAGAGCACACCCCCCACCCCCCTCCCAGACGATGTGTGTACATCACTAAAACGGACCCTCAGAAGGCTGTCCTCCTCGTTAATAGGGGGCTTCCTTGAAAGCGAGCTATGCAACAGTTGTGTGTGGGCATCATGTGGAATCATCATAAAGAACAGGATTATTTCAACCTTGTCATTAGCCTGTGCCCTCTACATCTTAAGCGTTGCTAATGAACAACAGCGATTTTGCCAAATTTGGCTGTGCACAGATAAGAAAGTAACGGGGATGATCAGATCTAATTGTGCTTGTACACCTCAAACAGCATGGCATTTGGCTGAAAGGTCAAGAGAAATCCCCAGCCTTAATCTGCCGAACCTGTGCCTTCTAGCCCTGTCAAATATGAAACTTAACCTCTGAAAGAGAGAAGCTAAACTTTGCTCAGAGCGTTTGCTTTTTTTAAGAAAAGGTAGCAGCTATTGTTTGGCTTTGTGACCAATGCACTGTGATGAATTTTAGGGGCAGTGATGTGTGGGAAGCTGTTGTCAGTGCTTTATTGCAATCTAATCAAGTGTGCTGTACACTTCTGTAACGTAAATGCATGACACAATTACTGAAATTAAAAAACAATTTACAGCGTGTGACACGTCCTCAGTGGAAGCATTAATTATTTCCACTTATTAGTGGAAACTTGTCCTTAGTCCCAGACACACTGCAGACTTTTAACTTTATTCATCAGCTCAACCAAATAATGTGCTTATGTCCTTATCTGTATGTTCCGATCCTCCCTCAAATTGCATTTTGTTAACAAACGTGAAAAATAGCAGGCATCAGATTGCAGCAATTCCGTCCCACACACACCCTTGAGACTGTGTCCTCTTTGCTGATATTGCCTTCCATCCCAGCGGTTCTATTCAGAGATTGAGGATAGGGACGGGCCATTTTCAAAATGCTATATTCACCCATCATGTGCTAAAAACATAGTCTGTCATAAAACTGATTATATTTTTTTGCTGTTAATGTGCATTGTGGGAAAAAAACGATGGCAGGCAGTGAGATGAAGGGAATGAGTGGGGGATGATAGGAAGAACCTTGATTAAAGTAAGATGCATGCGCCTCTATGAATCAGAAAATATAAATCAAGAGTCAATGTAGCCGTGTGGATCTCGGCAGGCGGTGAGTAAACAGCCCATTAGATTTTACTGAGCATCATCACGCTCCAAAGTATCTCTCTTCTCTCTCTTTTTGTAGCTTTCTTTTCTGCATCTACTGATTCTGATTCCTTAATGCTTCACCAAACTGACTTTCTGCTTGACTTCTATAAATGTGTAGCACTAAACATGTTGCGTTATACATCCCTCCAGTTCCCTTGGGGAGAGAAAAAATGTGTTTGTCGACATGGTAAATAACTGCAGTCTGACAGACTGTGCCGTGAGTGAGTTCCCGTCTGTGTTGGGTGTCTCTTTGGCGCCCTGTCTCCTTTAACATGATTCACCAGAGCAATAATGGGTCACTTAAGCATGTTCCAGTTTCTGCTTTTGCCCACATCATCATCATCACGCACCCTCTGCACATCGGGCACTAGGGCAGTAAAGGTCCGTGTCAGCCGCAGCAGCAGCTGGACGATAGCAGATGCACTTCTCCGATAAAGAGAAGCAAGCGTAAGACGTGGCAGAAATATGGGGGACTGGGGCGAAAATGCAGCGTAAGGGCCCGGTTCATCTCTGCTGCTTGTCTTGTCTCGTCGAGCGTCTGTGTTGTACTCCTTGCTTCTTACAGGCAGCAGCTGAGCCAGTGAGGTCTGTGCACTCCCCACTCCACTCAGCCTGGCATCCGCCGGCTCGGGGGCTGACATTTCCAGAGGTGCTAAGTCACTCAGCATCTTGTTACTCCCTCTGACAAGTCAGGCTGTATCATAGCGAGCGCCAGCAGACTTGAGCCATGGCCAGGAGGAGAGGCCTCTTTCACACAAGTCACTGATCTTCCCTGCTGGAGGTGCCGAGATCTCAAGGTGTTTACAGAAGATCGGGCGAGGTGTCAATCACACGTTTGGCTCTGGCACGCTACCCCTGGTGCCAGTCAGGTGTGAGGAGTGGTGCGAGATCGAGGCAGGGGATTGGTTGATGGAGGGGAAGGGCATCGCACTGACAGCTCCGTGGTGTCAGCGGTCAGATTGCCCAAAACCAAACTTCATGGCTGATTTTCTTTGGTGCAGTGGTCGAGAGTGACACAAGTTCCCCACCCTGAGGTAAAAATAGAAGCTTGATTCACTTGTCATTTTGCACTGAGTGCAGTCGCAACACACCATGAAGGAGTCCGGGATCATCTGCTCATTCGGCCTGTCAGCCGAAGAGTTATTGGAGGGTTTAGAGAAAAGGTCACTCCACTGCTGAACTGACTGTTCACTCTGTTAGTGAAGGAGAGATGTGCAGAGGAGTCCAGTCATTACTGCTGCACTACATCCACAGATTCAACTATTTTCCCAAGAAAAAATATTTTTAAAAATCAGGTTTATTAACCGTTCAGATATTATGCAGAGTAGATGTTAGATGCAAAAAATGTTGCAATTATTAAATTATCAAAGATTAATTTTTCACACACATGAAAGCTGTATGGTATATTGACAGAAACTGCCTCAGTGGGATCTAATGTAGAAAGACAAAAAGAAATCCTTCCGACTTTTACCTTTTACGGCCTTTTTCATCTCAGCCTTTCACTGCAGTAGAGATGGTCCAAGTGATATGATCCACTTTCCTGTTTGAACAAAGTAACTCAACAGATGTAATTTGATGGCTCCATTTCTAATTCCTCTGAAGTCACTCAGACAACGACGGGAGGCAGAGAACCACTGTTCTATTATGCATGTGTTGCCATTACCCAGTGAAGAGCTCGGCCTGACAAGGTGGCGTATCCCATCATGAATTAATCACTGCGCTATTCATCAGAGGTGACTTTGAATTTTGAACGTCGCCAGTTTTAAAACAGACTTTTTTCTGTTGGCATAATTTATTCAACGTTACGTTTACACATTGCATTATCAGCCGTGCCTTGGCGTCCAATTGTCAAAATGTTCCTCTAAAGGATTCAATACTCACACAAAGATGAACAATAGAACAATGACTGTTAATAGGAAAAGAAAGACAAATGAAAATGTTCATTTTTTGTCTCATGTGTATAGAATGGATCCAGACTGTTTAACTTCCATTCTGATAATGGTTGCCTTCCTTTCCGATAACTTCACACCAGTGTTCTTTTTACTAAAAGCTATCGCTACACAGGACAAGGAAGGCCTGTTTGATAAGCTTCGCTCTCAAATTAATCTATTGGAAAAGAGGAATATTTGGCTATCAGCTCTAATTGTAACATGTTCCGCAAGGCTGATAGTAGTGCATGTGGTGTGGACTACTAATAGAGACAATGGGGACAAAGGGAGCGTGCACAATAAAAATAAGTGCAATGAGAGAGAAGGGAGAGAGCCAGAGGAAAGGAGATAAAAAAATACATATAATTTTATTTTTTTTCCTCTTGCTTTGTATGGTCTATAGTAATACCCTCGCTTAATCTCGGCCCATTTTATTATATATCTCAGGTACTTGCTCCCTTTTTAAAAGTATGTACAGTATATGACCAAAATAAAAGTGTTAAATGCTGTTTTAGGTATCTCCATTGCATTGTTTACGCATAGTGTTAATATGAAGGATACAATCACTTACCACTTAGTATAAAAAATCACACTCCAAAACAGATGCAAAAGAGCTCAGTAGTACATACAGCGGATGCACAAGCATTTCTTTACCTGCTGTCTGTGTATGTGGATGAATTCCACATGTGGGCAGATGGTTGGTACAGTCCGCGTAGGCTTAGATTTTGGGCCTCACATGGCTAGCACACATGTTTGCATCTCCAACGTGAACTTCTGACATCATGGACCCTCGTAGCCACACAGAAGCAGATGTCATACATTGCCTGTGAAGTATGCTAAAGTGTTGAAGCAATTAACCTGCTATTACTTATTATAGCATTTGCTAGCATTAGCTCACAGTCCGCTAATTACTCATCACATTGTCTACCAAAGTGTTAAATGTAGACTACTTCTAAGTAATAGCAAGGAACCTGCAACTACAACATGATGCTAGTTTCACTCAGCATGCTGAAGCATTTACAGGCATGCTTATGTCAACATAGTTTTTCATCCCAATGTTACCTCAGCCCTATGTTCCATCATTTCTATGAGATTTCTTCCACATCAAAATTAGGCCCTGTGTTCCCTCATATCTATTACATTTCCTCAGCATCAAAATTAGGCCCCGTTGCTTTAGCCAACATACCCAACCATAGGGTTGAGGCAAAACAGGGCTGAGGGAACATAGACATGCTCCCCGTTTTTAGCTGCTTTTTAGATACTTTTTAGTGTTATCTTGTGGACTAATATCAATCAATAAGGCATCTACTAAAATGTTTACGCTTAATGTTTAAAATGTTTCAGCAAAGAGTTGCAGACTATTGTCAACATAGTGTATTCCAGAGTGTTAGCATGTACTGTAGAATGCTATCAGTGAACAAGGCTTATGTTGCTTGTGTTTGCGTGGGACACCTGTGTGAACAGTTCAGTAGGATTGTATTGTTGTCTATGTTCTCAGTTAGGAGCTAAGTTGGCTAATGGGATAATTACTTAAAAAGAGTCCTGTGATACTTTGTGCCCTCCGTTAGTTGGCAGTTATTCAGGTCTTCTTTCTCTTCTTTGTCTCTCAATGTTTGCCCTTTTTCTGTGTCTGTCCTTTTCTTATCTTCTCTCTCTCTCTCTCTCTCTCTCTCTCTCTCTCTCTCTCTCTCCCTCCCCCTCTTTCTCTCTGTCGTTCCCCCCCCCCTTCTCTCGGTCTCTGAGAGAGGTTCAGTTTGGGGAGAAGATTTGGGGAACAGCTGGGCCCCATCACTTCTCATTGTGGGCCTGGGAGAGACGTAGCTGACAGAGTGATGCACAGAGCCTGTCCTTGCTAATGACTGCGCCATTCTCCATCATTATCACCATCATTAGGAAATTAGGGGACAGAAGGTATTTACTGTAAACCTGCCATCTCCCAAGGAGAGATAAATAGAAACTGATAAATGTGATTGTGTGACGCTGCCTGTCGATTAACCTTCCCATTTTCCCGCTCCAGCATATGCACATTTAACAATCATTAATATTCTGTAATTGGGCTAGATTTTAGTTGAGGAAAAACACTCTTGAAGAAGAAGGACTCGTGTTCGTAGCACTTGCAGATACTGTTTTGTGTTACTAGTGCAGAATCGCGCCACCCTGAACACCAGTGCAGAAAGCTTTGGACAGATCCTGCCATCAAATCGTTAACTGTGGAAAAATTAAAAAGATTTATGTTATAGACAATTAAATAACATTGCAATGCTTTTCCTCGGTCACCTGCTTCCAAAAAAATATGGTACTTTGTCTCCCTCAACCGTGTCTTTTATTAATATTTATTACACAGTGAAGGTCACACTTTACAAACATCCCACATTTCACTTTAAAACTAAAAAACACACAAAAATTCACAATTTCGTTTGTGTAACCTAAATCGCAGATTTTTTGTTTTTAAATACAGTTTTAATATGTGCAAAACATACGTTCTTGCATTGAGAACTTAATTTGCATGTATGCCTGATATCTAGGTTGCAGGAACACACCAGGGTTTTGTGTTACATTTGACCAATTTAGCTCTGCTGTGTGACAGACTATGAGCTAATTTACATCTTGCTAACTGCTTGGCAGCACTGCAAAGGCTGATTGTTCAGTGTTTGACTGCGTTACAGCTGGATAACAGCAGGTCAGGATTGCTGTCAAGGGCACACACACAAACACAGACACACCCACAAAAAACACACACATGCACCCAGTACTTGTCCGTCTAGGGGAAGATTGGCTTGCTCAGCATATACTCACAGTATATACAGTATGCTCTATGTGGATGCTTACTATATGAGCCACACATACACACACACACACACACACACAGACAAAGACGCAGAATGAGCTGGGGGCAAGGAGACTTGGTCAATTGGAGGGGAAAGGAGTTGGAATTTTTTAGCTTTTGTGTGTAACCTCGATCCTGCGTGGACAGCAGTGCGTTTAGTTGTTTGATCGGTGCCGCTTAATCACACTTTCACTGCATGTGGTCTGATTTTAATAATTTAACACCATTTAATTTGTCCATTAAGTTTGATGTTTTTGCCCCCTCTTGTCTTGGGTTGAGCCATGTTGTTACTTAGTTTATCGTGATTTTTTTTTGTTGCTTTAATTTTCTTTTTCCGTCTCACCTGCAGAGTATTTATAGTATTCTATGATAGTTATCTAAACCCAGGCAAGTTTTGAGGTACATTACAATCAATCCAATATACCAAATATCTTATATTGTTTAACGCCCAGGTTAACAAGTACTGGTCTTGTGGATTCTATGTTGTCATGAAGAGAAAAATATAAATGATGATTCTTTTACATTAGGGTATCCCTTACCATCCTCAACATTGTCTGAAAAGGTGCACAGCCATCACCACAATGAAGGCAGACGTTACCACTGAGTGGACTTTATTAGCCATTCAGTGGACCCAGATACCATTCCCACTGATTCATAAGTCATCCAAATGAGAATGTGGTCAGCCTGTGTGTACTGCATTTATGTGAAGTGGGATTGCATTGTGTTTATGGTGTGTATCAACACCAGAGAGGGATTTTTGGGCCCCCATCTGACAGACATCTATCACATGTTCATTAACTGGCTGTACGGTGGCCTGGGATTGTGTGAGGAGGCTGACGAGGGAAGAAAATAATCCTCCTCAAATCACTGACAAGATCTTAGTGGACGCCGTCAATGCAGCTGATGAAATTAGATAACACAAGTGTAATTTTATAATGAAAAACAAAAACGCTGATGTGCATTTGATGCAGCAATTAGTGGGGTCTCTAATGATGATAATTTGAGTTTTAATTCTGAACCCACTAGTGACTGGCAGAGTCTATCAATTACTGCATTAAAACAGGCCCCAGCTGCAGCAGCCACGGCAGCCGCCTCCCAAATTGTCGTCTAAACTGCTGTCGTCTCCTCTCCCATCGCTCGCCGGCGTAATTGCAGTTTAACCAGTTCATCATAATCACACAACAGTTTCCACTCCCGGTAGAACGGGGATGTGATTTTCACTTCAGAGTGTGTGCCATGAAGTGTGTTTGTGTCTACAGATGGCTGTTTCCAGACGTGTGTGTGTGTGTGTGTGTGTGTGTGTGTGTGTGTGTGTGTGTGTGTGTGTGTGTGTGTGTGTGTGTGTTTTTACAGTCTGAAAAAAAAGTATTCAATATAAGTAATTTCTATGACTCATGTTTGAAAACATTTTACGTTAATTAATTTTAAGTTAAAAAATAGCATAATTCATTAGAAAGAATTCTGGTATTTACTCAATTCAAGACTACAGTATGTCCTCAGAGTCAGGTCATTAAAAATACTAAACTCTGTACAGGGGGTTTGTTCATATATTATTCATAGCCCTATTTATAGAACATTTTATATCTAACATTGACTGTGAAGAAAATGAAGATGGGAGTTTAAAGTTGCGTAATCTGGACATCCAAAATACCTGCTCTACTCTATTTAAATCAGGTAAACCGAGGCTGTCTACTTCAAATGCTGTATGACCGTAGTGATTATTTTAGAGAGGATAGCCAATTCCTACTTAGTTTAGCTATGATGCATAATTACATAATTAGAGTCTACAAAAACTGTCTAATTAAAACCAAAAATAAATTCCTTATACCAAATCAGTGTACACGTTATCATTGGTGTATACATTAAAATCTAAAAATAGGGCTTCTATAACTTCTCATTTGGAAGGTCTTGCTCTCCCTCGTTGTCCAATTGTTCTCTTTGAAAGAGCAAAAGCAAATTTCAAGGTAGAACAACTCGAGCGTGTTTTTCTGCATCCCAGCCACATGCCACTTAGCATGATCAGCACTTCCACCGCCAGCTGCAGGCTGGACGACAAACAGGGCGAGTGTGTCAGACCGAATAAAAACCAAAGCGAGCGTGAGCATTGCACTCTTCACTTATTGGCCACTCGTAGTGTTGGTGATCTGTAAGATGAAGCTCGTTGTGCTGTTTCAGTTCATCAAAAATCACTGTGGATAGAAGCAGCTGAATGCCTAAAGAGCCAAAATGCTTCTGTTCAGCTGAGAGAGGGAAAAAAAAACAAGACGTCTAGCCACTGTGCACACAGTAGCAATTTATTAATGATAAACAAGTGGAGAAAGGGTGGAGCCCATTTTACATCCATTGATGTGTCCTGCGTATGTTGGGAGACCCAAGAAACCAATGGGAACATCCAAGAGTTCCAACAGATGGTTAGCAGTGCATTTTAATATCAGCAAAAATGGTGAGAAGACAATGGCTGAATCTCATCACACTTATTTGATAGCTACTCGACTCCTCGGTCCTCAGCTGAGGAGCTAGCATCAAGGAGGGATCATCGAGGAGCTATAGCCGGGGATACACGAGAGCAGTCTTCCCGGAAGCTGTGCAGCTGAAAGAGTTGCTAACTCTGCCCATACAGCCAACAAATTCATATTTCAGAGGAAAGGACTTCTCATCCCGCTAAAAACACATTTCCTCGTTTCCTCTCTCCTAAGTGGAGGACTCGAGGAGGCAATTTAAGCAACATGAGATGCAGTTCATGTCTTTCTGTAGTGCCCTCCATTCTGCATTTTATAATGTGTTTGAAATATATATATGTGAAGAGAAATAATATGGCGCAAAACGGTTGGAGGGCGCCTTTCTGCTAGAGCAAAGGTTTTGCAAAATGTGCATGGTTGTATTATGGTTGGTTCTTCCAATACATCTGTGTATGTTGTGTCTTATTAGCCACCAACACATTCAAGAATCCTTTCAGTTTGATTTAGAGTTGTGAAAGTATTTAAAGCAGAGATGCTTTGTGGGGTCACTGGTTCCAGGTTTTGTTGGTCAGCAATTAGTCTGGCTTGACGGATGTACGTTGCTAAGACACAGCCTAACATCTGGCGCGTAATGTCCCTCCCCTTCCGCTATCTCAGCTATCTGTTATGCAAGGGCACCGTCACAGCCTCCGGGGCCTAGCGCCGCTGAAGGCAGTTTTGATTGGTTTAAAGAAACCCAAACAAGCCAGAGTTTTTTTCCCCTTATCCCCGAAAAGATAGGTGGTGTGCCGGATCATACTCCAGCGCTGACACAGCGCTGTGGAGATGGGGAGGTCTGTCAATGTGAGACTAGTCAGCAATATATCTCCAATAAATAAGCTAACTGTCCAAATTCCCAAATAGAGCCCAGGGTCTTCATTTACTTTGCTACAGAGAAGCAGCTCTTTATTTAGCGAAGGTTCTATTTGTGGCATGATTATATGGTATCATGCCACAAATTATATGGTTATATGGTATATATTTTAGTTGGAAGCGCCCCTTTTTCTCCTCTGCACCCATTGTAAATTGTTGTTTATGGCGTTGTAATACAAACTCATTACTCCCCCCTATCTGTTGATGTCTGTTGACATGTCTGCAGCAGTATTGAATCTGTACACAGTCATGTCATACACATCACTGAGTTTCTCTTGTTAATAGAAATAAGGGTTTTATTCACTCATTATTTCCAGTCGTCACCAGTTAAGGACTTAGCTGGTCCTTTTTTTTTTAAATCATTTTTTAAGCTTCCGTCAGTGTCACACAATTCCTTTTCATTTCCTTTACATTCTTTTTCACATTTGAATCCTTTATTAGCAACCAGCCTTTATTTAAAACTTGACCATTATTTTAATACCACCTTTTATTTGAGAATTGTTTATATGTTGTTATTTCAAGACGCAGATACAAATTGTAAATGAGACCGCTTTGGAGTTGAAAGAAGGGACCGTAAATGGAGCTAGACCGCAGTTGCCTTTTTACTCAAATCACAGAGATTCAATTGATATGGATCTTTTCATTTAACTTTCAGTTTATAAAGGAAACACTTCCCAACATGTCCTATTCCTTTAAATACAAGGTTGTGCAGAAGGAAGATGCACACAGGCCTAACCCTTTAGTCGATGTGTCATTAGTCCCACATAATCACACTGATCTCACACCACACATCAAAAAAATCTCTCTCTCTCTCTCTGTATGTCCTGCAGACCCGTTAAGCTTGATCAGGGATGTTGCACTCGCATCCAAAAGTTTCCAGAAGAGCAGATGAAGAAAGAAGTCAGGAGGCTGGATCAGCTGGCCTGTGATCTCCTGTGTGAGCCAAGCTGTCTGATTGGCCAGAGGGCTGAAGGGCCATCTTGTCTCTCTGGCAGGCAAGTGGCTCAAGCAGTGTGGTTGAGAAGGTGTGTGTGCGTGTGTGTGTGTGTCCGCGCGCGCGCTCTTGCTCTTGTTTTTAAAACATCATGTAGCCACACTTTAGAGATTTAGTCTATAATTTTCTTGTGTTTGTGTTTTTATGATGTAGCATTAAGATTTACCTTCACTGGAACTGAAACATCTAAAGGGAGTATTTTGAATGTAGCCCATTCCCCTTTACCCCATATTAGAATTGAAAACAAAACATAAAATTGCATCAGATAAATGTAATCTAGTGTGTATATCTATCTCATGTAAGGATACAAAAAATTAATTTGAATATACATCTCCTAACCACACATGAAGATGCGTTTGTTTGTAGACGGTGAACGATTTGCAGCTCATGGTGTATTATTGTGCAGCAAACACATTTTCAAACCTCAGATGGTGAAGCTGAGCCTGTAAATGGGCGGGTCAGAGCGTAGGAGCAGGCCAGTCTTGGCACTGCTCTGGGCTGTAGCAGAAACACAGTGCAGGCTGAAATGTTGAACCAAGGTCCTTTGTGTTATTGCTGACGTTATGTTTCATTCCCTAATTCCCCCCCGGCGTGCACTCTTTGATGATCGTACAGCACATGCAGGCGCTGAGTGGGCGTAGTGGAGTAGGACAGATAATGACCAGTACTTGTATCGTAATAGCCGCTAACACCAGAACAGCGCTTTGACCCCCCCCACACTTCAGCTTCCGTGTCCTCATCTTAAAGGACATTGCTGTCTTTCCCTAAGTCATTTTACAGTACATATGGATTATAGTTTAACTTTTTAAGACTTTATTGTGGAGCTGTGGAATTTCTCTGTGGAATAAGGAAAGGAAAAAGATGATCTTTTGTCGTGCTAAATATTGAACACACCAGAAAGATGACAGGCTGATGGCCATGGACAAGTCCAGTGTCTATGTGAGAGGAAATATCTAGTCAGTAACCTGTATTCACAATCTAAAAAACGTCATTGAAAGACATTGACAACTAGCAAACCTACTGTACGATTTTTTTGCAATTTTTATCATTTATTGTGATTCTAGAAGTATTCAAATTTGATAGTATTGAGTATTGCGATTTTCTTTTCCTTATTTGATGAAAACAAAAGTTGAATAATACACTTCTAGAGACAATAATTCATGAGGCATTTCAAAAAACTGTCGGTCAGTCTGATATATATTTATTTGTAAAGAAAATCGTAACGGGGATTATCTGCATTTTCTGTTCAGTCTGTTTTGCTGGAAAGTGATATCATGTAGTCGCCTTCGGCGGTACCGTATAAACAGAAAATATTTAGGTGAATCATTGGTAAAACAAATTATAAAAAAAATATTGATTCTGGGGAAAAGATTCAAAATTCATCACAATTAACATCACAATACATACGTGAATCAATTTGTTTTCCCACCCCTACTGGGAATCTGCCAACTCATGGCCTTTTACTCGTGGAAGAAAAGAAAAAGCAGAAGTGAAATATAAGAAGAAACTGAACTAAATGAGTAGAATCACTGATTTGCTTCAGACTAAATTAAAGCCAATCAGATAGCTCTCTTACACCAACTGTTTCTGCCTTTGACTCATTATCCTCAGTTTGCCAAACAGTTGACAAAAATGACCAACTTAAGTTGTTTTAGGTTACTGATGGTAATTGTACAGTGGGTTTTTGAAGCTTTTTATCTGAAAACAGCTGCCTGCTGCAGCCAAAAACAGCACTAAGACAGTGATGAGAGTGAACCCAAACAGTAAAGTTGTGGGTCAGACAGCTAAGCAATGAGTTGAAACTCACTATAAAGCTCTGTAAAGCTGAGAGGAGCTGCAGCTTTAGGTGATAATACTCTGTAGGTTCATCACTACGAGCAACCCCTTTCACATTGTCGCAATGGTTTTTTTAAAGATTATTTTTGGGGTATTTTCAGCCTTTATCATTGACAGGACAACTGAAGACATGAAAGGGGAGAGAGAGGGAGGAATGACATGCCGCACATGGCCACTGTCGGAGTTGAACCGCGTCGAGGAGCAAACCTCTAAATATGGGTTCCCGCTCTACCAACCACTCTATTTGCTTTAATTGCCCAAACTTAATGTCAGCTGTTTCAGTTCATGTGTAATTCAATTCATTAAATGTCAAATATGAGTCTGTTTAAAGTAACCCATGAACACTAATGGATAAACTGGACACTTATCCATTTCACACATGTCTTGTAAAGCAGATCTTATTAAACTCTAATCAATGCAGTTGTCCACATCAGCCACATAGCAGCTTTTCTTTTAGCCACATACTATAATTGCGACACAAAGTGTTTTTAGTGACGATATCTGTTTTCTCCTGGCCAGTGTAATAAAACATTTAGGACCCAGACATTGTACACATTAACATGAACACTTGCACATTGTGTTGCAATCAAACACACACAATAACTTTTACCACAGAGGACTTCAGTCAAAACCATTGCTGTAGATTAAGATTAGATCTCCTGTGTGTGTGTGTGTGTGTGTGTGTGTGTGTGTGTGTGTGTGTGTGTGTGGTATGACATCATCCAGTGAGGTGCTTCGTTGCTGTGACACCCATGGCCTTCCGGAGCCCAGACACCCCCTGTGGAGACCAGAGAGACGTGTCACCTTGATCACTGTGTCCCCGGGAGACTGTCACACACCCACATTTAAATTACTACGCTTGTGGGGACTTCACAAACTACATTCAACACCCCCACCCCAATCTTGACCTTAACCTGTTACTAATAATAACAAAAATGATACTATAAACCCTAAAACCAACCAACTAATGGCGTTCCCTCACCTTTCCATACTTGTAAGGACATCTTGTTATCATCTGTGTGTTTGTAGTCACATCTTCAGTCATACTGTGAAGCAGAGATTGGGTATTTATGTTAAATTAACTGCATTATCTATTTCAGTTATATTAATAATTATGATAATTATATTATCACAGAGCTGTATTTGCAATTACCATAATAACTGAATATGAACAGGTTCGTTAGTGGAAAAAAAAAGAGACAATGAAAGAAACGTAATGTGTCAGGTTCAATATCTTCCCCTTTTTTATGTACAGTATAGAGAAAAAAATGTTTCTAATAATTCATCATTCATTAAAATATATTTCAGGGATATTTGTGGATTTTATTTCAGTAATTATCAAGATTATCTTTTTAGCCAAGATGATTCAACTGTAAATATTGAAACAGATTAGATAATTATCCCTTTGGACATTTTGTCATTGCAGCAGTAAATATGTGAAAGATTCTACAGACAAAGCAATGAAATAGAATTAAAACATATTTACAATATCAACAAGTTGTGTTTTGTAGTCATCGGTTGTCGGGCTATACTCTTTATGTCACTTGCTGTACATTGCATCCAGCACTGGTGTTTGTACATATGGATGGATATATTAAGAGGCAGCGTCTAGCTTTACATGATCAAGATGATTTCACAGCCCTCAAATCAATTAGGAGCCAGAAGACAATATGGCTGGCCAGCGGCCGCAGCCTCCCACTGGGGAAATCTTCGTCTTTTCTTTCTAAGCACGACTTCCAAGGACGGGTGTGATGTCTCGCGAGTGGAGGGGCGGAGGGTGGGGGGTGGGGGGTACTGGAGTGGTGGCGTCAGGGAGCAGCGCTCTCCAGAGCAGCCGGTGTCTCTCGTGTGACAGGTGATAAAGTTTGAAATGCCAACCCAGGGCACTCCAGGCGCAGGTGTGGAGAATATGTCCAGGAATAGCCAAACCCTCTGTTCACAAGTCTCTTGACACCACTGCGACAAATATTGCCCCCGCTGAACAACCGCCGGACTGGAGACAATGATACGTGTCACCTTGGCTTCTCTTGGGGGGGGGGTTTGCTTCCTGCTGCAGTATTTGTTTGGATGTTTGCATCAGGCCAGTAGGGATTTGTTCACCTTTACACATTTAATTTAAATAATGTTAGAGATTACAGCGTTCAGTTTTAGTACATCTTAGGTTTGACATTAAAGAGCCCCTATCATGCTTTTTTGGATTTTTCCCATCTTTAATGTGTTATACAATTTTTGGCGTTCAGTATGTTATAGATGTATGAATTACAAAAAAGCAAATGCCAGTCCAAATGGAGCTTTCTCTCCCACAGACAAAACTGCCTAAAAATGGCTCGCCCACATTCCGGTTTGAAATTCCTTAATTAATGATTTCATTGATTGAGAAAGCCAGCCCATATGATTTTCATAGTTTTTCATATATGCTGCCCATAGGTGCTACCTCACCAAACACAGCCGCCCAGTGGCTTGTTTGAGTTTGGTTGACCAATCACAACAGAGTGTGCCAGCTGACCAATCAGAGCAGACTGGGCTTTTCAGGAAGACAGTGTTTCAGGTCAAGGCACTGCAGCAATGGGCAGTATGAGAAACATAATGTTTTTGAACATCACAGCATGTAAACCTATTCGCGTTGATTGCAAAAGTATAAATATGACTCTGAAAAGTATAATATAAAAAGGGCTCTTTAATTATTAACTTCCATATATATGTGTCAGCAGGGGTATATCTCGGTTTAAATTGGGTTGTTCCATTTAAGTAACATCATCTTTGTATTGTAGCATTTGTACATTGTAGCATGCAGTTCTTTCTAATTTTGGACAGCTGTTCTTATCGCAGCTCATTTTCCCATTTACTCCGATGTTTTACTATCCTCACATTAGCCTCCTGACCATAGTCTCTGTGTTGCGACAGGGGCTTCAAGATGTTTTCAAATCTCTGCTGCTAATGTCTTGCTGGGGTTGGCCATCTGTTTTTGCATCTCCCACCGAAGCTGTGCCGGGGACGGGCTCCTGGCTCCCGCCTTCACTCGGATTCTGTTGGGGGTAATAATATATGTGCTGGTTCTGGGAGCCCAACTGGTGTCCATGAGTTTGTCCTTTACCGCCACTCATCCTTGTCCCAGTCACGCCACAGCGAGGGCAGAAAGCCATACCGTGATGGAGTGGACTTCAGGGGGCTGCTTTTCATCGCTGAGAAGGGATTCTAGGCAGCCAACGTGGAGTCACTCTCTCCACACTACAGCACCTTCCCTCCGTAGCATGTTATCACAGTAGCATGTCATCTCACATTGCAATGTTACATTTTAGGCTCTGACCACTACACTCTCATCCAAAATATTCCCATCATGATTGCATAGTGTCTACTAAGCTTTATGGACATTAACACAGTGAACTGTTTTAGTAATGCTAGTAATGCTTTTGACTAAATAACTATCCACTTGGAAGATGGAAGTATTTTTTTTAAATTAATTTTTATTCATTTACCTTGTTTACCTTTTTGTTTTGTCGTATTTTTAAAGTAACATCTTCAATGTCTGGCATCTGTCTTTCTGTAATCATTTACATGTGGTGAACATAATGATTATGTGCAATCTTGCAACATTTAGACATTACAAAATAGTAAGATGTAATTGTAATTACAAATCACAGTTCACTCTAATATCACTAGCGGTTAGGGTTTTTCTATCCGTGCCATGTTATTTTCTGGTGTGTTAGCATCACAGCTTTGCAGGCCTACTTCGTGAAGCTATATTCTAATCTTGTTATTTTCTTGTAATCATATGTAGAATCATTCCTCACTAATTACAAGTAACCAATTGAGAGCAGTGCATGTTGACAGTCGTGGACAAACATTCCTGTGACTATTTAAATTATGATTTATGATGAAGAGCAATAAAAAAATAAAACCGTAAAAAATACCTAACTGAATGAGTTAAAAAAAGGAACAAATAGAGGGAGATAAAGTAAAGAGTTGACTCAGGTTTTCATCTCATTCTCCACTTAGTTTTATAGTTGTATTAACCACCATTAGTCAAATACATTAGGCCATTATTACAAAGATTATGACATTTGTAAAGGAGACTGTATAGACTTTTTATTTCAGTTTAATCAGTTGAGTTATTTGGTGTGCCCTTAACTTCTCATCATCTGGCCAGGCACAGAACGGAAAAGTAGTTCCCAAATCAATCAAGCCATCAATGGAGCAAAGTCAGGACTTCCTCAGGCCCTTGCGTCTGCAATTTTGTGCTGATTTTGACACTGAGCCATTAATGGGGTGACTTGAGCCATAGATCAGGGTAATTGTGATATTAGGCAGCAAATTGGAGCTAAAATAACCAGATGCAGGGGCAGATAGCCACGTCCCACTCCAGAGACGGTTATCCCAAGTTCAAGGAGAGTTCAAGCATACAGAAGACACTGTAACCCCACCGGTTCCAAGCACCCAGACTCTAGAAATTATCTTCACAAATATACGATTTCCGAAGGGTGTAATTGTCTTCACGCTTATGGTCATTCATGCCTCATTTCATTTTCCATAAGTCTATATTTTCCTTGGCCTATTACAAGGGTATGATGCACCTAAGGCTGGAAGATGATCTCTTTTTTTCCCTTTCCTGCGCTTTGGGAAGCTTTTCTCTGAAAACTCCTGTCAATATGGATTGTAAGAGATGGCGGTCGTGTAAACTTTTATGACAGCAATAAAGAGCCCCAGCACCGCCCATTTTCAACCCCCCCTTCTCCCGACTCAGAATTCCCATCCACTCCCGCATCCCTGCACCTTAGCCTTAAGAGAGAGAAACATGGGATGTGACACTGGCCATTAGGAGACTATTGTCCAATGATTTTCACCTCTGACATCAATCTTTACTATTTTCTGGTGTGTATGTGTGTTTTTTCAAATATGACCTCTGACAGGCGATCATTGCAACATGTATTACAGCATGTTACTGCCAGGGTAAGGACTCAGTCACTTTATAATGAAAGCTGCTTTTGTTGTTTGGGAGAAGTAAGTAGTTTACAATAATAAGCTGGGTGCATGATTTAAAAAATTACTAAAAAGTAAAATAATTTATGAAGTTATTAAATACAATTTAGAAAAGCAACCAAATGTGGGGAGAAAATCCTTCCATGCAGTTTGTAGTAATTTCTGCAACATAAATGAGCTTGGTGCAAGGGTGCATTGAATAACCTTTAGTATTATCCATCAGAATTGTGAGAATTTGTTTTTATTTTCTGATTTAGTTTTTCAAACTGGTGGATGCGTCATTTTGCAACAAATCTCATGTTTTCACAAAATTCTTGTTATTCATATCAAATGTCTAATTCTACAAGCTGCTGAATTACTTTAAAGACAATCGCAAATAATCATCCTCTCAGTTGCATCACTTCATTAGCTTCTACAATAGGACAATGACTCCAATTACCCAGAATCCCCATTCCTGCTCTCTATGGCTCCATCTCTGACCGTCTGCGGGGGCTGGCTCATTGCCAGGGTGCATTCAGCGTGCTCTGGTTCACCATAGTTATCAAAAATGTTCATTATTTTGCAATTTATTCAGAAGGTGTGACAGCGTTTAAGTTCTGCCCAGTTTTCTAAAATTCAGATGAGGGAGAATGGCTAAATGAATGCTCTTACTGATCTTCTAGTATAGTAATGTGGCAGCAATTAAAGAGTATGTTGTGAGTTTAAAAGGAAAAATGGATATTTTAATGGCAGTGTAAATTTAAATATTAGAATAAAAACATATAATTGTCCCAACCACAAGACTAAAACAAGTGTTTCCCACATAAAAAAAGAAGATGTGCAGCCATCAAAATGAAACAACAAACTTTGTCCACGCGGGTGGGGAGAAGGGGGTTAGAGGGGTTAGGGTGAAGAGGGCGAGGGGGGGGGCCGTGGCTTTAGGCAATGACTAAAACACAATCAAGCTTCTCCCCATCTCCTCGCGCTGCCGTGGCCCACAGCCCCCCCGCTAATTAAAGTGATACGACATCTCACAGGCCAGTGCGCACATCTAATGGGCTGGGTGAGGCCCTCCTGCCTCATATACTCTCACTCTATAGCTATGACCACACACACACACACACACGTTCTATCCTCCCACCTCCACAGATCATGAACTCAGCAGGGTAGCACCGATCAAAGCCTCTTATCCTGACCCCAAAATCTAATGTGTAGCTGACCTTAAACAGGGGCCTTGTCATGTCTTTAGGCTCAGTCTATGACACTGATACAGAGAACAGGGTGCATGTAGGTAATAGAGTAGTGCATGATTTCTTCTGCGTGAGACAGGGGTTAAAAACGAGAGAAATAAAAAGAGAGAATCTGTTTAATTTCGTACAGTAACAGAGAAAGTTCAAGAGGAAAACATAAAACATTCAGTTTTGTAATGTTTATAAAATGGAAACGTTTTCAGGAGTCAAGAAAACCACCCATGTTTTCAACTTTGCGACAATGCATTTTGCCGATAATCCAATGGTTTATGTAGCTGAAGCAGTAGGGGAACACAGTTTACCTTCAGGTCATCATTTAGTTTCAAGAAAAGAAAGCAGGAAAAGGTATATGGTTGTTGTCAGAGTCCAAAAAGTAGCACCATCTACTAGCCAAATGTTACTGGCTGATAGTTTTGCTTCACTCACTAAGCATTTGGCTGGTTGACAAAAAAGTAGAAACCCTAAAAGGAGCATGTAAACCTTTGACTGCAGTGATTGCAGAAATATTCCACTCAATCTGGATATGCACGGCCAGGTTCATGCGTTGTGAAATACTCTGAAAGACAAAAGCAAGAGTTTCTCACCCCCCCACCCCACCACAAAAAAAAAAAAGAGTAGAGAGAAGAAAGAGTAGAAAACAAAAGACAGAGAATATAAAAGACTGGTAATGTAACGTAAGAAAACAAATGAGAAACACAATAAATACAAAGAGAAAAAACACAGTACTAATTGATTAAAAGGAAGACAAGACAGAAGACAGGAAGGACTAAAGCAAGACCAACAAAAAAGGACAAAAAGACAACAAAACTGATGATAAACAAGAGAAACACAAAGACAAAAATTTAATTAAGGAAGAAGGGAGGAAAGAACAATATAAGGAGAGCGCAAGAGAGGAAAACGCTATGGGGATGGACATTATAAAGAAAGAGAAGCAGGCACAGGCAGACAACACTAAGAGAAAGTACGATCTTAAAGAAAGTAGAAGAAAATAAATCAAGACAGAAAATAGCAGGAGAGAAAATACATAGAAATGATTCTTAAACAAAGAGAAAAACAACAGCCAGGACAGACAGAAATATCAATATCAAAACAAAGAAGGCGTAGAAATAAAGGGAATGAAAGATAAACAGAGATACAATGATGGACTTCTGAGAAGATGGAGAGAAAACAAAGAAGAGGCGAAGCAAACACTCATCAAGCAGCCTGTGTTTGGTCATTTGGAAACTCTTCTTCTTCTTGGATGATGTTCCCCTGAACTCTGTGTGTGTGTGTGTGTGTGTGTGTGTGTGTGTGTGTGTGTGTTTGTTTGTGCACACACACACACACACACACGTTGGCTGCCACTGCTTCTGAGTTTCGCCTGCCAACATCAAAAATGAAGTGGTCAGCGGACAGCTTGGCTTGTCACAGGAAGCAGTAGGCAGCCATGCCACATGTAGCTCAGAGGACAGGCCAAGGTGGGGGGGGATGGGGTAGGAACGGGTGGAGAAGGTTTCTGAGAGGAAAATAAAGGGGATGGGGCTCTAAGGAAGCATCTTCGAACACCCCCTAACCTGATCTCATCACACCACATCTGCTGATGTGAACCCTTGAGGCGGGTAGGTGTCGCCATCCATATTTGATGAGTGTTACAGGTTTTCTGTGTAAGGCTTAAATTTTACATTAGTTTGAACTATAAGCATGACTCCAGTCACCTCCTCCCTCTACATTAATAATCAACACTGAGCTTTTTGACTTTGTTAACTTGGACTTTACCTGGCAGTTGGTCACACTTTACAAAGGCAGTATTCCAGTGTTTAATCCAAGCAGCAAGCCCCAAGGCTGAATGTTGCAAGTGTTCGATGCGGCTGTTCTTCTAATGGCCACTAGTTGCTGCCTCCGTAACATGATCATAATAATATTCATGTATTTATAGAGCACTATTCTTAAAAAAGTTGACAAAGTGCAGCAGAACATAAAACCACAGCAGTCAACCACAATTGCTTAATAAAATACAGGTTAAAAAAACAACTGGATGAAATAAGAGGAAGCCAAATGAACTGAAATCAGTGTAAGCTGCACAATAGAATTGTGGTTTGAGAAACAATTTTAAAGAAGGTATAGACTCGGACTTGATTTTCTTGTGTCAAAGCTAGTCAACCAACTTCAAGATATTTCAATAACAGATATGTGATTTTAGAATGAATCTCCTAAATAATTCATAAAATTATCCAAGATTATTTGGTAACAATGTTAACATGTTTGCGTACAGTACCAGCACATGAGTGATGTATGTGGGAGTTCAGAGGGATCAGCTTCAAAGAAAGTGGAAAATCTAGCAGCTATATGCCTGATGTTTACGTACATGCTAATGTGTAAAGAGACAATTATTTGCCAGTTTAGCCATAACTACTTAACGTGTCAGGAGATATGTATATGTTGACGTGTATACAACTTGTTCTGCTGCCCCCAATTGAGCAAAAACATACAAGTCTTAATAGCATACCTGCCATCTAACCATATACTCAAAATAACGTCTGTAGAGGAAAACTAAAAAGTAAACACTGCAATAAGAAAATATCTATAACCAAGCCTTAATCTTTTGAATGTACCAAAATATGTGCATTTCCACTGAGGCTTGCTGTATTTACTTTAAAGCAATGTTGGGTGACGTTACTTCATGTTGACGTCCCCTCCCTTCTGTGCTTCCGCACACTAACCCCCCATCCCCACCCCTAAATCCTTCTTGTCGGTTATTGGCTGGAACACTGTTTGTGAATGCTTTGTGGTGCAGGTGGGCGCAGTTTTTTGTTGTTGCTGTTTGTATGGGCTGTGTACAGAGACTGTGGTTTTTACAGTGTGTTCTGGGGACAGCCAGCTCAAGGATAGCGAGCAGATGTTTGCTGGATGTGACAATAAATGTAGCCTAAAACACGCGTAACATCACTTAGAGCACCTTTAACAAGAACTGTCATCCTATGTAACTTTTCTATATAACTCCTGTATCAGCCTTTGTAAAAGTTGTTATTCATGCATTTATATTGCATACGTTCATTACTACTCCAATTTGTTCTCCAGTGTTATTCAGCAGAACCACATGCAGGTTTATTTTGATTAAACACAAATGAAAAGAAGTTACTGTCCAAACAAGACACCTTGGAACATCTCAACAGCAACATTGGTGTCACAGAAGTGCAGCAGATATTGAATTAAAGAAGGCTGTGTTTGCTTGACTCGACTTCTGTATTATATTATGTGACTGTTGTAGCAGCAGTAGCAAAGCAGCCTGCCCCTGTCTGTACGTTGAGGTGGCATTCAGACTCAGAGGGCTCCCGTAATTGGGGAGACAAAGAAAGAAGAGCTAGCGAGGTTTTAACAATCCCACATCAGCAGGGCTCCATCAGGCGTGAAACAAAAGGGACCCAGTGATTTATCCAGCAGAAGGGGGGGAGCAAAGGCAGCGAGGAAATATCCGGAAAGGTCATCCTCAATTTCTGTCCAGAAATGATCTTTTCCCACTATGTAATAAACATTTATCTGATCCCTTTATTGGCTTTATTAGATCTGACAGTTTAGTTAAGCCATTTGCAGCCGCCGCCTCGGGTCGTGACAGTTAACGTTGCGCTAAAAGTTCCATTGCCTAGGTTTGTATTCACAGCACTGAGGGGGCAAGGACAGTAGGTCTGGGCCTGGCATTATTACCACGGTGAAACAAAGGCTCTGCAGAACTGCTCATGCACATTTAGATGGCCATAAATATCCCTCCAGCACATGGCAGGAGCAGAACATCTAGACAGGGGCGGACTGGGTGTTGTGTTTAGGAGAACATCTGAATGTCAATTGGGTGTCATCATGGTAAAAGCTGCACTTATGTGGTGTATGGGTTTGACACAAAATAATGTAAACAGCTCATGACAAAGGACCTTTTAAAGTGATTTAAGTGCAATTGTAAACACGCCTACAGATGTGGCTCATATTTGTTGAATTGCAACTGCAACTTAAAGCCATAGATCTACAATTACTACTTTCATGAAATTGTATATATATTTTATACAAAGACAAACGTATCTGAACAATTAATGCAGGCACAGGATGGAAACCCGGATTTTAAACTATTCAAATGGTCGTAAATACTGCCCCACCGCTGCAATAATGGTTGCTATGTGATTTTGCAACTTTAAAGAACTTCATCATGACATGTTTGAGTACCTATTATAGGTCTAAAAAATAAAAATAAAACATAATCTTTGAAATTATATCATAATTAAATACTATATTGTAAAAAGAATTGAAAGACCATGAATGTTAAATGTCCGCAGGCCAATATGCTGGTGGCAGTGATGAAAAAAACCTGCCATCTACTGATTAGCAGGTTACACATTCTTTAGAAACGCTGATAAATGTTGCTTTAAGACGCTCTGACGTCGTTCTGTAATGACAGCCAATCCTGCTGTTGATGCTTGCATCAGTATGCAGCGATAATGGTGCGGTTGCAGAAGCAGTTGTGGTTGTAAACAACGTCTGTCATTCAGTTTAATGGACTTGGGGGCATTGTAATAGCTTTGTACCGCTTTCACATTCACTGCACCAAATGTGTAGAGTTAAGCGCCAGAAGATCATTTTACCTTGAAAATAGATTAAATAAACCTTTCATCTCTTTCATAGCTCTATCTTCAAGGACACCCCCCCCATGCTAATGCCTCAACCCCCTCCCTCTTCACTACACACAATCTATTCTGTCTCTATTTCAATCATTTGTGCAAGCAAATGACAAAAGGTCTTAGAAATGAATTCTTATTTGTCTGTTTGAATGTTTCTGTTTACTCAGCTGTCGCCGGGTGAAATACAGCCCGTCTCCGCCACGTTACCAGCCACCTCCCTGCCTCCTTCCACAGTTTAACTGATAAGAACACCACATACAGTATTCTCAATCCTCTCCTGTGTGTCCATGTTCCTCCTATTTGAGAAAGTGCTTCTTATTAGTGAGATTTATGAGGCCTCGCCACTCTTGTGGTGGACCAGCCACCTCAGAATTTGTCATTGGCATCCCAAGGTTAATTAGGTTGATCATGTCTTTAAATAGCAGGATCATCATTGCTCTTCTCTTTTGCCTGCCTCTCTACTCCCCCTGGTTTCCTCTGGCGGATTGCAGCAAGACTGCTCATCGGCTGGGCTCCCATTCAGGAGCTGTCAGGGTTTTTTTCTCAATTTTTTTTTTCCAACCAAATCCTGGCTCCCATTGTGGGGCAGGCGGGCTAAGTTAGCGCGAAAGTGAAGTTGTCACTCAGAGACAGAGGAGGTGCGGTGCAGTGTGGGCCAGAGGAACGGTTTGTCTGCGCCTCGCCTCCAATCCAGACCATCTGTGGCCCCAGCTGGAGTGCCAGCGATGGTCTGGCACTTGTACCGCGCCATATTTACAGATCTAAACACAAATGGCTACTGCCTGATTGTTTCACGATTCATTAGTCAGACAAGCTCGGCTCTCGCGCCAGCCCAGCTGTTACAGAGTAAACCTTTGTCACTTAATAGGGCTGCTTATTGCCTCCCCATCAAACGTATTGATCTGTGGCCTCCTCCTTTTAAGGTGAGGTGACTGGGACAGACAGGAGGAGGAGACTGTGACATGGTGAGGTCAAGAGGATGTACAGGGGGTTTATTAAAACATGATCCACCAGGAGTGATGTGAATGAGAACGGAGAAAATCTACAATTGATTTTAAGCACATGGTGTCGTTATGTCCCGATGTTCTCAAAAGAACTTCACAGTTCACCCTGTACAAAATTTGACTTCCAACCAAACAGCTAATTTCAGTGTTTGATTGAAATACATTTGTACATACCGGTACCTGCAGGCTACGTTCAGGATGGCATATTTAGTGATTTGTTTTGTTTTTTAGTGGAGTTCACCATATCTGGACTTTGCACTTGCCGTTATATATATCCAAGTGAGTTGGATGCCAACATTGTGCTGCAAATACAGCTTATATAGGAGCCTGAAGTCCATTTAATATTTATTATTTCTTTAAACCAGTCACAATCGTCTTGGGCGGTGCTAAGTGCAGGGCAGAGTCTCGGTGACACTGCAAAATAGCCTTGGAAGGAACTTGTTTTGATGGAACATGTGTACATATAAAAGTGGTTTTAGTTTGGAAAAATAGTCTAACTAGCTGTCTAGATTTACCCTGCAGAAATCTGAGGAGCAGTTAAAGGAGAACTCCCAGACAATTTTTACGTTAGTCTTGATCGCTATAAATATGTGAGTACTGTCAATAGAAAAAAAAATCGTCCTAGCAAACAGGAGTTGCCGTAGTTAATGCCCATAGCTCCCAGTTAGCTAAAACATCAGTTGTGGGGGCATTTTCCAATAAGCGTGCCTTTGTGCCTCCTATCAGATGGCAAAATGTCTGTGCAACACGGTCATTGGCTCTCAGAGTCACATACAGACACAAAGTCTGGCACGTGGGACTACTGGGATTGGTTTAAGTCGCGGGGAAACTCCGGTTATTGGTCAAAATTGCGATTCCAAAGTCACGGTAATTGGTTGAATTTGTGTGATTTGGCACGATCACAACATTGCGAAATCCTGGAGGGACTGGATCTGCTGTTGGTAAGTAGGAGTCCTGGGGTTAACCCTCCTTGTTTCTGCTTCCTCCCCGCCTTACTCGCCTCCCGCAGCCGACTACAATCCACTGTGCGCCCAGTGGTCTGGGGGAAGTCCTCCAGAGGACAGATCATGCCTTCGCGGCAACATTTTTTAATTTCCCCCTCAAAAATAGGTAATTGAGCATTTTAGTGGTTATGACCATATAAGAGACTATGTAACCACATGGAAAGAGGCCAAATTATGTCTGTGCCTTGTACAGTAATAACGTTAGAGAATTCTAGCTGTAGTCTCATGCTGTCCCATGGGAATTCAGTTGTATCAGGAAAAGGTAAACAGTAGCAGAACGTAGCGTAGTGTGTAAAGAGTGAAGAGCGGAGGTGTTCACAAGGGAAGAAGTTTGGAGTACCGTAACTATGGAGAATATAACAGATATTGAACACATGGAAGAGGCTTTTGAGTTTGATTGTGGATTGTTGTCGACTGCGGGAGGCGAGGGAGACAGGGGCTAAGGCCGCTAGCCCGGCAAAGGGAACTACCACAAAGACCGCCACAAACAAGCCTCCTACTCACCAACACCAACACCAGCACCTGATATTACAGGAACAGCAGCCTGAGCAATATGTGTATCGCTACAAAATTAAAAGCTGTCCTCAAACTTACAGATCCATTTCTTTTAGAAGACAAAGTGAGGGGAAAAAACAAAGAAGGGCAATCCCCAGGTCAAGCGTTTTACACTGGTAAGTGGAAGAAGGTGTATTGATTTCACATTAAGAGCACCGGGACAGGATCCACACTATGAAAGTAATTCACAGATCTGGACCTCAAAGACAAACTCAGCTATTGGCTTTCTGCCATTTTCTATCCTGCTCAATAGAATCTATGAACGTCAGTGCGAGCGTGCGGCATATGGTTTCCTAAATGCCGACATTGATCCAAAAGCGTTTTTTGTGTGTAATGTGTCACAGCTGATCACAAAGGAGAAGAAATGAGACATGTTAGGGGTTCGAGGTGGGTAGGTTCAGGGGTCAGGTGGAGAGGGATAATAATGGTGCAAAGAGGGAAATAACAATGGTGCAAAGAGGGAAACCCCAATGGAGCGATGAGGGTCGGATTTATCCAGCCCCGTGACATTTGTATTGACTCGCTGTCGTCCCTAATACAACATGCATGTACAGACATACTGTCTTTCCCTCTCTCTCTCTCTCTCTCTCTCTACAGTAAATGGCACGTGTACGGTAGAATAAGCATTACACGTCTCAGAACTTTAAATACCTGATTTAATTAACACATTATTAGCTAATTAGCGCATGTTGATTAATGCTCTATTAATTCTCCACAGACCCAATTGAATCCTCAATGGCTACATTGGACATTAAAGTGGCAAACGGTGTAATTAGTCGCTCAGGCTGTGGTGGGTTTGCAGGTGTGCGGATTTAAGATGATTTACAAATCAAACCCAAATGTGTATTGTGTCTTAATGGCTCTATCTATGTGTGTGTGCATGCTTTGTATTGTTTTAGCAGCAGTACAAGAAGTATTCAAATCATTCCCCTAAGTAACAATAACAATACCACACTATCAAAGTACTCGAATACTCAAAGGTTAACTATTACTTAGTAAAAGTACAATAGTATTACCAACTTGAACTGTCAAAACTAAAGTACTTAATGGATAGAATGCAATTATTATTATTATTATTATTATTACATTCATATTATTTTTCATTTATTTAATTTGATCTTTATACTACATGAGTTAACATGTAAGCAGTAGGACCCAGTTCTAGAAAATAAAGTATAATCTGAAATGTAGCGGAGTAGAAGTATAAGGTAGAATGGAAATTCTCAAAATTGCTCACAAGTACTGTACTTGGGTAAATACTCAGTTAAGTTGCCCCACTTGTTATTCATTTCCCTACATACTGTATGTACGTGTAATATGTGTGTGTCAGTATGTGTGCATAAGACAAGGTGTTTATGCAAATGTGAGTTTGCATATGTGCAGGTGTTTGCACACACATCCTTGGGAGTTGAGGGCGTGAGGGCCTGTGTGTGTGTGTGTGTGTGTGTGTGTGTGTGTGTGTGTGTGTGTGTGTGTGTGTGTGTGTGTGACAGCTTAGGCTTTGTACAGCTGCCGACCCTCAGAGAGGCGTGCTGGGGCAGCGTGAGCCTCCAGTGCATCTATCATCACGCTGACAGGGCCGCCGTCCCCACACACTGTTCAAAGTGAGATCTTCAGTATGGCTGCTTAGCAAATAATTGATGGGGTGCTTCCCGGTTTTTAAGGAGAGGAGCGGTTAGACGGCAGACCAGCGACAAGCACTTTTAAAGTGATGCGTGAATCACTTTTTCATGACCCATAAAGCCATCTGGAATAACAAAGCACACGGCTACCGTTTGGGTCTTTATTCTGAGTTTCCGAGACTCACTGCTGGAGTGGCCTTTTTATTTTAAACAACGATGCTCTGTCCCTGACTGCCTAGTTGTTTAATTTTTCTTCTCTTTCCACTTTATCCTTTAAAGGCATCTTGTCATATGTATGAATAAGGTTAGAAATAGGATATGCTCACTTCTGTCTATTTGTCTTTTAGCAAAATATCTAAATGAAAGATATCAAAAAGCTAGTGGTCAAGTAGCCGTGCAACTTTGAGGTTTCTGCTTCTAGAGGCTTTTTGTATTTTTGTCCAATAATCTTTCGAGTTTGTTTTAGTACAGCTGGTAAAGTCTAGGATCTATAAGTCTTCCAGTTTAATTGCCAGCTTAATGCTCATTGATCAGAAAGACAAACAAACATTTGTATAACAAATCAACGCAAGCTTTTCAGAGGTCCTAATCGGACTTCATGAATCTTAAAATGAAATATAAAAGCATGAGGAGGCAGGCGCAAAGAATGAAAAAATAAAGTTAAAGTTCTGTAACATGTTAAATGTAAAACCCACGAAAACCACAGCTGTCACACTTTGCCTGCAGGTGGCGAAATAGTCGTGAAGCAGCATTTACTTTCTTTGCCTGTAGATGACAACATCATCTACGTCTGTAAATCTAAACTACTGCTGCTGCTATTAATTTCCCTCTCCTTTAGGGTGTACAGGTTGACAGGTGTAGAACTGATCTATGAACAGCCCCTCCCCTTGTGGGGAATCGTAACACAGTTTTGACTTTAAAGCATTACTGGTAAGACAATCAATAGATCTAAACTATCACAAGTTACAGAACCAAAAAAGTACATGCAGAACCCAAAAAGTTTGTTGTGTCCTATTTCAGAAAAAAAGAATCCTCTTGGCCTGACATCTGTATTGACAGAACATAGTGAACTGTGAAGTGTGATGCCTGCAACGTCTGCGTGCTGTCTTTTCACTTCCTGTTATTGTCCAGCATGTTTGAATGGCGTGTGGAGCCCACTGCACCTTCCCAGCAGATGGACTGCAAATATGGCCTCTGATTTATCTGGCCACTGATTAACTGTGAGAAAACAACACTCCACCAAATGTGTATGTGTATGTGTGTGGTGGGTGGCGGTGGTGGGGCGGACGCTAATATATTCATGAAAATATATTCATAAAAAATGATAATTGTGATCAAAACCCCTCCGTGGCTCAGAAGGATGAGTCAATAAAAAGCAGGCGAAATTGACAGGCGCCTGTTATATGGACAGCACTTGCAATAACAGATGGGGGGCAGAGGGATGGACTGCACGGGAGCCCGATTGATCACACCAAAGTGGGTGAGTGTTAAAATATTATGCAACAAGCTTTTATTTCCTTCCTTTGCACTACTTCATCATACATGATTCTTCTACTGTGAGGGGAATATTTTGTTAAATCTATTTTCAGGATGTTAACAACTCGGATCCTAACACTTTATATCATTATTCTATTGTTAAATGGTTAATCTGAGGTAATTCCACTCACTTTAAGTGACAACTTCAGCTCAAAATGTAAATATTAACATGTATAAACTGATACAGGTTCATAATTGGAGATTAGTTTGGACTCCTTTTCCTCCATAAAGTTGTTTTCTTCTTTTTTACTCATCAGACTTCAGCTCCCTCGTTGTGTGAGCGTTAAGCAGCGAGTTGGACAAGACTCAGACATAGATGAATGTCAGCCATTATCGCGGGCGGCCATTTGTGCTGGTATTTGACTCACTAATGATCGTCTTCCAGGCAGGGTTCATCAGCTTCAACGCAGACACACACACACACACACACACACACACACACACACACAGACACACACTTACTCTCAGACTCAAACTTGGGGCTAATTTGTCCCTCTAGTTTATCATTTCACGATAACAATCAGCTCATTCACGAATGCACACCCTCCCACTTTGCCTTATAAAGCACTCAGTCAGTATATGTGTTTTGTGGAGGGAGTTGGCTACAGGTTTTGCAGTGCGGGAGGTGTATTAGTCCTGGTGGACTCCTGGCCTGGTCAGACTCCCTGCTGGTCTGTGGCAGCCTAGTGTGTTGGCAGGCCCACCTGGACCCAGCACCTGCTTCTGTCCCTGGACATGGCAGGGTGACGAGTGTTGGGAGGAGGGTGTTTGTTTATTTGCAAGTACAATAAACCAACTGAAGCTGCACAGGGACTAATTAATTAATTTTATCAAGCAACATTACAAAGTTTAGTAGGCCAGACTTATTTTTCAGAAGCAAAGCTGCTGTGGAGCCAAAAATAATCTCACTGTTTGTGCAAGCTTGAACGTGTGGAGACAAGTAACCAAACTATTTCAGAGAACAACTGAAGCAATTGACAACTGGCTAGCAAAATAATAGAAATTCTGGTGAAAATATAAATATGAAATAGAAATAAAAGATTACGTTTTTCTACTTATTCAACAACTAGTTTTCTTCACAAAGCCAGTTTCAATTAAAGCAGTATTAATTGATTGTTTTTGCCACTTGGAAGCAGCAGAACAAGCTGAATACACAGCCGACATAAAATCACCTTAGGAAATTGATATGGTGAAAGTCTTGCAGACATGGATCAACATTAGCATTCATTAAAAGTGCAATATGTAATACTGACAGCTAGTGTATAAAATAGTTACTGCAGTACAAATTCAAAATACTGGAGAGAGATGTCTCCCCCACATCCATATTCACTATCTTAATTACTCTGTTTTAGTCTCAAGATCAGATCAAAGAAGCCAATCATCTGCCCTGATATACAATGTTTCCCTTATATTTTTAAAGTAACAGTACAAGAAAGGACTTCATCTCAATGTGATAACAGAAAACTAATATCATATATATTAAAAACTGATTAAGCAGTTGATCACAATTAAGCCTTTGGGTAGTTTCAATTCAAGCTGGTTCTTAATGAAGGCAATGACAAGAGTTACAACATAGTTTTGATTGGTAGCTGTAACATTGCTTTCAATAGTAAATGTTGCCATGTGCTCACAAAACACTGGGGGTGATGATGGGAGTGTGTGTATCTGTGTGTGTGTGTGCGTGTGTGTGTGTGTGTGTGTGTGTGTGTGTGTGTGTGTGTGTGTTGGCAGCACAGCCTGAGCCCTTCAGTAAGGTCAGCTCGCTTGCCCCACTCCAAAATATCCCTGGGAGAGAGAGCGGGAGGGAGGTACATACCTAATGATGCCTTGCCAAGAGTTGCTGAGTGTTGGGCATGGGGCGAGAGAACAGGGGGAGATACATGGCCAGGACCCAGGAGGTGAGGGGGAGAGGAAAGGAGGAAGTTAGTGAACCAAACTGTGAGTCTATGAAAGTAAGTCTGACTGCTCTGTCTGTACATGCAGACACACTAGAGATGGACTGAAAATGGCTTTCGAGAGTTTCTCTATGAATGTTTTTGCATCAAAGTCACTGCCAATAGAATTTATTTAATATTGTCTTTTTTTATATTCACCCAGGTCCTGAGTCAGATGTACAGACATTAATGTGGATACATTTGAAACACATTTTTTCTCATTTTTTTAGCACCCTTTTGTGCAATAAAGGGGATTTTTACATCTCTAAACATGGGTATTTTAAAAACAAATGTCTGTATGATTTGAGCTACACTGTAAATTCAAATATTATCAAGTTGTACAAATTAATGCATATGAGATTTCATGGTTCACAGTCTGATGTGTGAATGTTTGATGCATATATTTGTTTTTTGTTTTCCCAAATCTGTTACAACACATTTCAAATGTTCTACCTTTTGAACCTTTTGACAGGTACTACCTAAAAACATACATTTCAATTCTTGAAATCTGGTGCATTATACAGATATATAGCTAAAAGCTCATTTTAAGCCCCATTCCCCGGGCAGGTGCCCAAATAAAATAAATACAGTATGGATTTTATTAACGATCTCTTTCAAACCATTGTACAAGGATTCAATACAGACCTGATTGAGGCTTTCGATGCAGCAACCCAGGAGTCACCGTTTCACTTGTAGGTTTATTTATTGATGTGGCAATGATGGACATGGCTTCAGTTTTATCCCAGAATGTGAAGCTTATCATGGTGGGATTAGTTTCACTTAGGGAAGCCTCTCTTTTGCAGGAATGCCGTCATCACCTTCACACAGTTCCACATTCACACCTGGAAGCTGCCCAGTCCAACCAGAGTCTGGTCTGCTGGCCACTGAGCAGCTCTACTGGAGCGGTGGGGGGTAAGGGCCTTGCTCATGGGCACCTCAGTGATGGTAATGTGGGAGCTTAAGAAACAACATTTTAGACCAACATGGGTTACTAAAACCTGCCACCGAAACCCCAGACTAAAATGAAATATTCACTATATTTACAAAAGTCAAGGAAACATTAACAAAGTGTGTAGAAAGGGCCCCAAAGTTACAGTATGTTAGTGTTGCAGTTTTTAAATACAGTTGGCCATATTGTGTTTTCTGTTTCACGTTTACTCCCGTTTATTCAGTTCTGGTAACAGGGGAGCCAAAGCGAGTGCTGGTTTGTATATTATAGCTGACGTCACACAGTTAATAAGCAGCATTGTCTTCACTGCAAAGTTTAAATGTAAAAATTGCATTGCAGGTTTTCCAAGCTACCAAACGGATCGGCTGTTATCTGATGTTGAAAAATGCTTATATGAGCCCAATATATTTAGTAAACCCATGTAACATACTACATATACAGGTGTGTATGTATATATACTGTATGTACATACATATGTATAACAACACACACAACAAATTTTTATGTACTCTCCAATTTCTACAAATGAAACAACCAAATGAATTGTTTTATTCCTTCCAGAACAGCACATTAAAAAAGCATTTTATGATCTCATCTGTGGCAAAAATAATACAGTTTTCTGATCTGACACTAGTTCAGTAGGTTTAGGCACGACACAACTTGGTTATGGTTAAAATAAACCACCGAGGACTGAAAGTATAGAAAACTGAGACTTTCTTGACTTGCAGAATTATTTTTAAATTTATCTACATCTACGTGTAATTCATGGCACAATCAAATATGATCCAAAACGTATTTGTCTCTTGCCGTTCACTACCAAAAATAATCTGAAATAAGGTCTCATGGTAGTCCACCATCCAAACAATGCGACATCAACATAACAGCATATTGTCATGCATGTTTCATTTTGCCACCCTGCAATTCTGTAAGAATAGTTTGGTTTTCCTGTGTCGTCCAAAAGGTTTGTCCGTCTGCTCTCTACGGCCTGCCTCATTCCATGTGACTGCAGCATTAGACGTGTGGCTCTGAAACAATGTCAAACTATTTCCTCCTTTGCTCCAAACGGACACCATACTAACATTCCCATGGCCTCTAATGGGCTTCATCACTTCTATAATGCTTTTGAAATATCTGATGCTGTCAGTTTTTTGGGGAGGTCAGTCTTGTACACACTCACACACATTCATATCCACAGCTGACTGAGAGCAGCTCAGCAGCACTCTAACACAATTGAGATACATGAACAAATATGAATATTTAATATTTAAGTATTGATATTAATTAATCATAAAACTGACACTTTGCAAATGGATTAAATTAATTATGTTGATAGAATTAGCCTAGATTTGGAGCTTAATATAATAATGTTTGTATTATATTTGCTGTAATGGATTCAGAGCCATCTCCTATTAATGGGATTGATGACAGTTCAAAGCCGCCAGGGTCATTTGTGCATCATCAGGGCTTTACATTAGTCAAGTTGGATGATGTGTGTGCACGACTGAGATATAGAGTATAGATATAGAGTCTCCGTTTCACTGTAGTCCAAAACTTGTGACTGTGAACAAAAGGATGACCCATAACAGTGATTCAAAAGCATACAGCGTCAAGCAAAGTGCAAATTCTCCTTCATGTGTCCTTTGCTAATGCCATAGATTAGGTTAATACCATTATTTTATTACACAGTAAAACCAAATTAATGTTACAACTCTAATGTATCTCAAAAAACTGTACAATTACTGGCAGTTAATGACAGTAAAGATGTATGGAGCCCGCAAACAAAAGTAAGTAAAGTGTCATAAAGTCAACTATGTAACCAAATATAACTGAACTTTTACTGCTTTTTGTTGGTTCGGGCTTAATAAAGACGAGCAACCACGTTTGAAGTGTAGCAGCAAATCAGCGAGCTAAAAGGGAATAGGGACATCTGTCAGAGAACCTCTAACAAAATATTTAATTGACAGCTGATCTAAAAGAAGTACTACTGCTAATTTGTTTTGAAATCTTACATTTTGCCTTTTGGCAGCCATAGCATAGTCTGCAGGGACTTGGCTTGGGTTTGAGTCCCGCACGGACCACAGTACTGTGTGGACTGGTAGTTGGAGGTGCCAGATCACCTCCTGGGCACTGCCCTTGCTCAATGCTCCAAATCCAATAACTGAATGGAGTTACAACTATGACCATGGTAACACTTGGGTCTTGGGCGATCAGATCACTAAAATGACAAACAGTAACAATGACTACATTTACATACAGTACACATGGAAGTGATTATTCCACTAATATTCCTGTTTACATGCAGCAGTGGAAAAAGAGGATTTTTTTCCAAGTTTTTCACCAGTGGTGGACCTTTGCAAGCACAGTGTCCCACTTTCAGTTCTTCAATCACCTTCTTCAAAACGTTGGTGTTTGCGCATACCTTGATTGTTACCCAAGTTTTTCTTAATAAGTAATAGTTTAAAAGTAGGTGTGTTTTTCCTCCCTACCAGAGATGTAGGCTTTTCTCTTAGATATGCACCTCCACCCCAGCCTTGCAAACTCTTGGCTAGTTGGTTTGTGTAACAGCCATAGCAATGCACAGAGCTATCCGTAAGCCGTTAACAGGCAAGAGAAACTGTAGCAAATTGTGGTAAAAAAAAAACCTGATTAAGACGCATATTTTGAATGTCTTGTATACATGTCCAAAGAATGGCTCTAAATCCCAAATAATACCGGCGGATCCCACGTCTTAATCAGAAAATGCTAAATTTGATAAAAGGCCTTGTTATCAATATCCAAACGAAATATGCTGTTTACATGACCTGTATCAAATTCAGAATATTGTCATATTAGGAAAAACAGTGGAATATTAGTGTGCATGTAAACGTACTCAATGGCATCCCGTGTGAGGGTTTCTTTGTGTGTGTGCGTTGGTTGTGTGATGTAAGAACTTTGCAAGATTTTTCAAGCTGTGGTTCATGCTGTGAGCGCTTGACCTGCAGGGGGGGCTGAGGGGGAATCACAGTAGAAGCCACAGCATTAATTAGCCCATTAGACACCTCCTTTAACTTAGCAACAGAAAAATGTGTCCATTATCTGTCCTCCCTCCTCCTATCAAGATCATTGGTATTTGGACTTTGACCTCTCAGGGCTATTGGCAAGATAATAGGGACACACTGCTTAAGGTCCAGCAGAGGTTTTATTATTTAGTTTAGATATTTTACTTCACTTTATTTTCAGATGGTATCACATAGATTTTTACAATTGACTCACTTTTAACTTTAAACATTTGAACTTCCCATACAGTATATAACTACGTATTGGTATTTTATAGTAGTAGTATTTCACCTCTTTCAATGTTTTGAACCTTCCTTTGTACATTATTTATTTTGCCTTTGTGCACTGTACTCAGAGGGTTGTAAACTTGGCTGTGCGCTTGCAGTGACTATAAAAATAATGAATTAAAATACGATCAGATGATTACGTTTATTTATTTGTTTATTTAAAATGGACAATGCACATTGTCATTTACACTCAAAATGTAAATGTGCCAGAGTTAGCAGAAAAGCTAATATCCATCTGTAATCAACACATCATCATATTACATTAATAAAAAGGAATGCAATAAAGATAGAAAGCAAATTGAGAAAGAACAAAATACATTTAATGAAAACTTTTTAAATAAATAAACATATTGAATATCAGCCAGTCATTGCTTCCTGCCTCTTAAATAATGGAGGCTCTACTCTGACTATAGCTATGTAGAAACCTTTACATTGCTCAGTTTCACTCCATTCATTGATGAAATCATTTGACACAACAAAACCAGATATGTTTGCAAGTGTTGGTGTTGAGAAGTCTTTCCCACCCTGACAACAATATAAATATACAGGAAACTATACCTCTTTTTCAATACCTGCCTCTAAATTAGGCAAATTTGAAAATGTAGAATATCAGCAGAAAGTACTAGCGATCAGCAGCATCAATCTACAGACATCAGCTCTTAAAAAAACCCATCAGTCAAACACTAGTTCCAAGTGGTCCTGTCCCTCCTTCCAGCCCTGTGCCAACACACTTTCTCGCCTTTAAAATCATATTACATTTACTGAAGCCTGCTTATAAATTTTCCCTGCGTCTCATCAGGGCCCCCCGCTCAGTATGGCCTCTCCTCTGACTGATATTGGCTCATCATACTTAATCTAGGGTGAAATTTCCTAGTCTGTGCTAAATGACTTGCAGCCTTCACGAGAGAGGAGATATTTATTTTTCTCAGGGCTAATGACCTGTCCCCCGGACCCACCCACTGATGGTTATTTACTAGGGCCCAGATGCTTGGGCTCAAAATGAGTGGTAATGTCAGCGGGTGCCATCCTTCATCGGGCCGCTCCTGATTGAATCCGAGTGATCCCATTGACATTGACTCTGTGACTTTTAAGGCCATTACCTTCCACCGCCCACGATGATCACCTCATCATCGCTTCCGAGCTGACAGCTGATTAGCAACAAATTACTGACAGGAGAAGGCTCTGACACAGAGTGCAAGAGGCTGGAGAGAGAGAGAGTGAGCATGGGGGGGAGTTGCAGAGAGTCAGACACCCCTTACACTCAAAGCAATAGCTCTGTCTTTGATGCAACGGTGCCCTCGCCACTAAGCTCATGGTAATGTAATCTAAGTGTGGAGGGAAGACACCGGAGCTCATATGGTTAGCCCCTTCCTGCAACAAGCAGCTGCTCCTCATTGGTGAAGAGGGAGCACATTTCATTTGTGTGCCTTTGTGTTTGGGACTGATTTGGTTGATCCATAAAGTCACAGTGTAGAAAATGAATATTCACCATTAGGGTTCTTACACGTTTTATTCTTACAAGTATACTTTTTACAAGACTGTTGAGCACCTCTGAACAACAACGAAAAAATCCCCAAAAACTGCCTTTAGGTAGAACTTTACAGATGTGGAATCAGCTCTTTGTGATAATGTTCGTAGGGAACATTGTGTGGTTCGCTGTGGTTTAAGTTTATAGATCACCTACTGTACTTCCTCAAAGCTCTTTTACATTTTTAGGTGTATCAAGCAGGTTAATTATAACGGATCCTTCTCAAGCTGCTTTATCTAAAACAAAAACAAACTGGGGAACAGAAGTGGAACATTAATTCCTAAATGTAATTTCATGAGTTTTAATCAGAAACGGTTTATTTTACAAATGTATGCCCTTGAACCAAAGTTAATTTTTGCCTTGTTATTATAAAAAAGGTATTTACTGATTGATGGACACCTGTATCAACAACATACATATATGTAAAGTAAGCTGATATTCACTAACATTATACCATAAGTTACCAATGATTCAAGAAAAGAAAGGCTTTAGCAGCAGAACCCCTGAGTGTATTTAACTGAGCATTTTCTGAGAACTGTCTTGATTTTACCTCCTGACAACAAGCCTCCAAACCAAAAACCTGTCTTTACTTAAACGAGACTACCTACTTAAATAAAGACATGTAATTATTTAAATAGAATTTAAATTAACTAATAACAATCTGTCATTCTTGGACTGCTGTTTCATTTTTCAGCAACAATATTCTGACTTATTGCCTTCAAGGATCTTCCAAAGAGGCTCCAGTTGGTCATAGACATCCACTTCCTCCTGAGGCACCAACAAACCTTCCCTCGCTTCCTTGAGGAGCATCTGTCTGGACCTCCAGCCCTCAAGGACCGGACAAGATGGCGGCAGATGAGCAGAGAGATGCTCCATTTGCTGCCGACAGGATCCATTTTTAATGCTTGGGGGCAATTTAAAGCCCCCTTTTAATTACATTTTGGTCCCAGTATACCAGGAGTCATGGATGGAAGGGATGGGAAGTGTTTAAGTCTCACTGGCCTCGTAGGTGCTTTGGTTCTGGTCTGGGGACCTTAGTGAGATGCTGGAGTTGACGGCTGACCTCAGTACTGTGAGTTCTTTATGAAGTCAAAAGGATGAAATGCTCTCCACGTGTGTCTCTCGGGGACATATACACTGACTGAACTGGCTGGAAAAGCACTTTCCTGCAATTATAGAGCCACAACAACTCACACACGTCCCACCGGTGGATCACCATGATGGGTCAGGGGTGTAGACATGGAGAGATACTGACACAAGTGGATTGTTGCCTCTCAGATGCTCACATGAATGGATCCGGTTGCAGTAAAGTCATATAGAGCTGCTTAAGGTTTCAAATTAAGAAATCATTGTGTAGGAAATGACACAAAACTTCAAAGAACTAGCTTTTGCATATGTGCCTTTTCAGTAACTTTTATTGAAATGAATAGATTGCAATCTTGGAACACAGTATTGAGTTCTCATAATACATCCATGGTGTGTAATTTGGATTATCTTTTTAGTTGAGAGAATATCAGTCATTCATCTTGGTTTGTGCTGGCCAAAGAATATAGTTCAGTCCTGTATGATGAAAACAGAAGGTGAATTATTTGATCAGTGCTGTGGATTGTACACAACATCACAACAAGAGGACTTGAGTTGTTTGGTTTTGGGGGACGCACAAAAGAATGATCTAAAATTGAAGTAGCAGGGCTGATATATAGCCTAACTTTTAGACCACAGTACAAGTCAAGCACCAAAAACACTGGATCCTACACTTCCATAATACAGTTCAAACTGATATAGCCTTAGTGACATGACCAGCGTTATTTTTTTAAGACTTGACAAAGCTCCCTCCAGAACCATAGAGGACATCAAAAAACTGTTTTTGCAGGCTGAGTAGTACTCCTTCATCTTCATGTCTACATCCGATTGAATTACCCTTTAAAAGGAAAACTCCCATAGACTCTCAAAGACGGGTTGCTTTTGTTTGTTGAAGTTTTAACCATGAATTAAGTTTTCTACTGACAGCATTTTTGGGGGATTTTTTGAGATCTGTGGACATGGAATCTGCACAGTGAGCAACACAGATAATATCACAGTTTGTGATGTGTTATTAAAACCACATAATTAATAGGTGAATTTTAAATGTTTTATCTAAATCATTAAATGGGAACATGTATTTAGATTTTGCAGAACCACTTCATGGTTCAACTCCCCATACCTACTGTGGATGTATGCACATGGAGTTTTTCTCATTATTGACAACTGAACTGACACTTAGGGTGTTTTCACCTTTATTTTCTTTAATACAGGGGTCTTCAACAGGGGGTCGCGAAAGTTTTGGTTGATTAGACTTTTTTATATTCCCCCCTGTTTGATATAACACAATTTTATACAATATATATAATTAGGGGGTCCCCGCTCCATCTCGCCATCAGTTTGGGGGTCCTTGTCCTGGAAAACGTTGAAGACCCCTGCTTTAATATAATTGTTTCATATACAGTAATATGGTTCAAATCTTAGAAGATGCCCCCAAGTTCTTCAGTGTGTGTAACAGTCAATGTTTTTGCTGTAGCTTTGGGTGCAGTGTCTGTTCAGCAACATTATCCTTGATGCCATGCATCATCCTCTGTATCACAGCATCTCTCTGTTTTTCTGCTCCTTCCCCTCAGTATCTGAACTCTGGCCACTGTGATGCATCATGGCCTCTGTTTGATCAGGAGGGGTGCCGTGGGCCGAGGTTAGCCCTGGCTCAAACCAGGTCTTCTCAGTCTCTAGCCTCTGAGAACATCAGGGCGTTTAAGACAGTGATGAAGTCTTCCCTCTGGTGGATTGGGTCACATTGGCGTGTCTGTCACTTAGCCCGGCTGACTCTCCCCTCTCTATCTCCTTCTCTGTCTGCCTGTCAGGATGGCAGATGACAGCGGGGGCCACCGGGGACTGCTGGCTCCCGGTGAAGCATCATTTGCTGCCCTCCGTGGAGAATCCCCCCACCAGCTGTATTTCAAGACCGTCGCACTGCTGTCACGGCAAAGACTCCGGCAACAAGGCGAGGCCTCTCACATAAAACATCAAAAGCGTCCGCTGCAATGAAAACACAAGCGAGGGGGGCCTTGTCAATCTTTACAGCCCCACTTCTAAGCGACTGTAGCCCACCACCACGGCACACAGCTTCCACGCTATTCATTCATTTTTCACGCTGCGCGCTCGATGAGCCAAAATGTGCCATCTATTCTGCAGCTGACATGTCCAAACGTCTGAGTTACCGTATAATGCCGCACATAACGGTGCTGTCTGTGAAAAGTTTTATGATACGGAAATATGCTAAAAGCCTCTGTGATGAATAGACCATGAATAGACACTATGGGGCCAGAAATAACACTAACACAAGCTGAGTGAATGCTTTGCTGTGGACATTCAAAGCCTTTTTGACATTATGAGTGACGTGCCCTCATTTTGCAATACATGAAATACATCTTTAATATTGGCAAACATTTTTAAACCATCTTTACTCTTTGACATTGTAAGTAAGTGTCTGCAGCAAGACTTAGTTGTTGGCCTTTTTATTTTCAGTTCCAAATCATTCCCTCATATACAACATTGATTCAATAAAGTAGGAGGGTTTAGCAGCAGTGCATGTTGAAGTGTCCATGTTTACAGCTGTCTTCATCCCACCGATTTGGGCTCCAGATCACAAAAAAAGCTCATATGGTTATTTCAGATTTCGCTTCAATGAGGACTTGTTGATTTCTTAGTATGAAGACATTCTCACACACACACACACACACACACACACACACACACACACACACACACATCATGGTGGTAGTACTCACCACCACTGACATTTATTCCTTAAAAGCCAATTCAAATTTTGAAGCCCCCATGATCTGACATCTGTGCAGAATGATGTCTTGTTTCCCAAGAGGGGACATTGTTTCAGGATGTTATTAAAGTCACCATGTGAATGGTTCTTTACACGTCAACACTAAATCAGCAGCACTGTATTCACTAATCAAGTACCCCAAGCCCAAATCGTGACTCTAAAATAGCTGTGTAAAGAACTGAAGAACATCCAAAACATCCTGTGTAAGCAAAACTATCTTCACTGTGAAGGTCTTCAAGTCCACCGGGTTCTCACAGAGATAGAGGTACAGGAACACACACACACACACAGCACCCCCATAGAGATGAATCCTGTATGCATTATGTCCAGACTGACACGTAAAGAGGCCCTAGATTAACTGCTCCCCCCTCCAGACTCTTTTATCCCCTCCATTCCAGGGGCCACGCTCATTTACATAAACAGATAATCCTTGATAAAAATTTCCATTAGACAAAGGTGAAATGGATCAATTTCTGCTGCCAAGATAAATCTCACGTTTTACACCGACAGGGTCATTACACAAGCCACATTTCAGGAATAATGTATTTAAAAAGTCCGCCGATAGCGGCCATTTCCCGCTTTCCAATTACCTTAAAGAAAAGCTTATTCTGTGGACAATAAAGCACATTACGGCACAATATGATACAGTCCATAAAGATCAGCGTGTTTGATGAGAGGTTAGCAAAGCTCAGCATATTTCGGAGGGGATGTCACAACCCCATGGTTATCGCTGACACCTCGCTGTGCTCGCCATGCAAATGTCCTATTACTCCCAGTCCAAATAGATTAAGAGGCCTGTTCAGAAATAAACTGTTTTTTCCTGTTTTTTTCTCTCTCTCTCTCTCTCTCTGGGTGGTGAAGGTTGGGAAGAGAGAAAGATGGGAGGGGAAGAAGATGGGTGGGTTGGTTGAGGTGGAGGGGGTGAGGTGGATTGACAGGACAGCGAGGTGATGCCAGCGGTCCGGGGCAGGGAGAGAAAGAAAAAACTCATTAGTTTGCTTCCATCCCAATTCGCCACTCTGCATTTGACCTCGAGACATCCACTCCTCTGCATGCCCTGCCCACTCACCCACACCATCCACCCCCGTCTCCTAATTTAGGTGAATCACACTGCAGGGTTTGGGTGGCCAGGGAGTCGGAGTGAGGGGGGCCGACAGACAACGGGAGATGAATAAATCTTCCTCCACACTCCATACACAAACATCAACTGGTTTCAAGATTTTTCCAGAATTGTTTGTCTTCATCCTAAAATGATATACTCAGTGCTAGGGATGCACAAAATATCTATTTTTCATCCCCAATGATATATCAACTGCCGCAATATACACATCGCAAAAGGCTCGCATAGGACACTCAAAAAAAAGTGTAATGTGAAAGAAAATATCAGTAGAAAACTGCCCTTTATAATGTAAGTGTCATTCTTTTATTTGTGGTGCCTTTTATATTCAATTCCATGTTCAATTTGTTCAATTAAAGAATGTTGGAAATTATTTATTTATATTTGTTTTAAATTCAACAAGCAATTTGTTGTATTTTGGCAGAATACTGAATCGCAAGTGATATTGTTGTTATTGCATATGGCATATTTTCATCGTGCAGCCCTACTCAGTGCCTGAATCGTACCAAAACAGGTGCCAGTACCCTAATTCACCAGTTGCATTAAATGATAATCGGAAGTGTCTTGGATATATTTATATTCATAAGATCTTGTAGGGGTGACCCCCGAATAGTTGATTATTCGATCGATCTAAGGAGCCTGAATTCAGTTTGACAGTAAAATCGTTCCATTCGGGCTGCATGAGGGTTCTGAATGTTTGAATGCTACTAATAAAACTACACATTTGCATTTATAACATGCTGAAATGTTGAGCTTTACAGTTCATTCTTGACCTCGTAAAAAAGCAGTTGACCTGTAGTTTTGTCAATTGTCTGGGAAGATGTTCCTGTTATGTGACCTCCTGTTAACACGTGACCAACATTTCAGGTCATGTGACCATGGCAACTGGGTCTTTATTTACTGAGAAAAGCTAAAAGTTGTGGCTTAAGTTTGGAAACACTAATGCCTAGTTCACACCATATGACTTTAGCCCGGATTTTTTGAAGCTCGCCGTTGCACTGCAGACGCATCCGAGATATCTAGCAGGCTAAATATCTGATCCGGTCCTGTCGGGAGCTACAGCCAATGAGAGCGCAGTTAGGGTTAGGGTAGGGAATCCTGGAGGAGGGGTTGCTTGTAACAGTAGGAGCTTTACTCTTTGTTGCATTTGAAGCTGTTGCACTTTGAAAAACAGGCTATAAATAATAAAGACGTGAGGAATCAGGCTATTTTGTTAACATGCGTGCCAACAACAACATCAAAACTAGACCTAGACCTTCATGGTATTACACCAGCTGCAACGCCAAATTAGGCCAGGGGCATAAAGTGTGTGGGCCAAGGCCCCTTTCCCATTTCCTACTCCCTTACTTACAGCATCACACCCATCTTTGAACTCCGCTTTTATTTTGATCTTAACTACACAGCTGTAAAGCGTCATGGCTGCATCTTGCACGGTTGTGACGCTACCAGCGTGGTAGTTACCTCCACAGTAGGTGTCTCCAGGACCACATTTTGTCATGATGACACACACAGACACAAACAAACACACACAGACTCACAAGTGAAAAACAATACCAGCGTCACTGTTGCACCTGGTAACAGCATGACTACATAGAAAGTCTTTTTTTCAAGGATTGCTAATGAAAATCCTGTCTCTAAACAAAAAACGACAACGTCACTTCTTGTGTGTGTTCTCTAACAAAACGTAGCAGACAGACTCATAATAATAATAATAATAATAATAATAAATTTAATTTGTAATGCACTTTATATTTACGCAAATCCCAAAGTGTTATATGATAAAACAGGTAAGTGCTAAAATAAAAACACATGGAGAGCATGAAAATTAAAAATAAAATAAAGAAAAACAATAAGGAAAGGGGCACGGGAGTCCTGGTGAAAGATCTTGTGGTGTGTGCCCCCCTTGCCGGGCAGCCATGTTGTGTGAAAACCACAACGACTCTTAAGACTCCCGATTACAAGACAGCAAGTTGTGTAGTGTGAAGAGCACAGCGATCTGGCAACTTTGAAAGTCCTTTAGTGTGAACTATTCATTAGTAGGTGGACCTGGTGATAAGAATTGTTTGTTAAATTGCTAGAATGTTCCCACTGCACTGGCAGACATTTTTACTTGTTGTAGGAAAATAAGGCTTTAAAGGGGAATTCAGGATTTTATCAGAGATACGCTTGGCCATGGAGTCTACTCATTTATAACAAAAAGATTTAGTTACAAATTGGAGGTGAAAAACACTATCTAAGTTGACACTATCTATGCAACAAATAATAGCAATAAGTTGCTTTATGGGAAATGTAGGATCCAGGGCCTAGGGAAAAGTCAGGATATTTCGACCTCTGATGCTTTGATTTTAATCTTTGTATCCCAAGAGAGTCCCTTGACTTTGTTAAAGTACATCAATACAGTTCCTCTTCAGGCAAAATATATTCGTCATACTCTTTACTGTAGTACAGTTGTGATTGCAGGATTGTTTATTTTAATATGCCATGTTTACACTGTGGTATTAATACTTTTACATGCAGCGAGTAATGAAAGATTACATAGAGTGAATCTGGCTCCTATAAACATACATAGATACCAAACTGGATCCAAAGGCACTTTGCATATACTATGTGAATGGTTATGGAATATTCAATTCTTGACAGGGAAGACATTTGATTGCAAAGCTGCAACCAAACTTAAGTTCTGTAAGTACTATACTTTCACTTGAGTATTTTCATTTTGTGCAACTTTGTACTGTACGCACACGTAATACAAGGATGACATTTCAGAAGAAAATATCCTTTGTATTCTGTTAAATGTATTCATAGTCACATTGCAGATTACGTTTTTTACATCCTAAGTATGCAGTAAATCCACACATGATGCATTGCTTAATATTTCACCACCTAAAATATACAACAAACAATACAAGTATAGGAGTCTTTTTGCACCACCTACTGTGAAAGTGCTGCTTACATGTCAATGCATCAATAATCTATAACATTATGAAAACAGTCAATCAAAAGGACTTCTGTCTCTTTTGTTACTTCGGGTACACTTTACTGCTAATACTTCCATCCTTATAGTATACTGTACCATACTGTAATAGAGTAATTTTACATTGCCATATTCAGTTAAGTCAAGTACTGTAACAGGATTGAGTTGGAAACAAAAGAAAGAAGTGTATGCGGTGTCCTTTATTATTGTTCATCTGGACTTTTTGACAGCACTGACAATATATATTATTAAGTGATAGTTTACATCCGTACACGCCAAATATGATCCCAAATTTGGAAATGATTATGGATGTTTTTGAACACAGCCAGAGTGCCTGAAACAGATCCAACATGACCTCTCCTGCGGTGACAGGTTCAGGGCCAACCTCCCCCCTCTGTCTCTCTCTCTCTCTCTCTCTCTCTCTCTCTCTCTCTCTCTCTCTCTCTCTCTCTGTTTCTCTATTTCTCTCCATTATAGAGACAGAACAACCCTTCTGCTGTGAACAAAGTGTCCTTCTTTTGTCCTCGCTGGCTTGAAACCCAAATTGTCCTCTTAGCTTCTAACCTGAGGACGCATCCATAACTTCTGAGGTTATTGTTTTGCATTAAGACGAACAGCATTTTTTTCCGTGGCAGCATGTGCTGTACCGTAGACCCGTAGGGTCGACATGCCTGCAGAGATGAGGGAGGAAACAAAAGAAATCAGCTGCAGAGATGTTCACTGTCCCACCACCTCTCAACCCACCCCCCCACCCCAACGCCAGGAGACATGAAACCCATTATCTTGATGGGATCAGGCAGCATCCATCTTAATACTGGATTGCATATGATGACAATGATGATCCTCAGAGCAACATGCCACCAGCTAGAGAGCTTCCTGGCAGAAGGTTTGGAGCAAATCTCATGACAAAAATCCTTCTTTAAAAAAAAAATAATAACACTTACAAATAGGCTCTCAATTTGAAATCTCAATCAGATTTAATCCAATTGTGAATTATTTATCAAATGAGATCTGTGTGCTAGTCTGTCCATCTACGCATCCATTTTTCATTGTCCATGGGTCCCAATCCCATCATTTCCTTAATCATAACTTCAATTATTGCCTTGATTTAATGCACTAACTTTTAATAAATCATACCAGTTAAAACAGACCCCAATTGGTGTGCTATTTATTATTGACCTGATGCAGGAGCCAGTTCTGGGGGTCTCACACACTGAAGCTCATGCTTGATGTCTCTGTGGAGGACCCGTGCAGAGATACCATAGCGCCACCTGCTGCTTTGAGAGGAAAGTAGAGGTTTTCATTTCATCCTCTCGTCTCTGATTCATTGCTCGGCAGCTGTGAGTCTTTTGTTGCTGCCACACAGTGAAACAGCAAGTAACAACAACTGTGTTTAGTCTGTGATGTACTGTACAGAAGTCACTAAGCGGCTAATTCAGATATTTATTCTTGCTTTGGGTGGTTTAGTGTTATTTTGTTTGCTTTTAGATCATTTCTGGGGCAGTTTAGGTCTTTATTTGATAGGATAGCTGAGAAGTCTTGGAACGGAAGATATAGGGGGAGCGACACGCAGTAGAGGGCAGCAGGTCAGAATCAAACCCACGTCTGCTGCATCAAGGACTGAGCCTCTGTACATGGGGTGCACGCTCAATCACATTAGCTACCCAGGCTTTTAAAATATACAAAAAAGCACAGAATAAGTCAAATAATCCATGTGGCCATGAGGATGATGAAATGTAAACATTGCAATTAATGCTGCTTAATACTAAAAGGATGACTTGTTCTGCTATGAATGAATGAATGATGGAAAAGAAAAGTAATTTTGCATTTTTTGTATTCTCATTTTTTATTTGATCACTTTGCAATCTAACTGAAAAAAGTACAAGGGAAACTACAAATGAATGAACAACATACTTTTTAATGCAAAATTACAAATGCTTGCTTGTGTCACATTATGTTTATATTTGTAATTGTGAATATTGCATATTAGAGGAGCCGACGAGCTGTAGCCAAAGTGCATAATTACGTTGAAATATTAATTCTAATGATGATGATATTTATCATTATGTTTAACGTGGACACACACAGTACATGCAGTGTCTCCTCCTCAATGACAGACAGATTAGATTTATTCGTTTAATGCATAGACTGTATACATATAGTCTATGGTTTAATGTTGTTTCATCTGATCAGCCCATGTTCAGTGGGTGGCCTTCTGCAGCAGGCACAGAGTGACCTCCACAGGACGCAAACTGAACTGCAGCCTGATGAGGCAAAACACCAAAATGATCAATGATGATTATCATCAGCCGCTCAAGTTCATTCAGTTTTACTTCTTAGTTATTGCAGCTGAGTTAATCAGAAAATATTTGATGTATGTAATGGATACGATGTAGTTGTCTTTCTGTGTTCTTGTTTTATGCTTATGTGTTTGTTTGTATTGTTATATCTTATCTAATGTTTGAAGCCATTGACCTGTTAGGGATTGCAGATGAAAATTAGCCTGCATGGCAAAATCTGGCATATTTACATGTAGGACTTATGTTGATTAATGTGCATTGTCCCTTTAAAAATAAAGAAAATCAATGAGTGCCACTGAATGAGAGTCAGTTAAAGGCTATAGTGCCTATAGTTTCTGTCCCCCCCCCCCACACACACACACACAATTTGAGGTAACGCAGTTCTGCATGCGAAAGTTGCCAGACGACACTAGCGTCTGAACATACTGACAGAGAGAGTTGTGTGGAGCTGATAGTCTTAATTAGCTTTGTGGCATTTGGTAATGGCTTGAATGTAATGGACGTTCATTAATATCAAAAGGTTACACACTAAAGCTTTAAGTTGAACAAGTTTCTGTCTTTACTTTGAAGAAATCCATCAATTTAATTTTAATTCCAAGTTAGATTTACACTGCAATTAACGTCTATAAGTTTGATACATCTCACTGTAGAGGCCATGTTCATTGCCCACACTCAGAAATTTAGATTCTATTTCTGGATATGAATTCTCTGCACAGTAGCTGAGCGATAAATAAGAGACATTACAGATTACTGTAGTAGTTTCTAATGAATCGTCTTGTATAGTTTGACTGAATAGCTACCGAATGAAAAGGTTTGTACTTTTAACAGTGCAGTAAAGTATACTGAGGCATGTTGTGGTTACATAGAATATAATACATTACATTTCTTTGAGAATGTAAATACCAAATGCAGATGTTTGACTTCAGTGCTGCATGCTAACAGGCTGTCTCTCAAATGAATGAAATCAAGTCTTATAACATCTCTTAGGCCCATAGTATTTAGTACACATTTTGAATTACATGCAGCCAACCTCCTACATATGTGCATCATTGTGCACAAACTAGGATTTAAATCTGTCTAAATGTGTGTTAATGAGCAGTCTTCTCCTTTGCCAAGATAATCCATCCACCTTACAGGTGTAGCATATCAAGATGATGATTAGACAGCATAATTATTGCACAGATGTGCCTTAGGCTGGCCACAATAAAGGGCCACTCTAAAATGTGCAGTTGTACTGTATTGGGGTCTGTCTTTTTTTTTACATAGAAAACGTGTTAGCTCTTTGAGTTCAGCTCTTGAAAAATGGGAGCAAGAACAAAAGTGTTGACTTTATAATTTTGCTCTGTGTATATTTCCACCACCATAGACAAAGTTTGATTTGATTACAAAGAGATATTGAGTTTTTTTTATTCTACACACCTTGACATTTTAACATATTAAGTCTAAAGAACATCAAAATGAAAATGCCTACTCTGTTTTGTCTATTTAAGGTATTTATATTATATATATTATATTTGCACCTTCATCCTAAACGTTTGGCCCATTTATCCTTTTTATATTGTCTTCATCTCCTGTATTCTAACCCATGACCGGATGTTTCTAAGTGTATACACTTGTACTCTTTCAGTCACTCACGCACTTCATCCCAAATGTATTTGAGCTGCTTCAGGATTATGTGGCCCCAACCTGAAACAAGTTGTTTTAGGTGATTTATTATTAAATGTGGAGAGGTAGATAAGTACATGTAACAATCAGTGCAAAAAAGTATTTTTTTGGTTTTGAAAAACACACCATTACATTTTTAAAATCTAAATCTTCTTTGGAAAACTCAAGAAAACCAATCTGCGCCCCATGTAGCCATGCAGAAAGAGGATGACTGTAACAGCGCATATGCAGGTCTAATCTACAGACAGTTGTATATTAAAGGGTTTATTTTGGTATTGTTCTGGAAATAAAAATAATAAAGTACCCTGCATACACACTCTTTGTGTCAAAAAGCTTAAACAGTTTGTCTGAGTGGTAAGGATGGGCTTACAATTTCTGATCCATTAAGGATTACCATGAAGTTTCGTCCAGCTGCAAAAAAAAGTGCAACACATCACAGCAGTTGTTGCTGTTCGGAAGGCATTCATCTCATTCCCAGCAGCAGCTAAATGTCCTAATGTCCTCCTTAATCCCTCCACTGATGGAGAAATTGTTTTCGCTTTTCTTTGGGATCCAGGCAGGAATTACAAGATAGGGAACCAGATGTATCTTCTAAGTCTTAAAAAAAAGTAAAAGGAAGCCCGGGGATTTAGACTAATGGCTTTCAATATTGTTATAAAAATGAAACTAAGCAAGGAGACTAAGCAACAATGTCATTTCATTCCCAGAAAGAGCTCACTGGCCCAGATGCTACAAGGATAGATGCAGAAATGATTGCTGGAACATTTGTTGATGCAACATTTCAGTTTTACTTCTTTTTTTCACAGTTTGTGATGTATTGCTCTACATATGGCCTCCAAGCAGAAAATGGTTGGTTTTTGTATGATATTTTGTGTCTAATATCAGATGGTTGATATTTTATCTATTTATTATTTGATTATTTTTGTGGGCATCTCTGTCTTCCGGTCTCGTTAATCAGAGCGGTGGAGAAAGCAATAGGAGGGGACACCTGACCTTCTGGAGATCCTTGCATCACCAAAATTTTCCTTGCAAGACTTTGTTCTGTATACAAGGTTTATGGTTTCTATTTATTGCACTGGCTTTATATTTTAAACAGTCAAAAACACTTCTTACACTAACTGTCTCTTATTTATATAGTATCTTTCGGTTATTCATGGAATGCCAATGTTAACAGCCGTTATCAGATTTTGGTTCATCCACTTCAAATGCCAACAGACACACTTCTGGGCATAGTGTCTGTTTTTGCAATGCAATTTCAGTTTTTAATTGAAGCAAAAATAAGTAGTCTCTCTTCATTCCACAATGAATGAGCAGAACTATATGAGCAAAGTTTTCTCTTATGTGCAACCTGATGGAAAACCATCACCAAATTGTCTGTTTTTGGATGGATTTAGTGTAGTCACACATTTTAGAAAAAGAGAAACACCTTATTCATGGATGAGCCATCATGCCCCTGTAAGAACTTAATGAAGGGGTTCCTCAGGGAGCCCAACAAGGCTTTTTTTTTTTTGGTGTCTTGACATCAAGGTTAAAACTTTTGTTTAAACATCATACAATTACTATTCTTCAATGTAAAATAGGTCCTAACATGTAAAAAATATAGTCACTGTATTGCTGTCATGTCACCCTTATGTAGACTAGATACCTTCAAGTAAAGCGTAAGCTAAATTTAAGTCAGTTTGAACCTAGTCCAAGCTGCAAAAAATTATATATTAGTTTTCACAATATGTCTAGAGAAAACCCTTATTTTATATGTTTTTTTGGTATTGTTTTCTCATGAAGATCTTTTTGTAATGGCGGGTTTCTCAGGTTGGTTCTTTTTAGGAACATGTGAATAGAGAGAGAGAGAATGTTCACACTGGCAGGCTGACTTCACCCCCCCCTGCTGTGTAGGAAGAGCAAAGAGCTGTCCTCCACACTTTGTGTCAAGGCCTAAAGCACGGTCAGCCAGAGACATCCAGACGTCCTCGATGTGAAGAGAAGAGGATGGGAGACGAGGAGAAACTCTGTGTGTCACAGAAGGGGGGAGGAAAAGGCGAGGCCGCATCAGACAACTGCCGAGCTACATCCAAGTGTCAGGGTCCAAAATAGTGGCGAGCAACGACCAGACTGAAGACACCAAACAAACAACAGCTCTCAGATCAAGTAAACATCGGCTAACACACAAGACACGACAAACTGTGAAGCCTCCCTCTGTCTTCCGGTATCGTTAATCAAAGCTGCGGAGAAAGCAATCGGAGGGGACACCCGTCCTATTAGAGGAGGCTGCAGCCGTTTCTCCCCTCCTCTGACCGGAGTCCTCGCAAACACTTTGCCTTTGAAAAAACGTTGACAAGCTCCCTCTGTGTGGTGCTGTGTGGACACAGAGGACAGAGTCTCGTCTCCAGCAGATGTCTTGTGGCGCAGACTATAAATAAAGCCAATGAGACCAGCCGGCCGCTGACGAGCACAAGCCGCCGCGAGGCCGTGTTAGCTTTGCAAAGGGCCTGTCTAGTCTTGGCACGGCAGGCAGGCTAACAATTGGCGGGCCCCGTGTTGAAGCCTGTGATGCCTGTGGGCTTTGTGTTTAGGGTTTGAGAGAGAAATAAAGATTCTAGCCCCTAAAGTTGAGGTTTTATCAAAGTTGTTTTCCGTGTTGGGCAGGTGGGAGAGGATATGGTGGAAAGGAGGTGCACAAAGCTCAATAGAGAACATAGAGGTGCCTGGGGATACATAGATGCAGTGGTAAACATGTCATGCATTGTTAATTTCTCCTCTGTGCAGTTACATATAGCCAATTTAGCAAGCGTTTAACATCAGTGAGAAGAAGTATAATATGCAATGTATTCACCATAACGTAATGTGATATTAAATGGGGTGCAACAGTCAGAGAGGAGCGCACCAGTGTAGCCTTGTGTTTCCTTGATGACCCTGACAATCCCAAAGGACATCTGTGGCCCGGGGGCCTGTCTGTCTCTATTTAAACCACTTTAACAGCCCCTTGTTTGGAAAGGAGAGACTTTCATTTGCCAAGACAGTGTAGGCACCCTTGATTAAGATGTAATGCAGTGCCGTTTTATTGCACATTTTATAGTAGGACGCACCCAGTTTAAGAAGGAAAATATCCCAGGTCGGCCATAACATGGAACACTTACAGTATCTCTGCAATAATCAGCACAAATGGGATATTTTGACACTGATAAAATGGCCGATTTACAAATCACCTCCTGCTTTTTGAAGAAACATTCAGAGTATAAGCAGGAGCACTTTAATTTCATGTTCCATTACACGCCGTCTAAGCGCACAATTACATCGAGGCACATTTCTCTACGTCAAGCCTGACAGAAAAATGGAGGACAGAAATCAAAGACTAAAAAGGGCCAACGACAGATTGTCACAGTGAATCAGTGAGGAGTCAGGAAGAAGGTGGTGGGGCGGGAGACGAGGAGTCACCCTTATGAGAAACCTCCGTTGAAGTCCACAGTGCATGTGAGAGGTGTGTCCTCTATCATGAATGTACCAGGGCTGGTTTGATGGCTGTAATGCACTGCAATAATAGGGTTGTGGGGAAAAACAGTGACAATACTGATAGATGGATAGATAGATAGATACTTTATTTATGATATTAAGATTGTTGCTGCTTCCTTGTTGTATTAACTGAAAAACATGACAGCAAGAAACACAAACACACAGGCTTTAAAACACATAGAAACTGTTTGTTATTTGATTGTTTTTGTATTGCCAGGGGCAAAAATAACTTAAGTCAGTGTGTACAAAGTGGGGAAAAAGGGTATGTGTTTTAAAAACACAAAAAAAACTAAATGGAAAATACATATTGTACCTACTGTTGTCTCATTTGTATCAAACACTTCCAAGTGTAAGCCTACAAAATCAATTAATAACTGAGCAGCGACTGCAGCAGCAGGAGATTCTTGTTGTTTTGCCCTTGCATGCATGAGTTACTATCTTAAATTGGCAGCTGAAACTTTGCCAGAGTGGATGTGCTGAGAGGTGTATTAGAAGTGATAATAGAGAACACACTTCCAGTTGAGAATGAGGCAATTAAAGAGGGGTGTAAACAGCAGAGGGAGAACTGAGTGTGACTTCCCTCCTGAGGGAATCCTCCCAACATCTCTCACACCTGAGAGGTCTGTGGAAACCGCTCGCTCTGATGAGGATTGTGGATGACAGTTAGCGAGAGGAGGATGTAACACAGTCGCACAGTGCAGCGGGATGACAGCCAGGAGACTGAGAGCTGCACTATGCGGGCCTACATTTAAAGACATTTACACATAGATTTATACATTTTTAGAGCAATGTGCAGGTGAAATTTTGTACAAAATTTCTAAGTATGCTTTCATGAAATTAAAGTACCATTTAAAAAGTTAATGTAGAAGATGCAGACATAATAGCAAAAATGTTGTTATGGGCAATGCTCTCTAAAGTACTTTTTTTTATCAATATTGTGTTATATTATGTAACTATAAGATAAGAGTAGTATGTGGTAATGAGTTTGAGTGGACAGGCCTTGGTGTGTTAGTGTTTTTTTCTGGCGTTTTACATTGCATTTCACCATTTGTGGTGCTAGCTACACCAACCTGTCAGGATGAGAGTCTGTAGAAAAAAGTGAATTTACTTCACTGCTGCATCTGTAACGAAAAACGTGGCTCATTTTGGACAGGAGGATTATGTTCCCAGCGATATATAAGCCACAACTGTGTATCCCAGCATACTTTTAGGTTTAATATTTTATAAATCATGAGACCTTGCAAGAAACCTATTCAGGGGTATGTAGCGGTTTACACAGGCCAAGTTGCTGCTTGTGATAAGTAGCCTAAGTAAAACTTAATGTGTAAAATTGGTGGAGTGCCCCTTTAAACCTTTAACACATTCATTTCATTACGTGTAAATGTACTTTCTGACACACTCTGATGTACTGTATGCTACATAAATTCAAAAATGGCCCATAAAAACTTAAGTAGCTCTAACAGTAAGATGATGAAAAGATAAGGCTTTATCATGGAATGACTATAAAATAAAAACCTCAGTAGACAAAACATTACATTAAAACTTGTGTGTGACTTGGAAGCCTTCTTATGTTCTGATATATGTAGGCTAAATGATAAGAAAATATTATTAACTGGCTATTAGGATACAAAATTAGCAACATCCACCAGCCAAATGGATGACTGGTAAAATATGCCAGTTGCACAAAACAAACAATGGCTGCTGGTAAACCTTCAACATTTAGCTGGTGGACACCCTGCTGGCTGCAAGAGACCACCAACCAGTGTAGTGAACTGTTTAATAACGTTTAAATTGTTGCACTCACTATAATTATATGCTTTTGACATTTTCTTGGAAACCATAGTTCAATAAGACAATATCTTTAGTCCACGCATTTTTTCATGGCTTTTAATCTCATCTTACGGTCTTCAACAGCGCTCTTCACTTTGCTTAGATGACATAAGTAAAAACTATAGAGTGTAAAAAGCTATGGTAAAAACCATAGACTGTAGGTCTATGGTAAAAACGCTGCATGCTTTAGTGGCCAGCTCAGGCCTGTTCTTTTTATTCAGGCCATCTTTGGGACAGCGCCGGGGTCCGTTGTTGATGACGTCTCTGGTGATTTGGAAGATGTTGTAGCCGAAACTTGATACACTTTGTTGTATATTAAATTAATGTTAATAAAATTAAACAAATGCGTAGTACGTACTATAAGCCACAAAATGGAACAAATTGCACATATACAAAATTGAAAGGTGAGTTTGTTGTTAATTTCTTGGCTCTAAACAAAGCGGCACGTTAGCTAGCCTCTAGTAGCCTGTTCAGACAGACTTAGCTGCCAAACTGCTTAGAAAAGTCTTATTATTTTAAGATTGACTTGCTTAAGGACAGTATTATTTACCACATAAGGCTTAACTTAAAATGGTTTCTAAATCATTTTTTGTTGTTGGTATAATCGGCTTGTAATAATTTACCAAGCAGGCATGTTATATCAACAAAATCACAACTATAAACTGTTAACCAGTAACACAATGGCATCTAACGTTAATGTGTCAACTGTAGCTATATTGGTAGGGAAAGAGTGGGAGTTTTTAGAAATATAAACGTAATGAACAAGTGCTTGTTTTGGACGATAATTGGATTAATGTTTGGAGCCTGGGGCTTAGCACGTACAAAAAATGCGATGGTGCTGAATGCAGTTCGGTATTAGTTTTTCTCCATACAATTAGAGCGGTGGCTCCACCTTTTAAACCAGTCAATGTGTGTTATCTAGCTAGCTAATGTTAGCTCATCTAGGTTATTTCATACAGGTAATATGGAGAGAATCAGCTTTCCCCTGATGATAGCTTTTGCTATGTTCTCCACTTAAATTTTGTAAATCATCAAAGATGCCCTTTAAATAAGTGTGCCTCTTGTATTATTGCTCAACTGTACAGTAAAAACAACTCTTCCACATGACACTGGGTGGTAGATCAGGTAAACTTACAAGCAAGCCACAGCCAAAAACGTAACAGCATTTACTTGACTTTTCATGTAGGAGGCAGCCTCCATTGGATCTGATCTGACTTTTTGTTCTCAGTTTCAGGTCAGACAAAAACAGACTCCTACAGCCCAACCATGCCTCAGAAACCCCAAAAGAGCGCCCAGACTTCCCACTACATTGAGCTGGGAGGTTATCAGTACTGGCCTGTGCTGGTGCCCCGAGGTATCAGACTGTACACCTACGAACAGATCCCATTATATCTGAGGGAGAACCCCTACATCACAGATGGATACAGAGCCTACCTGCCCTCCAGACTGTGCATCAAAAGGTAAGAAGTAATGTTGCAAAGTAATGTTGCAAAGCTTTACTAAGTAATCCTCAAAGAAGAAGTTGTGTTTTCTCTTGACTGCTGCTCAAGGAAAGTCAAAGTGCAGAGTTAAAGCGCAACTCTCGCCAAAATGCAACTTAGGGTCTTTTTGTGAATGTACCCAAGTCAAACTTTAGTTTAAAAGCATAATTAGGACGGAAGCACCATTTTTAAGATTCACCTTATCTTTGTATTTTAGTCAAATGGCCTTTTGAATGGGAGTGCTAGAAAGTTTGCATTTTGGCGAGTGTTGTGCCTTAACTAGAAGTTGGCTCAGGAATCTTTTAATTAGTTATCTGTTGCATAGAAGTGCTTTATTGCATTTAAAAAAAAAAGTTTCAATCAGAATTTTCATCTTCTCAGACTACACTAAAACTGCAAAACAGTGTTGATATATAGTCATACATTTTAACAACAGAGGAGGTGGAAGATTTCTTTATGGCTGAAAGAAAACGGTCTTTTTTTCTCCATGACCACTGTGGCTTGTGGGTTCCTCTCTTGTTTTAGTTGCCTTTTTTTGTAAATATTTTGTAAAATTAGGTTGATACCCACATGTATCCTACATATATGGCTTTCCATTTGCCTATTTAATAATAATATTTAAAGTAATAGTTTGTTTTTTTAAAGTGGGGTTGTATGAGGTCCTTCAGTCAGTCAACACTTTACCTTGCCACCAGACAGCCCATTTCCACACCCCGTTTCCATCACCTCTCCATTTTTCAACAGTCTGTTCTTCTTCTGTATATTCCTATAAAGGGTATCTTCTTGTTTTCACAATGACATAATTTGCTTGTCGCCGTCATAATGATTTTTTTTTTTTTTTTTTAAACAAAACAAAAAAACACTTTGTATTATTTACTTTAACTTGTTGTCTCGGCGTGAGCAGCACTGTTGTGCTTACGCGTAACAATACAGAAGTTCTATATAGGATACACTTACACTGGTGGATCTTTTTTAGGGGGCTAAATATGTTTTTCTGCTTGCCCTGTGCACAGCCTACATACCTTAGCTTCCATGCCTGTCTTTCCTTCTGCTACTCCAAACAAGGGGCGTACAGACCTTAAGGTAACACTCTGACATGGATAACTACCTCAAACAACCCCACATGAAAATATCTGAACTATCCTAAGCCCAAAGCCCTAAGCGTGATTGGTCTTGATTTCTTTCTTTTTTTTCTGGGAAGTTTGTCAGTCAGTTTTAGCAGCTAATTACACTAAACTCATGTTAACCTTTTGGGTTGACTTCCTGCATGTGCATCCAGCATTAATATGTTGAATTTAAATACTGCAAGCTGTGCAGTTGAGATTACTGATCTCAGTCTGTAGTAAAAGAAGATTTTGTGAGGAGAGTAAAAATTTTTATCTAAATGACTGTTTTAACGTTCCTCTGTGCAGCCTCTTCATTTTGTCCAATGAGACGGTAAACATCTGGAGCCACGTGTTGGGCTTCCTGCTCTTCTTCTTTGTCGGGGTTTACAACATGGCCTCAGTGCTGCCGGCCATCGGTGCCTCTAAAGAGGACTACGTCATCTACTCCATTGGACTCTTCTGCTTTCAGGTACAGGACTATGTTTTCCAGTTCACTTTAGCAATGACAGTTGGTAGAACACAAACGTCATCTTTGTTGCCATTAAAACAGCATATTGAAGACCACACCCGATTAACGATTTTAATAGATTTCAAAATAAATAAATTGCGTTTTCTTTTTACAATTTACACTTGAAATGATAAAGGCACTTGCAGATTACAAGGTAGTATGAAATAAACATTAAAAAAGGATTAATTGCAAAAAGATATTTCAGGTGAGTTTCTGTCATTTTTACATTAACCAAGTTGACCTAGGCTGGGCTTGTTATGTTACAACCAGGTTTCTCTTTATTTTGAGCAGTGTGGTGATTTCCATATCCAAATATCCTGGAAACTGAATATGTGACAATTGCATTTTGTCACATTGATCTCAATGGTTACGGAAATACATCAGAGCTTATCCAAAATATTAGCAGTTCTTCTCCTCAAATGATAAATAATCAACAACAAAAACATTATATATATAGAGTATTGAAAATAGGCACAATTTTGAGATGAAATAGTTAGGACTTGTTAAATCATATTATTTTCCTAATTGTTATCTTGCGTTGCATGTCACATCCTTTGCTGCTGTAATGCCTGACTCTCCACTCACTGTCTCACCATCCTCAGCTGTGTATGCTGTGTTCGGTGGGTTATCACCTATTCTGTTGCCACCGCTCGGAGAAGACCAGCCGCCGCTGGATGGCGCTGGACTACGCAGGGGTTTCCATTGGCATTCTGGGCTGCTACGTCCCTGGAGTCTTTTACACCTTCTACTGCAATAATGTAAGTTCACCTGCAGCCTGCAAGTCACTTCTCTGGTGTATCTTGATTTGTTCTCTCTGATTTGTCCCACTTTCTCCCTCTGGAGCTGCATCCAGAGCTTCAGTTTAAAATCCTTTTAAGGAAACAAGAAGCTAAATGTTAACAATCAATTACGCTCCGGCTCAGTTGAATTGTAAATGGTTTGTTTTGGTCTAACCAACCAATCAGTAATGGTCAATTCATCCGTCCTGCCAGAAGCTGTGGTAGCTGTTGTCGAAGCAGTTCAGTCAATGTTTTTCAGGGCAGTCAAAGATCATCCGTATAATCCTTGCTTGTTTTTCTGTTGCTATTTTACATGGATGTGGTTAAGTAGCTAGCATGCAATGCAGGAAGTTGGCATTGATGTTCTTAATCCGCCATCGGAGATGTGGGTGTTGATTCTGGTAACCAAACTGACATTTTTTTGTTTCTGAAGTTTTCAGACACATTTTGTGGCCTTCCTCAGTGGATGGAAGTGCCTGTGATGTGGTTGAAAGCTTTGAAAACACACAGAATAAGTGGGCCTTGTGATGAGAATATATAAATATTTTTTAAACTTATTTCCTGAGTTAAGAATAAACGTTAAACGACAAATGTATGTTTTAGATTAGGGACTATCTGATTCGAGAACAGGTAAACAAGATAGTGTTTCCCACTGAATTAGATTCTATTTGTTGTGGTAGCTTACCCGGGGTGTGGGGGGTACACGCATGGAAATAGACGGGTACAGACTTCCTATATTAATTGTACTGCAAATATTTTTATTCAAAATTCTGTAGGTAATAATTTTAAAAAAAATGATTTAGTGGTATAATGCAAGGGGGCTTACACATCTGACTGTGACAACAAATTCAGGAGCATGCTTTGCTCCTCAGTTGAAAATGTGAAAATTACTGTTGTAGCTAATTTGTACAATATAGTGTATAGTGTTATGAATACAAAACCTTATGAAGTGTAGTGGTTTCTATTTTTAAATATTGATAGATAAATTGTCCGTGATGTAGAGTAACAGACTACTACCATATTAGTGTGAAATACAGTTTAACTGCTGCTTTCACATGAACGGGCCTCAGCAGAGAGGCGGAGCGAGATGACGTCTCTACAGCATATTCAGGGAGTCAGGTCAATGCCGCTAAAGCACTCAAAACTTTGACTTCCATGCATATTTCGGTAGGGACGCGTACCCATCAGATTTCGTCATGAGGCATTTTGTATCCACCACTATTTTTATTTTTTTTTTAAAACTCAAGCTCAATTTAGTTTAAAAGAACTTAAAGTTCATAACACACAATTCTTGAGCGACAGATGCCAACAACTCCACAAAAATCTTTATCCCCACAGGACAGACACAACCGCTCTGCTGCAGCGCTGCCTACACGCTCCTCTGTTCAACACGGCCTGTTGGGACATTCCACAACACTTAACGTGAAAATGCTTAATGTGGTTTAATGTACTTAAACAACAACCACTGATCACCAAATTTGTCATGGCCATGTCTTGTTGTAAACACTTAAGCCTATCAAAATAACTAAACCAAAATCCAACAATTATAGAAGTTCTCACATTTTCTTCTTTATTGGGCCTATGGCGAGGAAAAAAGCTTAACATGGTTTAATGTACCTAAACAATGATTGCCAAATTTCTTTCTCATATTGCCCCTCATAACCACTGAAAACTGAAAAAATCGAACTAGACATTTAGTGATGATTGATTCTTGTTTAGGTACATTAAATCATGTTAAGGTTTTTCGAATTATGACTTATAAAGCCTATGAGAACCGTGGAGAGTCAACCCACAGCTGCGCCGCTGCCCTGCTGAAAATGTGAAGCAGAACAACTTAATGTCAGATAACGTCCATAATAATAGGACTTTGAGTTCAATTTTTGTACAGTTTTCAGTGGTTATGAGGATCGAGATGAATGGAGACCTCTGCATCCGTCAGCATTTGCTCACTGCGCCACCAGTCCGCAGAGCTGCATGGTCACCGGGAGAGTCCGTACCGGTACAGTCTGACTCTGCAAACGCTGGCAGCTGAAAATCAGACGTTTTGGCGCTGGTAATATTCTTTTGGCGCTGGCTTAAACCTCTTTAGGGGGTGCCAAAACTTTCTCTATGCAGTAAAAAAACGTGAACTTCAAAGTACTAACCATTAAACTCCAGATCGACTCTAGCCGTCTTTTCTGCGGAGAAAAAGATTGATGTGGGAAAAGCAACATCTTCTTCTGTGTGTTAGTTTAAGGCTCATACCGCCACTGGCATTACTGTATCGGAGTGTGTAGAATAATCACTGGCATTAATTAATCTGCATGGAGGAGTAGGGTCTGTTGTGTTTGTGAGAGAGAGAGGGAGAGCATATATGGCAGTATATATGCCACATATATATGTGTGACGGCCACCACAAATATATCAATGTATAGGAAACACTGCAAGATTTTGGGTCTGACCAGATATTTGATACTTGATCCTCTAGTACAGACACATTTTGAGTATTAAGATTTGAGAATAATTGAGGCTTATTTACTCTTAAACTCATTGCACATCCTAGATGAGGTAAATATGTTTGTGTGAGCGTCCTTGCACCGATCATCACTGAAATGTCTAACCACCGTCCTCCCTGGAGACGTTTAGCTCGACATCCTCGGCCTGAGATAGCATAATTGAATAAAGCTGAAGTGAAGCCCAAAGTCTGGCTTTGCTGATTGACTCATTGTTCTTGGTGAATAAGCAACACGACACCTTTGCTGCAGCCTCTGATGACAGCCGCCCACAACCATGCTATTTTTTTTCCTTTCCTGTTTGCTTCTCTTTTCATTTATTTTTTTTTTTTTATCTCCTGAAGTATTTGGCTGTGCTCTTTACTGTTCGCTTTCCCCCGCATATTGGAAGCACCGGGTTATTTTGCCCCCAGAACGCAGCTGAAATCTGCTCCAGCCCAAACCAGATGGCTGTGTTCACGAAGCGGTCCGTCACTCCTGTTCCCCACCATATGACGTTCGCAAGTCTGGGAGCTGTCTTAGCGTAGGGGCCCCCCCTGTCCTTGCCAAGAATGGGGCTCTGCTTCTAGGTGGCTCCACTCCTGTGGCACGCCAAGTCCCTACAGAAAAACTGATTTTTATATTTAGCCAGTCAAACTCTTGTCTCGTCAGAGTGGTTTAGAAATGTAGATTTGGAGAAGAGAACGTGGTGTCTGTGTAGAGAAGAGCTTAAGAAATTTGGCTGGAGCCGAGCGGGGCCTTGTTCCTGGTGCAAATTTATTCACTGTGAAATTCAGCAGGACTCGTCACATGAGGACGTGTGACTGGATGGAGGCCTACATCCATACAAATGGACAGAAGGGACTGAGACAAGGCTGTCCAGACTGTGCACAGTTACTTATAGAAGTTTAAGTAACAGTGAAGACTCTCTGTAGGTTTAAGTATGATTTAAAAAGAGACCTTTGTTTTAAGAGCCTACTTACATTCTTTTTCACTGTTTTATTGAGGAAGTTTATTATTTTATGCCTTTGCAAATAAAATAAACCAACACGTAGAGGTCAGACAATCGAAAGTCTTAATTTAAAAACAAAAAAGAGCAGAATAACCAAGTGATTTGCATCACAGAAAACAGTTTATGGCATTAACGAGCAATTGTTTTCATTCTGTCTTATTTTCTGTCGAACAATCATAAAACAGTAAAAATCGCAAGTAACCCTAACCCTAATCGCAGTAAACAGATATGCAAATACAGCTTACGGTCTTTCAGGTCTTACAATAACTAACAATAATAACAATACCATTCCTGTGTTTAGGTCTATTTTCTGTATTGGTCCAGTAATGATTTCTTTAAGCTATTTTGAACTCAATGATATTATGGCTCTGTTTGATGCCATTGTTCAGTCCATTCCATAAGGTCACCCCACAAACTGAAACACACAGATTGGTGGAAAGAAGTGGTAGGAGTGGGAATCCCCAGACGCCTCCCGATACCATATCATCACGATACTTATCCCACGATACAGTATTATTGCGATTTTGAAACCATTGCAATATTCTGCGATATAATGCAATTTATAACATTTTCTCCAACTTTATAATTTTTCCCAATTTCAAATGATGTCCCCAAAAGGAAACTTTGTCAACATCTGTTTTATCTAAAATGATAAATTTCTCTTTTTTCATCTCTGTTAATTTTATTGCTGCAAAGTGAGATTGTCAAGCAGACAAACTGACCAACACATATATAATAAAAGATCCATACTTGGCGCCTGTGTATTGATACAGTATTTCTTTTCCCACCCCTAGTAGGTGGTCACTTATGTCATTGATTAATATTCCACTTGAAGAGTTGATTTCCATACTGTTTGTAAAAATATTATCTATCAGAGTTGCACCATTACGTGTAATTCTGGTAGTTTTTGTGATTTTTGAAAAAAAGACTCTATAACTATACATTGTTTACACAAACTCCTCCGTCGATTTGTGTTTGGGATTTAGTAGGTCAATGTTGAAATCCCCACATATATAGTTGACTTTATGTTTTACTTAGTAAACATTTTTTCCATTATTTCTGTGATTGTTTCAACATTTGATTCTGGTTTTCTATATACACAACTTGGCTTACATTCTGCTTTACTAGCTTTTGTCTTTTCTTTTTGAAAGATCTTCATTTTATTTTCTTTGACACAATGTAACACATGTAAATGAAACAGAAAAGCCTTAAAATGCACTCGCTTCAGAGGAAATGTGAGAATTTCATAGTGAAAAGCATCCATGTGTGTTATTTGAACTGGAAGGGAGCGTGCATAGCTGTGTTCATGGTGTGATTTGACCTTCGACCTTCCTGTCCCTGCAGTACTGGCGGCAGGTGTACCTGGTGACGGTCCTGGCCATGATCCTGGCGGTCTTCTTCGCTCAGATCCACCCTCATTACCTCAGCAAGCAGTGGAAGCAGCTGCGCTTGCTCATCTTCTGCTTGGTGGCCGGATACGGCCTCATCCCCACCGTCCACTGGATCTGCATCACCGGAGGCTTCTCTTCAGAGCTCGTCCAGGTGAGAACGCTCCGCGTTGTCACAGTAACCATAATCAGTTTATTTTGAGAGGTTAAATTTGATGTTGAGGTGAGTAAGCAACATATTTTCAAGCTGAAATCATTTGTTATAATGAAATATGAAGGACTAGTTTCTTTGTGGAGGTTTAAGGTTCTGGAGATGCATTGATGTATGCTGAACTTTCTTTACTGATGTCAGCTGTGAAAAGTAATAACACCCTTAAAATTCTTGGACTATAATAATTATGCAAATGTGTAATTGTTGTTCTTCAAGGTTTTTTCCCAATTTCATTAGCGCTCACTCACAAAGACAGCTCTTCCTAATATTTGACTCAGACTGCTGAACCATAATTCTCTAATGTAGTTTGTAGCCGTTGGTCCATATGTTACATATGTTATATAAATATTTCTTCCCTTCAGGCTTTTGTTCCTCGAGTCCTGGGGATGTATTTCATCGCCTCATTAGCTCTCATTTTCTACGTTTCAAAAGTTCCTGAACGCTACTTCCCGGGTGAGACTACTTTTTGATTAACTTTGTTCTTCACTTCACAAATTGTAATGATTACAACTGTCTGGAACAATGTCGAGCTCCATAGATGATCAGGAATGATCAGTTTTATCATACTAACCAGTGAAATGTTAAAAAAGTTACAAGGTTGTAGTTTTACTTTTGAGGGAAACAGTGTCCAACAGCTTTGAGCTTGATGAATAACGTCACTTATTTTGTTTGTCAAGCGTGTGTCGATGTAGTAGACTGATGATCAAATCATACTTAAGCTCACGTCTTTGACTCATTATTAGATTTAAGTCTGTAAAAGTAACACTTTTATAAAAGACACCTGTTTAAGAACCTGTCTTTACATTCAGTATAGACGGTACTCTCTGTCAGCAATATGTAGCCAGAGTCAAATTGCCAGACACTGGTTTCATTTGCTGCTCTTTCCCACCTCTGTGATGCTGCTGCAGGTCAGCTGAACTACCTGGGCTCCAGTCACCAGGTGTGGCACCTGCTGCTGGTGCTGATGTTTTACTGGTGGCACCAGTCGTCCTGCTTTATCATGTCGTACAGACACAGCCAGCCCTGCCTCGACACATCCCAGCACGCCTAGCTGCTCTGCCTCTGTTAAACTGTAAGCAGCACCGTTACTTTAAAGCTATTCAAGAATATTGTATGCAACATGTTCATGCGGCTCTAAAGAGCATTACAAATGATAAATCAATTTAGCGACAAATATGACCCCTATTTGAGGTATTACATTTTGAAGCTTGTTTTAATATATAGCTTTCTACAAAGATGCCGTAGGCACATACTGTACTATGACTTTTTATGACATACTATACTTTTTAATTGTTCAAACTTTTTATGACATGCTATTGTATAACTTTTTATGGCATACTATACTATCACTTTTTTACATGCTAAACTCAGACTTTTTATGAATTATTATATAATATATTATGACTTTTTGACATATCACTTTTTTAGATACTATATTACAACTTTTTTGACATACTATACTATGAATTTTAATGACATACTGTACTATGACTTTATGACATACTATCACTTTTGATTTTTATATATTTTATTATATACTATACTATGACTTTGTATGATTTATTTATGACATACTATATTATGACTTTTAATGATGTTATGACTTATAAATTGTATGACATACTATACTTTGAATTTTTATGACATACTATGACTTTTTAATGAAATGCTATAATATGACTTTTAATGACATACTATCATTTTGTTAATTTTATGAAATACTATGACTTACCATACTAGTACTATTTATGACATGCTATACTGCTATGACTTATTTTTTTTATGTACTATGACTTTTCATACATTTCTGTGACATGCTATACTTTTTATGAAAATGTCATCATTTAATTCTTTAAACTATTGTTTTCTCTCTTTAGGGTGGTAAATGGCTGCAGAGTATTCCAGCATGCACAGGTACAAGGCGAAGAGACATCATGGACAGGCCTTCAGTCCATCTCCATGTCCCCACAATGGACACATTAGTACCTGTCTTCAGTCCACCTGACCTGTGGAGGAAACCTTCAGAGGGGCTGCAAACGGGAATCAGACCTGTGACCTCCGGGATGTGAGGTGACACATGTTAAGTTTATTTTTAAGATGGGACCTCTGGCTGAAAGAAGCACAGTTTGGCCATATTATCACCAGAAAGTCAAACTACAAAATCTCCAGAATTTTCACTGCATCTAAATTTATGTATTTTAAAAAGCAGCTTTCATCACAGATGCAGCGTCAAAAAACAAGACTCAAATCCGTAGCATTTCCTTTTTTTAATGTAAGAGAATGTTTTCTCTAAGTGCCTGTTAGTGAAACATAATGTCAGTCTTATTAGGTAAAGGTTTGCTCTGAAGGCCCAATATCTCAACTAATTCACTCATTTTTAAAGGTTTCTAAACAGTGGTTCTCAAACTGAGAGGCGTCCACCCAAAAAAAAAAGTATTTTGAATATAGTTTCACTTTATGATGATGCTTTAAAAAAAAAAAAAAAAAATAAATTTGCTTGTTCTGCCTGTAGGCTTTCTTCAGTAAGTAATCAAGGGAAAGGGAAACAAATCAGTTTTTACAGTGTTAAGAGCCCAAATCAATTCTAATAGATTCATTTTATTTCTAAACTACTAGTTGTACAAGTTTGTGGTGAAATTGTTAGGCATTTCCTAATGAGAACAAGCAAAAACTAACCAGTAATTAATTCATGTTTAGATAGGAAAACCAAAGACTGCTGTGGAGCCAAGCTCAATATGTTCATCAGTTTACATTACATTGAGTGTTCCTTGTGTCTATTAGTGCACAGTATTACTGTTTCTCACTGCTGAGAGACAGATTGTTTTAATCCCAGGGTGGTGAAATCTACTTATTCTAAATACATGTACTACACAGAATCATGAACTGTACAAGTACCTGTTCCTCCAGAATGTAATGTTTTTCTTTTCATGTATTGGGCTGCAATGCCTCAGTGTTCACTACTGTAATGTTTACTTTGTTTAAGTCCAGTTAAAAACCGCACTGATTCCCCTACAAGATACATATTTCTCGCTCTCATATCTTAATTTTATTATTAGGTTATTACTAACCAGTGAAAGTTGGGGCTTATTAAAATGGTGAGTGGTCAGCATGGCTAGGAGCTGATAGACTTTTAGGCCTTTAAACTGTGTCCCAATTTTAAACTAATACTTAAGCCTACACAAGTTGACAGCGCTTTACTTAGCAGTTTTTACAAAACATCCAACATTCCAGTTACATATATGTATCCGTGTTTAGCCACTGTCTCTACATGTGCATTGTATACTAACTGACAATGATGACAAGTCTTTGGCCAATTTAAAATCACTCTTTTTGGAGATGTAGCATCATTCACAATTTCCTACTTTCCTTTACAGCCGTGAGAAAATCCTTTCCATTTAAACGGTGCTCAAAAGTCAAATCAGGTATTCTGTTATTGTAATTACTTTCAAGTAAGAATTTAAAGTTGTGACACAGTTTATTTTATTTATTTTTTGAACATTGAATCTGTATCCATATTGCAATGACCTTTCTCACTATACATTCAGATGACTTTACTTTTTCTCTCTATAGTTCAGTACTGTAGTAACTGTTTTAACTGAACTTTCTCCGGCTCTTTTAGGGTGATGTGCAATGTTAAAGGTCAACTGTTTTGTCGATTAATGGCTTCATTCCAAAATGCAACACAACCATTGTGGATAGAAGTCCTATTTTAGTACTCAGTTTCAAAAAATTCTTACTTTTGACTGTTAATGTTCATGCATATCTGCTTGTCATTGTTTCATTACAACATCCAGTTAAATGGTACCAGTCGCATTTTGGAATGAAGTCATATGTTTTGTGTGTAATAAAGTTTCAGACCGAGACAAATGTTCTAGTGTTAAGATTTCCGATTGCTTTTGGTGTTCTGTATTTAAATTATTCATTATGAACCTGCTCTGTACTGTTTGTAAACATATTTTCTTTAATACGCTCTAAGACTCGTTTTGTAGCAGCGAAAATTTTGTATCTTGTCTTTTCATACCTGAGCAATCAACTGCTGAACTTGACTCTAAATAAAATTAACAAAATTTACTGTTTAAAACGTTTGTTAAATTCCATTTTACATCATCCACCTCAAGCACTGAGATGACTCTTTTTATTGCATCAAACAGCAGTATAGCATGATAAATACAATATCAGATTTAACCTTGAAGAAAAAAAAAAAATAGTATCAAACAGTTCCACTGGTGAAAACACGGCAACCTGCAGGTTTAATTTAAACAAATGTTGTGGAGGTAAATGCAGAGCTCAAAGCCGTCCAAGTAGAGCACACACGGAAGTAGTTAATGGGAAAATGTAATGCCGAAAAGTGCATTCATGACCTGATTACACATCCGATTTCTGAGTGTTGAATTTTGTTTCACTTGAATGAATACGCCAATGCACATTCTGCCTTAAAGAAAAACTGGTGATAGTCTTTGTTATTGTCAACAAACTACAGGAAAAGACCACGTAGTAAACTGATCCAGCCTGATATCTTATTCCTCTTTCTACTTTATTTTGACTTAATCCCACATACACCATCCTACTGCCACAAATACTCACTAAAGCACCAAATGTGGATTAATCCGCTGCTGAAAATAGTCCCCAACCAATGCACTATTTAGTCCTGTTTGGCAAACATTTGAATAAAAGCTACAGCACCCAGCTGTTATAGAAACAACCTTTATATAACATTTGACATGATTGGGGGGCAAAATGTAAGAGCTTCCTTGCAGAGAGTTTGATGAGATGATTGATACCACTCTCACATCTATCACTTTCCTTGTGAAGCCTGAGCCGGAGACGGCTTAGTTTAGCATAAGACTGGAAGCACGGGGAAATCAGCTAGCCTAGCTCTGTCAAAGGTAACAAAATTCACCGGCTCCTTTCTTGGCCGAGTACGGAAGAGGATTTAGGGCCAATATTTTGACTTTATTCTGAGAATAAAGTCTGAACTCAAATAAATGTTCAGCAGTGGCCCTAATCCTCTTCCATAGCAGAGTTAACGTGACCGTGAGGTTTCCAGGAAACCAGAAGGACCCGAGGATGTCACTACGCCAGGCCAAGGAATAGTCTCTTACATAACCCCCTTTAAAAACTGATAAATCCCTCAACAAGAAAGTGACCAACTATATTCCACAAAACATCAAACTAGTTCTTTAAAAATATGCTTATTCAATGGGAACCAATGCGCTTGGCGCGCCACAGGCACGAAGTTTAGAAAGTGTTTTGATCTTTTCCTGGAATTTGTTAAGAAAAACAAAGTATATATAATATGGCCAGCCTTTTCCTTTAGCTAATCATACGATTCCCATTCATTCTTCAGCATAAATTATTCTGAAAATGTTAGGCGCACTTCAGCCATGTTTCCATCTAACACTTTCGGTATATTTAAACCCATACAGACATGTACCGGTACCTAAAAATGAGATCGGTTTTGTGTTTCCACTGCGGACAGTATTCTTATATGTAGGCACGGTTGTTACCACATGGTTACAGACACATCAACCATGGAAGTAGCGTGTTTACAGTTTTTACATTTCCTCACTGCTCGATGGTTGCATTTCCTCTTAACCAATGATGCATAGGAACGTCTGCACCAATCAATGGACTGCAGTTTTACTAACTACACCTTTAAGTATGGGATCATTGTGCATAATTTGTCAACAAAAGGGCAACAAAAAAAATGGGGCAGTACGTAGCGATTCTAATGGAGCGATGGTACCATCCCCAACGTCTGATAAAAAGGATGCAAAAATAACCGTTTTAATGTGTAACGAATTGAACCGGACGGCTTGGTGGAAACACGGCTTTACACTGCAGAGCAAATGCCGGTATTGTGAGTTTTTGAAGGAGTCAAAATCTGGTGATCTAATTTGGCTTTGTGTTTATGTTCTTATTTCAGAATAGAACAGAATGTGTTGAGTTAAAACTTAATACAGTAGAAAATTAACATTACTTACCTAGAGGCTTACCTATAGGAACAGTTCGGAGCCTAAAATTAAACCATACCCAATTAACAACTTTTAAAAGGAAGTACAATAAATTTGATCCCTTCTAGTATTCAAAGTGTAATGCAACATATCACAGCCACAATTGGTTGCGTAAAGACTACTGTGAAAGGATGTAAAGAGAAAGAACTAGAGAAAGATCTAAGAAGGTAAAACAAAGTGGTTAAGATTAACTCCCGAACGATTCCACGGACATGAAAAGCCAACTGGGCCGACTATCGTGGTTTCCGAGGTACTGTGCAGCAAGGCAGAGCCCAGCTCAGGTAAGGCTTTGTGGTGCTAAAAAAACATATTGGTAGATCAGAAGGCAAGCCAGAAAGAGCTTTTTGCAGCGAGTCAAGTGGTCAAGCTTATAATCACAGTACGATTTGAGTGAGTTTTCCGTTCTGGTTCAAAGACATTTGAAGCGTTAAGATGCAGCATAAAAGGCTTCTCAGCAAACGGGTACAGCTAAAAGATATGTGGAAACATCACTCACACTCCACAGGATTTAGGTTTTAGGTATTCAAACAGAAATGTATTAAAATCTTCTTTAAAAAAAAAAGTGTTAGGGCATTGTTAGCTCGTTGATTGGTTGAAGATTTTTTTAAAACTGAGGGGTTACTAATCAGCAACTGGCAGAGTGGGAAGACAAGAAAAAAGTCACTGCTTTGTGGGAAAAGGTGCAGCTCCAAACGGGTCGAGGTCCACCGGCTGTGAGGCAGTTGGTGGCTGTTGCTGCTGAGGTCCCCGGTGGCTGACCGTTTCTGTGAAGGGCACTGCCCCGAAATCATCCATGCTGCTGGTTCCAAGACCACCGTGTAGGGGGCAAGTCCAGGACTTGCCATTAGCTGTGCCCAACTCATTCTTGCCGTCAGTGAGACCTTGATACTGGCCGTGCCGGCTCCCATCGAGAGGATGGAAAGGTTTGGCTCCAAACGGGTCTAAAAGGGCCTCGTCTACCGGCAGAGAAGCGCCTTTGTCTTTCCCTTCAGCCATGGTTATATCAACACTGATGTTCTCTTTAGAGTCAGAGGTGCTAAGGAACTCGTTGCTGCTCTGCGAGTCTCTCCGGCCAACCTTCTTGTGTCTGCGGACTCGCTCAGGTGTGCGGTAAGTTGGCTTGTTGGTCTTGCGGCCTCCGGTCGGCGTACTGTGGTGGCGTTTGCCATTGCTGCCGCCTGCTGTGGCCTCCTGCTTGGTTTTTCTCTGGCGTGACGACAGCTTCTGGAGGCTGCGCTGTTTGAGCCTCTGCTGCTGAGGGCTGGCCGACTCCTCAAAAAACGGCTGGAAGATGTCTTCTGCACTTCTAGAAGTGGTGGGAGGGTGTGCTGTGGGTCCCGGCTGAAAGGGAGAGAAGCCAAAAATGTCAATGCCCTCAGGGGAAATGGGCGGTGTTTGGCCCATGGGAACATCACTGCCACTCTTGCCCGACTTGGAGAGGTTCCGGCTGAATGGCGCTTTGGTAAAAACATCAAATTCGCCTGTAGCTTGCAGCTCATGGCTGACTTGCCTGAAAGGCGCTTTGGCAAAGATGTCCGAGCTTTCCGAAGGCACGACAGGCGAGGTTCCTCCGAGGAAGGGAACAGCACCAAAAACATCGACAGATCCCACAGCTGAAGCAGCTGGAGCAGCTCTCGCTCCTCTGGGAGACTCAGGAGGGGTGATCAGAGGCATGGCCGAATCCTTCTTAGGACTCCTCCCGGTGGCGGCCGAAGCTGCTTTGGTGGCCAGAGCTTTCTTTGAGCGGCTCTTGACCCTGCTGGGGTCGTAGTCTGAGTCAGAGCTGTGCTTTTCTTCATCCTCCTCTCCCTCTTCCTCAGAGTCCATCAGCAGAGGCCTCTGTCCTAAATTCTCTGGCTCGGTGTCTTCACTGTGCTCACTGTTCAGGCCTTCTTCTTCCTCCGGCTCTTCGTCCTCGCTGCTTTTTGGCGAAGGTGGGTCAGACTCAAAGTCGCTGTCAGAATCTTCACCTGGTCTGCAGTTGCTCTTTTTGCCAAGTTTGTGCTCCTTGTGCACCACCGGCTGCAGATGCTCTGCAGTGGCTGTGATGAGGGCAGGAACGCTGACTTCCTCATTGGTCTGCTCAGCCTTTATCTCATCGGTACCTGCAGAAGCAAGACGCAAATGCAAGAGTTAAGACGGACCTTCTATATTTAATATTCTATGTGCATTTCAAGTTTTAACCTCATAAATTAGCAAAATGACTGAAAGAAGGAGAGTCTTGATGCCAGAAGTACACATTTTTTCATTTCCTATGTATGCAATATGTGGCATTACTGAAACAAGAAGTGGTTTACGTTTGGAAGTCCACAAATACAAATTCCAGTTTGTCCAATATTGAAGCAGAAGGAGCAGTGGAGAAATCATAAAGCTCAATATGGTCTAAAAGCTGCTCTGACTTCTCTACTCTGATCCTGCAATAAGAAGAGCTTAGAGGCAGAAGAAATGAGACGCCCAAGATTCACAGTTGCATTCAAATTTAAATCTCTTAGTGAAAAGATTCAAGCTGTCAGTCACTTCCTTCAGAGTTTAAAAAAACGCTTTGTTTTGCAATTACTCCTTACTTCTGCATTTCTATAAATCCGTACGCATATTTGGCAGTTGCTGGAGAAACTTGTGCCTTGTGTAAAGGCACTTCTTATTTCCAAGAGATTTGCATAATGATAATTTAGAAATTAGCCTAATTAGCGAGTGGATGGTCTCCAATTATATTGAAAATAAATTGTGCCATATACAATGAGCCAATTTATTGTTCCCTATTAGTGGAAGCTCTATATTAGAAAGCAGAGAAAGGACCCCCCGCTGTGAACACGAGAATGGAAACCTCTTCACGTCTTCAACCGTCCAAACTGGCAGGACGTGATGACAGATTAGCCAAAAGCTGTGTTGTTAATAAATGAAACAAGGCAGCAATAAAAGTTAAAAGTAATAAAACATTAACGCAGGAAGCAGGAGGTGCCCTGCATCTGTCTGCTCCACCCGACTGCTCCCAGATTATTGCTTGTAATCACCTCTCGGAGTGAGACAATCTCACAATAGAAACATCTTTAATCACCAGAGAAGATGTCAGACTGACACACAGATTTGTTTTGTCGATGTTCCTTTGAGTGGAAAGCTGAAGGATTACACGCTGCGTCTGATCTTTTAAAGATACCAATAAGTGGTGAAAACATGCAAGCGATTGTTCTGTCTGATGGAAGATAAAAATCTGTTAGAGATGTCTGACAGCAGGAGCTTAGAGAGCTTCTCTCACGCTACAACTCCCACTGATCCTGGATTGATTTGATGAAGGTGCAGAGGGGCGAACATTTACAAGGCCGAGTGACTCGGATTACATAATTTCTCAAAAATCCTGGGAGATGAAAGAATGAGGACACTGAACAGCAGAAAATAAAATAAACGTCTCTAGTATCAGTTTATATCTTTTTCTTCTCTTATGTCGTATTGTTGTAAAACTGGCATTGAATACCTGAAGGTGTTGGATTTATTTCACATGTCATGTCATTTAGCTGATGACAAAGCAAATTACAATGCTATATTTGTCAGAGGTGGCACTCCTCTGGAGCAACTAGGGGTTGAGTGTCTTGCTCAGGGACATATTGGCTGATGTATTGCAGTGGGAATCAAACCAGGGTCTCCTAACCCAAAGGCTGCACCATCACCACCCCCCCGGATCCAACGGGAAATCATTAGTTGTTCATTTGTGTCCTTCATTACACGCTATTGTGCCTGGAATTCACCTACATCAAAAAAAAAAAACTGATAGCACATTTCCTCATCACAACCGTGCATTCACATCCACAGTGAATGCAAAAGCTGCTTCAGTTTGAGAAAACTGAAGAAAATGTATATGTAAAATGGTTGCAATAGTTCTAGATTTTTACAAAAGGATTTTTTGTCATGTCACTGCAGAGGATTTATACTTCTACAAAGGAAAGAAACATTTCAATTACACTCTACGGTGTATCAGAAAATTAACTAAATCAGAGACTCCATTTCTAAGCCGACTTGTTTACTGCATGTATGTATGCACATATAGCGAGCTGCTCCGTACATTTAATCAAATAACAGCTCTGGATAGATATATTTTCACCCTGAAAAATTATAATTTCTATATCAGTTATTCTCCGATTGTTGCCTTAAATACCTTAGGAAAATTGTTTTTCTTACATGCCTCCACGGTAAACTAAGATCCAAAAAAATTGAGAAAATATGATAAATTGTAGCAATTGGGGGCCACATATGTATAACAAATGTTTCTTCAAGGATTTAAGGTAACACAGGGGGAGTAATACAAATGATCATTCTGAGGGTAGTTATGAAGTATTCCTTCATAACCTTATTATTCTAATGGAAATTCAATTTCAAAATGAGAATGTAAAATATTTTAATTAAATATATATATTATAAATAAAATATTTCTAAGCCCAAATAGCAATTCTTTGCAGTATAAAGTTCTGTGCGCAAAAATAGTTGAGGAAATTGTAGCCAAAATCAATTGGGAACACAAAATACTGTCTACCAAATACAGTGAGGAAAATAAGTACTATTTTGCAAGTTCTCCCACTTAGAAATCATGGTGGGGTCTGAAATTGTCATCGTAGGTGCATGTCCACTGTGAGAGACAAATCTAAAAAAAAAATCCAGAAATCACAATATATGATTTTTTAACTATTTGTATGATACAGCTGCAAATAAGTACTTGAACACCTGTCTATCAGCTACAATTCTTCAAAGACCTGTTAGTCTGCCTTCAAAATGTCCACCTCCACTCCATTTATTATCCTAAATTAGATGTACTTGTTTGAGGTCGTTAGCTGCATAAAGACACCTGTCCACCCCATACAATCAGTAAGAATCCAATTACTAACATGGCCAAGACCAAAGAGCTGTCCAAAGACAGAGACAAAATTGTACACCTCCACAAGGCTGGAAAGGGCTACGGGGAAATGTCCAAGCAGCTTGGTGAAAAAAGGTCCACTGTTGGAGCAATCATTAGAAAATGGAAGAAGCTAAACATGACTGTCCATCTCCCTCGGACTGGGGCTCCATGCAAGATCTCAGCTCGTGGGGTCTCAATGATCCTAAGAAAGGTGAGAAATCAGCCCAGAACTACACGGGAGGAGCTAGTCAATGACCTGAAAAGAGCTGGGACCACCGTTTCCAAGGTTACTGTTGGTAATACACTAAGACGTCATGGTTTGAAATCATGCATGGCACGGAAGGTTCCCCTGCTTAAACCAGCACATGTCAAGGCCCGTCTTAAGTTTGCCAATGACCATTTGGATGATCCAGAGGAGTCATGGGAGAAAGTCATGTGGTCAGATGAGACCAAAATAGAACTTTTTGGTCATTCCACTAACTGTTTTTGGAGGAAGAAGAATGATGAGTACCATCCCAAGAACACCATCCCTACTGTGAAGCATGGGGGTGGTAGCATCATGCTTTGGGGGTGTTTTTCTGCACATGGGACAGGGCGACTGCACTGTATTAAGGAGAGGATGACCGGGGCCATGTATTGCGAGATTTTGGGGAACAACCTCCTTCCCTCAGTTAGAGCATTGAAGATGGGTCGATGCTGGGTCTTCCAACATGACAATGACCCGAAGCACACAGCCAGGAGAACCAAGGAGTGGCTCTGGAAGAAGCATATCAAGGTTCTGACGTGGCCTAGCCAGTCTCCAGACCTAAACCCAATAGAGAATCTTTGGAGGGAGCTCAAACTCTGTTTCTCAGCGACAGCCCAGAAACCTGACTGATCTAGAGAAGATCTGTGTGGAGGAGTGGGCCAAAATCCCTTCTGCAGTGTGTGTAAACCTGGTGAAAAACTACAGGAAACGTTTGACCTCTGGAATTGCAAACAAAGGCTACTGTACCAAATATTAACATTGATTTTCTCAGGTGTTCAAATACGTATTTGCAGCTGTATCATACAAATAAATAGTTAGAAAATCATTCATTGTGATTTCTGGATTTTTTTTTAGATTATGTCTCTCACAGTGGACATGCACCTACGATGACAATTTCAGACCCCTCCATGATTTCTAAGTGGGAGAACTTGCAAAATAGTACTTATTTTCCTCACTGTAAGTACGGCGTTCTTTGCTATCTTAGGAAGACATTCTGAAGTTTCTACTTGAATTAGCTATCTCTAACTGATTGTGTGTTGCAAATTTTGTAACAGCACAAGTGAAATAAAACTACAGACAGAAGGAGAAGTGTACAATTACAGGAAAACACGAGGGAGTTGTTTATCACAATCAGGGTTTTAACGTGAATGATGCATGCCATGCATCTCAAACAGTGAACTCCGTACGTTTTAATGTTTCACACACCTGTTTGTGGAGGACAAACCATCACCATCGCCTGCCTCAGTGTACATTTAGTTTGCATTTGATTGGACGAGAGCAAGCTCAAACAAAGACAGCCATGTTAACAGGAACATCTTGTACATTGTGTAGTGGTGGAGGGACTAAACTGTCCAATACTTTAAAGAGCTATAAAAAAAAAGAACCAAGGTGAATATTGATTTTGAATGTTTTTTTTTTATTTGTCAGTAACATTATATAAAGAAATACATTCACACTCACAGTAGGATACAGGACCTTTTACATAGTCTGTTGAAAAAACAAGATATGTATAAGACAACTTATTGATCTATAGTTTGTATTCTCTGCAGGAGAAGTACCAGGAGCTGCTGATAGCGACTACAACTAAAGAGTTGTGGTTTCTAATGAGGAGGAATTTAAATAGAAAATTTTCCAAAGTTTCAGTGATCTGTTGTGGTGCTTCTAGCAGGGTGTAAAACTGAAAAGAATGCTAAGAATGGGGGATCCATACACCAAGACAGAGAGGACAAAAAGCACAGAAATCTTGCAAATGTAAACAATATACAAAAACATTCCTTTCCTTCCTTGCATTTTGAAAAAAATGAGAATAAAAGAATATTAAAGTGCAGTTAATGGCTCTGTTCGTCTCTTTTACTTTTCATTTTGGCTTTGATGGTTCGCCTGTCAACATTATAGATCCATCCACCAATACACATGAACAAGATGTTTCTGAGTATGGCTGTTTCACTGAATGATAAATGAAAAGAAACAAAGCAAATAAAACTGAACTGAAGAAACGTTTTTCACAAAAAGCCCAATAACAGCAGGCAATGATATGAGCGGAAACATGAACTGGAACAATGACTGTTCCGCAAACTTACCTTCAGCTAAACACATGAATTATGCCAGTTAATATATTTTTACAAAAATGTGTATGATTCAGGTCTGCATGGATGACTTAGATGGGTCCCCTTCTCACTTGCCGCTTTAAGGCGGAATAACAGCAGCACAGTGAGGGTTAACAAACATACAGCCCTTTAGGATTGTATGGATTCAAAATAAAAACAAATTCACCATTTTGATAGATATCATCATTCATCAAGCATTCCTTTCAGCACAACAACACAATTTACATTTACACCACTGAAGTAGCCATAAGAAAGTTATGTTTAACAAAATAAAATAAAAAATGACACGGTTTAGAGTATAAAGTTGGGTCAGTTGCTCATGAAAGTCCTATGAAGCAGATCTACTTGATGTGGGGATTATGCTCCTAACATCAGGTACTTTACCAGGCAGCAAACTTTCTGATAATAGCGTTACATTTGTACTCGGAAGTTGGGTTTTCTGAAGTCAAAGTCGGAAACACGCCCACAGACCTCGGATTTTCAAACTCGGCAACCAGCAAGTACCCAGAGCTAAAAATCCAACATGGCTGCTCGGTGTATCAACAGTTGTGAAAGCTGTAGTAGCATACCGTTATAAGCACTTCTGTGTCATTTGTGTCTCAATAAAGCCAACAAGATATGACTTTGCGTAAACATACACACCCACTTAAACCAAGTGGCGTGTTATCTGTACGCATTTTGAGCCATCCGTGTGTATGTCTACGCTGTATACAGCGGACGTAAACATACACACCACTTGGCATGTTATTGCGAGAAAAAAAGCAAAGAAAAAAAAAGAAAAGAAACAGACGGTTGAGTTTCTACATTATGCAACAACACTTATCTTGCAGGGTAATTGAATGTCACATTGTAAGAGGATTCTTATAAAATCTTGGTCGCAATCTGTCAGATTGTACAATATACATTTTGAGGTCTGGTAAATTTTAGTGCTATGATAGGAATATAGGAAATAAATGTAAGAGAAAAGTCATTTATATGTACTGCTCTCACTATTTAAGTTCCAGCAAAACAAAAACTTTGGCCATAGTCCTGGATTTATTTTACATGCACGGCAGATACTCATGAGATCCAAAGATAATGCGAGAATTGTTCAAAACAAAACAATGGCAGACGTAATAGACAGATGGTTCAGAACCTGCCCTTTTTCAAACGGTTCTGTGTTAACAAACCATCTGACATCAGGGTTAGGATTTATTTGGAGCATTCTTAGAATTCATTAATGGTGGGGTGCTGGCACAGATTTGTTTTTTAATTCAAAAATGGCACTTATGGTGTCACATTGGATAGAGTATTTTGTGTCATTTCAAGTCATATTCTCATTGGTCGCTATGTAAAAGTGGGTCGTAGCAGCAGTCAAATTGTGGGAATTCCGTCCAAAGTTTTAAACGCTGTCAAAAAATCGACACAGGCCGTCTTCGGTCAGCAAAGCTCCAAATCAGCTGACTGATGGTCTAAGATTTCACCACGTTTTCAAATAATTGTCTGCTTTTAGTTAAAAATCGCTAGTATTTTATATATAGTTAAAAACGAGAAATGACTTTAAATTATGAAACTTAAGCTCTTGTTAGAGCAGCTCTGCCTTGGAGAAATTAGTTATTAGTGCGTAAAACAAATAAGTAAAACACAAGATAATCAAACAATGGTGTTTGATGTCGACCAAAGTTCACCCAAATAAAAACGCAGACACACTAAAACAAGGAGAGAAAAAACCTGACTTATGCCCAATAGTTGCCAGCGGAGTGTTAAGGATATTTAAAGAATCCCCTGTAACCTAAAAAAACATACTGACACACTGTGATGGCACAAACACAGAAAGCTAAAAGGCTGATCATGCCAACCTGTAGGAATCACACCCAGTCCAAACACCCAGACTTATCTGGGTTTTAAATTCTGTACAAAAATCCCTTCAATTTGTTTGGTTTCCTTCTCTTTTTTTTGGTTTTCCAATTTCAACTCAAACACAAGTTTATATTCATTATTATAAGTAACAAGTGAAGACAATAAAATATTTCCACACCTACATTCAAGTGCTTCGAGGGTTATATTGCATCATTATCTTGTCTTATTCTACTCTAAACTGTAGCCACTGGACTTGCTCAAGCCTGTGTGTTTAAGAACACAAGAGATGAATTTACTGTAGAGAAAAAAAACCTGCTAACTCTCACTCTCCTCTAGAAAATACCTACGTGTTTTAGCACTGATACTGTTAAATTATTAAACAGTCTGAGTAACAAACAGCGTTTCTAAACTGGCTATCAAAACCTATTCACATTTAAGGAGCAGGAAGAATACAGAGGCACAAAAGCTTATTGCTGCCATCGGCGTAACATATGTAGAAATACTGCACATTATATTCACATTATACCAAGGCTATGGTCTGTGTCGGGGTTAAACTTCACGCAGTCTGAGTGGTTAGTTAAGACGAATGAGAACTGATTACCAGGAGAGAGAGAGAGAGATTATATATATAAAAAATAAATGTGTGTCAAAGTCGACATTGACTGCCGCAGTTAAATGCACAGTCCACACGAGAACATTTGAGGCTTTGTCCCAACAATAAAAAATAAGAAATTAAAAAAAACATTTAGAATTGTGTGAGGAATCTTTGCAGTTTCAATGGCCGAAGAGGGGTGATGGTGTTTTGATGTAAACGAATGGCAAAGAGCCACAACTTTGGAAGTTCAAGTGTCGTCTTTTTTTCCTAATGGAGATGATTAGTACCAGGGCTGAGTGATGTTTGGGTTAAATTGGTATTCGACAGACATTGTGGATGTGTACAAAATCATGATGTTAATTTTTTGAAGTCTTTTAGAGAGTGAAATAGGACTTTATATGTTTATGCCATACCTTATGTTATTATTTTACCATTAGTTCAAGTGTAATATAACATAATTGGTTTATAACTTAGATAGTTAATAATTAACAGTTTTTTAAACCATCTATAAACATTATTTGGGGGAGCCGATCTGCAGATGTTCTGCAACCGGTGAAAATTGGGGGTAAGACAACAGTATGCTTAGGATTCATGAAATGTGTTTGTTCAAAGCTGTGTGTGTTGTTTTTTTAAATGTATATCACTGTGCAATTTTGACATCACTCAGCCCTAATTAGTAGCAGCCATGTGTCCTGTTGCTCAGCCTTGTTAGGTTCATATTGCTTTTAGTCCCGATGGAACTACAGCAAATTTATGCACCTGTGTTCCTTGTTGGACACAGCGAGTCTGACGTTTTTTATGCACAAAAAAAAAGAAAGTGTAATCCTATGCAAAGCTCCTCACCATGAGTGTACAGGTTATATAGTGAGAGCCCTATGTGTTAGTACCTCGTTCAAGCCATTTGATCTAGACAGGGAAATGTCTGGCATAGTTTGTGCCTTGCTTCATACAGTGAGCTATAGAGGAAATTCAAACACTTTTTCCAGCTGACTTGCATAAGGGTTAGTTACAGCAGGGCAGTTAGACATGACCACTACCAAGCCCAGTGTTAAAGGCCAGAGCTGACTGCAGTGAATTCAGAAAGTGCTTTATCCTCACTGATGCATCTGCTGTTCCTGCTCTTCCTCTTAATTTAGTCACAGAAGATCTTCAACTCACTTTTTCCTTATAGTTTATACTGAAGAACTAATCTGCCGATCGACATTAAGAAACTAAACAAAACCCTAACTTGATCATTGGATTATAATGCTCCACTGTGGGGTCTGTGTGGCAGAGGAGCTTGGAGCAGAAGAGCTGGGCAGGGGAGCAGGAGAGAGCAGAGAGTGGGGGGAGGGGGGGACAGGTGGCTCCACAGTGTTGGGTCTTCTCTGTAGAGACTCCTCTAAGACTTGCCTGCGTTGGCCACAAACGGGACTGAGCCGAAGAGGTCCTCTGGTAGCAGGGGCTTGGCGGCGGAAGCAGGCTGTGGTCGGTCCTTTTCCACACTGGCTGTTCTCTCCAATGGCTTGTCTATATGTAGGAGGAGAAGAAACTTTTTATCATCTAAGGCAGTGACACTAAGGCATGTTTTTTCTTTTTTTAACAAACCACATGGAACCTGTTGTAGACTTGTAAGCATTCAGAGACAAGAAAGCACTGTCCAGGGATCGATAAATCGGACATTTTTAGTGTCTTTAGTAATGCTTAAGCAAAATAAACATAGCAGTAGATAGATATGAATGTTTTTCTTTCACAAAAATGCATTATTGGTTGATACAAAAATCTAAAAATCTAAAAAACAAATTCTCTATCCTTAAAAAACATAAATCTGCACAAACACTAAGCACTTCCATAAAATGTCACTACAATTCGTTACATGTTTAAAAAATAAATACTGTTATATAATATAAAATAAACAAACACCATAACAAAATCATTGAAGGGGTCACTTGCTTGCTCTGAGCATGTCAAACTCCCGGTCGATCAGCTCCTCCTCGGTCAACTTGGAGAAGTTGTCCTCTCCGAAAGGGTTCCAGCGCGACATGTCGGGGGGGTTAGTTACTGTACTGGTACAGCTGTGGGAGGGTGGCGTGATCCCATCTGAAGCAAGCAGAGGGTTTCTACGGTGGAGACAGTACAAACAGAGGCAACCTGTTATGGGTATGATTCACCTCGACGACACATTACTTACAATAACGAGTAAGGCTGTGAGATGATACATAAAAACTAAAATCTGGAAGTTTACTGATGAACTCCTAGCTCTCTACTAAAAAAGTCTGAGGCAATTGTCCGACACATGCAAGTTCACAAATCTCAGACAAACTTAAGAATATAAAACTGGCAGAAGTTAAACTTTTGCACATAACTCAAGTAAATACTGTCCTTTTTCTGCTCCCCCTGGCCTCTTTTAATGTATTCCTTTCATCTTTTTTAATTTATTTGTTATTAGCAGGTAAGCCAACTTGATGTAGCATACTAGTTCAGTGTTTTACAGAAGAGGGAAAAGAAAGAGAGAAAGTCTTTGTTTCTCTCAAAGTGAAGCCTGTTAAAATTTGGGAGCTAACACACACTAGCCGCCTGTATGACACCATTAATAAATAACATTACTGCAATTTGGGGAAAATAAAATTATACCTTACTGTGGAAAAAGAAAGTATGTGAGTGGTCACTGGGCTATCAGAAGAGTAAGTACATTTTGGATTAAAAAGAAAGACCTATTTGTATAATGAATTAGGCAATAGTGGCATAAAAATGCAATTAAAGCCTTCTAGAAGGAAAACGTATTAACCTGAGCTTTCAATGAGAATATACAACAGTGAAATCTCTTGATTCTAGCTGAAGATTCAACTGTCTGTAATTTTGCTTTGAAAAAGCCATGGAAATGTACTTAATTTTTCTCCATATAGAATGAGAAATGCATGTCCAACAATGTGATAAGTTCAGGGGACATTACCTGGGGTTAGTGTATGAGGGATCCACAGGGGACGGCCCCCCCATCTGCCCAGCTCCAGCAGAGGGCGTGGTTGCGTTATAGGAACCCAGCGGAATCTGGAACTCAAGAGGGGATGACATATAGGGGGGAGGCTGCTGAGCGGGGTGCTGCTGCTGCTGAGGTTGATTATGTTGTTGATGATGATGCTGCTGCTGCTGCTGCTGTTGCTGGACAAAAGCCTGTTGGTACTGGTGCAGCTGTTAGGGAAGGATAAGAAGGAGAAGAGGGGGAAGGGAATGAGGGACGGACCTTTGATTTCAATGGTGCACAATGACGGCAACAAGATGATGAAATGTTGTTAGAAACCAGTTCTGGATTTGGAAAGCTGGGGACACAGTGGAGGGGAGGGATGAAGGAATGAAAGTCAAACAGCGAGTAGGACACCAAACTGAACAAACTTCCAAATGCAATAAGGATCATCTTAAACACTGGCTGACCATTTACAAGCTGCATTCATTGACTTTGAGAGACAGAAAATCTCCAAAACAAGCTGACTTTTGGAGCATTCACTGAAATATCAATATTTATTCCCTCCTTATAGCTATTTTGCCATTGTTGCTCCATCTTCTCCTTTTTCCATGTTTTGTCAACAAACCGTTTGTGTAAAGCACTTCTACACACACCGTTGTTGCGCTTTTAAAGTACTGTACAATTAAAGTTGATCTGTTGTCATTACACCATATTACAAATTTGCAGTCACTCAGCAAAGCTTCCTCGTCACAATAAGGAGCAGGTCTAAGATCACAGAGGAAATGCTGTTTTTGAACATTTAGCAGGTATCGTGGGAATAAGAACAGTGATTTTTAGAAGTGATCTCTTCCGCTGTCTGTGAACTGCTTCATATGTCAGGATGCAACATAGAAGAAATTGCATGATTTCACCCTCTGTTCGATCCCCTCGTGGCTTCGCTCAGACCAGATTGCCTCTGAAATAAAACAGATGGTACGCGTTCGGTGGGAAACAGACTAAAAATTGCGCCGCCCTAGCAGGGCGCGTTTAGAAGACCTGTGTTTGTGTGTTTGATTCAGTAGTCGTGTAAATACTAGTTTATACTAGAATATTTGGACATAGTCTGTAGGAAGTTTGAGCGTCTGCTTCCAATGCTGCTTGGCACAGACGTGAAGTGACTAAAGAGGACTGCCAGTGTTTGGAACAGAGAGCGCATTTTTTAGGCCATTCTGACATTGAATGAAATATTCAGCTCAGTGTTATTTCATGCTGTGTCTCCATGTGTTTTGCTGTCGTTTGCTCAAACTATTTATTGCAGTTTTGGATCAAATCTGCTCTGAAATTCTGTCATGATTTTGAGCTAGAAGCATCCTTGGATGAGCCTAAAGGCAAAGTTGGTAATGTTGAAAAGCTAGCAAGAGTTGTAATTAGCATCGCCTTGGGGCTCTGCTTAACCCCTCCCCCTGCCCTCGGGGCTCCGACCAACACGGACGTGCACAAGCATCACTGTGTTGCTGAATCAGAGCAGAGCAGAGAATGGAACCGCAATTTACTTCATTTATTTACTACTACTGAATGTTTAAAACAAATATGACTACTGATGTGCATTGAGCTCAGCGCAGCGGGGCAAGGAGGCATTTCATTGGTTCTTTCCAAGCGGACCGCGAGGCAGTGATTGGTGGGCATTTTTACAGGATTACAGCAGCTACAGATGACAGATTTTTTTTGCTACTTTTATAGAGCCCATAAGTTATTTATTGCCGTCTGGGTGTAAAGACCATTTCAAACAATACATAAAAAAGTGTATATTGGAAACAAGTTACCAACCCTGCCTTTAAAACGCAAACAAGGCAAGTTGAATTTGATTATGTCCTTTAAGCACAGGCAGCAAATCAAATTCAAACCTGGGTAACCTTGTTGCCAGTTTCAGAGCCCTGACAGAACTTACCATAGCTGTGTACTGAGCCTGGGCTTGGGCCTGGGCGACCTGCTGCTGGTACATGGGCTGCATCATCATCTGCTGCTGCCGCTGCTGGAGGAGGGCCTGCTGCTGTTGCTGCTGGAGGAGGGCCTGCTGCTGTTGCTGCTGGAGGAGGGCCTGCTGCTGCTGAAGCTGGAGGGACTGCTGCACAGCCTGTTGGTACTGAGGAAAGGTTGTAAAGGGATTCAAAAGTTTTCTCTCAGTGACAGTTCCAGAAATAATCAACAGGAGCTGGGCAATATGGGAAAAAAAATCAAATCACAATATTTTTCATCAAATACCTCAATGTTGATATCAATGCGATATTGTAGGGTTGACTATTGGTGCTCTCACAAAATATTAACACGACATTTTTGATAAATAATCACCAAGTGGGTAAAGGGAAATAATAAAACAGTCTGGTAGATAATTACATTATTTTACTGTAATGCAGCCTTTATAACCAGGAAAAGGGAAAAGACAGCATTTGTGTCATATGACGATATTATGATATCCAAAATGTCCGACGATAAAGCCTCAAGATTTAATGTATATGTGTGTGTATATATAAATAAAGTGGTTGAGTTGTGCTGTATGTCGGTTAAGTGCATGTACCTGGATGTATTGGAGTTGCTGTGCATTTGTATGTTGTTGCTGCACAGCTTGTTGCTGTTGTTGTTGTTGTTGATGTTGATGATGGTGATGTTGTTGTTGTTGTTGTTGAAGCTGCTGTAGACGCAGGTCCCCAGGCTGGAGCTGCTGCAGGACTCTGTGTTGCTGACTGCTGGGCTGGGACTGCATGGATGGCTGCCCAGAGCCAGGGGTGGGAGCTGAGTGGATAGGTATAGATGGATGGATTTATTACAACACAATATTGAGCACAGAAGGCCACACATGTAAACTTTATAACCGAAAGCATGAGTCTATAGCGATGGGGTTAAATTTCCGGGACTCAGATCTCTGCATAGGTAAATCCAGACAGCTAGCTAGACTATCTGTCCAATCTGAGTTTTCTGTTGCATAACTGAGACAAATTTTGGAACGTACACATGTTCCACCAAAACAAGTTCCTTCCTGATGCTATTTTGCAGAGGCCCCGTTGCTCCGTACAGCTTTTAGCACCACCAAATACGATTATAATTGGTTTAAAGAAATGCCAATAAACCACAGCATGTTTTTCTCCCATGCTGGTAGCTATGTGGACTAAACAGACCCTTCTCCATTGTGCTGAGGAGGAAGGTCTGGCAATGCAAGACTAGTAAAAATCTTGAAAGTTAACTTTTACTACAGTACTTTGGCTTTGTATTATCGTACAAGTGATAATACTTTAAAAAATAATCTATGATAAACTTTTTTTTTTAACAGTTTTGTGAGTATACTGTAAAAACCTTGCAGAAATGCCATTCATTATAAAAAAATTATTTCTCAAAAGTTACAACTTTAAACAAACTTTAGCATTCGGTTTTCTCTCCTCTAATACATACTGTACATATCTTCATGTAATAAACTAATAATTTCTTAATGTTATGGTCTTTATCCATATAGATGGTATATATGGTTACTTTTTTTGGTTAAGAGATTAGAACATTCATTTAAGATAATGTAAACTGCTCTAGACATTAAATATGAACATACCTTTCTGGCCGTTGCTGACGGGTGCTGACTGCACAGTCATCTTGACAGGGGTGACAGTGTTGGCGAGGGGTAGAACGTTACTGTTTGCCGCTTTAGGCCTCTGTCGGGGAGCTATTGACGTTTCTGTCGGGCCCACAGCGTCGGTTATCCTGAGAAGAAGTCAAAAGTTGTCCCTCAACATGTGGTGTATGTACAGCAAGGTTTGTACTGTGTGCTATCCTGATGTGGAATGTGCTGTTCTGCCCATATACATGGTAAAGTCAGCACGAAACAGTGATCTTAATTGATTCTTTTTAATTAGCCTAGTCTTTTTAATTTATGTTATTCTTTCCAACATAGATTAAGAGTTTAACTTTATAATACTATTTTGTAATTTATGTATCAGTCCTAATGCTAGTCTGTATATCTTAAAAAAGTAAAATAGGAAGAAAAAAAAAATAAGAGATTACCTGGCTTTCGTCATGCTTTTCCTAGCTGCGACCTCACTAGCAGTTAGAGGCTCTGGTAGAGTTGTAGGGATGGGAGAGTTCTGAAAAAGGAGAGAAGAATTATGATAATAAACAAATGACAACAAATGCTCTCTAAAGCCACACCGATTTGCTTCACTCCAGTGACTTACAAAGAGATTTGGCACTGGGCAGTCTTTTCCAACTAATTTGAAGGCAAAGTAGGACACTTGGTAAATGTCTGGTCTCATCTCCTGGTCTGGTTCGAGCATATATCCTGAAAAAGACAGAGGTAATTTCATACAGCATCACCTTATGTATTGTATTATTGTATTGTGGTTCATGGGCATTTTTTCCATTTGGTCACTTGGTGGAGCTGTTGGTCACATAATATTAAAAAAGGAAGAGCCAATGCAGGATGCACTTAGTGAATTGGAATGACTTGAAAATGATAACTCCCAAAACATCCGAACAGACACATGCGGTTTAGAAAAAAGAAGAAATAGAAGTGATTCTAAATAGTGATAGAAAATAATTCTTAGGTAGTACTTAAAACAGTAACCACAAACTTACTGATTAAACAGTGCAGCTTGAAGGAGAATTTGGAGTTATCTGGAACAATAAAGGTTCCGTCACATATGGCAACTTGACTCTCCCCAAATGGAAGTGCGAAGAAACACAGCTTGTACAACAAGCATCCAAGTGCCTGTGGAGAAAACATAAACAGGACTGAAAAACACTAACTTTGAGGGCTGATACCTGAGGTTTAGTACTGTAGGTTTAGTACCTTTTGGAATTTAATGTTTTTCCATAAAACCTTTTTTTATTTTAACAAAAAGCCAAACCTCAAATGCATCACAGCTTAATTAGCAACGTAGCTATAAAGGAACTTTGCTTAAACAAACTAAGGGCTGGGTATCTTTGGAAAAAAATTACAATTGTACATTTACAATTCAGTAATTGAGCACCCTTAAATTGATACTGATACCAACAAAGTACTTCATTTGTTACCCATCATGTGAATGGAAGCATCTCTTAACGCTGCCATCTCCGTCAAATACACCATACTTGACTTCACCACACCACAGACTGTATGGGTTGTAGCTTCTGCGGTAGTGGGCCAATCACACATTGCATTAAATTGAACAACTCTTGCAGTGATTGGCTGCAAGCTAAAATTTTAAATTTTTTTCTAGATCTGAGTACAAAAAGGATTGAATGCATATGAAATGCAGAGAGGTTTTGATACTATTTGGTACTGGGTGATTTCAGCTGATACCTTAAAAAGCTATCAAGTACCCAGTTGTTTTACAATACACATATAGTATCTGTGCTTTTTACAAGGCTAGAGGCATATCACAAATACAAGAAACATACACAAAAAATAGACTTCTATAACCTCAACATGTCAAGTACAGTCCATCCTTGTGGGAAGTAAGGTGCTAACCCTGGCAATGTTGTTGCCATTTTCTACCCACTGAGCTACACAGGCCTGCTAAACAAAGAATTACTGTTTCTTACGTCACAGCTTTTAATATTCAGGCCAAGAGTCTGCTCTCCTGGCAATATGGCTGTCCAAACAAATCCACATGCAAAAGTACTCTGATCCCAAATCATATAAGAAGTTGCCGCTATATTTGGCTCTGGCATCTTTTTGTTGATGGTGCAGTTGGAGATGAAAGAGACTTTGGAATTAGCAGTAGTGGAATGTCTTTCCTTTAAGCGCTCTATCTGAAGACAGATATTCTTCACAGTCCTCCACTCAACGAGCTAATCCAGTCTGATACTAAACTCCTAATCTGAGTCAGACAGCACATCCTCAAAACACAACCCCAAAATGCATGGCCAAATGAATATGACATTTACATGACTTTTAAACACGTGGCTAAACATATAACAGGTAGTGAGAATGCAGGGTGTAGTCCACCGGAAGTTAGTGTTTTTGTTGCATGTCCCACAGAAGTTCCAACAGCCCTGTTTAAAGCTTCTGTCTATACATCTCATACACCTATCACTGCAGACTGATACATTAATCCACAGTCGCAAAATAAAGTAGATATAAAAAGACTGGTTTTAGTGGCTATAAGTTAGGCAATGTGTGAGTGATTATACTAGAGTTGTTCTAATACCAGTATCGGAAAAGCCTCCCATACAGCTTAAAATTCTGGATCGTGTTTAGCCCCGAATACAATCAACTTTAAAATAGTTTCACTTTTTGTACTGTTACTGTACCATTTAAAATGTTAAATGTCCTATATTACTAAAAGCAGCTGCTCTTTTAAAAGGAATTGTTGAATTGTCTTGATTCAAAGTTGTACAACAGAATGTGAAAAGGTCTGTGCACACTTTTATAATGCACATGTCCCATCAACAGCCACACCTTTATATGCTGGTTTTTTAACTCCATGGGTGCATTAATTCACACCACCTCTTCAAAATGGCTGCTGTCGAAGCCTCTCTACCTAGGCCCATTTTACACAAGCTTATCGAGGTCGTCAACTGTGCCTAATTATCTCAAAGGGAGGGAAAATAGGAGAGGGTGAGGCGGAGTGTTGTGAATGATGTTGACCAATGTTTTATGAGAGAAAAACACCGTTGAAGAGCTTATGGAGGCAAACAGCCTGCATCCGGGAGTTTCAACATGGCAGTGAATAAACTAAAAGAAAAAGTTTGAGGAGCATTATATGTAACTAAGAGAAAAGGTTATAATTTCCAAATTCCAATTAATATCCAACTTCAATTATTTGACAATGTCATCCAGCCAACTGCGCTGTTTGGTAGAGAAGTATAGGGTCCACTCCATCATCAGAGTTACACCCGTTGGGACAAACATCCAACAGAATCTTAACATGCAGAATTCTGCAGATACATTTTACACATCCACAGAAAGAAACCAACAAAATATCTAGAGCAGGATCCGGCAGATACCCACTGATAATTACCATTCAAAAAAGAATGCTCAACTTTTTTAACAAGCTGAAATCCAGCCCTCGAGACACCCTCCACTTCTAAGCCCTCCAAACATAAGATCTGAACCCAGAAAAGAGTACCTTATGTCAGTTGGTAGAGAGGCTTACTGCCCACTCTGACCTGCCCCACAACACTGCTCTCCAAACACCAAGAGAGACGGAGAACCTGTCAGGGCAGAGTGACGCCCAGGACACTGCACACAGGACAAACCAGCACTGCAAATGTCATCACACACACACACACACACACACACACCCCTTACCCATATATCAGCCTTAGTGGTGATGGCTTTCCCTGCGTACAAGTTAATCATCTCTGGCGCTCGATATGAAAGGGTCGTGTACCTGTGAGAAACAACAAGGAGTAAGTAATAAAATCTAATTATACAGTGCTTTTCACAGATAAAGTAACAAAGTGCTTTACAAGGACAAAAACCATACAAGAGAACAAAACACATTAAGGGGCCATCCACATGGAAACGCTTTTTGGTGTAAACACATCGTTTTGGCTGATCGTCCAAAAGAATCCTGTAAAAGCACTGCCTGAAAATGCAATAATTTAAAATCTGGGCCCAGGGTGAAAACATTTTTGAAACTGCCGCACTTGTGTCTTCGTTTGGACGGCGAAGCCGCATACTTGCATCATCGCCACACCCCTAGACCTTTAGCCTTTGACCTCTTATCCCGCGACATCATCTCATAACAACAACAACGGCAGACTACATGCTGGTGTTCCTGCTGGAGAAGATATTGAGCCTATTAGGGTTACTAGGTAAAAATATACTTTGTTTGTATACAGCACGCAAGAATACTTTCTCCGTCTTCTCCATTTGTTGGGGGGGGTCTTAAAGTCTTAAAGTACTTGAAATGCCATTTCAAATATCTGCTTCAACTTATTTGTTTATTTGTAAAAAAAAAATGTATTTTTTTATTTTTGTGCATTCTTTACTAGCACTAGTTATTTTAATATAAAACGTATGATGAACTTAAAAAATATGACGAATCTTTGGCCACTTGGGGGCAGCTGAAACAAGTTGCATTTCATATATTCATAAAAATATTGATCTAGCTTATTTTAAATGAATCCAATAAAACAATAATAGACATTTTGAAAGGGGGAATTGTGCATTATTAAGTATTTCTATTTTTGATATTCAAGTGCATTTTGCTACTAATTTTGTAGATTTGCTACAGAAGGCCTCTACATGTAATGGAGTCATTTTACATTTTGGTATTGCTACGTTTACTTAAAACCATTTCTTTCTGCACTGCTGAGCATACGTATCTTTGATGACAAATGTGTGCTTCCGTTTCCAGACAGAAACAAATTACCAAAATCTTGCAGCAAAGGTTGCCTAGTTCACCTCTGTGTAACAGGGAGCCAAACCTTTTGTTTCTTCCTTCTGATAATAATCAAGCTGGTTATGTTTGAAATTAACCCAACTGGGTATAGAAATGCAAACACTGTGAGTCGCCACAGTTCAGAGGCTTTCTGTATGACCAGTGTCATGAAGGAAAGTGTACACAAAGCCATATACTGCCAATAAGCACCACACATTGCACTTTATTGCAGCTATAAATGTTGGTAAGTTAACACGTCAGATTTGAATGAACTTCTGTAATTTGACACAAACCGAGAACACACACTACAACTGCACGATACGCCACAAAGCCAAAGTGCAGGCACCACATTTAACGCCTCCCAATACACCATCATCTGCAATAGACCATTGTTTGCAGTGGAGGCTATACGTTTGGTTTACTTGTATGGTTATGCAATTATATGCCAGTACAGCTGTTTGATTGGGGAATACATTTGCTTTGTGGACACAGACCTTGAGTTGCAGCAGGTTGTTTGCAACATTGTATTTGATAGCAATCTGGCCTCTCGTAAGATTTGTTTTAGGTAGGAGTATTCTGACAGCCTGGTATACAGTAGTATGAGTAAAGTGTGATTAGCAAAGGTTGATTTGTTGGCATGGGATGTCCAACATCATAAGATAAAGGAAACAATACCTTACCCTCCAATAAATCTACCAGTTGATGGCCATTTTCAACCAGGAACTGAGGAGCACAGGAACTAAATTTGAAACAATAGCCACTTTTTACCCCAAGGTTTTTGGGACCTTTAAGTCCCTGGAACTATTGTTAAGGAACTAAAAGGTTCCTTTAGCCCATTGTTGTTATAGACTACTAAGCAACGCTTTATTGAACTGCCAGATTTTTAAAACAGAAGTAACGTTAGCTGCACACTGACAAAAAAAGGTTTGATTTCTCTCATTCCCAGCTCCATTGTGCCTCATTCCAAGTTCCTGTACTTTCAAAAAGTACTACTTTTTTTGAATGGTAAAAAGGCCTCAGAAAATGACCCCAGAACTTAATTTTGACCCTTGTCCCTGCGGCCGAAAGTCAGCTGATTCCTCAAATGGTTCTTAGTTCAGAGAGAAAGTTACTACGGTCAAAAGGTGGCCTTAGAAGTATGTTGCTTTTGTGCTTTCTTGTTTGTGTTTTAACTGCATCTGAAGAACCATGAAGATGAGGAAAATTAGAACAATTACAAGGCAGCATTATTGTGCTATTCTGTTCCATTTTCTTTTGTGTCAAAGTGTGATATTTGCATGAATGATGAAAAGTAGACACTTTTGAAAATAACTGCTTTAAAACAATTAACAAATAAAGTTTTATTTAAAATCTCTAAATTGCTCAAGCGCACACTTAGAAAAGTCTCTCGTGTTGCCTCATCCTTTTTTTGGACTCATTAAAATGTTGGCTCCATAACTCCAACAACATTACAAGAAATTTCCATTCCACAATGCATGCTGTAACAATCTTAAGACAACTTTGACCAGTAAGTTAAATTCAGAAGTGAAAACTCTCCCATGATCTAGATTTAGGGCCTATCTCAGTAGCAGGGAGTTTTTGGGGAGGCAGGCACTAGAACGGAAACTACACATGTCTGTGCGGTCGAAATGCAGGTTTACTTCCTGAGATTTAAAATAAATAGTCCTGGGTTTCCCCCAAAGTTCCTGTGGTGCCAAAACAATACGTTCCAGCAGCCTGGACATTTTAGTGGCAAGTAAATATAAAGGTTTTACCAACTACTGTATTGAGTGATATGCAGAACATACGTACTTCTTAATTTCGTCCTCCACGGCCGTCACTCCATCTTTATGTGGCAGCAAAATTTTGTGAGTGGAACTGCCGAAGTCACACAACACGTAATTTCCCTGGTCATTCAGCAGGATGTTTTCCACCTGGTGAAAAAACAGACAGAGGTTTTAGACTTTTTAATAAACAAAAAAAGCATAACTAAAAAATTAAAATGAATGACAACTAAATAGATACACCAACAACATATATATTATACAAGTATAAATTGACAGATGTAGATAATTGTAACTTTGTGTTGGCTGGCTGATTTGAACGCAGTGTCACTGATCATCTAATAACCGTGCTGCAATCCCAGAACTTTTAAACTGCATATGCTGTTATTTTTCTGATTTGTTACAGGTTTCCCTATAACAGATTTTTATGTGCAGAACTGGTATGACAATACCCAAGCAGCTCCTTCTTTAGGAACTCCACCCTGCATAATTCAACAAAGGCTACACTGTGGTTGTGATTGAGACACATCATCTCATTAAATTGTGTCAGCTGTGACTCTGATGAAATGGTTTGTGACAGACAGATGAACAAACAACCAACCAAGTCTGAGCTAATCCCTACCTACATCACAATGGGCATGGACAACAATCAGTGGATAAGGTTGCTTATAAAAGCGCAAATATTCCCCTGAACTGAATTAACACACAGTAATGGAGTAGTAAGAGAAGCCTTCATTACAATAATTCTCATCAAAGCTATTCTATGGCCCCGTAAACAAAAGGCAAATTTCAATAACAATCAGTCTGAAAACAGATGATTTGTGTTTCTATGTTATTAGATGTGTTTCTATTAGGGGAGTCAGGCCTTGTTGTATTTTTCAGGAATGATTGAGGAAAGGCTAGAAATAAATGAAGGCAGTGGGAGGAAAAAATAGGAAAAAAGTAGCAAAGAAAGAGGAAGCGACAGAAAGATGAGACTGGCTGAAAGTGCAACAATGGCATAAGATGGAAAATATAAGAAGTGAACATCTGAAAATAGAAATCCATGCTGTGACACAGAAGAAGAGGAGAGACAAACAAGTATCAAGAGAAAGATTTCAAACTGTCCAAGGAAATGCTGAGCTAATGAAAGCAACAGTGTCTCAATACTCTTGACAGCTCAGGGTTAAGGGGCTTTTTTTGCACTCTCACTTCCCCTGGCGATGCGTGACTGGGCCTCCGTGGTCTTTTGTGTCCCTGCGATGTTATGTAAGCCATGTAGGCTGAACAGATAGATACAGACAGCGAACAGAGGACAGGCCTGTGAGGCTGAAGGGACTGCACTGTTTAGAGGCTTGTCCAACTGGACAGAGTACAGCAACCCACTGATTGGAGCACTGAGGAGAATTCAACTAGGGTGGGAAACTACCACTGGCCTCCAAGCATCAGCAAAATGAGGGTAAATCAGGCTCATAGCCACCCTTGATTTGAAAATCTATTCTGAAAGCCACGTAAGCTGAAAGTTAGTTAGGAATTTCAAGATGTATTAGCTATTGTGGCCTTGTACAAAGAGTAAGTTTGGTGCACAATGAGAAAGAGGGTGCATGGGCAGCAGATGAGGGGGGTATGGGACGAGAGGAAGAACAGGAAATAAGAGAGCTGGCATAGGAAGCAGGGAACATAAGAGGAAGCAGAGGAGTTAGAATGAGTTGTGAAACCAAAGTGTTCTTTCTTTCTTCTGCTGACCAAGCAGATTTACATCACTTAAGTTTATACACATTAGGGCGGGTAACATCCTCCTTACTTTGAGGTCTCTGTGGATGATGGGTGTCTTGCATTGGTGCAGTCGGGCTACGGCCTCGCACGTGTCACAGAAGATGTGGAGAACCTCAGCCTCACTGAAGCCCACATTCAACCGCTGGTTCATCTGCTTCACCACCTGACCTGCTGCAGGAGAAAGGTGAAGGACAGCTTTAGGACTCAGGTCATCAGTTCAGGCTGGGAAACAAAGTACCAGCCAGCTTGTTTGTAAAATGTATTTTCCAACTGGGATAGTTGCAGTTGTTTTGTATACATGTGATTACATTCACAGCCTCAAGGTGAGACGATTCAAACTCAATATTTCCAATACAGCAAATGGTCTCTAAAGGTTTAGAGATTTTGCTATTATCACAGTTAGTCGGCTACTTTTCTTGGGACTATTACAATAAAAAATGGAAATGTCATGTGTCATTTGAGTCCATGACTGTATCTTCTGCTTTTAGCTTACACACATGTTTCGAGGACAATAGCGTGTGACAGAAAGGGTAGGCAGACGGCAGAATCAATGTTTCAATCCGTTTCTAAGTTAACTAAATATGTCACCATGTAAAAGCTGCATCAATTTGATTATTTTCATTAACCAGAGTGATGTTTGCATATAAACTTGTCCAATGAGACAGCGGGGTGTCACGATAAATAGAGGTAACTACATAGCCCGATAAATCAGATGTAGATTGTTGGCGAATGCTAGAATGTATTTATTACCCAATGTGTAGTGAAGTTGGCTTTACTTTTGGAAGGCATTGCTGTGTAACTTCCAAGTGGTGATTTGATGAAGACCAAACATCATCCACCATCTTAACTATAGTGTGCGACAAGGACCAAAAACATAAAACTCACATTTAGAAGAAAAAGACATTTAGAACCATTCCTTTAGTTTTGCTTTATTTAAGGTTTGGTTTCATTTAGTTTATTTGTCCCAAAGTAATCCTAACTAACCCAAATAAAAATCAGAAATCAAATATTTTAATCTGAAAATGCAGCGGAATTATAAAGACTATAAAACATGATGTCATGTCATGGTTTCAGGACATGTGTGTATATACAAACAGAGAGGCCATACCTTTACAGTATTCCATTAGGATCAGGACCTCCCAGACGCTGTCCGACACCGCATTTATTGTAGAATCCAGGTAGCCGACAATGTTTTTATGGCCTGACAGCTCCTTCTGCATATGGGATGAAAAGATGGAACTGATCAGAACAAGAAGTCACATGAGTATTCAAGAAGAAGAAAAGCTGTACATGTCCAAAATGTAATTGTTAATGACATAGTTCAGACTACAAAAGCCTCAAAAACCCCATGGTAGCTTTTGAGGCATTTACAAAGGATATATGTGGATTGTTTTCACACGTTTTGCCCCCTATCAGTAAGTGCTGAGGAGCATTCATGTTTGGACTTGTATAGTATCGCTGCTATATTTGTTCAGCAGAGGGATGCTGCTAGTCAATGTTTTAATTTAAAATGAAGCATGAAAGACTTCAGACTGGAATTACACTCTGTTTCTTCATGTCTTTTAAAGTGGTATACAGTACATAACTATGAATGTAAACTGCATTAAATAAGACAGAGAAGTCAATCATGTTAGATAGATAAACCATTTACGTTGCCTACAGCTGCATACATTTTAATCAGATTTGTTAAACTTAAATTCTGCCTTATTACAAGCTATGACGTATATATACTTCCTGATTTTGCGTTTTTACAATGCATGCAGTGTTTTATGGAAACCACATCCAATTGCAAACGACCACAGAAACATTGCTGACCGCGATATGTTCCTTAGAGAACACATCCCAAAAGTTAAACATTCATCTGAATTTAGTCTAATCTCGTCTTTGCGGTCAAGCTACTGTGTGGCAAGATTGTCTTTTTTATTCCTTCATGTTCCTATGCCATACTGAGCTCTTAACTCCACTTATTTTTCTTAACTTGATTAATTTGCTGGATTAAAGCATCACAGTGTTGTATTTGTTGGTTTACTAAATGCCAGCATGACAAGACAGACTTGCTGTGTGTTGTGGAAACTGACACACCCAAGGCAGCGTCCCAACGGGCCAGAACTGTGTCAATGTTTAAGGTCAGCTGTGTGGGTGACTATTACACAACTGATGAGGCAAGTAAAAAAGACACACAAAGCTGGCCAAACAGCTCAGAGTGAGCTGTTCACTGACACACTGGGGTCAAACGTTCAAGACAACACATCTGCTGTTGTCCACGTAGTACAAGTCTGCTAGTTTAAAGAATAAATGAGAATATGTAACTTTGAATGACATAAAACACCTTGAATTATTTGCTGTAATCATGTGAGTTCCCGCTCTGTGTAATAGATCAAACGTATCAGCCAATAGACTAGGTGTGTTAATACAATGTCACCTAGCACACAGCCAAAAGGCTTTTGCTCTTGCCAGACTGGAAATGCAGAAAAACAGGATGGTTAAGGAAGATGGAATGAAGCCATTTATATGCGCCTTGCTTTATGAGAGCATGCATCTTTACGTGGGCTTGTGCCCCATTTTAAACAAGAGTTTTTGTCGTTAAATTAAATACCTGAAAACTGAGAATGCCCTCATGATATTTTTGAGATAATGAGTACAGTGCAAAGTAGGCCTTCTGTGCACAAAAAGTGAGAGAAATCTGTTTTCCAGCCAGGGAAGGATTAGAAGGAACACTGTTAACAATGCAGTCGAGGAATAAAATGGTATGGAGATCAGCAAAATGACAAGCCATATCTTTTAATTTCAACTCCAATAAGCTGTGGTCAATTTACACAGCAAATTTTCTTTTTTCTAAAAGTTTCTAATTTAACATTACCACCATCTAGATCTGCACTGTGTATTAGATGATAGTCTGCACTTTTTTTGGTGGCTAAAATACATTTAGCTGCTGCCTCCCACAGCAGTAAATTGCTTATCTCCCGTTCTGGTACTCTAAAGAGGGGGCATGCCGTCCGCCATCTAATGCAGTCACTATGGATAAGCACCTCATACAACCCCGTTTCAAAAGATCAGAACTATCAATTTAAGCACGGGTTATTCTATATGTTAATTTCCTGTCCCATGATTAGTTTTGTGTAAATCAATACACACAACCAATGAAGATATTTAAAATAAAGCTCTTGCAATAAAGACAAACAGGATGAATTCAGTTGGGTTGAGACAACATCTCCAACTATTCCAGCCAAACACTGTGACGCCGTTCTCACCATGATAGTGATCTCTCTCTTGTATACATTCAGGTCTGGGACGTTGTTGACATACATCCTTTTGAGAGCGCAGCGGACACCGCTGTGCGTACGAGCCAGAAACACCACAGAGAAGCCCCCTGGAGAAAAACAAGATATAAAGTTAGCATTACATCGCATTCTTAAAAGTATGCTTCACACATGAACATTTTAAAAGGGTGGTGATTAGCATGGTTCACACAGAGGCATTATATGTGGAAAAATTGCTCACTAACTAATCACGTCAATGTAGAAAAATGTGTGGCTAATCAGATTTATAAAAAGGCATCCAAGAGCTGATATTTTAACAGCAGCTATCTGGGCTCATTTCATGAGCAAGTAGGCTAAGCTCATTTAGCTTGCATGGGACTAGTCTGCCATTGCCAGACCTTCCTCCTCAGCGCTGCAGAGGAGGGTCTGGCGAGTCCACACAGCATTCCGAGAAGAAAGAAACACAACTTCTGGTTTATTGGCATTTCTTTAAACCAATAACAATCGTGACGCTAAGCGCCGCACAAGTAACGATGCCGCTGCTAAATAGCCTGGGGAAGGAACTGGTTTGGGTGAAACATGTACATTCAAAGGTTAGACACAGTCCTCATGAATCGGCCAGAGTTTAAAATGCCAACACAAGAAAGTGGAAGGTACGGCAGACATCCAGCCGAAATGAACATTCAGCGGAATTTCCTGGAAGTGGATGGTCGAGGATATAGACTAGCATTGGACCAACATTAAATTGGGTGTAATCCTGGAGTAAATGAAGAAATTGGCTTTACAATGTTAATATTATAATAGTTTTATATCTACGATATTGTCACTGTCCTGTGTGCCTCTCTGGATGAATGGACTCTGTCTCATTCGGAGGGGCCACTGAGTGGTGGGCATCAAAGTCTGAGACTGAGGAGAAGAAAAAAGGAATCAACAATGGCACACTTGTTGCATAAAAAGTTACCTCAGGTCAGTTGAAAAACAGCATGGATTTGGATTGGGAATGAGCAGACATGGAGGGAAGTGACCAGTGGGCACAAAGTGGGTAATGTTGATGGACTCATCAACATTACTTTTAAACAGATCTCAGAGACTGTGTTATTGTGAGGACAGTGAAAACAAAACAACTGTACAAATAATTAATTCAGGTTAAACCTGTGTGTCCCTGTGTTGACAGTAAACATTAGATGAGAGAAACAACAACCTGAAGTGTAGTGCTTGCTTATATGTAGTAGACATAAGCAAACACTGTAGCAGCATCAGATAAGACGAGGTAAATGATGCCATATTGGAGCAAAGCGATAAACAGGCAGCTGATGATTAAAGCATTGGATAGTGTAAATGAGAAACTACTATTTTGTTGTACGTTTTTGCCTCGTTTCAAAAACATCTAAGATCCCTGTGATTTTTTATGCCACTGATTCCCTGAGCAGCTCCTTCAGCAGCAGACTGATACACCCACAGTGTAAGAAGGAGAGGTACCGCAGGTTGTTCATCCCGGCCGCTGTCAGACTCTAACACCTGCACTACCTGATAATGTTGTAGTTTCTCTTCCTGTTTTTCATTCACTCCACACACTCTCTGTATATCTTTATTGTCTGTATTTATATTTTTCCCTTTCAAGTTCTTACATTTTCAATATTATTTATGGTCACAGGTAAATATTTATATTATGGTTACCTACTTTTGCCATATTATTTTAATTACATATTCAATTTAATTTTAACATCACTTACAATGCAATATTGTTTTTGTACTATGGCAACCGCACTTTACAGTACCTTTTTTTGATGCCACTTTACATCCAGTCTATAGTCTCTTGTTTGCCTGTTTGTTTGTGTGTTTACTTGTTTGTTTTTTTGCTTTTACTGTAGAAAACCGCTGCTGCTGTAATAAAGGGAATTTCCCCACTGTGGGATGAATAAAGTATTCTCTAATCTAAAACATGCTGGTGCTGCTGAAATGTCAGAATGACATCAAATAGCCATTACAAAGATAACAAAATAGAGGAACAGAGTTTTGCCTGGGAATTAAAAAACAAATTAAAATATCACTGATGCAGTGTAAAAAATAATTTGAATGGTTAAAATATTGCAACAGAATGAAAAGCTTATATTTGGTGCATTTATAGAGCTACCCAGCAGTTGTATCCACAGACCTGCTGCTATCTCAACAAAAGATAAAACTGAAACCGAAATTCTGCTAAGACAAAGTACAAGAGCCAAGGTTGTTTACACCTGCTGGATGACGCTGTTCATCAACTTTCCTTGGCCTCGCTGTGTGGTAACGTAAGCTGATGGTCACTCCACACTGCTGGGCCAAGCTTAAATTGAATTCCTGTAACGAGGCAGCTGAGCCATCTAGAGACTTGGGAGAGTGGGAGTGAACTTCTTTAGGCAAAAAACAGAATCATATGACAGTCTTGTGAAAGACTTTTAAAACAGCAGGATGCAGCAGGACAAACTTCAAGCTGAAACTCATATGTGATGCAGAGTTTGCTTAACGACCTTGCCATATTAGAAAAATAAACTACCAGTGAGTCATCTTGTGCAAATCTCAAGATGTATGTACTGTTTGACACAAAGGTGTAGGATGCTGACGTAGTAATGATCAAACTTTGGGCAACAATAGAGGCAAGAAGATGTGGGGGTTGAATGGGTAGGATGACAAAACAAGGCGAAATTCATGTGCTCAGGCAGTGGGCCAAAAGAGCAGGCTGTTTAAGCATGCTTGGACAAGATACAAAAGAACAGCTAACCTTCGCACAAAAACAGGAAAAACTGGAGAGCTATACTTAACACCCTGACAAACAAATTCACTCCCATTCTCTTGCCTTAGAGCAGACTATATGATACGTGTTGGCTGAGACTGTTTACATGTTGACTTGGAGAAGTGAAGTCCGATGAGGTGAACTGATAAGATAATTTCAGTCAGAGATATCCCACTGGTGCGAATAATCTGCTTGTCTCTTGTCTAAGACCCATCTCCAAGGTGCTCCAATTACAAACATATTCTCAAAGATGTACTACAAGGTCAAGGTTTGTTTTGGTCAGAGACGGTAAAGCCCGAACAACAGCTTAATTCTCCAAAAATTAACACCTGAAGATGGCCAAATTGCCAAACTCTGGGCAGAATGTTGCCTTACGCATGTATGCCTTATTTGCACAAAGCATTAAGTTGTTGTGCGGACTTTACCTTCTTTGAACATTCACTTCTTTGTATTACCTGGATGTACACAACATAGTCTTTTATGAACAAGATTTGTTTTGGACCCTCAAAAGCAGCAAAAACCATGTAGTGCTTACTGCTGTAAAGATTAATTTTTGAAAAACACTGATCAACATTTTTCGCAATTTTCTGACATTTTATAATCAATTAATCAAGGAAATGATCAATAGATTCATGAACAAATAAAAAAAATATATTGTTAGTTGCAGCCCTAGTAGTGTGCATTAGACTTAGAATATACATGCATTCTTACACTGAATTGTTGAAAATCCTTCCTGTGATTCCCTGACTCCAGCTGTTAGCAATCTGTCATTAGAAACTGACTATGTCAAAGATCCTGGCAGCTGGCATTGTGCCTCTGGAGGGAAGGTGGCTTTTGGAAAGTTAGGAGAAGACAGAGGCCTCGGCCCAGGCCATCCTACCAAACGCTTCAGGACTGCCTGCTGGCCTGCTCTGGGACTGACTGAGGCCGTATGCTCCAGGATCAGATTCTCACTAAATCACCACCCTGGGAGTTTTTTTGCCTCCCATGACTATGCCAGCCACGAAAGGGGTGCTCTATTGAGTGTTTTATTCTTCTAAGTGGCTCTGGAGGGAACAATTTATTTTAGAGGAGCTTTGTGCTAGGCATATCAACTTCCTGGACAAATAAGGGACACCAAAACAACACAAAAGGTCCCTCGACTGTACAGAAGACTGGCTTCAACCAATGACAACAAAGCGGTCTGTAACTTACCGACAGTAACTACACAGATGCAAACAATAACATGCTACGTCAGACAAAGGACACGAGTGAGATGTGCAAATAGACTCAGAGAAACAGACTGGAACTCTCATCTAATCACAGAACTGTTTTATCCAATGAAACAGAAATTAGATAGATCCAAAATTGGGAAATTTCAGCAACATATGAGACACAGCACACATACAGCAGAGACAAGTAATAATAAATTGGTTTAGAATACAATAACAAATATTTAAAAAAATAAAAGATAAAATAAAATAATTCCAAAGAAAAGAACGTACAAACGTATAAGTTGGAAATACAATTTACAACCTAATAACAAGCTCCATATCAATGACTTAATGACTTAAATCATGAACACAGTCTAGAAAAACAAAGCAGGGATGTCATCTTATCTGGGAGGTCACTTATCCAATTTTCTTGCTTTTTTTTTTTTACCCAAATCTTAATCCCATTCAAAAGCTTCTTACTGTACAGCATGATGGTGAACTGTGATAACAAGTGATAATGTTATTTATTCTTTCTTTAAAGGCTTTTTATATCCAATAAAGTTGGGTTGGGTTCCAATGTGGATCCAAAATACTTGAATTTTGTTAAGCTTAGCATCTGACATATCTCTAACAGTCTTTTATAAAAGCGTTCTCATCTTTTATAAAATCTCTCCAACTTTGGTCAGTCTAGACTCTAAGGTCTCCGGGTCAGTCTCCGGGTGAACAGCTCACCCGGAGAGTGAAGGCAGAGGACATTCAGAAACACATATCTCACTTAAAACAGCATGGGCGGGGTTTGTATGCATGTGGAAGCACCAGAGACACAAAATACCCCAAATCCCAGAAAAAGATATTTTTACATAATATGGGCACTTTAAAGTTAGTTGAGGTAAATAGATACGAGATGTGGTATTTGAGAGGATTTCATCAGCAGATTTGATAAAAATGCAACTGAACCCCAAATACTATAATAAACAGCAGGGTGGGGTTGCCACCAGGCAGCTCTCACAGACCGTTCCCCAATATGTGAAATACTTGCATTTTTTCACGGACACATGCACTTCCATGCACACAAGGCCAGACCAGCTATCAAAATAAAGAACAGAGAAGTTTAGATTACAACACACACAGAGGGAGTGTGACTTTATTCTCTGCTCAGGACACAATTACTCTAACTATATCTTTACTTTGATATCGAGTACAGCCCCTTTAGGTTTCACAGACTGAAGTTTCTTGTGCACAGAAATGTAACTGAATCCTTTCAATGTATTAAAGCACTGCTGATGGACATGTCTAACGCTGGTGCTCAAAGCCCATTAGTCACATCTGACTGTTATTGTACCTCCCCCTCCTGCTCGTCTGTTAGCTGACTGCACTGTGGAGAGGAGATGGAAGCACTTCACCGTGAGGACATGGTCAGTCGTCAGTGACAGAAGGGAGGAAAACCCCAAATCCATCAGGCCAGAAAGAAAGAAAGGGGGGTAGTGACATTACAGCCATGTACTGGGCGAGCAGTGTAATTTTTGGAGAATATTTCCCTGGCCCTGCATCCAGCGCTAGGGACCCTGAAATCACTGCAAAGCCTGACTAACTAGGGCAGTCACAGACAGTCCACATGACAGCCTGTGAAAGAGGCTTGAAAGAGGATCTCAACAGCCTTTGCGAAACAGATACTCAGCATGCCTAGTGATATTGGCAAAAAGAAAAAAAACATCTAAACTGGAAGAAGAGTGTCTCAGCAAGTGAGGATTAGAGGATTCAGTAACATGCAGCGAACAGAGATGTTACGTTTATAGTTTCCGCGTAGACACAAGGCACAGATGTTCTTCTTCTTAAGCATGAGGTCATCTGTGATAACAGACCATTAGCTGACCGGCAGTCTTCCGTTCACATCTCTCTCGGTCGATTTCCCTTGTTTCATCCCACAGCTATACTTAAGTTAGCGTGACGTCTTAGCTTGTTAAAAAACTACCAACTAAAAGTTCAATTCAATGTGCCTCCTTCAGCTGCAGAGCTGCTTTGAAGGGGGGAGAATGCCATTTCTTTTGGAGCAGGCTTAGGCATTTCCTCCTGGAGGCCCACATCGCCTAACATGAAGACACAACACCTCCCAAGTCCTTACAGCTTAAAACAACTTCAAGTGGCCTCTGGTTACTAACTAACATGAAGACACAACACCTCCCAAGTCCTTACAGCTTAAAACAACTTCAAGTGGCCTCTGGTTCGCACTACATTACAAAAAGTGTGAAGGATATCTCGGCTTCAATTCAGCTTGCAATAACGTTTAAAATAAGTAAAGGTAGTTATGAATACTGGCATGTCTTTTCTCTTATGTTAGTGATGTAATTGTTCTACTTGAAATGATGCGGAAAACATGTGAAAAGTGAGTTGTACTTTGAGAAGCAATTCAGTTTTCTATGCCTCCATCACCTGCAAATCTCCAATTGGCCTTCTTCTCCAACTTACCCACAAGAGATTTCATAAGAATTAAACTTGGACAGGGATCACCTTTTGGGTAAACTCTCTAAAAGGAGCACAAACCCTAAAAATGTGCCATCTGTCCACTGATCCCAAATGAATAGGGGAAATTACTTCAACAATGTCATTTCTAAAAACGATGACAGTTATTTTCCCAGCATGTTACGGGTTATTTTAAGGCTTCAGTGACACAGAAGCAGCCTTACATTCAGGAACATTAAAACATATTTAACATGCAGACCGGGACCAACTTAAGTTCCTGAGACAATCTGATTACAGCTGTCACTCCCCGATGTAAGTCAGGTGCAGATTTGAGTTGCGCATGAGTTACTTTGCGACAAGTAGGCTAGAAGATGCTAACTAGAGACTTTTGTAGCATCAATAAAGGAAAAATGAACCTACTTAACGAAGTTCATTTACTGCTGGCTACAAGCTAGCAATCAAACAACAAAAGCTGTCACTTGAAAGGCATTAATAATGTTAGCAATCAAACAATCAGATAAAACATTTTTGAAATGATTCCCATCTTCTGTTATCGTTTGTAATGAGAAAGGTTTATTATTTTATCAAAACGTATGAGGAAAAAATGCTTGTCCAATTCACATGATCTTTCACATTCTTCAGGCACTGACAGACATCAGTTCGCACTCATAAAGCCTTTGTAAGCCACTTTAGGTTAACGACTATGTGTTAAAAACACTGTTTAAATCGGTTTCTCTCAAGTCCACAAAAGTTACACTTGGGCAACATTCCAAGAAGCATCAGTGTCAAAGGTTACCAGCCTAAAATAGGCATTTACTTGCTTTTAGCAAGCAGTTGAGATTCTGCACTCTGAGATTTTTCCTGACTGAACACCACACCAGCAAATCATCTTTTCCAGATCTTTCAAGGTAAAAATCTTGCATTGAGTTTTAGGTATATACTTCTCTCAGAAGGATAAATTGGACAAATTATAATTCTAAATTTATAGAAGTTTCGTTTCGTTTTTATTTCACACGTCATCATTTTACATTCTAACACAATTTCATGGGGTACAGTGATCATATACAGGACGCATGAAATAGGGAACCCCAAATAAGCTACTAAAAGCTTTTCAGAGGGGGCCCGGAAACAATAAACAAACAACAATTAACATACCAACCAACGTTCATTATTTTCCAATGTTTTTTATGAAACAAAGATGACGCCACACTTTGCTTATGTCACGTGTTTCTTATCCCTTTACCAGGACTAACGTACAAAACCTTAGTTTCCTCTTCCTGCCAAGTCAAATATGCATGGCCATAGCAAGATGGAGATAACCAAGGTTGTTGCAGGTCAGATATTTTTAAACTTTTTGGGGCGATGGTTTAACTCTGCCAAAACACAGAGGAGAGAGTGGGATGCTGCAGGCATACTGTACTAAAATGAATGAATGGTGCATTCATAGAGGAAAAACAGCTAAAAACCTCAATCTGGCACATGTTCTAACATCTAGGAGTGTGATTCAGTTATAAGCATGCTGATTGCATTTCAATGATACCAGTTTTAGAGGAAACACATGTATCACTCTAACTGTTGAGAATTCAGTATGTATCTTACATTTCGATCATGGTTTGCTTGTCTTATTTGCTTGTTGATGAAAATGTGGTCAATGAAGTAGACTTTTTGAGAATTTTAAATTATTAAGAAGGGAAGCCCATGGAAAAGAGTTTAGGAATTATCAGTAGTATCTTATGAAGCTCGGTTGTGTGGAAATAAACCTTTCCGAACATTTTTTCCTTGTGAAAAGGATGCTCTGTTTTTAGAAGATCCTCTATTCAAAAGACTCTCCATCACACTTCCAGGTACGTCTACTCTGTATTAAGCACCGCACTGCTCTTGTCACTAAAGGACAGGTCACTTTCAGCTGGCAAGTGCCTTGTACATCTGCTTAGTACCACTGCAGTAGACCTGCACGATTAATCGTTAGAAAAATCGCGATCTTGATTCACCCTGCTCACAATTTAATTTTAAATGATTTCTTTATTTAATTTTTTTTTTGAATGCCTTTGAATCTCATTTAATTTTACGAGCCAACTGCATCACAAACACTACTACTTTCTTTCTGTGATTTTTAAACATACTGTATATAATCCCAAGCAATACAATGCTCTCCATTCTCTTCAATGAAGCCTATCTTTACAGGCTTGTGGTCAATGTGCTATAGGTGCCAAAAAAAAAGATATATGTATGTTTGGTACTGCCAATTTGTTTGTTTTGTCATGGTCCATGTGTGCAATGAACATTACACTTTGTAAGAAAAAATGATATCAATTCTAAGCTAAAGAATCGTGATTCATATTGTTCCCCCGAATCGTGCAGGCCTACACTGCAGCCCTTTGCTGCATGTCATTTCCCATCTCCCCCCCATTTCTTACAACTGTCATGTCTAATAAAGGCCTAAAATGCCCACATATACAGAATGCATTTTGGTGAGTAGCAGTGAATGTTAACAACTTTTGTTTGTTTGGAAGAACTGTATAGGGCACCTTTAAAGAAGAATGTGTGGCACTCTGCTTTCTAGATCAGCTATTTCAACTAGAGATGGTCCCATTATTTGCTTCTTGATCAATCATTGGTGATTTGTATTGATTTTGACAAAGTCCTGAGGCACCCCAGGGTACCGCAGCACCCAGGTTGAGAAAGGCTATTCTAGATGACATAATATAGAGTCTAAAAATGGCAAAAGAATAATTAAACAAATTACAAATCTGACCAGAGATTTCACGCCAGCTTTCATTATATTACTAAATTTTAGGGTCTGTATACATTGACATGTTGGCATAAATAGCCAAAGAATAATAATGGGTCAAAACTTCAAACAATACTGTGTGATGAAGAAGGACATTTGGAAGAGGCACAATAAAATCAAACATCAAAGCATCAGTCACAGTGAAGGTTTTCAAACAAAGAAAGAAGCCATAAAAGGAAGTTCAAGTAATGCCCAGTCAGCATTGTAACCGCCACCTTAATGGGGCGTACACCACTGCACTCTTTGTTGTACAAGTCACAAAACTGTCAAGCTGGACTACATCTCTCCCTGCTTATTCAGTTTTAATTTTTCCACTATGGCCTGTGTGTAAAGTACAGGTGCCTTGACTGCAATCAATCTTATTCCTACCCCGACCCAGGTGAATGATGCTCTTTAAAAGACAGATGCAAGTGTGTATGAAGAACTTTCTTTCTGAACAGCAAGTCCATAAAAGGTAATATGAGGAGGTGCAGCAATGTTTTGTTTTTTTCATCCTGGTCTTAGTGAGCTGGAAGGTTCTGGCAGTCAGCTCACATACATTTTTCCTCAACAGTGTTTACAGCTGAACCGACAGACACAAGTGGCTGTGCTTTGGAGGCTTTATGATGAAATTGGGAAAAGAGATAGAGATGATGCAGAATAAAAAAGATACACTAGGGTAAAAACACTACAACGTCAGTTGTGTTCAATACCATCCTGACATCCAAAGAAAAAAAGAGGAGGTTGCTCTCTAAATGTGTTGGATTATCTAATGATGTTTTTGAGGTATATTTCCAAGAAGCTATGCATTTTCTGACAACATAACAGACATAAACATATGCAGGTTTATGTTCATTACTTAAGACCATATAAATGGCCTAGCTGTGTTCTAAATTAAACAATCTAATAGTCAAAAACAGCTAAAAAGGGAATAAAGCCAATAGCATCTACCGTTTGTATCCTCCTTGAGAAAAGTTCCCTTTGTCTCATCACAGTAACATGAAAACGGTTGGGGCATAGAGTAAATTAGGATACTGTCAGACTGCAATGAAAAACATTTAGTCAACATAGGTACTGTAATCACACTGCAGTAAATAAATGCCAGGTGGGTGTCAGTAAAAGTCAGACTATAAAATGATTTCCCACCGTGGTCAGAAAGCACAGGGGAGACACTGTTTCTCACTACGCCTTTAGAGTCGCTCTACCACACACTCCCCACGCACGTGTGTGCGTGGCCCTGCTATTTTCCCCAAAGAGATCCTCCTGGCTCTACTGTGGAGTCAGGTTACAGCCTGTTTCTACATAGCCATTACTAAGGACATAATGAATTAACAATTAACAACTTTTATGCCTTTCTGTCACATCTACTGCAGTCAGATTCGCTGTGCTCCCTCGGAAGGAATTGCTGCACATGGGTTGGCACTTGTAATGACATTTTGAACATGTTTAGAGTCTAAAAACATGTTTAAAACTTGCCCTGTTTAAGCCTGTTTGGTGCCAACTCTAGCAGGGGGATAACACGGTGTATGCAGCACCGATTGTTTTTGATTTTCTTGCTGACAACACTTGACATTTCCAAACAGAGAAACGTATTAAAATCAACCGGAAATCAACGACATTATATTACCACGTGGGTTCAGGAACACCTTGAAAAACCATTGTCAGTTAACAAAGTTCATTGCTACATCTACAAGTGCAACTTAAAACTCTACCATGCAAAGTGAAAGCCATACTGTATATCAACAACACCTAACCCAGAAATGGCACCTGCTTCTCCGGACCCAAGCTCATCTGAGATGGACTGACGCAAAGTGGAAAAGTGTGCTGTCTGTTGAGTAAACATTTCAAATTGTTTTTGGAAACCTTTTACGCCATGTCCTCCGGTCCAAAAAGGAAAAGAATCACCCAGACTGTTATGCTGATGTTGCAGGAGCTTTTGTAAAAGAAAAAAATTAAAAATCACCTTAAAAAGATAAGGTGATGCAAGACAGTTGTAAACATGCACCTGTCCCCACTTTTTTAGACTGTGCTGCAGGCATCAAATTCCAAATGAGTGAATATTTGCAAAAAAAAAAAGTTTAAACATTAAATTTATTGTCTTTGTAGTGTATTTTTACTTATTTATTTTTTTATTTAACCTTTATTTAACCAGGAAGTCCCTTGAGATTCATTTAAAGAATATAGGTTGAAAAAGATTTGCAGATCATTGTATTCTGTTTTAATTTACATTTCAAACAAAATCCCGACTTGATTGGAATGGGGGTGTGTAAATGACAACCTCTGACCGAGTGACAACTAAGATCTGAAGAAACTGGAAAACTAGAAAATATTTTGCTGTCAAGAAAATAAAATATTGGACTGGTAGAAAACTTGCACTCTGTTATTCAGACCTAGAAGACCGCAGTCATAGGATTAGTACATTTCCAATGCATACAATTCTGAAGTACACCAATCATTATACTCAGACAAACCTCAGGATCTCTGCAGGCACATTTATAAAAGTTGTCCTTGTTAAATGTCAGAACAACCAAATATTTTGTTTAATAAAAGACAAGAGGTATTGTGTTGCACTGCTGCATTTGATTTGAATCATGCTGCATTAACGGTTTAAATCCACTAAATGTAATCCTAATTATACATATGGGTCTTCAAATAGTGCTGAGAAATCCACACTGATCAAAGACATAAAGCTGTCACTGAAAGTGAAATGTTGTACCGGACTTCCAGATCAATGTCCTTCTGTCTCCCTGTGACCCGAATTCACTCCCACATTTGGCTCGACGCCCTCCTCACATCGGGCGATGATGAATTGGGAAGAAAAAAAATTAATTTGCAGTTTCACAAAAGTGAGGAGGGGCGGCCACGCAGAGAGGCCGATACAGAAGGCCTCAATGAGCAAGCACAAAGGCAGCGATGCCAATCACGGGACCAAGTGCAGCGTCGTACCAGCATTCTTTCTACGGTGCTAGAATAAGACAACAAAGGGGCACAATGTCCCTATTCATCACCAGTACAGTATGCTAATAATGTAGATGGGATGCATTCTCACCCCCTCCCCTGGCAGAGAGGGAGGATCAAAGAGGTCATTCAAAAAAAACATTATCAAAAGTAAAGACCTGACCTGCAATGCAATGATTGATGGGAGTGACTAGTGAAGCAATTAGACCTGCACTTGTTTAATTACACTGTTATTTGTGTATGTAACTTGGCATGTCTAAAGCATGTTGGGGTGAGCAAAATACCTTTCCAACTCAGGGCTAAGTGCTAGTCAAATACTCATACTCTACTTTAAAGTGGAATTGTATCATGATGCTACTGTGTTATTGTTCTACAAAGCTCAGCTGTCCAAGCAAAGTATCATTATAGAAGCTAGCCATGCTAGCAGCTCTGTAAGGTTGTATGTGCTTTGAACTAGATGCTAGGTCAGCAACGCTAACCATGTATGTATGTATGTATGTATGTATAATAATAATGCATACTTTATTAATCCCGTTAATTGCGTTTTCACACACATGCTCAGGTCCTACACATGCACTAAATGGAGAGATGTCAGAGGGAGGGAACTGCCTATAGAAAGGCACCCCGAGCCGTTGGGGCTTCGGCGACTTGCTCAAGAGCACTTTGGCAGCGCCCAGGAGGTGAATTGGCACCTCTCCAGCTACCAGTCCACCACCATACTTTGGTCCACAGGGACTTGAACCTCCAGTTCCCAACCCCAGACTGAGCTACTGCCCACCCTACCCAGAACCTAGTTTGCGAGGCTGTTCATTAGTCTTAACCAGAGCAAAGTTAAAGAGGACCCTCCAACATCGCCCAGCACTTTTCCTTTCATTTTAACTAAACTGTGTCCAACCCAAAAGCTAATATCCGTAGATATCTACAGTATATGTACTTAACATTTGGTTTTAGCTTTCATTTATTGTAATCTCTATAACAAAGCAAACACTGTAAAAGAAATCCACAACAAAGTCCTTATCAGATGTACTTGTTTCAAGTGGCACTGCACATTTGAAAGGACAAAACTGCCGACCATAAAAGCTGAACCTAGTTTGCAAGGCTGTTTATTAGTCTTAACCAGAGCAAAGTTAAAAAGGACCCTCCAACATCGCCGAGCGCTTCATTTTATTTTATCTAAACTGTGTCCGACCCAAAAGCTAATATCCGTAGATATCTACAGTATATTTACTTAACATTTGGTTTTAGCTTTCATTTATTGTAATCTCTATAACAAAGCAAACACTGCAAAAGAAATCCACAACAAAGTCCTTATCAAATGTACTTGTTTTAAGCAGCACTGCACTTGCATCAATACAATTATATTTTGTAAATATCTAGTCGTGAGGCCAAAACCATGTTTGAATGCATGGTGTTTGTCCAGATCACAAGTGACAAAAGGGCAAGGTGAAAGAGCCCCAGGTTCACTGTGAACTTAGCAGCTATTTTCATGGAAACAGTGTTTGCATTTCTTGTGTTTACATGATCTGTGGCTTGTCATGGCCAGGGACTCCCTGCAACCAAGGCCAACAGTATTACACTCACAGAGTGCCATTATAAACCCCAGTGTAAACACTTCAAGATTCTGCTGACAGCAAGCGAAGTCAGCATGTTCAGAGATAAAGTTTTGTTTTGTGACAGGCGTGTGTCACTTAAAATGCACAGAGAATACTCAGTGGACCAGTCAGCTAAGAGTCAAGCTTTCTATGAAGACGGTTAGAATGACGCATGAATAGACACCAGGAACCACTACGAAGCACAACGTCTGCAGATCTCCGATGCTTAGAAGATGGATTTGACCCTAATTAGAGGAGACAGTGATATATCATAACCTTGCTTGTAAAACCTCAAACATAGGAAGTGAAACCACTGAGCCAAGGTCTTCCTGTTAATTAGAAAGAGAGGCACTGACATTGTAACATGAATTTACTAAACATGTGAATGTTTGCCTTGTACCTACAGTAAGAGTCAGGTACAGCGGTCATGTGACGTGGTCATGGTCTGGTGAATAAATAACCCAGTTAAGCTGACCACAAGACATGTTCCAGAGGCAGTTATCTGTTAAATTGCTTAGCGGCTGTTTCAGCAAATAGCTTGATTAAATATTCCGAATGCAGGTGCAGAACAGTTTGTCTGCCTTCTTACAAACAGTGACTTCAAGCGTCATAAATAAAACCAAAAACAGAGGTGTATTTACCAGAAAAACTGGCCTATTTTTCTGGAATAAAAGGAAGTGAAACTGATAAAAAAGTGAAGGGTCAGTCAACCAACATGAACGCTTAGTTATCAATTCATTATTACTCCTAGCTATAACTCATGTAGTCAAATACAACAGTCATGCAATAAATCCTACATTTATAAAGGTTATATTTTCAGCTTCTGTTGAATCTGTTAGGTGTTGATTTAACAGATCATTTTGGAAGTGTTGTTGAACACCTAGCATATACGGCGATATTCTGACAATTGTTGCCCAGCCCATTTATATCAATGTGACTAGGCTAGATAACAGACACACATCTCTTCCTAAAGGCAATGCAGTAAAACAGCCCTGCAAACTACATCCTCCAAATTGATCACAAAGTTGACTCAGTACCTCTCCAAAACAGTTTCAACAAAAACGTATTATAACCTTCATAATGATGTGTTGCAGAACTGTTGTGTGAGACTGCATTAGTTATAGTAAGGTGTACCTAATAAACCGCCAACTGAGTGCAAATGAAAAGGAATGACGTCTGTGAGGGGGAAAAAAAATAAGTACTATACATTCTAAAACTTAAAACCATATGCAAAACAACAACAGTTAGTAAGCACACATTTCCCAAACTTACAGGCCCTGACGTGGAACCCCAAACGATAAGCGTTAGCGGAGAAAAGGGCGACATGCTCACAGATGCATCCTGTTCCTACATGTCATTTCTATGTTCCTCTTGGAGACAGCAGCAGATAGAGCTCAAGAGAAACCACAGAGGCTAAGGGGGAGTGGAGGGAAATGACTATGTTCCTACTCAATGTAGGAACTGTCTAGCTTTGCAGACAAAAGTCTGATTTGGAATATATTTGGGCAAGATGGTGTTTTGAACAAAGATACCAGATCATTCAAACACGTTTTCATCAGTTTCTCTTCTACAGAGAACTATAGCTGTGTGTTTGGCTCTGAGTGAATCTCATGCTTAAACTGGCACAGCTGTCAAATAACAGTTAAACACCAGTCATAAGTGGCCCAGAGCCACACACTGTCCAGCAGCTGGTCTGATCAGCATACTGATGAACCTCCCTAGATGTCCTTTGTGAAAAGATGGAGAGGATACTAAATGGCACAATTTGCCTTATCTGGTACAATCAAGAAGACAGGAAGAAATAGAGCAATATGAGCATCAGTTTAAACTGTGGTTTTGCCTTGTCTGATTTTAGCACACACAACTTTTCGATGAGGAAGAACTGCTATCATGACAGCCTGGGTTTCACTTTACACATTTAAAACACCACGTTATGGCAGACTTCTGCAGTTGGTTCAAATTTTGCAAACAATCTGCAATGTGCATCATTTAGGCATATTACTGACGTCATTGACTGTGCATCAGAGTTTAAATGTCATTGTTCTCATGTGGACCAAAATAAATAATAGATTGCACTAAATGAATAACACTAGAAATTTTAAATACAATCTTGTAAACATGCCTGGTGTTTTCTGGGCCACAATGGCAGGTAAATCCCAAAATGAACCTTCACACGGCAGTTTTCTAGCATAGTAGGTCTTTAAAAAGAACAGGACTTCCAAATAATGGTTACCTGCCAAGTGGTTCCGGCCACAAACCCCACAAACCTCAGTGAAGAATTAGCAGCAGTTGGTTGGTGGTTGGAGGTCCTGTTGCATGATGGGACCCACCATTGACAGAATAAGGAAAGTTCTCAGCTCCCTATACTAAAGCACCCTCAAGCTACATATGCAAGTGTGTATTAACATCATGAATTGCAAGTGAAGCAGTGGAAGCAATTCATTGATGTACTATGGTTACTGTCAGAGTAAGCTTTTTCTGTTCTTGCCTTTTCTGGAGTTTTTTTTTTATTTGAGTTAAGTTTCATTTGAAAAATCACATCCATTTGAGTGCATATGCTGTGTCCACCCATAAAATAAAATGGGTAACTTATATTTCTGTACTGAATCACTAAAGAAAAGACTAAATTTGGTTCAACTTAATGCACCTTTTCTAATGTATTACTTAGACCTGGATTCTATCCTTTCTGCTTTTTGATGCAGTAAAATATCACATCACATGTTTTTGCTTCTGATAAGCATTATGTCTCACTCTGAATAAGCCTCTAAATGACTATTTACTTGAACAGAATTTACAGCTAGCACTTTTACTCCAACCCAATGAAGGAGCAACATTTTGCTTTTGGTGTCTGACTTCAACGTGCTGTCAATTTCTAAATGCAGCACACACTGTAAGTCAAATGAAATATACAACTATATGATTAACTGTGCAGCCCAGGCATGCACAGACACCCGGCTCTTACCTTGGAACAGAATGATGAGCAAAGGTCACAATGTAACCGTGTGCTCTAGCAAAACCAGTCACAGCCACTTCACATGATTATATGATGACACAGACTCATGACTGCTTGCAGGAAGGGTTGCGTGTGTGTGTGTGTGTGTGTGTGTGTGTTTTTATTTCATTTTTATGAGCCAGTGAGCTCAGGTTTGCAGTTTGACTCAACAGCATCTTTACAGTGCTGAGTTACTCGAGTAGACACAGTAACTAAACCTCTAGTTTATTGTAATACATTTGTGAATATTGATTTGATTTTATTATTTTGACTAGTCTTTTCCAGTAATAGCATACAAACAAGAGCATACAAATATGACTTTCCTGTGAAGAAAAGACCCTGTGATGTTTTTAATGAATACACTGATAGCACTAAACCATTTGTAAAAGATCAGCTGTTTTGAGAAACCTTTTTTTTGATTCCGCACTTCCTCGTTCTCTGCCTGTACATTGTGGAATCTCTCACTTCAACAGATTTGAATACAGGGTTTTGTGCCATTAAGGAAATGTCTTAAGTTTCCAAGAAAAAACTGTTGACATCTTCAGGAGCTGTATTAGGTAGGCAAAGCCATTGCATAAGACATCCTTTATGTGTTTATCCAGCAAGCACTGTTGTTACTTGTTTTAAAATGGTATGCAATCTAATCAAATTAGCTTCGGTTAACACAAAACTGTAGGGTCTCTCTGCCAGTCTATGGAGAACTTAGTCTGTTCATTTTAACAGCTGCAAAGAGAGTACAACTTTTCATATTTCCATTAAAAAGGTCCTCATGCGACAAAAGCAAACTGCAAAAGAACTTGCGTTAACATGTTTAAGTGTTTTTTAATGGTAGGATCTTTACATGCTGTATGTTGACACAAGAGGCTTGAACCCTGGGGCAACCACCCCCCAATGGAGAAGCCAGATGTAAACTACAGCTGTATGGGGAAAAGTTACTTTTTAAATCCAGATATGGACCAAATCCCTGGTGCCAAACTTTAAATACCAAAGCGTTCATTGCCTGAGAAGATAAGAGAGACCTATTTCAATAACTCTGCATGTAATTTCTAGGGGGGGGGGATAAGCAGATGTGCAGATGTTTAGTGGGGGAAACTCAACTTTTACTGGGGAGTGTAAACGAATTACCAACCCATAAAAGGAACAAAGCTGGAGGAGTTGCTTCACTGCTGTGTCTGTGTGTCAGTTCTCTCCAAACAGAAGATGACGGGTGTGTCCCAGAACATATTGTGTTGCTTAATGTGAAAACATTTTAACTTAACGAACACTGTAATGCAAATCTTCTACTGTACATACCCTCTGCAATAAGCTCGTCCACGGTGACTTGATAGCGGCCGACGGCAAACACTTTCCCGAAGTAGCTGCTGACTCCGGAGCTGGAGCCGGACGCCCCTCCGAGCCCACCGCTCTCGGACTTTGGCATTCTGGAAAACTTCTTCATCCTTTACTTTCTCTGTCAGTCCGACCACCAAATGCAACCCCTATTTTGTTCCTCGACTAACCACACAGTCCAATTTAACTAGGTTGTGTCCGACGTCCCTATCTACTTATATGTAGTTTTTTCTTCTCCTGCATGCTCCGCGTCTGGTTCTTCTGGAGGGACTATTAGATGTCGGGTGATACGACATGAAAGTACAGTTCATATACGGGCGTCACGGTCGTATGAAACAACCACGTCGGTTTCCAAAAGCTAGCACCGGTGACAGTATCCACTCAAGATTGTCCAAAAAAAACACTATATGTTCGTTAGCTAATGTGTCACATTGCTGTAGCTGGCTGCAACCGTTGCTAGCATAAACTCAGCGGTGTGCAGTCAGGACGCTCCGCCAACAATGAGAAGAGGGCAGGGGAGCGGCACAACAATGCAGTTGGCACCGGTGTTGATAACACCTCCCGGGAATATATCCAGCCTTCCAAAATTAGCCAAGGCGCCGTTATCTTCACACACCGCGACTTGTTCACTTCACTCGGGCGAAGAGGCTAACGTTAGTTAGCTCACTAGCTGCGGGAATTAGCGGCTAACGTGCTTCGCTAGCAGCTACAGCGATTCCTCCACAAGCCGAGCCACCCCGAGTGCAAGTGGGCTAACAAAGTAGGCGGCCAAGAACCTCACACGCTCTCTTTAGAATTCCTCCCTGCGAAGACGTTTTCATGAGGTACACCTGTGTCATCTCCATTCACCTCAGTGTCAATTTCAGTGGAGCTTCGCTTACGTTAAACTTCTCGTGACTCCCCAACGGTAGGCTACAAAATAAGTGGGTGGTTTGTTATTTACCCAATAAGAGTCACAACCTAACCTGGCGTGGCCCCGCCCCTCCTATTGTTATGATTGGTGTAGCTAGCTAAGTGAAGAAAGTATGGAAGCTCATTATTGTCAAAAAAAAGAGAAAAATGGATGAATGAAGTTCTGCACAAATCAAATCCAAATTATGAGATATGTCAAAATAATGAGATAGTATACCTTTGTTAATACAGACTATGCCAAGTTTATGTTCGCATCCTTGGGATTTGAACACAATAGTCTTAAATCTCTGTGTTCTTCTTCAGTCAGTGTTCTTGCTCAAAACACCTGTAAACCTGTTGTGATAAAATAACAGAAAACATTGTAACATACATCCACTTTACCTGTAAAATAAAATATACATTTCTATTGTTTGTTTTATTGACATGTAAATAGTATCAGTCAAATATTAACCCAAATACACTGTAATCCCACCTGTTACATTCATAATTCCATATTTATTCCAGCGCCCTTTGCACTCTCCACCCTTGCACTATTGTCTTACTGTCTACAAAGGTCATTGTTGTTTTTTGGTTTTATTTATGTACATACTTTTATATATAATTATATCTGTATATAGTAGTCAAATGATCATGTCCTACCTTTGTCCAGCTTTGTTGTCCTTGTTTTTAGCTGTATGTCTATTTCTGTGTATGGACATAGGGAGAATGGCTGTTCTCCCCGGGATGACGATGGACACTGAGGAGCTGGGCTGCTAGTGACCAAGATGACTAAATCGGTCTCACTCTGACAAATAGATTACATATTCAAAAATCTAAATGGATGATTTTTCCCCAAATTACTTGTCATCCCCAAGTCCGTACAAAACAGCTCCCGAAGCATCCAAGACAAAACCGGCAGAGCAAGAACTGATGATGAAACACAAATCTACATTTATTCTGAAGTCCTTATTGCAATGTTATAACATTTTGATAAACATTTTCCATTTCTTGTAATGTGCTTCCATAAGAGGCACCCAGACTATACTCATCTATTAAGTGGTGGCGTGAATGAGGAAGCGGGGCAAACAACATGCTGGAAAGAATGCAGTGCATTGAGAAATAAACAAACCTCAGGCTACACTAGAGTAATGTGTTACATTTATCATCTTGTTTGATTCTTATGTCTTTGTTCTGCCTGTTAAACATTTCTGGTCTATTATTTCCTCAGTACTACTACCTCACCACACTCCCTTTGACTTTAATGATCATCCACAGTGGAAAAAACAATGTCATTTTTCACCAGACACTGACAATGAGGAAGTATGACAGCTGCCTCTGGGAACTGCCGGCTTTATGAACAAAGGCATGTATGTGTGTTGGCTGGAGAATCCACCTCATAATGCTACACACTTTCATTCCTTTGTGGTCCGATTCAAGTGCAACATCACCCAAAGTTGCCTCTGTCGTCATTCAGCCTACTAGAGATTAAAAGAAAATATCTACTTCTTCTAAGTAACTGGTCACAATTACCACATTCAGGTCAGTGGTTATGGGGGGAGCACATGGCTGAGATAGGGATTACATAAGAGATGAGGAGGAGCAGAGTAGGATCAACCCCCTGTCTGGACACATCCTGTTTCTGGAGGGGGGGAGGATCTTTCCTCTCTTACACGCTGATTGTTGTCTGGCTGCATGTGAGGTATATGCTGCCACCTGTTGGTGTTAATACACATAAAACGTACAGTACAGGTAGATCATCATTCAGCAAGTAGATGCATTAACAAAAATCCATTCTGCTGGAGTGTCTTTGTGCAGAAATTTGCACCAGTTTTAAGACTGACCTCTGATCTCTTTGACAATAAGGGCGCTGCTAAGGGGAGTCTCCCAATTGGTGTCAGCTTCTCTATGAGTTATTGGCTGAAGTCAACTGACCTAAAACTTCTTTGTTTGGCTGCTACTGTTAGAGGTCACCACAGCAGTTCCTCTGTTTTCATCTTTTCCTGTTCTACTGTCACGCCAACCACCCGAATGTCCTCCCTCCCCTCTTTAACTTCCTCTTTGGCCTTCCACTTTTCCTCTTGCCTAACATCTCCATCTTCAGCATTCTTTACCCGATACACCCTGCATTTCTCCTTTGCACAAGTCCACACCATATCAATCTTGCCTCTCTCTTGCTTTATCCCCAAACTGTCTGACATGCGCTGTCCCTCTAATACAGTACACCCATTCCTAAACCTGTCTATCCTCTTGTCAATTTGTCAAAAAATTTAAACTCATCCACCTTTGCCACCTCTGACCTAAAAACGTCAGATGAAATATGATTTGGTCAAGTTTACCAGACCTGGTAAGGAAGTTTGTCTTGGACACATGTCTCACATGGCAAATATAACAAAAACTACTTAGGCAAACAAGCCATTTGCTACAATTTCTTAAACCAGTTGTTCCTAACTTGTACAGTAGGTCCAAAGCCCAAAAGGCATCTCAAGATGACTCTATGGGGTCACAAAGCTCTTACACAAAATTATGTGTATTTTTAAAATTTTAAAATGTCATCTGAGTCTTGGTGGACGTTATGGAACAATTGGCTAGGTGACACAGTCATACAATCACAGCAATTACAAGGGATTTTGCAGCTTCATAGAAATGTAAAAGGGAAATTTAAGGGAGAAATTGACTGTATAAGGTGTTGATGAAATTCTTTTGTCCTCAATAAACCCCAAGGAAGACTGTGGAGCTGGTCTATGCTGTATTTCTGAATGGAACTCTTCACATGGGAAGAATATAATTGGGGAAATTTCACAGACAACACTACATTTCCTGGATTTGTGTCAGAGGGGATAAAAGCTCTGCCCTTGAATTCTGGTCAGTTACACTTTACACTTGGCATCACACACCAGTTTGGAGTCTGAAGCACAGCAAGCGCGGACGAACTTGGCCTACATCTCTTATACTTTTCCCCTGTGTGTCATTTTCTTCGCTGGAGCGCCACTGTGAGAGCACACATTGTCACAGAAGATACCGTCACAAATTACAGGCTTCATGCTGTCTGATACAAAGAGCTACAGTAATGCAAAAACACAAGTCTTTACTAGTATGATAACAAAGCTATCAGTCTATGTAGGGATGTCTGAGGGAATGTGATTACTGCATGAGAAAAATGCACAAGGTCATTAAAAGCTCAGTATAGAATTAACATAAAACACAACAGTCCCCCTATTGACCCTATTTAATGGGACAATGCTGCACATTATTTAGGCCAAAAATCATGAGAAACATTTTTATCTGCATGAATAATTGCTTATTGGGAAGTGAAAACATTTAGCATTTTTTTTAACAGTATGCCTAAATAGGTCACACACCATGGCTCGTGAAAACAGTGTTTATAAATATGTTGTGTGCTGATTACATCCTGTTTTACTGTCATACTGCACACACAAACACACACACACGCACACACACAGTGGATGTGAAGCTGTCAGAATATGAAGAAGTAAAAATGTAGGCCTGCAGCCTCTCTTCCTGTTTTCCTTCAGTTCAGATAAAGAGGGAGGTGCAGGGGGTTGTTGGGGGGAGCAGAGTGATTACTTCGGCTTTAATGAAGTAAATTGCTTTGCCTTCAGGCTCTCATCTACCTCAATAGTTTTTGAGTGTATCAGGCCTGAGTTTAAGTGTCGGCTCTCTGCAGGACTAAAAGGCATAAAGACATGAAGTGCCCCAGAAAGACGCTGAATAGATTTCATTTGGCGGGGGTGAGAGACTCTAGCTGATGTTTTTTAACAGCATAAATAAAATATACGGAAATTGATGAAACATTATATTGCCTCTCAGAGGGTTCATGTCCAGGCAGAACGTAACTTAATGAATGCTTTAATATCCACCAGGTTAGATTAATGTATTGGTCTGTAATGGGTTTTTGCAGCTCATTCAGAAAGCTGCTGTTAATAGTCCTAACAAAGTCCTGCTGCTTGTCTATCACTCAATGGCTTTCTACCCAAATAAATCTCTGATTGTCATTTACTACATGAACCCAGCCTCAGTTGTAGTAGAGGGTGAACCCACAGTGCAAACTAAACATGAAGAGGCATCATTTAGTTACTGAGCACCACAGAGCATGAACAAACCTCCAGATTATATAAAACCACCTTTAAATCCAGGTTAAAAACTTGGTTACACTTACTTGAAGGTATCTACATAAGAGTGACATGACACTGTAATGAACGTGTCATAAACACAAACAAGTCATAAACGTTGACATAACGGTTCTTTTAGTAAGTGTCATTCGGTTTTGTCATGACAAGTTATGGTTATGGTTATGGTTATGGTTAGGGTTGTGTCATCTGTTCATGACAGCGTCATGTCACTCTTATGTACAGTAGATACCGTCAAGTAAAGTGTTACCAAAACTTCCAAAACTTTAATGTCTCTACTGAACCTTAAACACACTTATTGTGAACCCTCAGCATCTTGTATTGTATGCAAGAATTTCTTCTAGTCTGCCACTATTAAAGGAGTGAAAATCCAATAAGAAGTTTTGACCTGATGGGGAAGCTAGGGGAAAACACAAAAGGCACAAAAGCATAAAAACATACATAACTCCAAATGGAAGTTAATCATTTAATCATCCCAGGATACAGTATGCTCTCGACAGGCGTTCCCATTTTGCCAAACAAGTACCTGTATTTACTTTCATTTGCCTGAAAGGAACCAGATATTGTTTTATGTCATTGCTTTTTTTTTTGGAGCAGATGTCAAAGTTTTTAAAAAACTTTTCTCTTTTAGATTTACAAAGAGGAAAACGAGCTGTGTTTGGTTCTACCTGAGACACCCCTCAGGCTGCTGTCATTCTGCTCCACTTTCCCAATAGCAGACCCTTTCTATTGAATTCTCACATTTCCTGCACATATATAAATTATACTATTAGTACTAATTACTAAGGGTCAGGAAGGGAAGTTACAAAAATAAAATAAATAATATTTAATGACTGAGCTATGGAAAAGGGGCAGGATTAAATAAGTGTATACTTCTTCCTACTCCTTTTCAGACATGTCTATGTTGGTTAATGTTTCTAATTGTTTATTGAATGTTTTGCGTATTTAACTTATTTGTACATTTCTTTGATGTTTTCTTTGGTTTATTTTTGATATGTCTGTAATAAATTTCTTCTTCATTTATACCTTTGAATCCACTGTTTGGTTCGGGGGTTTCAATCGTCAGATGAGCCTGAATTACTGTAGCTCTGTGTGCATCTGCACAGTAAGAGCTACAGTAATTTAGGGTCCATTCTCTCTCTTCACAAGGCCCATCATTAATCACAAGGCAACTGCAAATAAGTAGTATTGATTTTTTAAAGAAACTGTTCTTCCGTAATGGATCAATTGAGCCCGTTTTTAGTATTGTGCATTGTTTTCCATTTGCAATTCTAAGGAATTATAACAGCACCGAGGTCATCATCATCCATTATTTCATTCCTATTATAGATTATTTAGTTGAATCTACTGTCAGGAAACAGCTCGGACCTTTGACCTAAGAACCTTTACCTGTTTTCTATGTGCTTACAATGCATTCAGTCTTCTAATAAGATCTGTGTTCTACGGAGAGCGCAGAGGCCCAGAGTGCATTCAGCCTGTGTTCCCCTCCCAAGTCAGCCCCAACGGATTAACATATAAGAGACTGAGAAATGAACACAGCGTTCTAATGGACAATTGTTGATTCTTTCTGAAAACAACGGATGTCATCTGAGTCCATCAAGAAAAAATCAGATGCAGTGGTGGGAAGTAATGTTTTTTTTCAACGCCATATTATGATCCAGGAATTGATGAAACATTATATTGCCTCTCAGAGGGTTCATGTCCAGACAGAACATAACTTAATAAATGCTTTAATATCCAGCAGGTTAGATTAATGTATTGGTCTGTAATGGGTTTTTGCAGCTCATTCAGAAAGCTGCTGCTAATAGTCTTGCTGATAACAAAGTCCTGCTGCTTGTCTATCGCTCAATGGCTTTCAACCCAAATAAATCTCTGATTGTCATTTATTACATGAACCCAGCCTCTAAGGTCATCAGTAGTAGTAGAGGGCGCTCCCATATTTTGTTTTACATCTCCTATCATGATTAAATGAAGCAAACACTTCCGTTATTTTCCATTATCCATGGCCACTGTAATCCCCCTAAAGCCCCCTGGGGTCTGTAGACCTGCAGACATTTACAAGCTGCTGCTGAGTCAGTGCTGCTCCCTGCTGGTGACTTTGTTGGACTACCAGACTTAGTGTGTTGGCGAGTAAAGACAATTCTAAAAACAAACAATTTCACCAGCTGTTTATGGGGATTTTTTTTTATTGTTCTTTTGGAATTTACAGATTAAATTTGTCTTATTACTTACAGGACTACAACAGCCACATTACTGTATGTTAACGAGTGAATTACTTGATTTCTAATAATATCTTCTCTCTACTATAATAATAGTAATATCTTCTATCTACTAATTATAGGGAACCACATGAATTTAAACCGTCCTAAATATTAATGAACTATTTTATTTATGGAATTCAAAGGTTCAGCGGACCTGCTGTGCACTTTCTACATTATGCAAGCAAGTAATCAAACTATATAATTAAAATGACTGTCACTACTACAAAAGTATGTAGCTATTTGTAGTAAACTTCAGAGGAAATATTAAATTATTCAAAAATGCAGGACACAGTAAATAGTCTCTTAATGTTGTTTTATGTGAACAACTAAAAACCATTTGATGAATGATAAATCTACCAAATAAAGCATTCAAGTCATTAATTAATGATTCTTTTTATTGATGTATTTATTAATTTGTTGCTTTTAGCCTAAATTATAACAATTTACCCAATCAGAAAGTCATAAAAAAATCTTCAATATTTTAAGAATTACTCACAGGCAGAAGAAAATTAACTAAAAAACAACAACATGTCGATGTTAGTCATCTCCTCCACAAATTTGAAGCAGAGTCTTTTCATAATCCCCTCCGCAATCAGACTGAAACAAAACAGAATTTTATATTAAAACTTCAACCGACGTTTTCATTTATAAAAAAAATCAATCTTTGATGGAGTGCATGCTTGTCCAGAAGACTGTCCTTTCATGATTTCACATGAAGTCTGTCTTTCAAAGCTGTCTGTAAAACAAGTTATTAGGTAGTAGTTTGGATTCGAAAGTAAATTGGAAGTATCAGAGAACGACAGCGTGAGTTCAAGAGCAGGCAGATTTCTTCCCGTTAATCGGCTCATCCACAGATGGCGTTCACACACTCCCCATAGCTGTCCGACAGATCTGACTGGAGGACACAGCAACACAAGCCAGGAGAAAAGCGTCTTCCAATCACACTAACCAGCAGTGTTGGAATCTAACTAAGCACATTTACTTAAGTACAATTTTGAAGTACTTCTGTTAATTACTTGGGCATTTTTATGCTACTTTATTTTTGCTATTTATTTTATTTGCTTGAAGGTAATCTGGCTTAATGGAGGTACAATGCTGGGACAGAGCCTGACATCTGGTAAGTGAAAGACACGCCGGATGTCACTCCCCTCTTGCCCAGGACGGTTGTTATTGGTTTAAAGAAATACAAACAAGCCAGAACGTTTTTTTCCCCTATCCCAGAATAGATAGGTCGGTTGCCAGACCACGCTCCAGCGCTGTGGCAATAGGTATGGAAATGCAAGATGAGCTTGAAAGTGACGCCACAGCCTCTGGGAAAGATCTGTGTGACTAAAACTCCAATAATCCCTCCAAATGATGGTTTCTTGTCAGAGAGGCTGAGCTAACGTAACTGACCAGCTACAGCTGTAATTGGCTGGATGTGGGCTGTAATTTACCACCTTGGACATATTATAGCTGTCTTTTTATTTGCCTCTTGGGCTGCAACAGGAGGGTGGTGTCTGTCTTTTAAATCTCTAAATATTTTGTTTGAGAACTAGCGTCCCAAATCCCCCTGTGCAGCCACAAGATGCAAAAAAAAAGGCCAATAGAAAACATCAGAGGAACCTTATCCATATGCGGCGCTCAAAAGACATATACCTCACCAATAAATATGTTTTTGAGTGTTTACTAAACTGTTAAAGTCTCATTAAAGATGTTCTGCCAAATAAAACCTTTTTTACTTTTTTGAAATATGTTAGGTCCATATGTGTTTGTGTTAAGTCGTGAATGTGAAAATGAACTGCTACCTCCTCTGTCAGCTCTAGCCACTGAAAATAAATAAGAGGAGAAATCAGGCCAATTACAACAGCTGGTCAGTCTGACGTCATGTTGACTGAGCTCATTACTATTCATGAGCTCGCCCAGTTGCGCTGGGTAAAGGATACTGAAAGCCAGGCTCTCATTGGATAGCTGTTAGCCAATCAGAGTCAAGCAGCTTAGCTCGTTGAATATTAATGAGAACTGGCACAAATCGAGCTGAGTCTTCCAGCAGGCTTTCTCTACCACGCTAGAAAGGCTTGAAACAAGGTAACCAAGGCATTTTTTCCACAAAAAAATGTTACAGAGTCCATGTAAGAACTTCAGACATCACCACTAAGTAATGAAATACATGTGGCAGGGCACCTTTAAATGTTATTCCAAATGTTAGTAACATATTTGTTGTGTGTAAAATGAAGAGGCCTCTTTCCATTTTCCAACAGCCCTAGTTATCTAGCAGACCATTTTGTCTCAGTGCAGTCTGCTATACAAATATACATGTATATATACATTCGGCTTCACAGATATCAAGTGGCTTGCCAAATAAAATCAAGCTGTTGTCAGTTGCAGTCTGTGAGATCATCCTTTAAACTCTGATGACTCATGAAAACGTAAATCAACAGAGGCCAGAACCAAGCAGATTAGGCACATTCGCTGATCACACTCAATTTGGAGTGAATTAATGTTGCTGTACTGTAGACAAAACCCATGCAAGGATCCTATTAATGAAATGTACTGGGATGAAGCTAGTGAAACTCGTTATATTAATACTACATATACACTAAATATAGAAACTTTCATTCAAACGTTGATAAAAGTAGTTTCTCACCTTGATGGCAGAGTGCAATGAGTATTTGTAGAGTTTCTTGAACTCGGCTCTGATGTCCATCAGATCAATCTCGGACCGGCTCACCATGATCCGGGTCAGAGTCTGCTCGTCTGTTCCACCACCCTGATTACAAACACACACACACACACACACACACACACACACACACACACACACACACACAGTATAGTAAATAAATCAGTAAAAGTTTGACTGACATTACTTTTGGTGCACAACAAAAAAGAGATCACCTAACATCAGTTTGATATTTTCTAGATTGCATACACACAACAAAAACAATTGAAAATTGAAAACGCATATTTCTCATTTAGCAAATTAACCCAAGATGATTAGTATGTAATACATACTGTAGTATGTATTTGCAAAACATGTAATGTATTTTTTGAGATGACTGTTGATCAGGAACTTTAAGTAGCTTTAAATGTCCAAATAATTCCTTTTGTGATTTCAGCCGTAGTAATTCAGCCATCAGACAGTAAATGGTGGGGTATCTATACATCTAAATGCTGAACATCTTCAAATTATGGGATAAGACAAGATAAGATATATGTTTTTGTCTTGAAGGAAATTTGTCTTGGACAAACAAACAAGATCTGCTTTTTAAAGAATTCAACACAACATAGTGCATACATACAGCACATACATACACACATACTGTACATAAAGTACACAGACACAGATGACGTACTTTCTTCACATAACTTCTTAACATAACTATGTTGCTATGAACTAGATATTGTTTGTATAGTAAACTGCAACTGAAACATATATATGGAATATAAACAGAATATTCACCTTCATACTCCTGTACAGGTGTTCAGCAAAGAAGGCCGGTACGCTCTTCACGCATTTTACTGAAGAAGTAGCACAAAGTGAATACTACAATGTGGTAAGAAACAGCATTTATACAAATCTTTTTCTACAAGAGAAAGAGAAAATGATATGACAATGTACAGATTTGTTTCTGTAACAAAGTAAATTCCCTCTCGACGTGGGGATGTACACTACATGACCAAAAGTAGTCAACCCACAGTTACTACCATGTGTGACTGATGAACATATTATAAAAACATGGCCATTAATCTGCTGCCATTCTGTGAAGACTTTCCACAAGATTTAGTCCACATACTTTGGGCCATATAGTTGATATGAAATTAAAACAATTAAAAGTTTAAGCGCGTACCGATCGCCACCAGTATCTTCTCCAGGTTCCCTGACATCTCGCTTTCAATGCTGCAGAGTCTTCCCACTGATGTTTCCCACAGTTAAACACAAGATAAGTGCACTGTAAAACAATACATTATTTAGAGTTAAAGAAACCAAAGAAAAGCTCACCTGCTTTAAGTTTGAACCGGAAAAGTGTTTCGTCACACCTTAAATCTCTGTGGAAACTGAATATCAACCTAAAGAGTCATCCCACAACGCCCACTCTGCACCTGCCTAGTGCTACCTTCAGGGACGGCTCAGACATCTCTAATATCTACATTTAGATGGGCATGCTTTTAGTTAGGACTTGCCTCACTTGGGATAGTTGGGCTTTTTAGTTGTTCGATCATTTTGGCTGTGTTAATACATATGGCATATATTTTGGGTTATTTTTTTCCTCCCGAATTATAAGTTCAACCTCAGCTCCTATAATAAGACAATAATAAACTGATACTATTAAAATACAGACATGGAGACCCGATGTTTGATCCTACAGCCATTACAGCATAGAATCATACATTCTACTATACCAGTCTGTCAATCTAGAGTTCTTTTCAATTTTTATGTTTTTTCACACAAAAAAACAACAGTAATATAATATAAACAAAGCAACAAGGGTTACATTCTGAAAATGAATGAATATTTGATAGTGAGGATCAGGACCGATGTTGGTTAAAAGATACACATCCCATTTTGTTGAGTGGCATCAGAAAATGCACAAATGCTGACATTTGACATTTACATGTATACAAATCTACTCTAGTCTATTTTCATCTTCACAGGTGTCAAATTTCATTTGTACTTTTTCTTCAAAAATGAAGTGATTGAATCTAAAATCCTGAATAAACATTTGACAGGACGATCGTGGGTTTTACATCATTTTTTTTATTACTAAAAAAGGCACCAAATACACGCATCATGTAGATAGCATGGTTGTTATTTTCCACAAAATGATAGCACCAAAAATATATTGTTATTTCCCGTTCCCGTGTTGTTTTGATAGGCACACAGTTGAAAGAAGACAGGAGGTGGGATCAGAGAGACGAATGCAGACAAAGACATGTCACATGTGAAAACATTTTTTTTTCCAGTGCCCTCCAATCAGTGTCATACACTTAAAAACATAAACTTTAACATCATGGGTATATCAGTAGCTCAGCGTAACATAATCATAATCATCATAAGAGGGTAACATATTAATACATAAATGAGAAAAAAAAGGGATTTTATGTCTTGGGCAGAACGAAGGCAGATAGACACACATCTCTTATAAAATACATCTTTTTAAAAAGTGATTATTTTCATTAGGACAGTAGTAAGGCGAAAGCACTCAGTCATGTGGACGGGATCAAACCTTTTATCAACTGGCGGCGGCGGATTTATCACAATCACATGGAAATTTCCACTTTCTTTCTCATTCTTGGAAAAAGAAAAACACTTTGCATGATTCACTTTGAAATTCATGAGGATAAATACTGCATGGCACTTAATATTGGCAGCTATCAGAGTACAGTACGGACAAAAAGATAATTATTTCTGTTAAAACAAGAATTATGTTTGTTCAACGTGACAGTACTAACGTCTCTAAGTAAGGCTTAAAACACGCGTTTGAATGCAAATAACCTTCCTTCTCATGAGGGAAGGATTAACAAAAAAGGATGGCATAATTGCACTTGAATAGGTATCATTCAGTTTTGTTATTATTTACACTCTGCAATCATTTGGCCTGGGGGCGATAGCAGCACACTGTATGTGCTTAATACTTTCACATTGATCAGAAGCAGCTGCAGCCCACGTAGAAGTCACTTTGTTGTTTTTGTTTTAAGAGCTAATATATCTGCATAAATAGTGCATGATAACTGGGGGATCAATACAGAAAAGGAGGACTTCTACACTGGTTACCACTCCACAGTAGTGACATTTAGAATCAGTGAAAGGACTCAATACAGCAGAGAAGTGTTTTTGTTGAAAACAACCGCCAGTGTCTGAGCTACCAGTCACCATTTTGGTGCTAAAAAAGGATGTAAATGTCAAGTAAAACAGTGATGAGATTAACAACATCATACAATGTTGGATGACTGGGTGCAGATGTTTTGGCTGTTTGACGCGGCTGAGTGGTTTGTGGATTCCTGAGGTAGCCCAGTTGCAAAATGATTCAAACGCTGCATACCTGTCTGCACGTCAAATTCTTCCCTTTTTCAAAGTGGTATAAAAATACATTAACAAACATCTCGCTCCTTAAGTACAAACTTTCTTTTAGAAAATACCTTATTTATATTTTACTTACTCCTCTTCCTCGTCAGTGTTTCAGACCTCAGTGCCGTCGTTGAAGTTGTTGTGGAGTTTGACTTCCAGGTTGACCTGTTTTACCTTGGCCTTGCCGTTGGCGTCCTGGTTGCGGTTCAGGATGTTGATGTTTCTCACCGTGCAGTGTTTGGTGCTGAAGTTCTTCTCCACACACTTGTCCATGCACACCTCCACCTTTGTGTTGAGCGGATACTCCTCGTAAACTTTCTGGGCCTTCTTGCTCTTCTTCTTGGCAGAGCGTCGGCAGCGGCGGTACAGGAAGCAGGCGGCCAGCAGGACCAGGACCAGAAGGCTGACGGCGGCCACGCCCCCGCCCACCGAGCTGCCCACGTGGGCGTTGAAGGTGGCTGAGGGCCCGGCCTCCAGGCGGAGCGACTTCATGTTGGTGCCGTTTTTCATCTGGTCGCCCTCGTTGTCGTAGATCAGCGACTCGTCTAGCGTCAGGCGCCCGCTGCGATCCACCAGGTCACGTTTTGGACGGCTCAGCTGATATGTCAGCGAGCGCTGAATCCTGGGGCTGGTGCGGGACTCCGGGCTGATTACATAAATGACCTGCAGGTACCACTGGTGCCCCGCCTCTACCTATCAATCAACGGAGAGAGAGAAGGAGGGCGTTAGCAGCTAGCCTTTATTTCAGATTCTGACCCATTAAATCAGATCCCATCTAATTAATTCCCATTCATTTTCTCGAAAGGCCATAAACATTACATTCTATATATGTCACCCCATTAAATTGAGAATATCCGTTGTCCTTAAAGTAATAATCCTGAATATTTTCATTTAAATTAATGTGTGTTAAATCACTGTCTATCGCTAAATGAGGTAACACAGTGGTGACTGAGTCTTTGGCCCACTGATGAAATCCCTTGCAAATAGAGTCTTTAAACGCTTCAGATGTAAAGTTAATTGCTGTCAAAGGGACACCAAAATGAATGGCAGTCAAAGGAATGCTAGCAGCAGATGATGGCTTGTTAGCCTTAGCAACTCCATATAGGATGTACGCTTTCTGGATGCTCGGTTACCCCCTTGGGTGTCCCTGGGAAGTGAGAAAAACTCATTGAAGAAATTACCGCTTATTGCCATAGGTGCCACCAAAGATAACGAAATGGAGATTTTGAGATTGTTACTTTAAAAAGAACAGATTTTTGGCCACTTGGGGGCACAGGGCACAAGTTGTAAATCCAACATCAACATTACATCATGTGGGGTGCCCGGATAGCTTAGTTGGTTAAGCGGGTGCCCATATATAGAGGTTTACTCCTCGACGCTGCGGGCCTGGGTTTGACTCCGACCTGCGGCCCTTTGCTGCATGTCATTCCCCCTCTCTCTCCTCTTTCATATCTTCAGCTGTCCTGTCAATAAAGGCCTAAACATGCCCAAAAAATTATCTTTAAAAACAAAAAGAAATTTCATCATGTGGTGAACTTGTCAGCAAACAGTAGCTTATTTACACAGCCAGCAGACACAGATCAACATTAGAATGTATTTGGAGTCATGTCTGATGATGATGTAACTTTAATATTCTCTAACTCAATCTCTCTCTTATAGCTCTGGTTTTGGTCTTCACCAACTTCTAAAAGGGAAATATCGGTCTCTTTAGCTGATAAATGCTCCACTATGTTCACTACATTGTCACCAACTGTGTCTGTCTGCGGTTTGGTACTGAGCAGGTAGAGTACAGTGGAGTTAAGAGCTTTTCTCTGAAAATAGCTGCCTGCTGCAGCTGGAAACGACCGTGATGAGAGCAGTGACTGAATCAAAAAAAAAATAGTGAACTGGAAAAACTAAAGGGTAACATAGTAACAGCAATGTCTCTGATTGGTGGAACTTTACTTAAGCTTGTGGGGAATAAGTGATAAAAATGAACTTAACAGAGGAACGTAACATTTCTACTCAATGAAACTGAAATCAAGTACGTATGTATCAGTGTGAAATTAAATTCAGTAAGCATGGTTAAAGCTACGCCCATTCAATCACTCAAAGGCTGAAGAGGATGGAATATCTCCACATAACACTGTTGTAGTACAGCTGGCTCCACACACCTTGTAGAGAGCATCGACCTTCATTGTAAAGCCGTCGACGCCCGGCATTGCTGTCATTGTCTGCAGCTCTGGGATGTCTGAGGCAAAGTGAGCCTCGAAGGGAACGTCGTGGAAAAAATTATCACATACATCTGGCTGTTTACGATCCTGTAGAGGAAACATGAAGAGGGGAAAACAATTAAAGCACTTTAAATTAAACTTGTCTTCCTTATTCTTGTTTTCATCTGTTGGACGTTACAAATCATTTTGAAATTCAAACAATGGCTCTACATAGTGACATTCAAGTAATAATTGTCTGCAGCTTAGTATAGTGTAGCTGCAGGGCAAAGGCATTAAAGCAGTATTTCTGCTGTGCATCATGATGGTTTGTTAACAACAAGCATCAGAAAGATAATTCACTTGGGGAAAACCGTCAGTAGTGTAAATAACCGACAGGCTTTGAATGTTTTTGAAATGAGAATGTTTTAAGAGGTGGGACTGGTCAAACGGGTGTGACAGGAAAGAAGGCGGGGTGTTAGCCTACAGGGAAGAATAATGTTATCGTAGGTCATCTTAAGCATGTAAATACAAAGAAAATCTAAAGTGCTCTCTCTCTTTGAGGGTTAGACAGATATAAAAGGGTAAATTAGTTATTGTTTTCTAACCATTAACAATAATTTACAGCACTTTTCTTAACAGGTACACTGTAAAGTTACTGCTTCTCTTCTTTTAATGTTAAGTCCAGTCTCCGTTTTATGAAAATGTCATGGTTGTCATGGAAAAAAACAAGAAGAATTTATAATAGATATATATTTGTTTCTTATTTCCCTGTTTCAAAGTATATGAAAATATCAATTTTTAGTAACAGCTGGTGAACACATAAAAAGGACCGGGTAGTGGAACTGACCAGATTTAATTAATCAGTGATTGAAGTAGTGTTTCTGTTAAAATTAACATGGCAACCATTACAATGAAAGCAATTTTGCTCATTTTTCCCTAGCCTTTTATTGTTCATAAAAACCTGGCTGCCATGTAAAATAATTTCTTTATCTGACCAACAGAGTTCTTCCAAGTGAATTTATTATTTAATAATGATCTTGGTTATGATATTTACCCTCGGGTTGGCAGACGCATTATTAGACATTTACCACAGACCAGAGTAAACAGAACACAACATTATTTGTACCAGCAGCAGGAAGCGATGTTTGAGGTGTTTGTTGGGCTGGATGCAGCCGTACTGCGGCCCCTCGTTGTACAGCGTGCCTGTGGGGTCAAAGAAGGGAACGTATCCATCCCTGCCGGTGCAGAGGTAAACCTTCTCCAGCTGCAGTTTGTAGGCTGCGTTCAGGTTCTGCTCAGGGTTCCACAACACCCTGCCATATAAAGTCTGACCTGCAGGGGCAGCAGAGAGACAGGTTGTCTTTTGTTTGTACGTGTGCAGAAAAACCCAAACCCTCTTGATCTGCGACTTAAATGAAGATAAGATTTACAACGGTATCTTGTTACAGAACTTCTTAGTAACTCATAACATAACGTATATTAATAAATACAAATCCCACACCAACGAAGCAACACCCAAAGGCTGATGATAAGAAAGGGCAACAGGAAATCTCTTTATTATCTTTAGTCAACTTTTCTAAAAGGCTGTTTTAAGGTTAGTTGTGTTTCTCTACACATTTCTCTACCCATTGAGAACGCTCCTTTGTAGTCCATCTCAGCCATAGAGACATCAGTGGTGGCAGGGTCCATCATGAACACCTTATCGTTGTTACACAGCTGGAACTCCGTGTTGAGGGAGTAAACCACCGGAACGGGCCGGTTGGTCTGCTGGAAGGCGATCGGCACCAGAAACCTGTTTGAGGAGTTCGAGGCAGTTCAGTTTTTTTGTCCTGTTCCCACAATCAAACTCATCCTTTTTTCTTCTTTGATGGAATCAGATTAATTGGTATATGATTGTGTTTTATCTTTGTGTGTTTTCTTTTCTTTTTTAAGTTATGTTGATTGTACCAGAAACAAAACTACACTGTAACTACACTGTAAACTACACTGTAACTGTAACAATGCACCACCAGGCTCTTGAAAATATGTCAATATCAAACTCAAGACAGTGTAGACTGAAGTTGGACTTCAGCAGGGACGTACTTCTCTGGAGCGTGAGCTGTACAGGACAGAGGTTTGTCACCGGGGTCGATCCAGGGCTGAGTGGGCTGGACGGTGCAAGGGACCAAGAAGACAGTGTACTCTCCAGAATAGTCCTTCCTGGAAGGATTCACAGTAAGACAACACAAAAAGATTATAACCAAGGCACAGTGGGTTGATTTGATTTGAAGAGCAGATTACAACCTTATATTAATTACAACGCATTGTACAAAATTAATTTTAACAATTTGATAGTTTTTTGACATCTTGAAGCAGCTTACAGGAAAATCTCCAATATTCCCCTCCAGCTGAACTAGTCAGTATGATTATATCACTATGTCTCCTGTTGCTCCCTCTGATTATGGCTGTGGATAAACTGAATGACCTGCTGTAGGAGCTGGTGGCCCTCCACAGCTGGTACGGTGAGTCAAAGGTCTGAGCGCTCCACAGCAGCTGAATGTCGAACTCGATGCCTCCGAGGTGGTCGGGAGCCATCAGGTGGGACTTGTGGCCCGGCAGAGTGTGGTGTTCAGGGACAAACTGACCTGGAGGAAGGAAACCAGAAAGAAAAGTGAGATAGAGAAGTACGCTTTTTTGCTTTGAATTAGACTGGCTGAGAACATCCTAAGCTTTACATGACATACAGTATATACAAATATGTAGTATAGTAAGAGCCACTGACCTCTAAACTTGGCGTGGGTTTTGAACTCAATCACCAGCCGTCCGTCTTCTCTGATGTAGATCCTGATGATTTGCAGTCTGGCTGAGAGGACGCTGTCAGTCTGGATACCTGTCCTCAGAAAACACCACCCGAGGAAGTCACAAGTCAGAGGTCAGATACAAGAATAAAGCAAAAGTGCAACACTGATCAGACGAATAAAACAACCCAGGGACCACAGATGCAAATGAGCTATGTAGCTAACTCTGGCTCAATGTTGGTTGTGCATGGTGCCTGTTAAATAAACAAAACTAAGCTAAACCAAGCTAAGCTAAAAATAATAGGATCCTGATCATTTCACATAATGTGTCAAATTTTGGACCAAATGCACATCTAAATTAACACAAATGAAAGTATAAAAACAGGTTAACTGTATAAAGCTTGACATTTTTTATATCTTGTATCTCCTCACTTGTCTCATAATTATATATATGAGATAAGTGAGTTGATATATATAATATAACTACAGGGGACCCTACTCAAAATGAGCAAAACCACAATATACATAAACAACTATGCAGATACTGTACATGTCTAGTCACAATGTCAAGTATAAAAGTAGAAATCCAACTTCATATGTATGTGTGCTGAACCTGTTCTGCTCTGTTTTTACATGAACTACCTATACAAATTCAGATCTGCTGTTTGTCTTTTGGTCCTCACCTGTCCTCCAGAGCACAGTGTCGTAGAAGAAGGAGAACTCCATCTCAGTGTGGTGCTCCAGAGAGGCCCAGCCTCTCGGTGCCGTCACGTAGATGTAGGACACATAGAGAGGAACCTGCACCGTCAGGAAGGACTGAGCCGAGTCCCGAACCTGGAAGAAGAAGAGTTCATGTTGGTTCTCTACCTGCAGACTGGCACCCATCAGGGGGTCACATCAGGGTTTGAGCGACTACTGTCAATGAGTATTTTCTACAGAATATCTTATTTAGATCTGACCTACACTATAAACAATGGTCACAAATGTAAAAATGTATAACTTTTTCTGTAGATATTTTTCAAATTGTCTTCACCAAGGACATACTACTCTTAGTTTATATGTCAGCATAGGAAACCTGAATTCTGTAAGAATAAAAACTGATTAAACTTGCCAGTTCATTCTTGACCTTGTAAACAGCAGTTCACAAAACAATCTCCACTTAAGGTCCATTTACAGTACTCGCTTGTTCTAGAGCTTTTTAAAGCACTGTATGTTGCATGTTGTTGCCAAGGAAAAGAACTGAGTGTAAAAAACAGTTCCATGACACCTAACCAAACTTCTGATGATGAAGACTGTGTGAAATGGTCAAAACCCTTGGACCTTGACTAGAGTTCAATCAACAACATTATGGTGGTGATTAAGAGATTCATCTTAAGAAAAATATCAAAAGAAACTCAGTCAAGGTGTCTGCTTGACTGTTCTTATGTACCTGGAAATCGGCGGTGACAGATCCGCTGCAGACGTCGATGAGCTCCGTCATGTCGTAGTAGGCATCAAAGGTCCATATGCAGCTCTTGAGGTTGAGGTGCTTGTAGAGCTGGATGCTCTTGGCCTCACGGACATTGGGGTTGAACTGGTAGGGGCGGTCGTAACCCGGCCCCAGAGAGATGCTGTCATAGGACACGTCGTCCAGGAAACCCGTCTCTGTGGAAGAATGCCGTCAAAGTTTGTCTTAGCTGAAACAGATTCAATAAATCTTTGTGCCACGGTCACTGAAAATTAAAGTTTCTGATCTCAACAAAAATCTGGTAAAAGTCTCTAATTCAGTGCACATGAATTGCAAGCAACTACATAAACAATATGTCAGCTGTTTCAGCTCATATTTTAGATTCACCGAAGGTCCGTGTGTGTTTGAGTGACTGACCGGAGAGACCCTGCAGGTCTTTGACGGTAACGAGGTTGGAGCAGACGTGCTGCTGCCTATAAATGGACTCTGACAGCAGGAAGTGAAGGTTGTGCAGCGGCATGGTGGACACCAGGGGGAGCATGCCGTCCTGATGGGGGATCTGCACTGAGATATGTATGCTGAAAACACAGGGACACACAGAGAGATATTAACAAACAATACATAACACTTTGCTCCAGAATTTTGTACAATTTAAAAAGACACTGGTTTGCTCACCGGTTGGGGTGCTCCTTGTGCTTGACGTCCAAGTATTTGAGCGTGGCAATGAAGGACTGAGCCTGGAAGCCCCTGGCGGTTCCCGTGGTAACAGGCGTGTGGCAGATGGAGCCATCTGTGCCGATGGTGGCGATGTTGCTCCTCAGTGGTGTTCCAAGGTGTCCCGCCTTATCCCTGGCCTGAGCAACGCAGCGAACGTGGAAGCGACGGCTGAAATAAATACTGTCCAGAACCTGAGAGAGACAGCAGAAAGGATGAGACATGAGAGACTGCACAAAAGCAGCTATTCTGGGGGTTTTCTTCTAATATGTTTTACCAGGAATGTTTTTCATTTATAGAACCATCTTACCCAATGATTTTGGGGAGACATTTACTAATAGCTGGGAAGTTGCTGCCTTTATCATATTGTTGAAACTGGTCATGTTGTACTGATGACTTTACATTAAACTATCCCTTTTCAAAAATCCCAGCTCACCATATGGTTGACGCTGGTATATGGTGTGGTGTCTGTGACTGTCTCGAAGGGGGACCGGGCACCGCTGGTGTCAGTGGGTGCCGCCACTTCCCAAGAGAAGTGAACTTGGGTCTGGTTGATGCCGGCCTCCTCGCAGCGCTCCTTCATCACAGAGTACTTGGGGTAGTGAGGGTCAGAGGGGGTGACGCACACCAAAGGGTAACCTGGAGAAGGTGTCTTCTTGCTGCCCTCCTTGGTCACCTCCTGGACATGATCATAGTCGGCGAGAGAGACCACCTGGGGAGGAAGCAAGATGGGTACTGATTTTTTTTAGGAATTCAACTTTTACATTAATTTAATTGTTTTTATTTCAACAAATGAGTTGGGTAGAGACTGCATGACACTGCATGAAATGAGATTCTTCCTAAGGTATTAAAATACATTTAGCGTAAAATCTCCCACCACATGATATGGCATGTGAACATAGCTGTACTCATTGTAAGTGTTTCTGGTTAAATAAATAAGCAATGCCAAAGCCTATGAACAAACTCTTGAAGGAAAATGTTGCCCATGTTTCCTGTTAGAGTAACTGAATATGCAGTAGAGGAGAGAAGTGCTTTTACAGAGAGTGGAGCTGTTTCTGCTTTCTAGCATTAGGCCCTCTAAGTGCTTAATACATTTTAAGCTCTCAGCACAAGCTTGTTGTACTAGTTTGTCCCACTTTGTATCAAATTAGACATGACATGAGACTTGAATAATTAGTTATGTCACTATTTTTTCATTAGTTAGTTAACTCATTCCAGAGCCCACTGAAAAAGTGAAACGTTCAACATTTCTTACAATAGGTGTGGCAGGGAGGATGAGGCTGCCTGAAGCCTCCTGGTCCAGAATGGTCACTGTTGCTGTAGTGATCTCCCCGAGCACTGCCTCCACTGGGTCGTCAGGGCCAAGGACCAATGAGAAGGACTCGTGCCATTCCCTGTCTTCATTGGACAGAATCTCCACTTTGAACAGGATGTGGTCTACCCCTACAGACGGAAGCAATGAGGGATATTAATGCCATATTTAATCTCAGTTTGAATCTGAGATTTCCCAAAAATAATTTTTATAATATTTTTCTGTGAATTTTCAGCATTTACCAGGGGTGAACTTAAGCACTCGGCTATTGGGATTGTAGTCAACTCCAGACTGGGCTGATCCGTCTCGGGTGCTGCAGCGGATCTTGGAGGTCCGGTCCAGATCCCCGCCACGGATCACCTTGATGTTAAGCACTTCAATGCCATCGGGACCAGGAGGCTCTCTGACCTGATAGGACACCTGCTCAAACTCAATGGTGGGAGCTGGAGAAACAGAAGAGGATGAAAGGTCAAAGAGCTGCCCTCTAGTGGTTGTACTGTTCATAATGATTTGGACATTAAATACACACACCCTGCATTCCAATACCCATACTACATTTAGCTAGCTTTAGTATGTCAGAAAAATATTTAGTATGTCCCATCACATAGGATCTCAAATGCAGTATGCCAAAAATACCAGGATGCCCTACTATGATCGGATTTTGCAGTATGCAAGTCAGCATGTTTTTATGTAGCCTGGGAAAACCTTGACGAAGTTCTGGCAAATTTGAGATTTGTTGTGCAAGTCAGTCTGGCCAAGAGCCCATTTAAGCCCAGTTCCAATTTTTCCAAATCAGGCACCAATCACAACCGTTAAGGAGGGCTTTACACGACAACGATAGCACAGTGACGGCAATCAGCTTTTTCTTCACATTCAACATGACGGCCACGGAAGCGCAGCCACCCGTCGATGCTGCTGTCGCTGCAACGTCACCACCAGTAGTCCAATTAGTTGAAGGACTATCCAATTGCGCCCAGAGGCATTTGAGAGGTGTCCGTTGGTGAAAAATAAGTATGTTTCGAACTCTGTTTAAGTTGCCAGGATTGACGACACATGATTGTGAATTGGGCCTTTTCAGAAGAAAACACCACACTGATTTGGATGAGTTGCTTTTGTGCATCAGGAACTAAATTAACATTTCATTTTACCCCCCTCCCTTGGCTTCGTAATATATATATTTTTAAACTTACAATGGCCCTAATATGCCATTGTAAGTATGTGAGCAAACGCAAACTGTTCTAATCTGATGTTTTTTTTAAAAGTTTAGTTGATGTTATACTCAAAGAATATGGGCTAGAGAAAGAAGACAAATCAAATGTTCTCTCGGGAACAAAACAGAGGTGCGACAAAAGTTCAGCTGTCAGTGAGACTACATCTATTCACCAGAAAGCTAACTGCTGTATGTGACTTATGAGGCGTCTCCTTACCATCTTCATCATTGGTGATGGTGATGGTGACAATGTCGCTAGCGCCCACCATGGCACCACTCCAATGGTCACCCAGCGGTGTCCCAAGATGCACTTGGAACTCCTCTTCGGGCTCAAAAACAGAGTCATCATTGATGTGAACGGTGCAGTTTTTTACCTGAGGAAAAAAAAAACACACACACAAAACATGTGAATGGGCAGGCAACTGACAAAAACATACAAAAGTTATCTACTTTAGATGAACACTTTGGACTAAATTCTACCTTCTCTCCTTTGAGGAAAGTGATGCGCGATTCGTCAGTGTTCCTCCTCTCCTCAAAGTCGTCCATCACCATGGCTGACATGGTCCGAGTGAAACAACGCACCGATGATTTGAACGACAGGTCTCTTGTACGGATGATGGGGATGTGCAGGACACTGTCTTTCTCCTTCACAGTGTAGGCGCTCTTCTCAAACTGCATGCTGGGAACTGAGAGAAGGGATGATGGCTGTAAGAAAGCTGATTATGTATGTGAGGTATGTGAGATGTAAGAAGCATCAAATGAAAAGAAATTAAATGAAATGCATATTTGCATGCTGTGACATTCTTTTGTGTACATACTGTCCTGGAAGGTGTCAGTGATGACAACGTTGGCTTCGTAGGGCTCTTGGAGGACAGCACCTTGAGGAGAACTGAGGAACACTACAAACGACTCAGGTCCTTCAATGGACGGGTTCTGGATGTCGTCCATGATGGTCAAACTGCAGGTCTATAAAAAAGGAGAGCAGAGTATGAGCAAGGTTTCTAAAGGTGTCATAGGCCAGGTCTTCTGTTTTAAAGGTAGTTCAATAGTTCAATTAGTTCAATATGTTATTTTCTGGGTTATAAAAAAAAAACACCAATGAAGAGTACATTTCATTAAAAAAACACTGCTAGGCTTATGTAATTTTGTATTATGTAAATATGTTAATCTTCAAGAATTAATGAAGAGACTTTTTATTTCCTTGCTAATCCAGCTGCTTTTGGTTCAGCACTTTTACATATCCTTGCTCTAGGTGAGAAGTCTCTGCCCTTACCTCCTCGGTTCTTCCAGGTTTGAACTCCACCTTCTTGGAGCTGGGGATGTAGTCGACCCCCGGACTGGCTGAGGGGGGGTCTGAGGGGCGGGTGGCACACCACACAGAAGTCACAGAGGACAGGTCACTGCCGTGGCGCAGCACTTGTATTTCAATTGTGCCTAGAGAGTGGAGATAAGAATGAAACGCAGGTTTAAAAATATATGGGAATGGGCGCCCATATATAGATGTTTATTCCTCAACACAGCGGGCCCGGGTTTGACCTGCGGCCATTTGCTGCATGTAATTCCCTCTCTCTCTCCCCTTTCATGTCTTCAGCTGTCCTGTAAAATAAAGGCCTAAAAATGCCCAAAAACATAATTAAAAATAAAAATAAAAAATAGGGATACTGTGTAAACACAATCTTTTTTTTTTTTTTTTTTTTTAAATAAGTGCTGTGCGGTGGATCCAATTCATGCTAATTTGAAGAGAGGAACTTTAAAGTGGTATATTAACTAACACTAGCTTTAAGTAAAAATGTTGCTAAAAGTGATAGTGAAGTAAATGTGACCTAAATAGTGAACCTTTGACAGCAGTAGCATGCTAATTAATAAGAAAGGAAACTACATCCTGTTTTTCCACTTAAAAAAAAATGTTCTCTGTTTCAAAATAAATTAAAAAGGCTAAAATGTACAGACTTATTTGAAAAACAGAAGGAATCTTGTTCCTACAAGGGAGTTGTGCAAATGTTTCGGGAGTATCCTGACATTTTGAATCATGTGTAGTGAGAAGGTCAGGGGTCCACAGACACTGCCCTATTGGCAAAACGTTAATTCTACACCCTCTGATCGTAGATGTAACTGTTATGAAACTTCCTTTCTACCAACGGTTCTTTGAATGTCCCCATGGAGATCATCAGATTTTCATATTTTCCTTAAATAATATAGCCAAGCCAAAAATTAATTTCTCTTGGGGATAGAGAAAAACAAAAACAAAAATGCAGAAAGAAAAAAATAAAACATACATACAACTACTTTGTGAACAGAAACAGCTCATACCAGCATCTTCACTGAAAGTAAAGGTGGCGTTCCCGAGAGAAACCGTCGATGCATCGTTGGGTCCATCGATGATGACCTTGGCGGACGTCACGTCCCCAATGCGTGCGTTATCCGAGGCATCTGACAGCACCACCTCAAACTCCTCAGACAGCTCGTACTCGCTGTCGTCGATGAGCTTGACGTCGCAGGTGGACATGCTGACGCCGGGGCCAAAGATGACGCGGTTGTCATTGGTCATGCCGCGGCTCTTGTAGTCGGAGCCGGACTCCAGAGCGTGGAGGCTGCTGCCCTGGGCCGACTTTGCCACGGTGTAGCAGAGAGCCGACACGGTGCTGGAGGTGTCACCTGAGTGGAAATGAGCCAAGAGAGACAGGGTCACTGCTGGTGATATGTTGCCTTTCATATCACTGCTGCTTGGTGTATGGGTGCTTTATTCACCGCACTCAGTGCCCAAATATAGACATTGCTTGGATTTATGTGGAACCATAAAAGTTTGGTTGGTATTTTTTGCCTTAATTTAAAATGTCCAGGTAAAACCCCAAAACATAATGGAACCTGATAATTGGTGATTTTTGCTTGAAAAAGTTTTTTTTTTTTTTAATGATTCTTGGCAATTCATTTTCTGTCGATTGATTAATTGATCATGATGAATACTGTCTTTAACACCATTTGGCATCTGACATTAAAAGTTGACCTGCTTCGCACTCATGCTGGCTGTCCATTCATTATGTTGCCTCAAATATTTTAACTGGAATACGGGTGTGAATACGTCACTTAGTGTAAGCCTCAAATGGCCTTAAAGAAGTGCTGCAATAAGCAGAAACAGAACATATTTGCAAACATGTAGGTAGCTTTCATTTAAATAAAAAGTGAGTAATGAAGTGGTTAATAGTAAAAGAGGTTAACAGAGATGTTGCAGTTTGGGGAGTGTTCTCTACCTTTTCTCTCAACGGGTGCGTGGATGAAGCCGGTACTCTCGTTGACATGGTATGTCTTCTTATCAAACTGCAGAGTGGGTTCGTCCTCAGTGTCGTTGATGTTGACGATGGCACGCGTGTTGCCGCCCAGAAGCGCGTACACAGGCATGCTCAGCTCCACATGGAAGCTCTCAGTTCCTTCAAACACCGCGTCGTCGTTGATGACGATGGTGCACACCTTGGTGTCCTCACGCTCATCAAACTGCACCTGTTCATTAACATGATAATGGTCAATGTGTATATCGGGTTATGATTGGACACACAGACAATGAAGGACAGAGGATAGGAAACACTTGTTAATGTTTTAATAACTTAAAACACAAACTGTTTATTTCTTCATGGAATGTTTGTTCTCAAGACAAATGATTGGGCTGTAGAGATTACAAAAGGATAAACTTCAAAGTCTTTAAATTAGTCTTTCGAACTTTAATTCCCAAGTCATTGATACGTCATTATTTTGCTGTCAGTTATTAAATTTATATACCAACGTTATATCCATGTGCTCAATTGAAATCCAGTTGTAGAAGAAGGCTGAAGCTTTGACATATTGTTGTTTTGAAATTTCCAAAACAGCAATGAAAATAAATAAATAACAGTCACTGGTGACGCACTCTTACCTGTCCAGCATATTCCACATAGTCCTGCTGGCCTGGTCGGGATCCCACGCTGCTGGTGGAGGTGGCGCTGCCCTGTTCTGTGCGGCAGAGCACGACGGCGTACTGGTTGAGGTTACCTGTTCGCTTCACCGTCACCGCCACCGTGCCGGCCTTCTCACTCACATTGTAGCTGTGGATCCATCACATGAAGTGAGAGGTTATTTCATTGTTTTTCTTCTTATTCTTCTATTGACATGCAGCAAAGGGCCGTAGTGCGGAATCGAACCCACAGGCACTGCTGCGAGGACTGAGTCTCTGTACATGGGGCGCACCTTCTACCAGGTGAGCTACCCAGGCACCCCGGTTATTTTAATTAAGGATGCTGGACTGACTGGTATGACTTGTGGATAACAATGCAATGAGTTGGATAAAGTAACGCAATTTCAATTTTCAAGTTTTACGTAACAACAACTTTCTAGAGTAAATTCCCAAACACTGAACGCCTCACACGTAATACAGACCTTTTGTGCTCAAAGCTGATGAGTGACCACTGGATGTGAAAGACGTTGTCGCTGACCACATTTGGTTTGCTGTCTTTGACCAGGAACTTGAAGTTGTCCATGGTTTCCTGAACGTTCTCCTGATGCAGCACGTAACGGATCAGACCCAGGTTGACATCAGCTAATGAGGAACAAGGTCAGATTAATAATGATCAAACATTTAATTCCTTTATTTCACTCTTTCTTCTCATCTTTTACTTTATTTTCATGTCCCAAAGGGGATGTAAACACAAAATCCTATAACATCACTTTATTGCTGAATGTAAATAGATACAGTATTTTTGTAAAATAATGTTCCAAGCATTGCAACAGCTCATTGATAGGGAGAACTACATTTTAAAAATTGTCCTAATACAGCAAAATTAGCCCTGATCTTTACCCAGCAATGTCACTCTGACCTGACTGTGAGAAAGAGGGAACTAAAAAAAAACTCTTCCTACAGGGGTTGAATCTTAATTGTAAAAATCTTTGTAAAGAATGAATTCTCTGTGAAATAATCATTCCATATCATTTGCAGCCTCTGGCCTTTTTCCATTATGAGAGGAATACATAAAAGTTGAAAATGAAGATGAAAGCCATTATTGGCTTACAATTTCTGCTCATTTATACTCTACCTAGTACTCTAGGTCTAGGAGTCCAGAGAAAAGAAATTACTTTGTAATTGAGGGCTGAACGCCAAAAGTATGGTGAAAGTCCCTGTGCTAGAAAGAAGTTTAAGTGACCTTCAGGAAGTTCAGAATGAACAGCGATGAACAGAAAATAGTACTACACCAAACAGGTTAAAGAATGTATGCTGTAATATCCAAAACAAGAACTTCTCAAAACATTGAGTGCAAGAATATCTCATATTCTGCCATATTTATTTTAATTATAAATTAAATTAATTAGATTAATTAATTATAAATTAAAATAAATATGGCAGAATATGAGAGTTGGGATCATGTTGACAGACAGTTTGTTATCACCCACTTTATTCACGTCTTCTCTCTTAGGGTAATCATTTATTTTGATTATTCAATCATTTAGGAAATTATGATTACAAGCTCCAATGCAACACACATCCAAGTGTTTGCAAACTGCACTCCAGCCTAGAGGATCAACATTTCACAAAAACACGCTGACATTGATCCCGTGCTGCAGCCTAGAGGTGGAGATAAGCAGGCTCATGGTGAGAACACTGCTGATTCAAAGTGCACTTTGGCTGGGAAACAAACTGGGCAATGTCAAACTGGAAGAAAAAAACACCCATGGCTGCTGAGGTGCCCTTGAACTAAACTTTCAAAAAAGAAGAGACAGAGAGTATACAGGCAGAAAGGTGGGGGTCAGGTTTGCGTCCTTTCCTTATGTTCAAAACTTCCCTGTGTTAAGTAACTGCTTAACCCTCCTCCTCTACTTTCAAAGTGGTATAAAGTGTAATAAAACACCATGAATTAGCTCAAGAAATAATGAACAGGAAAGGACAGTGATGCAACATTAACCTGAATAAGGGGTCACAAAATGATTTAAGGATAAGACGGTAAATCAAAATCTACATTTAAAATTATATTTCTTCTGATTCACTATTGTTTGTCTGTTTTGAATTTTAGATACTACATTTAAAATACTCCAAATTAAATCATTTTAGAAGAAAAAAGACCAGAACTTGCCATTAGGGACCACAAGCAGATATGGCTTAATTTTAAGGAATCACACGCCAAAAGTATTACAAACAACTGTTAAAGAGTGGCGGTGAAATTATGAAAACCTTACATTACTAATGAGTAATGTTGAGCAAGCCAAAACATTAAAAAAATATCTCTTTATTTTAATTACAAATAATATAAAATAGCTGATATAAAAGCAATTTTTTGGCAAAAAGTTAAAAAATAAAAGGAATTCAATATTTTTCTATGTGCGATAATAATATGTTGCTGTAAAAATTCAACATCAGGGCCTGAAAAAAAACAAACAGTGTACCTTGTGTGAAGGTGGTGATGGGGTTGCCAGGTTTCAGCTTGCTCTCCAGGAAGCCATGCTTTGGCTCTGTTGTGATTTCGTAAACCAGCTGTCCGTCATCTGTGTCTGGATCCATGGTCAGCAGCTCCTTCTTGCTGATCAGGTTGGTGGCCTGATGGACGTTTAACAGAAATGACTGAAATAGTGTGTTCTGCTACATTTAGACTCAGTTATTTTCTCTAGCAAGGCCTTTTTGAATCTCAAGTGACATTTTTAGAATATCTGCTATACAAACAGGTGGTTGTGTTGTGTTGAGGTGTTTTATCCAGCAGGGGGAGTAAGTAAATTACACATTGTGAGCAAACGGTGATAGAGATTCTCTTTGCAGACCTGTCAGTCATAAAGACAAGTTTAATATGTCTATGTCACTGTGATTGGATGAAAAAGCACAAAGCTGTATGCACAATCAAGTCACTTCTTGAAAACGTTTTATCATGTTAAGGAGACTGTTCTGCCTACAGACCACTCTGCAACAACCCAGGCTCCTGCACATTCACACATTTTTGTGTGTACAGTAAAGTGTCCAGTGAAACTAGTCTTCTACTGGAAAACCAAAAACAATGGCAATTTGAAAGGGGTAATTAGAAAGTTGATCTCCATCACTGGGTCCATTTTTCCCTTTTCGGGAAAGATTAAGATTATTTTTTGGGCATTTTTTAGGCCTTTATATCTACAGGACAGATGAAGACATGAAAGGGGAAAGACATCCCAAAGGCTCTAATGACATGCAGCAAAAACCAGTCTGAGATGATTCCACTTTAGGTTGGAATCAAACCTGAGGCTGCTGCGTCAAGGGTTAAACCTCTATATATGGACTGACCTCTGCATCAACAAGGCATTTCCGCCCACAGAACTGCCGCTCACTGGATGTTTTTCTTTCGGACCATTCTCTGTAAACCTAGAGATGGTTGTGCGTGAAAATTAGATTAGCAGTTTCTGAAATACTCAGACCAGCCCTTCTGGCACCAACAATCATGCCACGTTCAAAGTCACTCAAGGAAGTGCAGTGGAAAATATGGTCCAACCAGGTAGGCTGTGGCGTTGCAACACCACCAAGGGGCCGAGTGTGCCAAGAAAATATTCCTTGTACTGTACAAGGGGAGCTACCCGGCAACTTGTACCTTGTTGTCCATGTACTCGAGCCACTGCAGTCCCAGGTTGGTGACGATACGCGGCGTGCCATCGTCAACTGGCAGGATATCAATCTTGAACTTCTGCGGTGCAGCCGTCACGATCTGGAAAATCAGGTAAGTTGACATAAAAATGTTTGAAGACATTTTTTGACATTTGAATGGACAATCAGAATTTTACTGCTTAAGCCTTTATACCCAACAGGTATATTGAGATTTATTTTTAGATATCTGTGCCTCAGATTACTGCCTAAATCCCAATACAATAGAAGTGAATCCAGTTTCATTTGTGATGCAACATCTGGTTGCAGAAACAATCTCCTGGAAACCTGTACAGCCTACAATACTTCCCACTGACAAAAGTTGGGATAACTTTGTATTCAGAACAAAAAAATGGATTCTCATGAACTGGATACAGTACAGGTTGAGCATCAGAGTGAAAAAAAAACAAGCGCAGCTGGCTATTACTTTATTGATTTGTCCCCCTTCAAGTTGTGATGACTGAATCAGATAAACTACTCCAACATTACCACATTATGTCCGAGGTGTAAAAGGGAAAACAGTAAGAGCAGCCTGTCATCACACAGATGCTGCAAAGGCCAACTTTGACACTTGCCATTTGAAGGATGCATTCATCCAAAAGGTATTATAGGAGCTCATGCATTATTTAATCAAAGGAAAGCTCCGGTGGGAGCAAATTCACCTCAACAATTGGCAGCGATAATGCTTCGAACCGTCTTCTGGGCTGCAGAACACATCTGACCATTGAGCCTTATGTCCCCAGGCGGTCGAAAGATAATTAACACATGCCTCATGATTATGTGTCTGTGTGTGTCATCAGGGATATCTATCAATACCTGCCTGCTGTCATTCAGTTTAATCATATGGACTATTTGTAGTGACAGGTGGTGGAGGACAGCTGAGAGGGACGGCTAAATTGACAAGCGCACAAGTCTATTCACCCTGAGGCTTGCTCATAACTGCCACCATAAAGCTGACATTAACAACAAGCGTGCGTGCGTGCGCGCACACACACACACACACACACACACACACACACACACAGAGACTCAGACACACGTTTGTACTGAACTTCTATACTTGTGGGACCCTCATTTATTGAATTCTAGACCCAGAAAACAGGAATGGCAAGATTAATCTAAGGGATTGCGAGATGATTATTAGGTAAAGAAATTACAAACATTCTGGTACATAGAGTAGTGTTTTTAGATCTTTCTGTATTTTTTGATATTCTTTAAATTGTACCCAAACATGCCTCAAATTAAATAATCTGACTTTGTGAGCATTCCAAAACAATCCTCACCTTTCAAACACCTTCCTAATTTTACAAAAATATGTCCCACTTTCCAACATGTCCTCACTCTGCCAAACATTGTCTTTTCGAATGTGTCACTCTCCAGATCAATAACTTAACTAGGTCCTCACAAAGATAGACAAAAATATAAGAACAAGAGAACATACACAAAGTGCTGATTCACCCCTCGTGTCATTAAAAGGTCAGAGCTGTGACTCCCCTGCCCACACACACACACACACACACACACGCCCTAACTCCATTTAATCAATGTAATAAATATGTCAAGAAGCCTCATCACACGCACACCAACACACTATCTAACAGCAAATTTAGCCTTCCTGCTGTCGTAAAAATGTCAGTACACCCCCCCCCCCAACACACACACACACACACACACACACACAGACACACACACACCTCCTTGCTGCCCTCCTCCACCATGAAAAGCAGGTTGGTGCCATCGGCCACATTGAAGGTGAAGCGGTCCTTGAGTGAGTTGGAGCCGTCGTGGTTGTAGCTTATGCGGTTCTGGTAGATGTCGTCCATGGTGAAGCTGCTCGTCTGCCGGTAGTGCTGGCCGTTGCTCGTGCGCTCGATGGTGCCGTGACGAGGAGCCTGGACAACGGTGAAGACAATGGACTCCGCCTGGACAAAGTTATGTTTCAGCAGAAAAAAATGAAGGGAGAGGATAGAGTTATGAGTGTGTGGTGAGGATGTTCTGGTGAAAGTCAATTTTGAGTGCTGTTGTTTGTTCAGTGGAAACACAGAAACAGTGGGGGGGTATTTTTTCTTTTTCTTTTTAAACATTTGCCGTTTACTTCCCTATAAATATTGTTTATTACTATGACTTTGCAATTTCAACAACCCACTGCTGAATACTTAAGCTCCTTCCTGGCTTTTAAAAGACATCCTGTGTAATGAAGGCAATGAAATTGCAATAGACGTAGTAATTGTTATTCGGAGAAAGTAGATCCACACAACAAATGGGAAATCCCAATTATCACAAAAGAACTCCTGGAGTGCGCTGAAGATGGCATATTGATAGGATTAACAGTGTAAGCATATCTGGGGCTGGCAGAGGAAATCTTTTTTGTGATGCTGTTGACAGAAAAAAATAAAGCTGTTGAGAACAACCGGCTTTCTTAACAGATTACACAGCTCAGTTTGGCCAGGTTAGCTGCTTATCACCAACTATTATTTGGAGGTCCTGCTCTTTTCTAAACTAGTAAAATAAATAATGAGAGTTGCTGAAGATTTTCAGGTTTTTAAGTGTCCTACCTCAGTGTCAGCATCAGTGGCTTTAAGCTCAAATTCAGTGATGGTCTTCCTCACTCCCTCTTGGACCCTCATGCCAGGAACCTGGAGCAGAGGCAGGGAGTCGTCCACTGGCTTGATGGTAATGTAGAAAGTCTGGGCAACCTGGAGACAACATGTACAGGACAATATGACGCCATTTCTGTTTCTAAACAGTTATCACTACAGGTATTTGTGGGTTCATTTCAATTCTTTAATGTTCTGTTTCTTCCATCTTTCTAAGTCAATATCACTAATTGTATTCACTGGTACATATTTCTTGTGCATCAATAACTTCTGTTGAGGATTATATTTGTTACAGACCGATGATGACTATGTATTTCCAAATTTGGTGACTTGCACATGTTTATTTAAACTAAAGAATTTAGTGTTTCTTTACTCCTACTTCTTAAACACAGTAGGCCTACATATACATTTTTCAAGTTATTAAAACAATACTGACATAACACCCTAATGTACCATATGTAAAGAGTGGATACCCACTTCATTTGTGTTCGCACTGCTGAAGCCTCATATTAACTTCAGCTGAATGCATTTTTGCACAGAAAGCCAGTATGAACAAGAGGCACGATTACAGTGGCCGATAACTCGTTCAATATACTATACTATAGGCATGTGTGTATTATTCCAAGACTGAATTGAAAAAATGAGAACCTATCTTTGAAGCCCATTATATTTTCTTAAAAAAAAAAAAATGTTTTGGAGACAAAGGCTTTCACACAGGACACCGAGTATATGCAATGTTTTTTTCAATGAACAGTACTGCACTGAGAGCAAAGATGTTGGTATCGCTGAATCGATAAAATGAAAATTTGCTGACAAATGTATATGTTTCAGTTAAGCGAGAAACTATATGCAGTCACTTTCAGCTGGAAATTTGACACATCTGTAAAAACCCAGATGACTTAACCCAAATAGCACAAACACGCAGTTATTACAGAAACTCTATGCCCTTGAGTAATCTCATCTCACCAATAGCAAGAATAAATATTCTGCTTTAGTAACACTTTAAAATGCAATAAAACTTGTCTTTAATGCAGAACATTTGGTTATTCATATGCCGTGTTTTTCTAACAGAAAATTGAACAGGCCGCCCATGGAGAGAAGAGAGCACCAAACCACTTCACAAACATTAACCACTACAGTGTCCACAAAAGCCATACACTGCAGTCAGCCAGGCGTGAAGGCCAAATGGCCTTTTTCACATGTTTACTCAAGTCCTTGTGGTCCTCATTAGTCTGGATTAGCAAGGCAGATTAATGTATGAGGCGAATGGAAGAAGGGGACCTTTACTGGCCTTGTGTCACTATTTCAGGCTTGAAAGGTTAGTCTCAAGACAAAAAAATCCAAGGACAAAGCATTCTGAAAGGTCTTTTATATGAAGGAGGAACACTGTCTGTCTTTATTTCATTATGATGAACACGCAGAGTGAGAGACACCGACGTGCCAAGTGGGGTTTGTTTTTGTTAAAAGAGGCTCAAGCACGAATCACGCACATGCCCGTGGGGTTTGTTTTCCCACACTTTTGTTAAATGTCTAACACTGAGCACCTAGCTGAGACTTATGTAGCTCTTAAAGACAAAAGAGCTACAGCTTGTTATTTTTTGTTGTAGCGGACCAATATCCTATAGCCTTGAGAACAGCTATCTTTAACATGGTCTTGGTGAAATAATATATTTGAATATTGCCACAAAAACACACAAGAATGAAAGGAAAATTATCTACTGAGACACTCTCTTGCTCTTGGGGAACAAGAGGTTTCCCCATTCACTGAAATAATATACTGACACAAACACTAATGTGACTGTTGAGAGTGTGGACATAAAAACTGTGTGCTGGGCCCTTTGACCTTCTAGTGGAAGTGACGTAGGCAGTAAAGAAATCTGATTGGATTACATGAACGCAATGCAAGCATAAACAGGGCCAGTATGTCCCAGACTTAAGTCTTCAAGGTACCATTTAGAGCTCCCATGTTGTTGAACCAAACTGAACCACAGCACCCCTAACAGGTCTTCAAAGTCCTTTTTGTTCTTTAGAGTGTTGCTGGCCTTATTCACCTCATTTGTCCCGTCGGACACGGTAAAGGAGAACTGGTCAGCATGCTTCTCTTCTTCACTGGTGTGGACGTACTGGATGCTACGTGATGCCAGGTCGGCCTGGGTGAACGTGCTGATTCTGGTGCCTGGAGAGAAAAAGAAGAAGAATAGCTGTTAGTTGAGCTGGAACAATCATAATTAAAAAAGAAATGCACTTACTACTCTTGTGGCAACACATACTGCCACACTCACTTTGTGTTACTTAATTATGCATTTTGTTGTTTTCTACCTATTTTATCAATATGACAGTTTTATAAGTCCCCCCTGCCTCCCTTTCCATTTTTTCTCAGAGCACACACCAAGTTCATTTTCTCTTTTCTTAGTTGGCTTTTGTTATTTCAATAACTAAACTAACTCCAGCTCTGTTTTACTATCTGAAGCCTTCATGGATAACATCTCACTGGGAAACTTAAACAAATGTTTTAATTGCAGCGATCAAACACAACTCTGTAAAATTAAAGGTAATTGTCTAAAAAAAACACATTTTCAATTTTCTGTTGATTTGTCATATCTCCTCTGCTTAAAGACACTTTTAGAAAGGCGCCAATGGAGTTCTTTGTGTGATACTGAAATGTAATTATGGTTATGTGTGATATATTCAGTGTGTGACACTGACATTAATTTGTTATGTATGGTGCATGCCGGGAGAGAATGGACAGAAGTTCAGCAAAAGTGTCCATTTTCTACCATTTCCATCTTTGATTTGTTATTTTCACAGCAGACAGTTTAACAAATCAAAAATGTTATCATATAAATTGCTTTATTAATACCAGATGGGTGTAAAAAGGTATTTAAGCCTACATATGAGAGCATGCGAGTCCTATAATTCACAGCTAACAGCATTTTACCACTAACTGATATTTAAATATTTTAAATTAGGCTGTCACTGTTTGTTACAGGCCTGTCACTTTATGAAGGGATAGTCAATCATCTATAAATGGACCTCTCCTGTCACCAGTGGCTTTGATGGGAAGGTAATCACTTCACTGTAAAGTTATTTTCCTCAGACAATGAGGCAGGTCAAATAATAAAAAAAGGGGGCATTAAGGAACCAACGGCCTTAAGGAAATGGAAAATGAGCATTTTCAACATCAATCTTCTTCACGTCAAATTATGACAAAAGGAAACACGCTGAAGTCTGTGGTCCTCCTAGCTTGTGTCATCTATTCCCCAGCTGGAAGGTTATACATCATCGTAATCAGGACAGGCACACAGGGAGACAGAGGCAATATTCTCAGTCAGAGATGAAAATACCTGCTTATTTGCCCCATCACATTAAATGGAAATGTATTTTCCATTTGTCTTGACAGAAAATAGCAGGGAAGAGGTTGATTTCCAGAAGTATAAACACAGACTGAATGCTGTGTGTGCAAATCTGATTTAATTCCATGATATGAGCATCATGAAAAAGGCTTTCAGGGTTATTTCTTCAGTACGTACTAGAAAAAATAGATTAGAGAAAGAAAAAATGCTCAATAGGCAAGTCAATAGGTTTAGAGCTGTACAATTTAATTTCACACAGATTGAACAGCCATATGCTTTCTATGGCATTATCATTGGCAGTGACATTTTAAAGTCTCAGCAGGATTGACGTCTGATGATGCCTGTATCGCACCGTTTCCTGTTAGTACTAAATGGTAAAATATGTGGATTTCTGTACACAAACTGCAAAAAAGTACACTATAAATATTAACATATGGTATAGACTGTGCATCTTCAGTATGTTGTATGACATTGGGAAATAATTGATAACCCAGAGCAGAGCTGGTCAGGAGTGACTTAATGTAAATGATTGTAAAAGTTCTGTGAGTGAGGAAGGCACAATTTTTTTTTTCTAATTGTAGTCAGTGAACTTTCATGACCACATACAAAATGATACTTGAAGATAAGCTGTCCAAATGCCCGGACTTCTACACAGCCAGCAAAACGAATGTAATTTCTCTAGTTTCATCTGACTTAGTCTATATCCGCGTCGTTCCCCTTCCAGGATTGCTCAGGTGCCGCCGGAGATACCGCTGGATCTCCCTCTTTTCAGCCGGATGTCCGTCACCTTCCTCTTTCTTTGTGTTAGCATTTTAAACTCTGGTGGATTTATGAGGACTACGGTTAACTGCTCCCCAGATCTCTGCAGGGTAAATCCAGACAGCTAGCTAGACTATCTGTCAAATCTGAGTTTTCTGTTGCACAACTAAAACAACCTTTGAACTGACACGTTCCACCAAAACAAGTCCCTTCCTGAGGATATTTTGCAGAGGCACCGTGCGTGGCTCTGTCCGGCAATTCTGACTGGTTTAAATAAATGCCAATTAACCAGAGCACGTTTTTCTCCCATCCCGGGATTGCTGTGTGGACTAGCCAGACCCCCCTCTACAGCACTGTGGAGGAAAGACTGGCAATGCCAGACTATCTCTGAATGTATATACTTCCTTTTGAAAGCACTGAAAGTAATTCTACATTACTTCTTATTGGTGGATTGCTGACAACAGTCTCTAAGGAGTGATGTGGCAGGAAAATGCAACTGCTGAACTGCTGCAGGAACACTGAAGTCCTGACAGAAAATTCATGAAAGGCTGAACTTCATCTTTTCCTTGGCATGTGCATCTGTGCTCTCTACTCTTTTATACCTTTATAAAAAGTCTGAGCCTAAAGTCTTACCCCCAGACTTGTCTCTAACAGAAGTTGCCGTAAACACAAGAGGAATTTGAGGTGAGGCAGGGAGTTACAGTCATCATTGATTTGTGCGGCAGGTGTCTTTTTGACAAACGCTCCACCAGAGAGAGGGTGTTATAACCTTAGTAAGTTAATAAGCCTTTTGAAGACTTTGGCTTTGAACGTGGGCATTCATCTCTCCGTGCTGTTACCTTGACATTCCTTGTAGGCTGACAAGCTATCCCACAGGAGCAGGGAGCTAGCTATGCGTGTTAGCATGGAATGACGGTCTGGCTGAGTGGCTATAGCGGTAATTATCCAGAGTTGCTCTGTGGCTCTGAGTTGAACTGAAGCTCGAAGATCGGAGAGTGTGTTAACATCTAGCTAATTAGCATGCTGCGAGGACCTTCAGTGATGTGTGGAATCCATTCAACTGGGGAAAGGATTGCTCATTAGCACAGAAGTGAACAATCAGCTCTTTGTGGCTGGAAGATGCATCATTTTGTTTGTTTTCATTTTTTTGTTGTTGCATAAATACAGTTTAAGATGACACACTCTAAAACTATTTTTAAATTCCTTGTGGAAAAAAAAATTCTGATAAAAGGTTGTTGTATTTCAAGAGTTTTGGAATATACTGAAAGGGAATTTTGTGTGTGTTTGTCTGTGTGTGTGTGTGTGTGTGTGTGTGTGTGTGTGTGTAGAGAGTTATCAAAGAGAGAATAAATTTTTCTGTAAATTCCACTTCCACTCCCCCCCACCCACCCACACACAGCCAATATTCAACATTCAATGTTGTGAACATTCTGAGCATGTTCTGTAAGCCTTAGAAATAACATAACATTCATATTTGTTTTCAACATTAATAAAACAAAAAAAATAAAAAACATTCTCAAGCAATGCATGCATGCAAGTAATGCATGCAGTAATGCATGTAGCATTATTAGTGGATTAAGTAAGAGAGATACATTTTACTCAATATATAGTACAAAGCACTATTAGGCCTTTCCTGTGGTACATAATAATGCTGCTCCTGAGCTTGTTAGATGTGTTTGTGCAGTTTTTGAGAAGCATTTCTTTTAAACGCTCACTGCCAGTATAAATGTTATGTCTCACCCACACCAAGCCCTGGCAGCACATCAACCCCACCATCATTTACCTTCACTGGATCCCGGTCAAGTCCTGTATTTCATGCAACCCCCCCCAATACTTATCAGACCTCCTCAAATCCTATACCCCGTCCCGGAATCTTATCTTGGGATCTTATTATGGAAACCAGTAAAATAGACTAAGTGCAATTTGACTAAGATAATCTACTATCCTCTTGGGGGGCGCCAACGTTTGAAATTTGAAAATTCTATACCTACTAGCCTTTACATGCATTAACAATGTGTAGCAGTGGAACTAATGTCATTACTTATTACGTATAAAGATATGTTTCACGAATTAGAAACCTACTCTACAGTTACCAGAACTCAAACTCTGCCAAATGGAGTTTGGAGGCCGGTGGCACTTGACAGACATAGACAGCTAGTTTATTTTTCTGAAATTATACTAACAACTCAAATAATGGTATGGAGATGTACATGTACTGTACATGGTAACGTCTCACATTGCTGGTCCACACAACATTCTGGGATAGGATAAAAACGTGCTCTGGTTTATGGCCATTTCTTTAAACCAATCACAATTGCCTAGGGTGGTGCTAAGCGCTGGTGGAACAACAGTGCCTCTATAAATAGCCTCGATAAGGAGCTTGTTCTGGTGGAACATGTGTACGTTCAAAGGTTGTTTTAGTCGTGCAACAGAAAACTCAGATTTGACAGAATTGTTAATATGCTCCATCATAGGGATGACCTTATAAATAGGTAACTGAGTTCCAAAACCAGAAACACAGATTCTGTTGGTACCTGGGCTGATGGCGTGCTCCAAGTGACCCAGGCTCATCTGTTTGGTGATGCGGTAGATGAGCTCGCCCGGTTCGCTGTCCTGGTCGCTGGCCGACAGCTGCAGCGTGGTCAGCTTCTTCACTGAGTTTTCATCAAGCACCAGGCCTTTGTTCACCACCACAGAGGGAGGTAGACGGTCCTCTGGGGGGAGAGAAGAAGAAGATTAGTCATGGTAAAAGAGGAGCGGAGGAAAATCATGAAAGAAAAAGAAACCCTCCAGGTAAAGATTTATTAGTAAAAGCATGGTGGCCTTTCCCGAGTTTATGAAAACAATTCATCCAAAAGGAGATAAAACTATTCAGAGCCGATTTCTCATGCTCAAGAAACAGACTGATTTGGAGAGGGAGAGGAGAGAAGATAAGAAGAGGAGAGGGGTGTATTATGGTCCTGGGAAAAAATGACACAATAAGTACAAAACCAGTAAATAGTTGGGCAACGGGAAAAAAAAGAAAGATATGAACAGAGAGCTTCACTGTAGTCACATCTGGGAGAGCAGAAGAGAGAAAAAACGCTGTTGAACCGTGATGGACAGCCAATCCTTCAGTCTCCAGTAGCTTCATTAGAAGTCTGGATTTTAACTGCTGAACCGCTGCAGCAGTTTGGCCAAGTCCCCAGAAGAAGTGAGTGGATAAAATAAAGCTTGGGTGTTTTTAGCCGTCACAAGCGACAATAAACTATCCTGTTGACTGAGAGACACTGAAGTTTAAATTTGCACTTCTTCTGCCCTGACATTTTCTAAAAAAAATATAAGTAGTTAGAAAAAAGTATGTATTTATCTATACCAATTTTCCACAGTTAACAGTGGCTCTACACAATTCATATTCAGGATGTGTCCAAGGTTCTGTGCTAGCATGCAGGACAAAGAGATGAATCTATTGTGATTGCTTTCTTCTCTCTTCACTAAAGGAAGGAACACTCCAGCCTGTTTGATCGCTGCAGGTAACGGGGGGATGGAGGAAACCCTACCGAGCACACTGATGAAGAAGGACTGGTCGATCAGTTTGTTGCCCTCGGAATCAAGCAGGTTGAACTTGAAAGACAGGCTGCCTCCCTTCTCTCCTTTCTCGTGGGTGTACTGCAGCAGGCCTGCAAGACAGGAACACACAAAGTAAGTGTTAACTTACTGTTGTGTTTCAGCTCCTTGCATACTTTAACATTGACTGGGAAGGGAAAAATAACAGCATTTCAAAAGTCAAGTTAAAAACGTGTTCATTTACAATCTCTTCAAGAATCTTTTTTCCACCTTTTGAATTAAGTAGCAATTTTCCTTAGAAAACTTTTTTTTTTTTTAATCTCTTATTTATCAATCTAGATTGTTTGGGTGAGAGTTGCCTATCGTTAAATGCGCCAAATCAAAGGAGGTTTAGAGGTCAAATTTGAGAAAATCAGTGACTAAACTAAGCATGCTGGGATTTATTTTCTTGACCACCACGCTGTTGAATTTGTATACGTTGATGACAAATATCTATTGCTTCTCAACTGACTCTCTGTAAGAACATTTCTCGTCACTTCAACAATAACAACTCAACACTTGCTATATTTATAGTTTGTAGTTTTACTATATTTCTTTGGGACATAGCAAAGACTTCTGCAGAATTACAGAAAATAAGAAAGACTTCTATTATCATCACATCTGTACAAATAGAACAGGGAAGAGAGTGGAACTTAAAACTAGGGGAAAGACAAAAAACAACAATAATAGAAATACCTTTGTTGACGTCCTCCTGAGTGAAGCTCTGAACGGGACCTTTGACAGAAATCTTTTCTACTCTGTCACTCTTGCTGAGCTGGAGTTTTCCGGCCGGAGGGTCTTTGGTCAGGACGTACCTGAGCTTCAGGCTGTCTGAGTCGATGTCTGTCCCCTTCAAATTCTGCTCTGTGATCTTAGACGAAGATCCTGAAAGAATTCAGATAACCCAGTGTCTTTATTGCCCCTTGAATGCTTAATTTAAGACTTTTCCTCACACTTTTTTCAAACTCTGCTGAGACCTTGTATTAACATAAAATGATAATAGTACGCTTCTTCCTCCCCTCTTACCAGCTGGGAGCTGCAGGCCTCTGTTTACGGTCATTCGGGGTCCTTCACGCTTCCTGACGTCCATGGTGAACTCCAGGCGGCCAGTGTATGTATAGATGCCGTCAGTGAGTGTGAATCCCATTTCATCAGCACCTCCGCTGACTGTTTCAGGTGTGTAGACCAGCAACTGGTCGAGGACGTCCTGGTAGGTGAAGGTAGATCCCTGTGTGAGGACCCGGCCGTTCTCCAGTGGCTGAGAGTAAAACTGCCGCCTGCGGACTTTGCCTGAGGGAATAAGAAATTAATGAAGGTCTGATTTTGAAGAGGGTATAAGTGTGTGTTAGCTGAATAAAGCAGCACCTCACACGGCATCTGGTTCAGCACCGTGATTATCTCACAGGATGTTGGATGTTTTCATGCAGTACATGAAAGTTAGGAAAGGTCTTTGTACTAACTAAGGATACTTTTTAGATTCTAGATTTTTAGATTTGTAAATTAAAAAAAACACCCAGCCAGTAAAAAATGGACATTTTTGTCATCTGCTGAACTGGCTTTTTGAGCGCTGTTATCAAGACTAAAAATTCAGTAATTTCACATTGTTGTGAAAAAAATGTTTTGTGATCTGAAATTTATCTTCATCTACACCAGATGATAAAAACGTGCAGATCAGACAAGTTTAAAATAAAAAGCAGGGATATTCATGGACAGAGGTTCTTGATCGTGACATGGTCAAACATTTGAAAGTCCTCCTCCTACTGGTTGTAAAAAAATGATTCCATACAATGAAACAATTTCACTTAGATATAATATGGAACTTTTTCACCTTTAAATGTCAAGTGAAAAATAAGACCTATGTTATACTGTATGTACATTATTCTCAATGTTTCCAACAATGTTCAAACCCAGACAAATCTGTGATCTTATTTAAGGTAACGGTACATTACATTTGATTGCCTGGTGATGGCTTTTGTTATTGTTTTGATTGAGAGACCCCGTAGCGGCAGAAAATTACATATTATACATTTAGGCAAGAAACAAAATTGGATATTAGCTGACATCTAAACCCCTGAGGAAATATTGCTCCTAATATGTCCATGCGTAGTGAAAGAATCACATGTAATCGGTTAATGAAAGTATTGAATTGATCACATTGATTATAGGCAGCACACTAGACAGTACACTGTAAAACAAGTAAACATTGACTTGCTCCTAACTAGATTTCTGTCTAATTATATTCACAATGTGAAACAATTAAAACTTACATTTATCTGCTGACATAAGCTGAAACTTGAAGAGGGAATGCTTTCCAAACAAAAATTATTCATAAATATGTGAGGTAATTTATTCTGCATTGCCTCTCTCTTCTTCTTTATATAATAAAATCAACCATAAAAACGGGTTGGCTTTCTTTATTGAAGTCAGTATCCTTCATCTCAAACAAAACATAATCTAATTGGTTCGTTCTGGGGTTGGTATTTTTCATTAACACTTACATTTTTTGTCTCTCATTTGACAGTATTCCAGCATGACAAATCACTTATTATTGCTCTTCACTTTCTTCATTGAATTTTTCCTAATTCTGTAAACTTTGCTAAAATTGGGTCAGACAAAATATTGTTGAGTAAGAAATATATATTTTGTCCAGTAAAAATTAATTTCTTTTAGTCTACCAGGCTTTGTCAGGCAGGAGAGAAAACTCAATTTGGGATGGCGAGGGGACGTCAGGAAAACAGAGTGTTTGGAGGTCAGTTGATTTGAGTGTGTGTCATTGTGTCGTGTGCAGCAAGCGTGTGAGGAATGGCTGCAGTCAGTGTGCTGCGCTGCAGCAAACCAACGGTGTGTTTGTCTTCTTTTAAACAGTTTAGGTGTCGGAAGTGAGAGTTATTTGTTTACAAGCATGTGTGCGTGCGTGGGTGCGTGCGTGCGTGTCTGTGTCTGTGTCTGTGTGTGTGTACGCGTGTTAATCTATTTCACACTCAGAACAATTTACTATCAACATGTTGGATACTCCTCAGCATAACTCTCTGCTGGGCTGTTTATTAGTTTGTGCTGTGTGTGTGTGTGTGTGTGTGTGTGTGCGGAATATCTGATAGTATACGTGTTGTGAATAGGAATATGTGTGTGAGTTTAAATGCACAATTTCCCATGTTTACCTGCACTAAATATTCTATATCTGTATGTATTTATATATACATGATAATCTGCTATTGAAACACTTTTGTAGTTAGTTAAATCAATAATTATGGGATCATAATTACTACTTAATGGTTGGTTTAAAATGGTTCACTTTACTAAAACACTAAAATACACACATATATGCATCTTATGGGCAAATGGCAATTAGAAGAATTTGAAAGGACATGTCCTTGTCTCTCCGTGAATGTTATACTTCTATGCTGCCTCTTGAAAAAGAGACTTTCATCTTAAGGCAACATGATTTTAATAAAAGACAAAATACTGTACGTCTAGATGTAAATGGCTAGTGTTGGGCTGGCTCACGTTGGAAAGAATTACAATATTAGTCCAGTCCACTTAAAGGGATACCAATACCATTTGTACTTCATTTGAAATCTTAATTCTTCCGCATTTCATGCATTTGTTTTTATCAGACGCCACAGGCGTGTAGTAGAGTCATACTTTCGAGCGTTTTTGTAGCATTTTGGCACACTGCACTGCCAACTCCATCAAATACACTGCGCTTGACTTCACCACACAACAATGGACGGATGTCAGAGTGAGGGAGCTGCAGCTGTCAATAGAAATGCGCCCCGAGCAGTTGTGGGATCGGTGCCTTGCTTAAGAGCACCTTGGCAGTGCCCAGGAGGTGAACTGGCACTTCTCCAGCTACCAGTCCACCACCATACTTTGGTCCGTATCCATGGTTCCTCTCTACAGACTAAGCTATGCTGCCATATCGTTTGACTGGAGAAGTTTTGATACTACTTGTAGGTGTAGGTGACCCAAAAGAGACGTTCACAAGTGTATTCTTTAGTGAGGGGTGTTTGGTGGTCTGGGGGAGTCTGCTCAGTATTTTCTCTGCACAAGAGGCGTGACCAACAGGCATAGTTCAAATGACTCTGTACGCAATCGGAAAGTCCTTCAACCAATCACAATAACAATCCAGGTGACGTTGAAGCGATATCAACGGGTTTCTGCGCTTCGGTGGCCGCCGCTATGTTGAATGTAAACAAGAAGCTGCTTGAGCGCTTCTCTATCGTCATTGTGTCAAACCCGCCAATAGTGCGCCAGGTAGATAAGCCAGTTTGTGAATGGTTCCCACAAAATTGTGAACTGAAGCAAGAGAATTGAATGTGCAGCCTTCCAGACCGAGCTGCAGGCGAAACCAAATTGCCGGCAGAGTGGGCGGCGTTTACCCAAGTCTAAACAAAATCTGAAGTTTGATGAACACTTTCATCCAGGATGTGGAGCTAAAGTCGCGCTGAAACTCTAGTGAAGAATTGTGACTTCTGCAGTATACATCTCTATGTCAGCATTTAAAAGTAATTCCACCAGAGGCAGCTAGCAGGTAATTTGCATCATCCGGAACAGAAAGCCAAAACTATTGCAGTCTCATACAACAGCCCTGGCATAAATTCTCCCTTCATGAAAATTTTAATGTTCCATTTTGTTGATTCAATGTTATGGTTATTTTGAATTGGGTTGCATCATACTGAGAGGAGTTTCTAATGTTATGTTACTGATAGAAGACTAGAAGTAAAAGCTCCTCTCAGTATAATGAAGGTGGGATTTATTGCAGGATTGTTGCATTAGACTGCATTATTTTTTTAGACAGATAGACCTAATAAGTAAGTGTAAGCCTATACACAGTAGTATGTCAGTGCTCACCGTAGGAAGGCTTCCTGACGATGGTGAAGAGGATCTCGTTCTCCGGTGTGTCCTGGTCGTGGACGCTGAGAGATGAGTTAGTGATGACAACTCCAGAGTTTTCCTCCACTTGAATGCTGTTGACCGCCACCACTGGCTCTCTGTCCTCTTTACTCTGCTTAGAGAGGAGAAATAAAACACTTCATAAGATAATACTCCCAGATTTCTGCAATCAAATGGATTTTTTAGCATGAAGTCAGTTTTTATATAAACACACTCTATACTACCACCTCTACATTCACAAACACCCAAATTCTTACAGCATGCAAACAGCTCACATGTAAATACGCACACACACACACACACACACACACTTAACAGCTTACTGACAGCCTCATTAATTTAACTCAAGACAGGCTTAAGTGATTGATTTAGAAGCTGAGTGTGTCTAGGCTGACAGTCTGAGGACAGAGCTGTTTACTTTTTTTTTTTTTAGCTGTCACATGCAGATTAAGAATAGTGGTTTGGTCCATTTGTTACATTACTGGTGTGTGAAGCTGTAAAGTCCCAGCTAAACTTAAACAACTCAAAATTTTTCCTGATGACACAGAGCAGCTGTAATAATGTGTTTTGGATCTCAAGGTGAAAAGTTTTCATAACGGGGGCGACTTTTAGCGCAACCAGTAAGAGCGTGCGCCCCATGTAGGGGTTTGAACCTGACCTGCGGCCCTTTGCCGCATGTCATCAACTGTAATTATAATAAAGGGAAAAGCCCAAAAAATAATCTTAAAAAACAAAAAGTTGTCATGATAATAAAAAAATTATGACAAGAAAAGATGTACAGATGTAGTTCATCTAATTTCCAGAATACAGTAAAAAACAAATGTTTAAGGAATTTCAAAACATTTAAGGACGAATTACTTACTTTTCTAACTTTCACTAACAACTCCAGACCTCCATCTAATGATCTCTAATTTTAGCTCTCACTTTTACTGACAACACAATAATGGGGTTTTGGAGTGTCAATGAATAATTTATGTAACACGGGAGGAGGATCATGGTGATAATTGGGACTGATGGAGGTGCAGGAGGAAATGTCATTAAATCTCCTGAATTAAAAGTTTTCTTCCCATTAGAAAAGGAACCACTTACCTGGATGTCAATTTCAACGTTGAAAGCCTCTGTCTGGCTGTGTCCGTTGCTGATGTAAAAGCTGAAGGTGTCCTGTTCAGCCGGAGCTTTGTGCGAGCTGTCTTGTACGTAGAAGATGTGGTCAGACATAAGGTCCTCCACAGAGAAAGGCACATCAGGGGTGATGACCCGAGAGCCGCCAACTGAGCCTCCTGGTGGACGGGACAATAGAGAGACAGTTTTGAGAAACCTTGTAGAGCCCGCTCCAATGTATAGAGGTTTACTCGTCAACGCAGCGGCCGCAGGTTTGACACCAACCTGCCGCCCTTTGCTGCATGACGTCTCCCCTCTCTCTAATTCCCCCTCCATGTTTTCAGCTATCCTATACAAATAAAGGCCTAAAATCCCTAAAAACCCAGTTCACTTATCTTAAGTCCATGATATTTAAGAAACACAGTTAATTTTATTTCTTGTTTTGCCATAAAAATCCTTATTTTTACATAGTTCAGTATCTCTGTCACTGCTTATTATGAAACTCTCTATTCCTGCACATCTCCAGCTGAGACCTTACAGTCACAGTAGTCTCATAACAGTCGCACTTTGTACACGGCAACATTTACCGTAGAGTAACACAAAACTCATGTGGCCCTCAGGCGACCAGTTACCGGGCCATCACTTATAACATCTGACAGCAGGATGTCAGCAAACCTTGTCACTTTTCCCCAAACAGCCTCTTTATTTCCCTTTAGTCACAATTGCCTGGCAGTTTGGATGCAGGATAGCTGCACCGAGACACTTTCAATCCTTTCAATTCTGGCACTCTGTGGCATTGAAGGAGAGTCGTAGTGAATGTACAAAATCAACCTTGAAATCTCTAAAGTTTGAGACAAAGTGGGCGCGTCATTGTCACAGAAGATGGATGACTTTGTGGTGAGCTGAGTCAGTGCTCTGCAGGGGATAGCCGATGTGTGTACTTGTGTGTTTGTTTCAGGCACAGCAGTAAATCACATCACATCTCCATCATCTCACTGTTATAACGTGAGGGAGGGAGTCTTTTATCTAAACTCTGATCTCTGATCAGGATAGAAAATCACCTGCAGCCACCAGAGAAATGTGGGGACATTTTTTTTAATCCATTATCAAACATGTTATCTGTGGATTTCAGAATGGAAAAAGAGTAGGCCCACTGCTGGCATCTCTGTCTATCTCAGATTGTTCCCAAGTTGTGAAACTAAAGACAAGTAGAGGAAATAGAAATTGTTCAGGGACATGAAGCCCATAGGGAGCATGCTGTAATATTAATCAAAGAATTATGTCATTTCACAAAAACAATAGATTTAATAAAGGCTTTTCACACCTTTAAATATTTCTGACTTTTAAGTTTAAGGCTGCTTTACAGGAATAATTTACTGAAAACATTTGTGTTGAATATAATAAACTATATTACATTTTTCTGAGGAACTTCATTATGGTCTCCAGCCGGCAGTGTAACCAAATTCAATTAAACAATAAAAATGAATGAATTAATGTACTAGTTATGTGACCACTAACGCCTGCAATATGTTAATTATTGTGTCGAAATGAAATAAATGAATGAATGAGGGATAGATAATTTTATAAAAATGTCTAAAGCCCCACTAGATGCTCCTGAGGCTGTTCTCTGATCTGTGTTGTATATATTATGCAGCTTGTAAAGCATACTGAGAGAAACTTTTAGGCAAACAAAAAAAAACTGACTGACTTAACTTGACCAAACGTATCAGTGCTCATCATGGGGACAATTAATATCCAGAGCAAACCTACATCTGGCCTGTCAGTGTCCAGATGGCTCACTAGTATGGACTGTGTACTGTATGGACCCAAGTAATGGGCAGATTGATGGACCAACTAACACTGCTAACCTACGTACATTATTTAAAACATTTTAAGTGTTTGCATGTTTAAATACTTCTGCACCAGCTTTTAAAAAAAAATGCTTATTTTTAGAGAATGTCTTTAGTGCGTCCCTGTATACTATGTGTGTCTTTTTCATTGCCAAGCACACAAATGTAAATGCATATGTTTTGCTAGAAGCTGTTTTCCATATACATACAGAAAATGTATGTATGTGTGTATCCTATTCTATATTTTGTTCTGTTATGTAATCCTGCAAATGCAGAACATCAACATGTGGCTGAATGCCTGCTGTGTTTCCTGTGCAACTGCAAATCAACACACAACCTGTGCATGTTGGTTTTGCTGTGGGGAAAAAAGCAACACATTGACTGTGACACCGGCTAGCCTCCCCTGTTCACTGGTGATATCAGCAATCCAGTCACCTTACTCTGCCGACCGACTCTGCTGAACACCAACGACTGTCCCTCTGCTCCAGCAGCCATCAAGGACATGGAGAATGAAGACTAGAGTCAGCTGCTTATCTACTTCTGCAGACAATATAAATATCTGACTCCATGCATTTATTTTATTCTTTATTACATCTGCAGATAGCTTTCTTGCATGAAATTTGTCTCATTTATATAAATATGGCTTCACATCTGTTATTAAAAATGAAAAGTGCTGCTTTACATATAAACTCAATATGGTTATCTTCTGCTGCTGGAGGGGACGTTGTAGACTTAAAAAGGGTGTTTTAACTTTATGTCCACTTTCTAACTTCTTCCAGGGCTTTCAATTGCATCTCACATCCTTCATCACCAAATGGAGTTTGCTCAGTTGCCATGGAGTTGGTTCAGTCATGATCACGTAATCAGGACATTAAACTTCGGTCAAGTGATGATATCATACTTCAGGTCATGTCATGATGATGATATGACCAATGAGAGATGCAGTTGAAAGCTTGGGAGAAAAGCTAGCAGGTGAACAAAGCTTGAGATATGCTGACTTATAAGGTGCATTCCAGATAATTCTACCACAAAAAGTACAATGGGAAATGGTCTCCGACTTTCACTGGAACCAACATAAGTGTCAAGAAAAGGTCAAGCCCCAAACACACATCATGACCTACATTTCCCATGATGTACTCAATATCATTTAGTAATGCACCTTTAAAGTGCCCATATTATGAAAAAAATGGGCATTTGGGGTGTTATTTTGTATCTCTGGTGATTCAACATGCATACAAACTATCCATGCTGTTTTGAGTGAGATACGGTTTCTGATCCTGTCTGGTCCTGACCAAAGTTGGAGAAACATGAGTTATCTGCTACAACACACACTAGTTCACCAGTCTACAAAAGAACTTTCCATGTCCCTGTTCTGCATATTACCTCATTTAGCCACCTGCCTTGTCCTGACCAAAGTTGGACTACTGCACATGTGTGACTCCCAACAAAGATAGTTAAGAAGTGAGATGTCTCACTCTGTTGCTAAACAGAGACCTAAACACACAGGGTGAAAAGAAGATCTGCAGCAATGTGCAGTACAACAAAAATATTGTGTTTTATGAAAATGAAACCATGTAAACCTATTCTGGTACAACCTCAAAATTCAATTATGAACCTGAAAATGAGCATACTATGGGCGCTTTAATACAAAGCATCTACAAACCTTTTGTGTTATTGTTAAAACACAAATAACAGTAATAATGGTATTTTCTTCATGTGATCCTCATACCTCAGATATGTGGATGGTTAACAGTGCAGTTTTGTATTTGTACATCCTGTGCAAAACTATCTGGTTGACTGTACTGTATATGTGAATCATGAAACTCCAAATACGTTCTGTAAAATGATTAATCATTTACATATGAGATTAAATATTATCCATAATATTACTTTACTACAAAAATCTTGAGTACTTTTTATAATTTCTGTTTATATCCAAGTCTTTTATTTTGTTTTGACTTCCATTCTGTTCTTACAGCACAATGATACATTTTCCCAGTGGGGATCGGTTACTTTTCAACTCATCTCACCTTTTTCATTTTTCAAAACAGTTCTGCCGAGGGAAAGAAAAAGGTACAGTGGCGGTTGAGCAAGCATGCAGTCAACATTTGGGAGCTCAACAATGGCTCCATCTGTAGCCGGCTATCTGGTGGTGCTAATCCACAACAAAATCAAGCTGTGACAGATGGTAACGACACCGCTAGGAATTCAACCCCTGATTGTGTGCGTATGAGTGTGACATATATAACAGAATAGAAAAGTGGAAATGATTTGGGGTAAGGTAGGTGTGACTGTATAAATACACAGAAAAGTAACAATGTGACACTTGTCCTTATATGTAGGCCTACTGAGTGTTTTGTCAATTCATGTTCTGATTTGTAGCCTCACGAAGAAGGTAAGAAACAATGTCTGTACTCTAAAACTGTAAACCACACACACACACACACACACACACACACACACACACACACACACACACACACACACACACACACAGGTGTCACCTCTGTTGATGTTTTCGATGAAGCCATACTTTGGACGACTGACGAGCCAAACCAGCAGGTCCTTCCTGGGCGTGTCCAAGTCCGAAACTATGATGTGATTGGTAGACAGCTGCACTCGGCCGCCTGCCTGGACCTTAACAACAAAATACTAAAATAAGTCATTTTGGTCGATTTTTCCCAATGTTTTCTGCTCTACGGATTATTTTTGCATTGACAATGTTGTAGACATGTTGTAGGGTTAGTGTTTCGTAACAGAAATAAAGGTTGGGCTCTGAATAATCAGACATTTGGATATTATAAGACATGTTAGAGATTTTACTTTCCCTACCTACTCAGAAAGGTTTATTGATTATCTGTTGAATACCTCAACTTCCAACTTTACTGTCAAGACTTTTTTGCCATACAGAAATGGTAAAACAAAAGCTAAGAGGAAGTTTAAATGGCAAAAAAGTTTGTAGAGTTTCTTCCACCTTGACAATGTTCTTTTTTAGTTTCCCAAAATGGTTAACAGGTGTACTGTACCACTAGAGAAGTACTACTGTGCTGTATTTTGAGACTGTTCTGACTTAAAAGGACATTTTTTCTCTTTTTTTTGTCTACAACTACAAAAGAAACACCTCCCAGCTAACATGCAACTAGTGCATTCATTTTCCCTTCAAGACATATTTCACATTTTAAATTGCCAAAAGGAAAATAATTAAATGATGGAGGACAAGGATGATACGTTACCGATGGATATTTGATGAGCAAGAAGGGAAAGAAAAGGTCCAATATTCAGCCTAGAAGATTAAATGTAACTAAGAGGAAGCGTTTTTATTTTCACCTTCGTAAGATGCCTGTGTAAAGATACATCTAAAAAAGAAACCCTTTAGCACAGAGATATTTACTGACAAGTGATTGATGAACTATTCAGATCTTTCAGTAAAAGTACTGATAGCACACTGTAACAATACTACAGTTTACAGGTTAAAGGTCTGTATTGAAATGATATTAAAGTAAAAGGTTTTGAATCATTTACATGTAAAATAGTGAAAAAAGTGAGAAATGGTTTCACAATTACCCAGAGCCCACACCTCAACATTATTACTGATACATACTTACAATAATTAACATTACTAAAACGAAAAACAGCAAATCTTACTATTTTTGAAAAAAAAAAAAAATATTATCAAAATAGTTGCCGTTTATTTTCTGTCAACCGACTTATTGATCAATCGACTGATCTGAGTAGAAGTAGAAAGAGGCAGAAAAAAATTAGTAAAGTTCAAGCACTTCAAATGAGCACAGTACTTAAGTAAATGTGCTGTACTGTACATTTTTCACTTCCAGGGTTGGTCTGATCTGAGGGACAACACGTGTGCAATGGTTTCCTCTGCTTCATTTGTCTAGTTAATGACTGTTTCTGAATATGGGAGCTGCACTAAAAAAAAAGGGTATTTGAGGATTTCAGTCTCTTACATATGAGCTGGCAGGGTAATGGAGGGGAAATAAAAGTGAGCAGTTTGCGTTTATGTACTGTACCAGCCATACTATTGTAATTGTTTATACATTTGGATGATTTTAGAATTGGGCCTGTGAGAGTGTTGTAGGGTTTTTGCGTTTGTGTGTGTTTCTGTGCTGTATATAAGTGTGTGATTACCTTGATGCCACTGTGGACTGTGACTACCGGCGGCTGTCTGGGTGTGGAGGTAATGGTGATGGTGAACATCTGGTTGTCAAGGCGATTGTTGTCTCCGTCATAAACAACAAAGTGGAAGATGTCGGTAACTGGCTGGCTGCCCGTCTCTAGGGAAGTGATGTACCTGTAAATGGAGATATTGGTTAGATTTGTTGTCTAAAAAGGAGAATTGTTAGATGGATTGCATGCTGTTTAGTAACTAATTTGTTTGATACAGTAATTATCTTTTAATGAATACATAAATATCTGTTTATGTGTCTAATCCTGGACTCATAACAGGACATGGAAAAGCTTTTGCTTTAGACCTCCCATAACAATGCAGCTGCTAATCTCTGCAAAGCACTAATACAATTTAAATCCATACTGGTATACTCTTCTCTAATCCTATTTAATTCTCATAAAACAATTCCCAGCTCTTGTTTGTACGAGCCAACACCACAGAGACAAAACTAATACAGGCGATTTACAGATTGGCCCTTGGAGGTCCGTCCTGTGCTAAATTAATCAGGGCAGAGCAGAATGTGAATATGTGAAAATTTATATTTCCTCTTTCCTCTCTCATATGGGGCTATAGTACCTCTCACAGGTAATATCAGAGTGATGCTAATTGGCATTGCTTATGCCAACAGGCTGAGTCACTAAATCATTTCTTGTTAATCCATTTGTTTTTTTTACTGGCTTTTGGTAACAAATGTTTGCAGAGCCCTCATCTCATGAGGAAGAATGTTAGATTGAAAGAGAACAGTAAAGTCATTACCATTCCTGTGCTGTAATGCTGAGGGGAACATGATTCCCACCGACTCAAGCTGCAATCAGAGAAATTGATCGCGGCTACGACTGCAGAGTGAAGAACCCTTAAAGCTTAAATCTCTTACAGAGTGAAATCAACACCAACCTTTTAGAAGCAGCCTCTTTATTAAAAGGCTCACGAATTCTGTCACTGCTTCAGCAAACCAAAAGCATATCACACTCTCCTGCTCTCAACTTCTAAATAAATTGGCATGGGGGAGCTGTTAACAGAACTCTTTTTTTTAAACGAAGAACTAAAAAGGGGCTAATTCAGTCTCTTCTCTCCCCTGGACCCTCATGAACCTTTATTGCTTGTACAATGACTGCTTCAGGAAACAATGGAGGGTTTTTGAAAGTCATTTTTTGTTAATAGCTGCATGTTTTTTGCTGATATTCTGTTTTTATTAGCCTCTGAAGTAGCATTTTAACCATCATGGGAAACTTAAACCCTGCGTTGATCCAAGCATATTCTTTTTTGGCGCTTTTTATTACAAGTTTTAGAGACTCTTGCCTTTGAAGCTGAGTATAAAACTTCTTCTTTCTCACACTCTCCAAGGTGTGATCATGTGATCAAGTACCAAAATAAGCTATAAAAAAAACACATCAGTCTGGTGTCACTGGTGGAAATCATAAAACTTTTACTGACTTTATATTTGGTTTTGGTTTGATGCACTCTTCAGGTAACATTAATTCATTCTACACTGTGGTGGAAGAAGTAATCAGATCATTTATCTAAGTAAAAGTACTATTACCACTTTGTAAAAAATACTCTGTTACAAGTATAAGTCCTGCATTGAAATGTAATGTTAGGTATCATCAGGAAAATCGTTTAATTATCCACTCATTTCAGCCGTACTTTCAGGCTTATATTTTATTATTGTATTTTATAAACTCCATGTGTTTTGTGTGCAAATATCTTAATTTGTGTAGTAACTAAAGCTGTCAGGTTAATGAAATGGAGTAAAAATTACAATATTTCCTGTCTGAAATGTAACGATGTAGAAGTAGAAAGTGGCATGAAAAGAAAAGACTCAAGTGAAATGCAGTACATGTTCCTCAAAGTTGTACTTAAGTAGGGTACTTGAATAAATGTACTTAGTTACATTCCACCACAGCTTAAACCCGACATTTGCTCAAAGGACCAACAGACTGCTTGTATTAACTCCGACCTGATCCTGTGCTTGCTGATGTCCTCCATGGTGAAGGAGGAGTACTCCCTCAGCTCCTGGTGCTCCTGCTGCGACTGGCTCCTGGTCAAGATGCCATACATTGGCACTGACACCAGCTGGATCTGAATCTGGTCACCTGGGGACGTGATGTCCTGTGAGAGCCAAAACACCATTACAACTACAAATTTAAAGAACTTTCCTTTCATGAAATGCTTCTGCCTCTGCGCTGCATAAGGAGCATAACATGATACACTTCCTTAAAACGTTTTTACTGAGAGCCCAAATTCATCACAGCAACAAAAACCTCAAAGCAGATACTTAAAGTGTACTTTAATACTTTAGATTAGAACAATAGTCTACAGCTGACAGTAAACAACTTAAACCTGAACACAGATCCTTATTTCTCTTCAGGTTTGAAGTAAATGGAAAAGGGAAAAAGAGAATAACCAATAACAGCTCACTGCGATAATTTATGTATATGTTAATGGTAAAATACTAATGTAAAATGCATTTGAGAATGCTAGAGGGTAAACAAAGGTGTAATGTACTTCAATGGTATATACACTGAACAAAATTATAAACACACTTTTGTTCTTGGTCCCATTTTTTATTAACTGGACTGAAGATCTAAGACTTTTTTTATGGACATAAAAGGAATATCTCTTCTCAAATCTGTCTAAATCTGTGTTAGTGAGCACTTCTCCTTTGCCGAGATAATTCATCCACCTCACAGGTGTGTGCCACAATAAAAGGCCAATCTAAAATGTGCAGTTTTAATGTATTGGGGGGTCGGGGTCCGAAAACAGGTCAGTATCGGGTGTTAGGGTTACCGTTAGGGTTAGCGTTCCCCTCTCTCTCTGACTGCAGTTGTCATAACTGACTTGAGTGGGCAAATGTTCAAATTTGATAGTGTCTGAGAAATGGGAGAGGTGTTCTCTTCACGGATGAGCCAGCTGTGGATTCCCCTTCAATTAATTCTTTTAAGAATAGGTTGGATGCATTTTGCCTGCCAAAAGGTGTAATGTATAATTATAAAGCTTTTCAGTAATTTATGTAACTTTTTTATGATTTGTTAATCATGAAATGAATGGGTTTTATTAAAACAACATGTTTAAAGGTCCCATGGCATGAACATTTCCCGTTATGAGGTTTTTTTTAACATTAATATGAGTTCCCTCAGCCTGCCTATGGTCCCCCAGTGGCTAGAAATGGTGATAGGTGTAAACCATGCCCTGGGTATCCTTTTCTGCCTTTGAGAAAATGAAAGCTGAGATGGGCCAATCTGGAATCTTGCCCCTTATGAGGTCATAAGGAGCAAGGTTACCTCCCCTTTCTCTGCTTTGCCCACCCAGAGAATTTGACCCACCCATTAAAGAGAGACATCATGACTTTCAAATGAGCAAAGTGGCAGTTGGTCAAGGCCACACCCCAGCCTCCACCTTGACCCCACCCCCCTCTCCTCCTTAAAAGCTACAGAATCAGAAATGGCACATACTAAGGAAAGCTCACTGTGGGACTGGCTCTAGTGGCTGTAATTCTGCACCAAGGCTGAATTTTGGGGAAGAGATAGGGTATTAAGATATATATATATATATATATATATATATATATATATATATATATATATATATATATATATATATATATATATATATATATACACACACACACACACACACACACAGTATATATGTATTTGTGTTGCTTGAGTATGGAATAGAGGATTTTATATAACTCTCTCTATAATTTATTTCAATAAATTTCAATAAATAAAAAGAAAATACTAGTATCTCAATTATAGCTGTAATCTCTGTTTAACTCACAGTATAAGCCAGATGTGAGCGCCTGATCACGGTGCTGCTTTTTTCGCCCACTTCCAGCGACAGAGTGGCTGCTGGGTCACGTTGGGGCCCGTCGCCCCCATCGCCCAGCACCGCAACCGTCACCACTGTGGTTGCCATGGACATGCCGTCGCTTACAGAGAAGGTGAGGGCGTCGTCCTGGGTGGTGAGGCCGGCGTGTCGGTAGAGCAGAACGTTACGAGTGATGTCGCTGAAGGTGAAGATGTCACCTGAAGGGACGGAGAAGGTGTGAATGGAGACATTAACCCTCCAAGCTGCTCAATCGGATTTTACATCCCTTCCAATTAAACTCAAACTAAGACTTTTATAACTTTAATAATAAATCTGATATGACTAATAACAGACCGAAGAAGGGCCAAACATTATTTGCAAGTACCTTTTGATTAGATTTATTTGCACATTTCTAAATTCAAAATTGTGATAAGATGTGAAGTAGCCACATCTACTCAGTGAACTTGTAACATGTAAACATGTAGTAAAAAATAAATTTTTGAGAGTAAATTGATAGATTAACAATGTATATGTAGGCAGGTTATAAAAAGAGGAAGGCGTAGATGATTACAGTGATGAAATATTCAGCTGCGATAAGGTTTTGTGTAAAGATCCTTTTGTATGAAAACATGCAATCAATTAAGACACAGACATTAAAGAGTAGCTTAATATTATATAAGTGTTGCAGGGATGGAGAAGATTAATTCAAAGAGGTTAGGACCGCGTTGCGAGTCACTCAAGCAGCTGGCACGCTGCCCTAGAGTGACGAGAAGCGTAGCGCACAGAGCAAAAGTCGGTCCTGCTGCGCGTGGTCTATGCTTCTTTTACAATCCTCTTGTCATAACGTTTTTCTGCCACAAACGTTGCCTCATTGCATATATTGCAGCGGCTTGCTGGTATGAGGGGCAGGATGTGGTGATCACTGGGGCGAAGTGATCGTTCCGTGGGCTCTGCACTGGATCACAGCTGTGCTCCTGTGTTGGGTGGTGGCACTCATATGCTGTTTAATAATGTACTGGAAGAAAACATGTCGTTATATGTAAAATCCGACTTAAACACCCCCATATATCCAAAAACGGCATGATCCTTGTTTTATAATACCTCTGCAAAGATTTTAATGGGGGATTGGCAGTCGAGTCAGATTCCTTCGATCAAAGCATCTAAATTTGACTATTTGGGGTCACCACTAGTTATGTGCGTCTATTATCTCACCGTTGCTCATGCTGGTGTGTGTGTTGCCATCGGTCTTAACCAGCTCTCCGTGTACAGGACCCTCAACCAGCTCAAACTCCAACTCATCGGGAGTCGTGTCAGAGTCGCTCACTGCCAGCTGCTGACCACCTACACACATACAAACAGGAGAAAAGGAGCATTAAGAGAGATGAAGCAGGAGAAGGAGACAATGCTCTGTCTGTACCAAGCTGCACACTCACACACACAAAGCTCTTTCTCCAGTATTCAACACGGGCTGTTTTTTTGGAAGTGTGTGTGTGTGTGTGTCTGTCTGTCTGTCTATTCTTCTCTTACCAATGGAGGCCTGTCCTCCCAGGCTGACCTCCAGCAGCGGGTCCAGGACCTGAAATACCGGCGGCTGCTGATGGTTTGACAGCAGCAGGACAGCAAAGTCCAACTCAGGAGTGGTGTGTTCACCGTCCGACACTGAGACACACATACAGGACACAGAAAACAAATAAAAAAGCGGACACAGGACACTGAGGAATATTTTATAAGATTAAAACTGGGAGGAAAAAAGAACCTAATCAATTTCCTCAAGACAAATCACTGAACACAAGATTATTAATACAATCATAAATAAGAGAAAGAAAGAAAGAAAGAAAGAAAAAAAAAACAAAACAAAGGACGTCAGAAGCTGTAATTAAAAATATCAAAGAATCAATTGACCAAACTGCTTTATGGCAGCACATGTCACTTCCACACAAGACAAATTTAATGAACCAAGAAAGCACAGCAAGCCAATCATTTGCGATAGCAAATGAGTATCAAAAAGATTAAGATTGACAGAGCAAAAAAATATTTGCATCACATTTTATTTCAGCAAAATGTTTGTGCATTTCACTGAAATAAAAGTAGCCATTAAGGTAGTGTAGGGCTGTGAGTAGACGTAGGGTTGCAAAGGGTCGTTCAAGTTCCCAATTTGTTTTTATAAGGGAAGATAAAGGGAATTTAAGGTATTTATTAAATATAGGGTCCAGATTTAAAAGAATTTTCCTTCAAGCTTGTGAATTCTTTGGAAAAGAGGACACGAAGGCCTGAGAAGAAAATATATTTCTTAGAAAAAGTCTTTTATTTTGGAGGGGGTCACAGGGAACATTTTTTTGTTTTTCGTTCAATGAAAGTGTAACACAATGTTAAATGAGTTAAATCATTTAATTAAAGTTCAACTTAATTAAAGTGTTGATTTTCTTTTATTTCTATTAGAAGGGTTTACGATTATCTCTTCTTATGGTTTGGTAAAGGGTTGTTTCTATCTGTGTATTTCATTTTATTCACGTTATTCCCATAAATCCCAATAGAAAGTTTCTAACAAAAAAAGTTAGAAAAATAACCTTGCACATCATTTAAATACTTAAGTACCAGTACCTAAGATGAAGACATACTTTATTGATCCTGCAAGGATGTGAGTAAATATACTTTTATCTTTTGTGCCACAGAGCCGTAACTCACTGTTGATAACGGCTGTTGCACTTTCTCCTAGCCGCCAACAAAAGTCATCTTTTACTTAGTTTCCTTTTAAAGACAAAAGTGAAGCCTGGAATGTGTGTGTGTCTGTGTGTGTGTGAGAGAGAGTACCTCAAGGTCTTCACTAAAGGGAAAAGCAGTTTGGTGACATCCTTGAACACCCTTAAACACTCATTGAGGCCTGGTGCAGTAGCACTTTATCTAACGTACAGTAAACGGAGAAGACTTGGTGTTATCAGGATAGAGGTCAAAGAGCCAGAACAGAAAATCAAAGTGGATCTGAAGATCACAGTTGAGACAGATCAGTGTAACAGAGAGAGGAGGGATTTAGTGTGGAGAAGAAGAAGATGGTAAAAGAGAGGAGATGACAGCAATAGCTTGGAGAAGAGATGAGAAAAAGCAAAGGAGTCAGGGAGAAAGATTGAAATGAGAGGAAAAAAGGGGAGGAAATGACATTTGATTCATGGCAAAGATTTAAAGGATGGGAAGGGAAACAGGGAAGGATGGGAAAGGAAGGAGACATGAAGGGAGAGAAAGAAGAAATCAAATGTAGGAAGAGAAGAGGAGAAAATGAGATCAGAGAAGAGGAGCAAGAAGAGAAGAGGGGAGAGAATTTAGTAAGAAACAAAATGAAATGCCACAACAAGAAATATGACAATACAACAGAGATCAAAGTAGAAGGAAAAGGGGGGAGAAAAGAAGCAATGGAGAGGAAATTAAGTAAAGAGAAGACAAATATTTCAGTCAGAGTTATGAAGAGTAGGTGGGAGTAGCCAGGAGGAAAAGACTGGATGGAGAGGATTTAGCGAAGAGAGGAGAAGAGAGCAGGTAGAAGAAAAAAAGTCTAGGATGTAGGAAAGAGGAAAGAGGAAACTATTTGCCTCCACTTCTTCTCTAAATTGAGGAAGATGAAGTATTTACCTGTGAAATAGACGCTTAGTGACTCTGGCAGACCTGTAGGGATTAAAATAAAAACCTTTAAAGCTGCGAAGTGATAAAAGAGAAAAACATTGGATTCAGGCAGAGCTGACTGATGCTATAATGCATAAAAGTCAGAAGGCAATGTGGATGATTTACTGATGCAAAGCTTTTCTCTGGAGCTCCACAAACCCAGATTAAGAGAAACTAAAGTCGTCCTTCATCTTGGATTATCTTTTGGGATTATTTTACAAAATGGCTAAAATTGACATTGAAGAAGTTTCATCCGCGCTCAGATCGTTTTTAAAACAGGATCACAAAATATTAATCACGCATAGTGAGTTTATTGTTGATAGCTTGGCAATAGTATGATTCAGGATTTCAAAATCTATGGCAGAATAAAAAAAGGAATCATTTGCAAAATGACTGACATGAAAAATTGAAAGCAAACTTTAAAGTAGCTACAAGGAGTATTTAACTGGTTATGAAACAGCATCAATTAAATACTGATACCTCTATAGGACCTACATAAGGAAACGATACCATCAGCAAGAAGACTGGCTATTTCAACATAGTTATTCTTAATACCTGTCCCCCGGTTTGGTTCCCCGAAAAATCAGATGAAATGATTTACAGCATAAATGCAGCATACGCAGACCATAAGAGCCTATGTTTACATTAAAAAAGTAAAACATTATTAAAAATAAGTTGCGTTTTTCTTCCACTTCAAAAACAAATCCACACACTGGCCAGATCCAGATCTTTACGACACAAAACTTGACTTTGACATACAATTAGTGGACGGCCCCTTTAATAAAAGGTGAGTGACATATACAGCTCTATGGGTAGTAAATCACCTGATAATAACACACAGTGGCTAAATCCACTGGTTTATATGGTATGGGAAAACGTATGCACTGTTATAAAGCTGGGGTTGCGTTTTTTGTCTCTAAAGAAAGTGCTTTTGGTTGGTGACGGCAGACTACTCAGCTGCAGATCAATATGTGGCTGCTCGGCTGAAAGAATTCAATAAATAAAGCTGGCAGCCAGTTCAGTGTAATTCAATTGCATTTCAGAATGTAAACATCCAGAGACAATTTAATAAAACAAAACAAAAGAGAAAACAATGTCTTATTAATGATTTTTAAAAAAAAAATTTTTATACCAACTTTGTAATACTTTACTCCCTGAAGCCAACCAACATTGGATTTTGGGCAACATTGGACGTTCTCATTACATTACATTACCAAGCTGACCAACTGCCACACTATTACCCAAAGTTCTCACAAGTTCAGAGAATAGAGACTTGAATCGGACTCAAATCCAAGTCCAGGACTCGAGTCCAAGTCCAGGACTCAAATACTCCAGCACTAGGTATGTCAGTGTGCGCATGTATGTCTCACCAATAAATGAGTACTGGTAGAGCTCCTGGAGGTGTGAAGGGGCTTGCGGTGGTCTATAGATGAGCTTGCCATTGTTGACGTCGTCCTGAGTGAAGTGTTTCACCGGTAAGTTTGGTCTGTCCCGATGCTCGATCGCACCTGAAAACAAGAGAATTACTTTAAATGGTAGAGGAGGAATTACTCCTTTATCAGCCCTCCGCTGGAGTCTCAGATTCAGACTTGGGGAAGCTCTTCTGGGAGGCACAAATAATCTCATTTGCTCAGCAGACAGAGCCAAAGACTTAGTTTTTTTGGACGGATAACACTACACTCTGAACATCTCAAATCTAATTTCAGAAAATAAAATGTTAATGACAAACGCTGGTGAGTAATTGGACTCTGTCCTCCTCTTTATTGGATTCATTGCTTTGAGTTCAAAATGATTCCTACACCAATTTATATGTCCGTTAGTTGATGAATGTGACCCATTGTAAATTGTGTTTCCCTTTCATTAGACGGAGAGTTAAAAATGACAAACCAGACTGTTTGTCAGATGGTTCGACGCTGAAATGAATGGCTCCAATTCTAAACGCCACATTACATTCAGCAAAAAGGAAATCAACACTCATTCAAGTCTAGACTGAAAGACATTAATTCAATAACTTAGAAGGTGCTGATGCTGATGCCACTGAAGCAGGTTGACGGAACAACAGGTTGTTAGATGTTGGGCTCGTATTCCCAACTGGGAAAAGCAAACCCCTTGAGCAAGGCATTACAGCTAAAACTCCCCTAAATTAATCATACAAGCATTTTGATGTGTGTAACAGTTATCTGTATTAGTACATGTAAAACAGTTTTTCAGGAATACATTTTCCATGTTCATTCCAGAAATCTGCTAAAGACAAATTTAGCAGCTGTATCGCTGAAAGCTATGGATCACAGTCCCTTGCTCATGGGCACTTAAAAATAATTGAGTGATTAATGAGAAACAGTATCGCTTAACACAATACTTTCTCTGACTCTGCTTTGGTTCTGAAGCAAAAGCCCAGAAGCTCACTCACTGTGTCTAGTTATAAGGCTCCTACCCCTGACACAACTCAGCTTTTACTCCTTTTAATCTTTTTCAGATTATGGGGGAAAAGTTCAGCGTGCGTGTGTGTGTGTGTGTGTGTGTTGCTGACCTTGTCCTTGCAGTAGAGGTTTGGTGATGTTGTAGATGAGCTTCTCACTGGGTGTCTCAGAGTCGATAAAGGATAGAGCTGAAGGTGATATCTCCGTCACCCGATCCTCTAGAGCCTGCACACACACACACACACACACACACACACACACACACACACACACACACACACACACAGAGACACACACACACACACAGATGCACACACTGTGGTGAGAACAGAGGTGAAACAAGAGCTACTATATCCTCCAATTTGTAAAGTGTGATACACCCCATTTGATTATGTACAAACAAATAAATAAACAAAACCGCACAACCAGTAACAATTTTCAAGGAGGTTTCTAGGTAATTATGAAATATATGGACTAATATTTTCTATTTTCAAAATGTTGTGGTGTTACTGGTAACACCGTAAAATCTGTGAAATACAGTAAACCAAGGTCAGTCTGACTTTAGTGAGCAACATGGAGCAGATTAGGATTTCCAGGTTCAAGAATTAATAATAAAAAATCTGTTAATGAAATTTTCAACAAGGAAAAAGCTGCTGAGTTCTCAGAGTTTGAATTCTGAATGTGTGTGACGACTTTTAAGTTGAGCTCTAAGACTGTAATGTATGTAACAATGACAATGTACATATTGTATATGTTAAAAACACAATTATATTTGCCAGGACAGCGGGTTATTACTTTAGGAGGTGGGGAGGGGCATGAGCCAGAGGTGTAGAACTGAAAAAAAATCTTAAAATAATGTAAATTTCCCCATATAAACCATTGTTTTCCAGAACATGCATGCATTACTATTTGAAAGTCAAAGTTTTTTAAATCTCATACCGTAACCTGTAGGTCACAGTTGGGGGCCAGCTGGGGGAAGCCTGGGATCTGAGGCAGGACTCCTATAGTGAAGGTCTGGGCATCACTTCGTATGACTGGAGCTGCCTCTGTGGAAACCTGCACCCACACAAACAAACAAACAAACACTTTATATTAGAGATTTAAATGTTTCTAACTGCGACAACCAAAAAGTGACCCGGGCATCAGGCTGCGCTGCAGGGAGGAACCACTGAGGTTTCATTGTGAAAACCACAAGAATAACAATGAATAGTTTTTCTCTTACTGAAGCAACTACACAGTTCATTACCTTGAAATGACTTTGTGAAATCCATAAAAATCTGTTTCAAAAGTGCATTACAGGACACAGAAGGAGCCTCACAGTGTCTTTAAGCAGCAGGTTGCTCAGTGGGGTGACAGCAGTAGACAGCTGTTTCTGAACCAGGACAGAGCACACACCCCACCGTTCTGACCTTCCTGTCAAGGTAATTCAAAATAATGAAAATGTCTCCTTTTTTTTAAACACCCAGAATTCTAGGTCACTCTGAAAAATGTTCTAGTGACATATCCTGCTTTAAGAAAGACTAGTGCAAATGCCTGTTCAAAACATGCCCGTTTGAAACGAGTCGATTGCTTCGGCTGTGGTATTGCTGCTTGCAGTTTTCTTTAGAATCGCTCATCTCATTAACTTCACCCTCACACTGCACTTCCTTGGGTCCTGAGCAATACACCTGCCATGACATAGCGTGCATGTACGCTACTACGTTTGGGTTTAAAAACAAACATCTTTTGCTACGTTTACACTCGACGTCCACACTACTCCAACATTTCCGAGCTCCTAAAACGGAGACATTTGGAAGCTGCAGCCTCCGTTTTGGTTTGAAAGCATAAGGGTTGCTTTCAAAGTCTGGACTGGCACAATCGGAGACCTTAGGATGCGCATCAGTCAGTCTTATCGGTTAGGCTAACATACATTTCAGTAACAATTCCACCTTGTCATCGGTCCACGCAAATAAATCCCTGGTCTTACTTTTTGCCATTGTTGTTATTTTTACAATGTATTTTCTGTGTTTTCAACTTATACATTCAAGATTTTTAACCACAGACTAACATCAGACTGCTTCCTGTTTACACAATCACGCCCCATGCTCAGTGAATGTGATATGCAGTGTCAGACGCGTCATAATGGAGATTAGTTCTGCTCCTGAACTCATGGTTTTTGTCTCAAAACTAAAAATTGAAACCCAGTAGTGTAGATGTAGCATAGTAAAAAGATGACAGGAAATGAAGGGAGAGAGTTAAAGGGAATAGCATGCAATAAAGGTCCTTGTCTGGATTGGAACGTCCCTTGTCCAGCTATACATACAAAGTAATAACCTATTATTGTTTTTTATTAACAGGGTAAATGTATAGCACACATGTCCAGTTTCTTTGTTGCAAAGCCAAGTGTGGGGATTGTATTTTTGAAAAGAAGAAACTTTTACTTCAGAAAACATTTCAGGGACACTAAATTACCATCTCTTTGATTTGCAAAATAACAAATCGGTGCAAGAGTCTAAAGTGCTGTGCAGCCCACTTCCTTCAGCTGCAGAGATCTAAGTTGCAGAAGCAGAAAGAATTTTAAATCCATCAGCTCTAAGTAGGTGTCACATACTTGGATAAAAACATCAGAGGACAATAATACTACCCTGACAAACCGTCAAGTTTAATCACCACCTCCGACAAACAGCACAACTGCTTCCAGAAGTTCAGTTTGCAACGGGTTACGCTTTTCCTCGCCTCCTCTGCCTTCCCACTTCCAGTCAAAATGATGGGACACTTCAGAATTTAATTTGAATCCAGCGCAGTGTAATTTAAACACATTTGCCCTGATGGATGAAGCCAAGATGTGGAGGGCTGGACAAAGGGAGAGAGACGATTAGATGTAGCTACAAGCTCTCGGCTGCCTCTTTTTTTTTTTTTTTTTTTTTTAAAAAGAAGGTGAAGCAGAGACTGGCATGAAAATGCTCTAACTAAGGCGTGATGAATGTTGCTTTGGTTTTACTGGGATTTTCTCAGATTTAGAGCCAATTTGCATGTAATTAGGGTCATTAACCCTAATTAAGATAAGTCGCTATGGGTTGATTTTAAATGCCTATAAGTCACACAGGAAGTTTGGTGCCAAGGTCTGAGTTGACGTAGAAGAAATCCACAGTGAACACACTTAAAGGAGAGTTGGGAGAAAAATAAGTGGGAAAGGCTAAAGAATGGAGATATGTGCCAAGATGTTGCCTGCATTAATACCCAGAAACAGTTATGCAGTTGGTGATTAAAACAACTGCTGAGTGATGAGCAGACGGTAACTTAGATAATAAGGAACAGAGGCTGAAGAACAGTTATATACAGATACCTATAAATCACAAAGTTCTATAGATACAATTTCATGGTTATGAGAAAATATTAGAAGGAACAGTAGATACAGATAGGTGAAAGAGACAGACAGAGATAAATGAGAGAAAGGGGGGGTGAATTAAATCAAGCTAGAGGGAGACATTTAGAAAAGAAAAGGAGAGAAGAAGTAAACACAAGGGAACATAGGAACAAGAGTACGAGTGGGAACTTCAAAGAACACTCAAGTCACAAGCTCCACCTCTTTTTTTATTTCAGGGTGAGACGTTATCGACCCCCTGAGGTTTCCTCTTGTCACAGCGTATTTATTTTCTTTTATCAGTTTTCTGGAATTATTTATACGTACAGTATTCTACACACTCAGTAGGAAGAAAAAAAACAAAGTGTATTCCTTTGGGTTTAAAAAAACAACTTTTTCAGATAATGGACTACTGTAGGTGATCTCAGAATTCATCTGGCACATGTTTATGTTTAGTTTATTGTACTTATTACATCTTTTATCTTACTATTGGGTTAAAGTTCAGTAAATGAATGCGGTTTGTCAATAATTAGAATAGTGCAACTGAATGAGCATATTTTCACTCTCTGTTGAAATTCTGCATTGAGCTTTTCTTTGTTTGGTCTTCAAATAATGATACCCTACTTCTATTTTTGAAGTCCCATTGCTGTAGTGCTTCTTCTCAATACTGTACTGAGATCACTTCTACAGTTCTAAGTGAAGGAAAGTCATGACATAGATGATTTAGGTTTTCACGTTGTATTTTCACGAGCCTAAATGAATACACAATTATTGTAGTTGTGACTTGAAGCACGAAAGTATGCTTTGGGTCAAAGTCAAGTTGAAGCATATTCACTGAATCAGACACCAGTGAGACGGATGTCCAGTGTAAATGGGGTGTACAGTAAGAATCAGCACTAACCTGAAACTGGAAAGAGTCGCTGCTGGTGCCGCTGCCAAAGTGGCGGTACCAGACGGTGCCGTCGTTGACGTCCTGCTGAGTAAAGGAAGTTGTGGGCGTAAAGCCTCGGTCGTCGGTTAGTGAGGGGCGCCAGCCTTCTGGCGGGCTGTCAGCTGGCATGGACACCAGCACCACTTCACCTGAGACAGAAAAGGTGGAGGTAATTAACTGTTTTTCTCATGTATTATACATCAATAATAATAATGACTGGAATCACATCGCACCAGAATTAGTTGTTAGGGTAAGAACTTATGGGCTTCTTTCTGGGCCCATAACCGTGGTGGGATCTGTAAGAATGTGTCTCAGTCAGGATTAATGTCAATGGAGTTTATACTCAAGTTGAACTGGCTAATTGGATACATTTTGTAATTTGGAAAAGAAGACATTTAAAAATCAGTTTAAATTAAATGGCAGCCAAACTGCAGCAAAATAATCAACTTGAGGAGCAATCTTCCAGATCAAAAGGTGTCAAACTCAACTTCACTAAGGGCCACACTGGAATCACATCAAGGGCCAGACATGTTTAGTTTATTGATACTGTATGTTTTGAATAAATTAAAAAAGTCAAATATGTTTATTGTATTACTGCATATGTCATAGTCTTCTCACTTACAGTTTGGTCAACATAAAGTCCTAAAGAAGTCAGGAAAAAGTGGCAAAAAAAGTCAGAAAAAGTAACAACGTCGGAAAAAGTTACAAATCGTCAAAAAATATTACAACAACGTCAGAAAAAGTGACAAAAACTAGGTGGGACAAAATGTATTGTGAACCTTAATTTATATGCAGGCCGGATCAAAATCTGCGAGTGGCTGGATTTTGCCCACGGGCCTTGAGTTTGACCAACCAGTATCAAAGATCCTGTTTTTAAGTGAATCTAGTAGTGTTAAGAGATTTAATCTCTCAGCATTAGTGAGTTTGTACCATGTTTAGGTTGTCCATCCAAGCCAAGGATGGTGTAGACAATGCCATCGGTGCCGACTCCCTTTGTAATCCGCCAGCAGGTATTTTTTATCCAGTCGCACCAAGCCTCCTTGCTTTACCCAGGTCATGGGTACAGACAGCACATGAGGAGAGTCAGCAGCCTGAAACACACACAAATATAAATTTTAAGCCTTGTAACATTGTGGTTGGTTGTTGTTTGGGTACAGCAAGTTCTGCTTAACATACATTTTTAATTTATTTAAAGATTAATGACCAACTGTCTGATTTTAATTTTCTAACCTCTGTATGTCTGTAAATTTCACCAGAACTTTGTGAACCTTTGACAAGATGGTTTGGTAGTTAAAATTAATCAAACTAGAAAATAAAATATATTATCTTGAGTTTGCCACAGTTTTTCTGGACAGAGCTTAATAGGTGACAGGTGTTTGGATTCCATACATAAGCATGCATGGCCTGGATGGTAGCTTGAATTAGCCATAGGTGCAGTAGCAAAGTGTACTCTTAAACAAAGTACACTGAGCAATATGTTGAGTATTATTCAAACTGAGAAACCCCATGTGAAATCCCTGTGTTGTAGGCATTGATGTGTAAAGAGAAATACAATAAAAATAGACTTTGTTCCTCAGGTGCAGCTGATGCCACTATCACTTTGTTTTGTCACGGTTTGCACAGCTTGTTTTAATCCACATCTGCTGTGACCTCAGGATTGTGAGTCCTAGGAGCCCATTGTAGAGCTGTCAATCAACAGCACTAAGCCCAGAGTCAGCCACCAAGAAGTAATGTATCAATCTGTTCCTTCGCTCAACTTTGAAATCAGACTTATTTTTGTGATGCTATGTGGGTCTGTGACAGAGTAACTCCAAAGCAAAGAACAAAGAGCAGGATCAGCTGCAGAGAGCACACATTGCTGGTGGATGATTCAGTGTCGCTCGAGAACATTTAGCAGGGAAGATGCCTGCTGTCAGGGAGGATTTGAACTGGACCTCTTACTCACTGTGTCACACTGCTGCCTAAATAAAAACAGGTATGACATACTTCGTAGGCATCTATAAAACCCACCTATTTATTCTGTAAACAGAAGCTCCACATTTAACATCTGGAAGTTAAAGAATCTAAAAGTATTCCAGCTGTCAAAAATAGTTTATATAAAAAACAGAAACTGCCTGGGAAACTTTTGACAGTAATAACAAAACTTTTGACAGTCGGGAAATACTTTTGACAGTAAGGAAATGAATAAAAAAACAATGACATTCCTATTTTACCAATCATCTTGATATGCACTGAAAAGTCATCAATAGCTCACGGGTGATTGAAAATAATTCCACACTGTATGTGATCTTCTGAACAGGAGGTTGTACTAACATCCAATTTTCCCGTACTCTCAGGAGGACATAATACGTTAGTATAACAGTAATCTTAAAACCCTCATTAAACCAAGGACACTTTCTAATAAGATACCCTTAGATTGATCATTGTTAGTCTGTGTCTGCTCGTGTTAGTAGTTTCCCATAATGTCACAAACTATGAGATTGTTAAATGGTATATGCCCCTGTAGAAGCCCCAAGTCCTTATGAAATCAACCTTGTGAGTTGAGGTGCTAAAATACTCCAAATAGGAGCATCCCTGCTCTTAGAACCTGATGACAGCCTGCCAGAACTTTCTGTAATTGGTCTGAAAAAATGCTTTCACACTACAAACGGTCGGGGCAACGTTTTTACACTTGTAATTTTGGTTCAGATTCAAACCAATAATTTCTAAACTCCAAATCAAACAAGGTTGGTGTGAAAGCATCCTTGAATTTAAATTGAATTGAATCCTAAAGAAAACAAGTGTTTATTAATGGACAGCCAAATATTTATAATTGCATTATGACAAGGAAATTAGATTAGCCAACCCACAAATTGTTGGCTTCTAACTGATTTATAAAGCATGATGACTTTTTAACCAATAATAAAGCCTTAAAAGGTGTCTCATCAAAAAGTAGTACCAAATACAATAATGAGGTCAGTCATTCCACCCACACACACACACACACACACACACACACACACACACACACACACACACACACGTCTGTCCCGCTATCTTTATGGGGACCAGTCATTGACATAATGCATTCCCTAGCCCCTTACCCTAACCTTAACCATCAAACCTAAATGCCTAACCCTTACCCTAACCCTAACCCTAACCTAATTCTAACCCTGATCCTAAAACCAAGTCTTATTCCTCAAACAGCCCTTTAACGTTATGGGGACCAGCATTTTGTCCCCACAAAGCTGTCAGGACCCCATAAGTATACTGTATTTCCAGTTTTTGGTGCCCACAAATGTAGTAAAACCTGGTCCACACACACACACACACACAGCTATTTCCTGTAGCAGAAACATTTCCAGTAGCATAAACATTGTGGCACTGGGTAAAAATATATTTACAAAAGCGTGCACAGGTGTGTTAGACTGAATGTGCGGCTGTCTGTGTTTGCAGATAACAACCTGTCGGCCACTCTTCTGCCCGCCACTCGGCCAATCCAAATCACACTAGTTCAGTGTAGCAGCAGCAGGCAAAGAATCGCAGATGAACAGCAGAGGAAACACATGGATGGCAGGCTTTTAACTCAGAGGACCACATCATCCAAGAGATTATCAACCTCCCCTTGATATGCACTAAGGTCACTCAAGGACACTCACACCCAGAAATAGCGCAACATAAAAAAGGTCAGAGGATTTATAAGTTGGCTAAAACTTCTGATTTCCACAGAAATAATGCAATGGGCCAGCTAAAATGAAGGCCGAAATTTGGACTTTACTCACAATAATTAGAACTGACTTAGACTACTCAAACTTATTTGACTTATTTTGGACCTCACAGACACTCTAAAACTATACTATATAAAGATGCTACAGTCATTCCCCGGCTGCAATGATTAACAGATGTAAAAGACTCAAAACCCTGACCAATCTAGGTAGACGGGAGGGGGACTTAAAGACACAGGTGCAGTTTTAACCTGTGTCTTGTGTTTATGTATAGTATTATTAAGTATAGACTTGAAAGAAATAACCTTCAAGTTTGACTTATTCTTAACATGAAAGAAAATATATTCATGGGTCAGACAGACACTGTCACAGACCATTTAAATAGCCAACATTCACAGATCCGGAAGACTTGCAATTTAATTCAAATTTCATGTTCTTTGGGAAGATTTGGCAGCCAGACTATAAAACATTACATTAACATTAACCATCCTCTGCTTTCAAACTGGATGAGAGAAGTTCTGCACCTGCACCTGCTTTTAGAAACTAATTACAAATCTACATATAGTTCAATGTGTGTATATATACTGTATATATAGTGTAGGGTTAAATGGACAGGGGTTGTTGGTCGTGATAAGATCAGCCGATGCTGCAAATAATACATTTTTTCACACCTTAATGGACAAAATATATTTTAGAAAATAAAACCTAAAGAATATTATTTTTCTTAGCTGCAGTACTTTTTAGACAAATGCATTTAAATTGAATAATAAGAGACATTTAAAGGGCTTTGAGCCACCATGTCTGAGATGGACTCTTAATAGAGATGATGCTGGATGGAGAGCTGGCTGCAGTGCACACAAACCGAAAATAATGACTTCGCTGAGATGGAAGTTGTGTCATCCATAAAACATTGGCTTGCTGGCAGCCGGGATGGACATGCTGTTGTAATGACAATAACATTGTCATCTCTCATTTTTCCATAATTCCAGCAGGGGAGGGATAAACAGGAAGAGCTGATGGACATGTCAAACAGTAAGTGAAAGTCACAGAATGGAGATGGAATTCTTATTGGCAACAAATTCTAATCTAAAGCTCCGTTGTGTAATGTTTTGAGTTGATTCTTAGCAAAAAACCCTTTGGTCTTTCACAAATAATCAATTATGTGTAATTACTTCCACCAGAATTCAGAATCATTCACAATAAATAAGAGTGACTTGCTTGTATGTATTCTGCCATGTTGCGCCTCCATCTTTAAAATACATTAGCCAACGAGGGACATACCTCCACATTTTGCGCTTCTACACTCAGTAGCACTGTGACGAATGCCAGGGGATACTTTACTAACATTAGCTTGCATTCGTTTGGGAACCTGATAGCTGATGTTAGCGATGAAATGGTACCAAAATAACAAAAACATAAACTATTATTACACTGGAAGAATACTTCTTGGAACAATGCGGCCAACGTAGGAGTTAAAATGCGATCGGAATGGGAGGGGCTAGATTCAGTAATATTCAGTTGGTTGTCATGTACAATTTCACTGCTACATGGGAGAAATTCTTACACAACGCAGCTTTAATGTCAATTAGACATGCTGCCGTGGTGTCTAAAATCAGAGCCTATATCAAAAATAAACATGGAGCCTGTGTGACATGGGCTGTCAGCTTTAACAGAAACAAATCACAGCAATATAAAATGTAATCACAGACTTCAAAAGGAAAACTTATGAAAAAAGTATCATACTCCAACAACGATGAAGGCTCAGTGGGAGAAGAGACAAGCTGCTTCCTCAGCTTGAAAATAACGCTGAGCTATTAGCCTTCCAAAGCTTGACACCTGATCAGAAAAAATATCTAATTCCCTTCCATTCCTGCAGAGTAACAGAAAAGCCTGAGGGGTTTTCAGAGGCTCAAAGTGTTCTCCCCGAGACAGTAATTGAAAGTCAAGGGTCCTGCTTTCTATTCAGCCGAGCTCCAGCTCAGCTCAGGGCTCAGCCTCATTGGAGAGAAAGTCCATCAATCAGAGGGTCATTAAGGGCCTGATTAGTCTCCTGCTTTAGAGCTCAGTAATCCAACTATCAGGAAGCCTATTGTCCCATGCACAGCCTGGCATTGACAGCGACTGCTGTAGCCTGGATGGTGGGCTTGGAAGTACAAAGAGCGCCACGCTCTGAAAACTAAGGATTCTTTGGCTCGGGTTCGTTAAAGTCCAGGCAGAGCCAATAATCACTCAGGGTTTTATTTTTGAGCTTTGTGGAAGTTGGGTTCATAGAGGACGTCATTGAGTTTAAATTCGATTTTGGGGTTTTATTGCCTAGATCTTATTAGCTTTTTTTCCTGCTTCTTTGTGTGAGTTTACAGCTTATCATCATGCACTTTCAAAAGTAGCTTCCTCAGCACGATGCCTAGTGTTACATCTACATAAGACAACTTGGCGCGTTGGCAGCTCCTCGTAGCAGCAGGAGGTTGAATATGAATTGAACTGGAATATCTGGAAATCCTGCGAGGTGACATCAGTAAACTGCACGCAGCATGCTTATGTTTACCACACACAGCTGCTCTGTGATGCAAGTTTTGGAGAAAAAAAACACAATTAAAAGGAGACAGAGGTCAGTTAAGCTTTCTCTTCAGTAGATGGAGTACTCTCTTCTTCTTGTTTAGTAACTGGTACTTCTCTCCCTTCGGCTACTGGGACTTGGCCAAAAAGTCTCCAACATTAATCAAGGGCATTCTCTAAGCTTTCCATCATGCTGTCCATCCTGCTCTGTCTAATGCATGACAGAATGCAGCATCAGGACATTTTACAGTAAATGAATACTGGTATGCATTTGTGTGTGTGTGTGTGTGTGTGTGTGTGTGTGTGTGTGTGTGTGTGTGTGTGTGAGTGGGATGTTATTGATTTACAAAAGGGAAAAAAGCAGAGGAGTTGAGCCTGAAGCACACCATCTGTATGCAGCCAGACAAACAGAGCTGCCCTCTAAAACCAAACTGTAGTGACTGTGTGAGCAGAAAATAGCAGAGGAGTGTATATCACCGAAAAGTTTCTCTGTTGCCATAAGGACAAAAGTATAACTGGCTCACAATGAGGTGGGATGTTGTTTAGAGTCATGGGAAGTTTTCTATTTTAATCATATGAAATCTGAAAGACAAGTGCAGTTACTACCATGGACTGCTGAGACGGAAAGCAAGAAAATACATCTTTGGAGAATAATACGAACGGAAATGTAATGTAAAGGTATTGTTGTATGTTGCTGTAAGTTATTGGAAGATCTGAAAGATTGTATGCTATACTTGCATATCTATTTACTTTGTAATAAGATTATTTTGTGAAATAGGGGCAGGACCAAATAAGCTAATTGCTTCCGCCTCCTCTAACTGATCCTTATATACAGTATATATATATATATATATATAAATATACATACATACATACTGTATATACATACTGTATATATTCTGCTTTTTGTTTTATTTAGTGGTTTTAATTTTTTGTTTTGTTTTGCAACACCGTTGATTGTTCGATAATTTTATATATATATATTATATATATATATACATACACACACACACACACACACACACTCACTATTTTTTTTTTTTTTAAAGTCAGTGTGTAAGTCAGATACAGCATGTGTATGGAGACGTGAGACCTGACTTAAAACCCAAGTTTTGCACATAATGCTGTGAGACTTAAGTTTTGACTGCCTGGAAACTCGACTTGTGATTTAAAGGTAAACCATGTAGTTATTGTTGTGAATATGTTACATTCCATTTTGAAAAAAAAAAACTCTAAACAAAGCCTCTCTCATCTGTTTCTATTTGTATCACAAATTGTAACACTTCTTCCTTCTTCTGTAACTCCTTCCTGAAGATTATTCTGCGTTAACTAACCTTTAACCAATCTTCCTTTCCTATGAAGCCTCTTTCTAATCTTTCTACTATCACGTCATGTAAGTGAAGGGAGTGATTGTTAGAAAATGTATATATCCTCGAGTGTCTTACTAAACCTTTAGGACATTTTGAACTGAACCCTACTTCCTGTCGTTTTGTTCTCTGAGATCTCATAACTGCTTTCACAATCAACTCACAGAGGTCAAGCCAGTAGATAATAGGATACGGACCATAAAACAATCGTGATCAGATTGTTTCCTAACAGTTTTGTCTTTAATTATTAATATTATAACCCAGAGTGTGGCTTAAAGAATTAAGAAAATCTACCGTAAGAACAGAAAACAATGAGTTTTCTTTTCAGTATATTTTGGGGACTATTATCTTGACTCAAACACTTAAGATGAATTTTTATGCCTTTTTGTTTACGTTTTTATTAAAAGGCCATCAAAGGGACCTGGTCTGAGCCAGTAACTCTTGCTATTTCTTTGTCAGCTTTTACGTACATTTCCATCTTGCAATTTGCTCAAGAAGACTTGAGAAGTAATTTGCCTCAAAAAACCTAGGCGCTCTGTGCTTTTATTGGTCAAAGACCAATAGGACGTGAGAGATTATGTCATGGAAGACAAAAAAATATTAAAACATGTTATTTTTTCTGTCGGTAGGTTGTGAGGCATACCAGGTGATTGTCTGCTACGACATGAGATAAACCCATTCGATTGTTGTGCCCGATGCCCATCGACGTGCCAGATCTAAGCCAACGCCCTACACCTGTCAGGTTGGGCTATGATTAGTCTGATATCATGTAGTCTGATTCAGCATTACCGAATCCTTAATCTTCAGAACCACCTCTCTGAACTTTAGATCTAAAGTTTTAATCTTAGTTTTTAGTTTAAGTAAGCGCTTAAAAGTCATATTAAAAACTTTATATTTATATTAAAACTTTAGCGCTTTGAAGAAGTGAAGACCCATCAAAATGTCCTTGCTTTCCAAAATGTCCTTACTCTCAAGGGCTAAATCTGGACCCCATAAAGAAGAAGTACACACAAACACACACACACACACACGTCTTTGATGCTTGTATGTCTACACATCTTCAATATTTCATTATTAGAAGCAGGTCCTGCCTGGTCTCCAGTTTTGTGTTTGTGTGTGTGTGTTGATGTTTTAGAACAGAGAGCTGCCAAATTTGTCTCATGCCAAACACACACTCCCCCCGCTTCGGTCACGGAGGCCAGCACTTGTAACCAGATAATTGCGTCCTTGTCATAAAAACCTCACCAGAAGCGATGACAGAGGAGGGATACTGGCTGCCATTTGCCTGACCTGCTCTTTCTGTTACAGTGCTTCAATACGCAGGCATTAGCCTGTGACTCCAGAAAACTATTTTCAGGGATAAAGTCAACAAAGCACACTGTTTGGACACGTCAAGGACAATCAGTGTGGTTATTGCTGAGGAGTTTAGAGGAACACAGTGGATGACTAAAAGGTTTAGACAGCAAGTCAGAGAATAAATAATGTCACCCAACTGTGTAGTAAAGTGAAACCAATAGGAATATTTTTGAGATCTAATATGATCCACTTCTGACAACTTCTACACATGAATAACTCCTCAAAAATGTGTCTTTCAGTTGAAACACAAATGCAGTTACCTTCTATCTGACCACTTCGAAGTTCTAAGTGTATTTTTTTAAACATTTTCTTATCCCAAAAGTTTTAATTTGAACTTTTGGAGAAAGTATACAGAAATCTGTCCTTGGGTTTATTTGAATAGATCAAATGTGCACACTGCTCTGCATTTATTGGATTTTAAACCCATTATAACTCAAAAGGTATTTTCAATTGTGCACAAATTTTTTTTTCCTGCTGCCAGAGGAATAGGTTTCCACTAAGGGAACTCTAAAATGGATAAACATGCAAAAATCATTAACAATTTACAGTACAACTGTAGTATGTAATGAATGCCATCAATAATTAAATTACCACAGCATGCACATGACACAAAGTAGTTACATAGCATGTAGCAGATGTTGTATTTGAAAGTAGGAGTGATTTTTGTGTAGATTTGTCAGAAGATGCACTTATTGTAGTCTCACTTTTTAAAAAATCTATTGCTTTTTTCTACCCTCCACCCTGTCTAAATTACAGTCTGGATGCTACAGTGCTTGAGATGCTGGAGCTTCGAGCTTTCTCAGTTGCGTAACATTGAGGAAAGAACTTCATCCAGTATTAATAAAGGATCAAGACAGGTCTTTTTCCTCTGCAGGGATGTATGAACTGAGGCTGTGAGCAGCAGGAAATTTCTAAATTAAACACCAGAGAGCTTTTCATTTATTCATTTTTTACAAAAAAAGTATATTTGTTGTTTTTTTGTCCTTGGCTGTAGCCATCGCACGTATTTTGAAAGATTTTTAATCAGCGGTGCACTGTTGCCTATTTTACAAGATAAATATACTTTCTAAAAAAAACTTTTAACCAACCCTTACCTGGCAATACAGTGAATGACAGCCAAAATATAGAAATAGTGGAGTCCAACTCCTGCAGTATTTGGGAACTATACTAGACAAGAAACTGACATTTGAGAGTAACACTGATATGGTGTACAAGAAAAGTATTCTCAGGAAACTCTCCAAGTTCCAGGTGGACAGGACCCTGATGACAAGGTTTTATCGATCTGTTACTGAGCCTGTGCTCTCTTTACCTGCTGGTACCAGTCTCTCAACAAAAGAAGGACTCAATAAGTTGGTCAATGTCTGCAGCAAAATAAATCTCTATTTGCACTGCACAGGAAACTGCAGAATATTTACAACAAGCAGTAAATTAAACCTAAAAAAGTTGGTTAATTGCATAATGGTTGTATGCTTCATAACCAACTTCCCTACTGGGGACAAATGAAGTTATTGACTGATTACTACCTAACTAACCTCTAACCCTAACAGACTCTAGACCTGTGTTGCAATACACCAATAGAATCCATTCAGTATTAGTGCTATGTGAAATGCCGGATCTTCTACAGTTGCTAATCTTGGAATATTGAAAGCATGGATTTACTGTATGAATATCAATTATCCCCCCAGAGTGCCCCTCTGCCTAGCCTACCTTCTGATTGATGTGGATTTGGAGGAGAATATTCCTATAACTGTGGCCGTCGTTGACCTGCAGCATCAACCCATCCTCCGTCCCCTCCGAGCCGTCATGGACGTATTGGATTTGTTCCCGTGTCAGCTCCTCCAGCTTAAATCGGCTAAGTGCACGGTCGCCGTGGAGACGGGTCATCCGGCCATGGCGGGGCGGTTCAAGGACCATAACCAGGACATCGGCTGCGTTGTCGAGGTCGTCGACCTGCAGGACTGTCTTGGTGATGGTTGCAAGGGCGCCGCGGCCCTCCACAGGTAAAGGAGATAGAGTCACAACCCTCGGAGGCTAGAAATTATTAAAAGAAAAAAACAAGAGAGTCATGGAATAATAACAATCTGGCAAAGATAAATTAGATTCAGACAGACCGACAGATAAATCGATCATTGCCACACATTGTTTACTGTCAATGTTTCAGTGTCGGTACGAAATTATAAAGGCTGACTGAGATGAGACAATTTTTCACAAATTGTCAGATGATGAATTTTCACCCAGAGGGTTAGGGTGCGTGGGTCATTAGGCTCCATTCAGCCGTACCTGAAGCCTCTCAGCAACCAGCAAAAGGCTTTATCTCACCAACAAAGTCATTTCAGGAGCACCAATGAGAGTGGGAGGCCTCCTATTTTGAGCAAGGGCATTACTTTATCCAGAGCTCACTTTGTGTCTGTCTTTTTTTTTTTTTACCTCTATGCTTGTGTAAATAGGATATGGAGGATTAGAAGTGCATGGATATTTTTATAAAGTAAAGCCATTTTGGCCAGCACGTCCTTTTTTAAGAAACAAGACTTAATTAGAACTTATGTTTGTCCACATTTTGGGGGTTTTATAAAGAGATTCAGCTCCATTGAGCTATATTTTTAATATTATAATTGAGTAATTACTATAACTGAGTAAGTAATGACTAATATTTGAAAGTGTCACTCTGTAGTGCAAACAATGTACCAAGTGTTGATTCTCAGAAAAGGTACCTCTGTGTTCTTGAATAACCAAATAGTTTTCCCCACACTTGATCTTTTGCTTGGAGTTAATGTTCATATTAATGAATATGAATTTATTCTTATACATTAATGAATATATTAATATCAATGGAAGATTCTCATAAGACTAGAAGTTCATTTGCATTGTCTGTGTGTTTGAATACTGTATGTCACAAAAAACAACAAAGAGAGTGCCTTGATGTAGGTTATTTTTAATATGACACTGCCAGAAGTTATTAGCATCATAGCTTGGCAGCGATGGAGGCGCAGGTAAAGAGGCATGGGCTGCGTGGCGCTAAATCAAACCAGTTGTCCTTCTGGGAGCTCCGAGCCGCTCAGCAGGGCTTGGGTCCAATTTGTTGCATTCAACGGCTGCTGGCTGAACTCCAGTTCTTTGCCATGACAGCAGCAGCTTAAGCAAAGAGAGGTGTATGAAACAAGCTGGAACTGGAGAGAAAAATGACTTGTGGGACACACAATGCCTCTGTGTGTCTTCGAGCCAAAGTGACCTCTGGCTGAAATTGCAAGACACAGAACTGAAACACAGAGGGAGCATGTTGTTTTCTGCAGCCCTTTGCCCTTTGCGTTCTGTTGGGGTCGTTTAGTGACACATTTTTTGACGTAAGAGGACTTATCTCCAAGAGACAGACAACTGGGCCCTTGGGCGCCCACCTTAATCCTGTGTGTTCACTTCTGCAATTCGTAGGAGGCAAACAAAAGGTTTTGTACGTGTTGGCGGGGGCTGAAAGTGGGCTTGTGTGTGTGTGTGCTGCTTTTAAATCGTGCTAAGACATGCCTGCTCACTAAAGGCAAACCACTGCAATCTCTTCCCCGAGGCAAAGGAAAACAAACACAGACTCAGCATGGCTAACCTTTCATCCTCACCTCACAGGTGACGGTGAGGTGAGGTTCATGTTTGGGAAAAAGCTGTCGTCACCCATGGGGCCATGGGGCTTTGCAGCACTTCAAGGAGATTGAATTTCTTTTTTTTTTTTTTGGGTGCTGCTTCCTGCTTTTCTTTTTCCGTTCGCTCCTTATTTTGTTGTTTTTCCTGCTGTGATTGTACTGGTATTTAGAGGAACGACGTGCAGAGTTCCCAAGTCGATTCCATCCATATCTGCCTCTAAGCCTCTTGGTTTGTAACACTGCCTTTAATCTGCAACTCTCCTCTCATGTTTTTGTGTCAAGAAGTCACAAAATAGACCTGGAACTATGGTCAAAATGATGCATTGAAGTATAACCAAATGCCATTTTGTTCTTAACACACCTTTATATTTACTATATATTATATTTACTTCTAGACATAATTCTGAACTTCAACAAAAATGTCCAATGTAGAATGTTTCCCGATATTGATTGACAGCTAAAGGCAATGCAGAAAGTCCACATCAAAGCGAGCAGAGATTTCATGAGAGCAGAGGAAAAAGTTTCAATTTAAGGTTGCCACGTTAAGATGAAAAGGTCTACAAAAAAATGCCATTAGCAGATATCAGACTCTTAGAAACATTTTTTTTTTTTTTTTTAAAGAAGCAGAAGAGGGAAAGGCCAGCTGCTGCACAGATCTTTCATTCCTGAGGCTATTACATTCTGAGGTGTCTGCGAGCTAGAGATCTCTATCAACTATTTATGTTTTCAACCTTATTTATACAGAGAGGGCATTAGCACCAGTGGTCTTTTTCTCCATGCCATCCTGATTTACAGTCAACACTGTTCAACAGTGCCTTTTGCATTTAGTTAGAATACAATGTAGTTTGTTTTTGTTGGCTGTGGCTGGTACAGCATGTGTACATTCATATCAACTTAGACATGCCTGAGTGTAGTCCTGTCACCCTACACTATGTTGTGCTCCTTATAAGGAGGTTGGAATACAATGAACAGTTTCTTTCAAAGCAACCTTGACATTTTCTGGCTTTCTGTAAAACAAGATCTACATTTTCAAAGAAAAGGCAGGCTACATTTATGGGAATATGTCTTTGTAACACTAGTGTAAGCACAAAGAAAACTGGAAGATACATCAATGTTTGTGTTGCTCTTTGATGTAGAGTGAAATCGCATGAGACTCTGCTGCTGCGTATTTCTCTTTGTGATATCTTTGTGGACAGGTGACAAACAGGATAATGAGTTAATGTTTGCTGTCAGAAATGTCTGTTAAGTGAATGGACTTAGAGACGATATCAACGTCTCATGTTGGAGAATCCAACAACTCCTTATACTCAAACTGAAAGACAACATAGGTTGCTGCTCCATAATTACTTGTATGGGTGTTTTTCTGATCTGCCACCTTAATAATTACGGTTTCACTTGGTTTCACTAAATCAACTTAAGGTTAGGGAAGTTTTGCTGCATTATACTGTACTACTACAATGTTATGCTAGTTCCACCTTTGCTCTTAAGAGAGAAAAGTTATTGTTTGCCTAGAAAACATAAACATTAATCATTTAACAAATAACGCATGCATAATAATGTTCTATTTTACTCTTGATTTTATTTATGGTGTTTTAATCTTCCAATATTTGTCTGTTTTTTTTCTGTTGGTTGCTTTATTTCTTCGGTGAATACATATACATACGCGGCCCAGGGTTCGAGTCCGACCTGGGACAATTTCCTGCATGTCTTCCCCCTCACTCTACCCTTTCTTTTATCTAGCTGTCCTGTCTATTAAATGTGGAAAATCCCCAAAAAATGATTTAAAAAAAATATATATATATATATATATATATATATATATATATATATATCACCTGCATATACTATAGTCCTTTTTAATAAGTTAATCATTCATCAATCATTCAGATTTATAAATTATAGTAATTTATTAATTAACTACACCAAAGCTACTTTTAAGAACAAGACATTTGGCTTGGAAGTCTGCGTTTAGTGACAGAGATGGATGGTTTTGTTTGTTCTAATGAAGACAAAAGACACATTTTCCACTCAAGTAATTACATCATTACTTAAATTTGTTACACACCTTTACCGTTTTGCTACTTTTTATCAACCATCTGTCACTTTGTCCCCTGTGTAGTCTCTATCTCACACACACACACACACACACACACACACACACACACACACACACACACACAGAGAGAGAGCAGAGTAACGCAGCTGTCACACTAACCTATCAACAAATCTCAAAGCCTTTAATCCCTTGTTCCTCATTATTTTCAATATGTGGGCCAAAGTTGGAGGTCAGCTCGACACCAATCACGGCCCTCTGTCGGGCTGCGATCGGCCAATCACAGCCCGGGCCTCAGTCCGTAGAGACAAAGCCCCAAAACAGTGACAAATGCAGATCAGCTGGGATGATGCGGCAAAAAGAGAAATGGCTACACTAAAGAGTGCTACCAGATGAACTGCTGGCAGTGTGTTTTATTGTTTTTATAAACATCTCTATACAAACATCTTTGTACTTGTTGTATGGCTGTATGAATATATACTAAATGGTTACATAGGGACATAGGGGCCATTTAGGAGGTTCTCAGCTCACTGAGTTGTTCTAAACAAAATTGTTTCCCTGATTCATGTGACTGACTATGTATTCAGCTGCATATGGCAGCCACCATGTATCTAGATAGTAAACTACAGTAACTAATTAACTTATTACAACTGTCAAAAATGAAATAAAGATTTGAACATTGACAACAAAACCTAAGCCAAAAGCTCAGATACAATAACATCTTGGTGCTTGTTTGAAAGGGAAAAATTAATAGTAATTTACTAATAAAATAGTGTTACAGCACAGGTGGCAGTTTTTTGTTTTGTTCGTGAACTGGTGTCGAATTTTAAGTTTTTAGCCAGGAGGGTTATTTTCATCTAGTCCCGGGCAGCCAATAGTTAAAAGGACAGATGGTAAGAATAAAAGCATTGAAAGTACAATCAATGCCAAAAAGCAGCGGAAAACTACACTACATAGAGATAAGAGAGACAGCTATTATGTGAGACAGAATCAACAACAGCATAACAACACAAAGTTAGGCCAGGTGAAGTGTAGATATTTGGTACAGAAATAAGCAGGAGGCGCTCTTTTACTAAGCATAATAATGGCAAATAAAAAAACAACACAAAAACACCTCTCTGTTCTAGTGTTTAAAAGTTTGATTTCTAATAAACCAGGCTCATGTGATTTACCACACTTCTGTTTGCAGTCTTCTTATACATTGAGTATCGACATGACAAAAATCAATGTGAGAAGGAAACATCATGCCCTTGAAGCCCAACCTTACACAGTATAAGTTTGCAAGAAACTGAAAATGAAGCTCTACGTGTTTTATGTGTGCATCATCTCAAACTGGAGGGAAGCTGCAAACTTTCTCAACAAGGACACGAGTATCGACTTGGCGTTTTAACCTCAGAGCACAGACAGAAATATTCAATTGTTTCACTGTAAACTAAATCTGGAAACAAAAGTGCCTTGGCAGAACATTTTTCTCCATTAGTTGCAATGTTACTAACTTGATCTGCACAGCCATCTTCATTAGACATTGCTATTTTGAGCTAATTTTCCCTTTGGAGATACACCTATGATGCAATGATCTACAGTGTCTGGATGCATTTTTAATACAATTTATTTTTCTTGGGTCTTTTTCGGGAAAAGGTATATCATTTAAAGTACCAGAAGAAAGTGTCTGTGTTATTATACGGTACCTGCATTGACACAGCTTGAACTTGAATTGTTTCAGGTTGAGAAAACAGCTGGGGGTCAGCGACACGCAAGGTGAACTCACCCGAGCTGCAGAAAGAAAGAAAGAAAACGAGAGAGGACATTGTGAAATCACTTAAAAGACAGCCTTGAATTCAAGAGATTTCAGAGTTCATTCGCTCTCTTCCCAAAACTCACTTTGAATGAACATGACCTACAAACTTAGTTTGTAGCCCCGGAGGTTTCTGGGAAAACGAGTCATGCGAGGCTCACCTTGTTGTACTCATTAGACCTTATCAGTGATATCTAGGTGAGTGAAGGATAGTAACCTCACACACACACACCTGCTTACCTGTTATCTGTTATCACTTATCATTAACAATATCTCCTCTCACCATGCCACCTCAGCATCAACAAAGACAAAGCTAATTACCCACAAGTCCCTGGGGCTGGGACACAGCTCATTGCTTTATTTATTATTATTTACTTATTTATTTATGAACAAGTACAGCAGTACACGTAAATGTGCCAGATTATAGCCCGAGGGCAAAATTCCATCTGCAGTCCATTAGGCAGGTTGGAGTTACAATAAAAACGACAAAAGATAGTAACATTTAGTTTATATAAAAAGAATAAACAAAAAGGGGAAAAAACAAGAACAGGACAATTCATTAGTAGAAGTTAAAATGGAAACACAATTACTTTTTCAATTGCAGCTGAAGACCAAGTGACTGAGCAGGTTGTTGGTTTAGTTGGCGAGTGAGAGGGAATTAGGGCTACAAGCTGAAGCATATATATAGTGTTAGTTAAAAGTTTAAATATAAATGTAATTTATTTTGGTTAACTGAGAAAATAAAATGTCTTAAGCAAATGAGATAGACATAGCATTATATTTCCTGTTGGAGCCATTACAACACTTTGTTTTGTTTTGTTTATATACCACATATAAAATCTGCAGTTTTATGTTTGAGCACTGGGTGGAGCATTGCATGGGAAGGCATAAAGGTAATCAGCCTCAGGTACACAGGTGTGTGGAGAAACGGGGAACGCAGACAGCTTTTCACCGTGTCAAGTATGTCAGTGCTGTCAGTCAGGTCAGTCGTGTTAGGTTTAAATTGTTTGACAAAATCAAAAATAAATGGGTCACAGCGCCGAAATGCAGACAGTACGTGTGGACATTGATTAATGGCACGCAGAACACGCGTACAAGCAAGTTCTCTCCTGATTCCATTGCATTGGCCTAATGTAGGAGTTGATAAAAGACTATACATTTCCAGAATCTATCTATCTATCTATCTATCTATCTATCTATCTATCTATCTATCACAGGTGGGAATCACCAGGCGCCTCCCAAGACAATATCATCACGACACAATATTATTGCGATGTTAAACATATTGCATTATTCTGCGATATATTGCAATTTATTACCTTTCTTCCAACTTCTAGTTTTTCCCAATTTCAAACGATGTCCCCAAAAGGAAACTTTTTCAACATCTGTTTTTTCTTAAAACATACATTTCTCAGATTGTTCATCTCACTTACATTTTATTGCAGCAAAATGGAATTGTCAAGAAGACAAACTGACCAACACACATATAATAAAAGATCTGTGTATTGATATAGTATTGCTATGGGAAATATCACAATACTATGTTGTATAATTTTTTTTCCCCACCCCTATCTATCTATCTATCTATCTATCTATCTATCTATCTATCTATCTATCTATCTTTCTATCTTTCTATCTATCCATCCATCCATCCATCCATCAAGTGTAATGTTGGTGTCGTCATTTTTCAAACGATTCCTAACCCTAATAATAATAAAGGCAATCATCTGAATCATCTGCTAAGTAACAAATGTTTCCAAATAAATGTAGTGGAGTGACAAGTAAAATATGGACTTCCAAAAATTTGTGGAGATGAAGTACAAAGTAGCATACAAAAAATACTTTTGAGTTGAAATCTTTGAAAGAGTGCTGTTCATTCATTCAGTGACTTGTAGAAAAGGAACTCTGCAGCTGTTCTGAAGGCTGGTGGTGGCCCCCGCCTTTTCTGAGACACTTTCTGTTTGTGTTTCTTTTCACTTGTCACCCATCTATATATTTTCCATCTGCACAACACTTAAGCAAGGCAGCATCTCTGTGAAGCTTTCCGCTTGTTCTTTCGCTTTAAAATTCATCCGTCACAGAACACATCCTCACAGCAGCCTTTTTAACAATGATAAAAACTCTTTGAATTACAATTTCCAGCAATAGAAGTGAGATTGGTCACAGCTCTACAGCATTTGTTATGGTTAGAATAATTGTGACCCATTAAAGATGTGTTGGACAGCTTATTAAAGTGACATAAGGACTATATTGCTGACATAGGACTTCTAATTCTCTTTTTATGTGACTGTGACTCGAATATTTGTTGAAAGATGGATTTTTTTATGCAGACATAAGACAAAAGTAATAAAGTGTGCCACTTGAGATTTAAAACTCAGTTTTTCAGTCATGCATAAAAAATACCCTCTTTTGAAAAATGAAAAGAATTTTGCTCATCTTGAACAGCCCATCACATCTCATGATTATTTTATTTACTGTGTTTTTTATCCGTGGTGTGGACATTTGGACACAGCATTTGTTTGTGGCTCTGTGTCTGTCACCATTATCCCCCACTCCCCATAATTTGAAAAATATGGCTATAATATGCAGATTAAATCCTATTTGGGGATTTATGTTTTATAGTCTCCATTAACCTAATGGCTCAAAACTGGGCAGTGGGCCATGTTTTTCTAATTCACTGGCATGTCTCCAATTTATGCTAGACCAGCTGAGTCAGGATTGAATAATGTGTTAAACATGTCAATTCTGATTGGTTGAACGGACACTGGGCTTAAACTCAAAAGGGCCCTATTTTAACAATCTGCATGTATCAAACGTGAAATGCACGTAGCTTTGTGGGCAGATCTCGAAAGTTCCCGACACAAATCTAAAATGGGTGGGTCTCAAGTAGCTAGGTTGTGCCCCTTTCCTCTCCCCCCCACTATGTAAAACACAACCAGCCACAAAGAATGCTGCAACGTTTTGTATGACGCTGTACTGGAAAGTGTCTCGTGACCTATCTAAACACCTTAAAGGCGTTTTCAGTAATATTTTCCTTGTAATTATGTATGGTTTGCAAAAATGGGAACTGCTGCGTCCGTGTAGATGTGAGAAGCAAAGTGTATGCGCGTTTTGCACACTCTACATTACGGCCAAGAATGCGCTCCTGAAATAGCATCTGAATAACGCGCCACTGACTTTAGACTAGGTTTTTCCAGGTCTGTGGCGGAATTGTTTTCTGAAACTGCAAAATAGCACCAGGGTACGTTTGCACTTGAACACGCCTCCTCTTTTTGCTGAACCACCCCCAGGAGCGCAAGTTCATTCCCTAATTTACCGATGTGCGTCTGTGGAAGGAAAAGTCCGCTGTGCATTGGGTGCAAAATAGGAATGATAAATGCGTCAGTGTACAAAATCAAATGCGCTGAGTGCAAGATAGGGTCCAAAATGCTGCAGACTTATTGCAGGAAAAAGCCACAGCAGAAAAGCTATACTGAGGAAAGTTGGCTCCAGGTTGAGCTCAAAAGATGTATACACATATTAGCAGCCTCTTTGATCTCTGGCACAGATATTCATTCAGTTTAATTACACTGTCAGATACTGCAAAAAAATTGGCCAAATTACTGTAACTAAGAAGTGTAAATGTAATGCATCTGCAGTCCGTGTGTAGGTTAATGGAAATGAACTTTCCAACCAGGAAGCTGCATAAATCAAACAGACGGCAGGCAGCTGGGCCAATAACAAGAGCAGAAAAATATGAAATGTCAGGATACTCGTGGATGAAAGGAGGGGGACGACGTGTTTAATGTCAAAAAGTTGTAAATTAAAAGAGACATGCCTTGTGTTAAAACTGACAAAAGCAGAAATGAATTTGAATTAAAGACGCATTTTAAAGTGTTGGGTGTAAAATGGACATTCTGGGACAATCCAGAATTGCGTTACGTTGTCATACAGACAGGAGACTAATTAACGGAAAATGTGAATAAATATGTGGAGAAACACAACAAGTGCAGTTGCTTCCATTTAGGGAATGAGGGCTCACTGGATGGTTTGATGAGTATGCAAATGATGTGATGCTGCTACCTTCAGTCTGTCGAATTTAACATCAGGCACTGAGGTGGTATTGAGTGCAAATGGTTGTATCGATCACTGTGATGGCAAATAATATTGCGCACTATTACACACAATGACTATAAGATCTTCGACATGTCATCCACAAACTGTCAGTGCGTCATGATAAGGAGAACCCTGTGTTTAAAGGGGATGAAAGTAGTGAATGTGAGTGAGGTTTGACTCACAGCCCCGAGTCAGTCAGCATTAGACCGTGATCTCCACTACCATGTACTGTAAACACCTAATAAGGAAATATCTTCCAAAGAATTTAAGCCAAGGATCAGGCCCAATCAAGCTGTTTTGAAGGCTCATGAAGGCCAAAAACATTCTCTGACTGTTTTTACTTGAATTTGAGTCTGCAAAATATGTTTGTGTGACCAGGCTGTCCAGTTATTTAACACCAAACATTATCACCACCACCATTTCTACAGTTTTTTTGTGTTTCTGGGAGGATTTAAAACATTATCCACCTCACTAAACCTCCTACACATCAGATCCACTGACCTGGCTTTGTCTTTTTGGTGTCTGAACCGGACCCGGTCAGTTCTCAGCTCCGCCCAGGTGAAGCTGTCGTCCCTGGTCAAGTCTCGTCCTGCCTTCCCTCTGCCTCCCCTCTCTTCTCCTTCCTCCCCTCGGAACAAGACCAGCCGCCCGTTACTTGGGCCCTGAACGAGCTGGAAGATTAGCCGCTCAGACGGACTGTCGGGATCCTTCACCTGTAGCAGGGTGAGGGGCAGCGGGGCAAAACCGCCAAGGGGAACCAGCAGGGAACCGTTGACCTGGAGGGCAGGGGGGTGGGTGTTCACTGAGAAGAGGAAGGAGGACAGAAAGAGAAAATAAAATGATTTTTCTTTAGTGTTATTATCAGAGCTAAACAGAACTTGAAAAGCTCTTATAACACATAAGAAATAACACACTTTGATGACTCCTGAGGGCAGACCAGTGTACACACAGTCATAAACAAGAATAAAGCAAACAGGGGTTGTGAAATATTACTAGAAGGGCGATTACAGCTTAGTACAAAGTGGAAACATATTAAAGAAAAGTATAAAATTAAGACAAGAATTACTGCTAGAATTGCTACATCAGGTTTTGGATTAAAACTGCCCACTTATTTTGATTACAACATACGTGATCAAAATATTAAGAGAAGAAATTGTTGCTGAAAAAAGCTGTCAAGTTGCCTCGCACAACAAAGGAAAATATAATTGAATTTAAAACTTAAAATAAAGCTTTTATAACACAGTGGAAAACACACAGCCCCCAATTACTCTAATTGATACATCGTAATGCATTTTTAAGTCTTACATTTATCTAATTAAAAGTACAGCTGGATCAGACTGAGTGGGTGTAGGGCTGAGACTTAGGTTATAAAATGAGAACAGAAAAATGTGTGTGTGTGTGTGTGTGTGTGCGCGAGAGAGAGAAAAATGGCTGGTGAAATATGAGCAAGGCATCTTGGTCTTGCCGTGGCATTTTAGAAGTTGGCTTTAATTGGAACTGACTTGGTTGGGGAACTTTTTAAAGATCAGCTCTTTTGAGAGGCCACATTGTAATCTCATATCTCCTCTAATGATGCCAATAGGCACTCTAAAATCTCAAACCTTCGGCCATGTAATTAAACTAACAAATTTAAAGCACTAGTTTCTCAACTTTTTTATTAGCTTGCAAAAAATAAATACATAAAGAAATAAAGAAAACAAAACCAAGTGACTTCATTCTAGGCAATTTCGCTCGAATAACTAGTGGATTAGTTAAAGCCTAGAGGCTGAAAAATGTTCATTATTTCACAAGAAGAAAGTTTTTATGACAAAAGGTGCATGGTAATGTATTTCTATATTATAATTACGCATACTAATTACTGTTTGAACGCCAACAATTAAAAGTACAAGAATCCTCTAATGACCTGACCATGCAGACAATCTCCAATCTCCTTTTTTTAGCCTCAGGAGTTTGAGGTGACAAAAAGGAGAGTGTAAATTCAGGACTTACATTCTTTAGGAGGCCAGAGACATGATTCTTAATGCCAATGTTGCTCTGCAACTGCTGAACGTTTAAGTAGGCAACTGTTTGCTATCACATACTTGCTAAATATATTCCCTGAGGCAAATTTCCAGAACTATTGCACAGCTTTTTTGACCGCTAAACTTACACAAACAAGACTAAACGTCACAGTGTAATTCTTAAAGCACCCGGAGCAGGTGGAATGCACCTTTAACTAAACCAAGCTAGAGAAGCAAATAGCTTCTCTGTACTCGTCTGCTATTTGCATGTATTTAAATTAGGTAATATGCCCCTTTCTATGCAAATGAGCCTTGTTGAAAAAACAATCCAGTTCCCAAAGATCAGCTCTAACAGCCACACGCAGTTACGGTGACATTATTAGCATCTTCAGAGAGTTGGTGGTAATAAAGCGCAAATCGTGCAATCTTCAGGGCGCCCTGGTAACTCACCTGGTTAAGCATGTGCCCCATGTACGAAGGCTCAGTCCTTACCACAGCGGCCTTTCTACCCCCTTTCCTGTCTTCATCTGTCTATGTTAATCTGTCCCATCTATCAATAAAGGCCAACTATGCCACTGCTGTTTCGGAACGTTCATGTGATTCTTGTTTTTCACCTTTATTGACGACCATTTAAAAATCCACCTGCCACAGTCTAAAAAGTTAACTTCAGGTCCTGCTTTTGAACCACGCGCCCGGTGCACTGACCATTTTTTCCACCGCCAAAATAGGAAAAGTGGATTTCGACACGTTCTAAATCACTCCCACACCATGTGCCTTGTGCTTAGATTGATAAAATAGGGCTCTACATCTCTCTGTCACATTTAAATTCCTTGGCTGAAGTTTTGAGGAATGCTTCTGCACCCTGACGGTCAGGACCTGTAGCTCTGATATCAGATGCAAAGAAAAGGGCAAATTGCAGTCAACTGCAAAATCTCATGGCCATGTTTGAGCGGTTATATCAATAGGGCAATTATCCTTTTATTTTTATTTTATTTTATTTTTTTTAAATCGGACCTTGAGATGGGGCAGATAGCAGGTGCAAGTTATTCGCAATTCATGGTGCCATCAGCGTCCGCAATACATTCTTTGTGAATTTGCCCGTCTCTGTTGGTCAGCTTGTTGTTGAGTTATTCTGCCCCCATGGGCCCAACAAAAACTTGGTGCAGCTTAAAAGGGCTGACTTGTAAGCTAGTACCTTAATCGGTAACCATTCATTGTTGTTGTCATTAACACAAAGTAATGTTATTACTCCTTAATATGTTATCTGTTTCCTTTAAGTATTTCAACAGAATTTCTAAATTCAAATGCTCAGTTCTAAAAAGCTGCAAACGTCACTTATAATTATGTCGCCGATAGGAAAAGTTCCCAAATATGTAATACAGCTTTCTCCCAGGAGTTGTCAATTGTGTGATTTATAGCTCATTAATTAGAATCCATCATGTTAAATTTGTCACCATAAACACTGGATATTTGTTCTCTACTTGTGTAGTTGGATCCGTTGTTGAAACAATGTGGATCTCAGCATTAGGTTACTTGTCCTACATAAATTGTAAATTAGCAGCAATCGTGTATTTGATGATGTTTAATTAGAGAACAGCACACATTTTTCACGACATGAGCTGCAGCTTTGGAGGGACATTAACATTTAATAACTTCACCTCACACAGCATCAGGCAGTAGGATTATAATGTTAGCTTCACCACTGTATGCCTTGGTTAACCAGCCTGTTGCCTAGCAACCCGCCATGTGGATTTGTTTTCATGTGACGTCTTGAGGTTAACTTGCATTATTTATGCGACTTTTCATGATTTCATTTGCATACAAAAAAAATGCCCTCACACCCCGATGGTATCTGGACAACTGTCAGTGAATATTAACATGTGTTCCAATTTGCATTGGAACAGAAGCCCTGAAAGGCAAGTTGGGAAAAAACAAAAATGTTGATATCCTTCGCAGGAGAAAACATCTTAAAGGTTATCTCCTAATTAGGAGATAATATCGCCTACGTACAAGATCAACTAAGGCTTAATTAGGCGGTTTTGAGAGCGAGAAAGCCGTGCGAAATGAAGCACTTATAGTGCATGATGCAAAAGGAATTGAAAGTTCAACCAAAGGTAAAACAAATAAGTTTACCTTCTTCGTTAATTACAAATGACTACTGTAAAACATAATGGAACTATATAGGGGTCTGCAGGCATAGTGAGTGAGAGAGAACTATGCCGATACAACACCACTATAAAACTACCAATAGCCCACCGCATGCGTTTTAAATACCAGCCAACAGGCCATGTTTACACAATCATCATTGCAGCTCTCATACAGTAGCTCATAATTTTCAGAAAAGGTCATGCAGAAGGCCAAATACACCAGACACAACCAGGGATTGGATCGGTCCTAAAAATTAACATTCAAGATTTTTAGTGGATGGGTTGCCGGTAGGTGAAAATTACATCATTGATGAATAAAATATGAATATATTCACAGAGCTCCAGTGTGCTTCAGTGTCACTATTATTAGGCTCCATTTCAGTGCAATGGACAGCGCCGTACAGACACAAAACAGTGCTGTTCATTACTCTGAAACAACACCAAAGCGAACGTGTAGTCCAATGACGTAATTCACGTAAATTACCATATGTAATATGTGAAATAAAGATGTGAAGTAAGAAAAAGATGCTGGTTCATCTTCTTTACAATAATTTGCTAACTAAGATAAAGAAGTAGAAGAAGACATACTTTATTGATCCCATGGAGGGAAATTAAAATTTTACACTCTGTTGATATTAAACATTAACATAAATGTCACATAAATTACCTAGAGATTGACATGGGGTACTTTCCATAAAATCATCTCTCAATGCAAATCGAACCAGATATTAGGCTAACTGAAATAAAACCATGCCAATCTCTAGATGGTGAAGGGTATGTGATGATTTGGGGTTATTTTAATTCCAAAGGCCAAGGGAACTTAATCAGGATGCATAGTATCCTGATCCATGAAATAACTGGCCTTTAAAAATCAAATCTGCCTGCTTCTATGGGAATTTAACATAGGGGTGTCTATACTCATGCCTCCTGTATTTTAAGGAAGAACATATTTATCAACGATACATTATTCATTCACAAAGAAAATTGGTGTTCTTAAAGGTTGGATTTTTCCTCATTTTTTAATTAAGGCATTAAGATCAATTTCCAAAAGATGATTGACAGCAACCCTTTTTCCCCTTTAACCATAAAACAGACATCACATTATTACCGTGGCAGGTCCTGGTTTTCTGATCGGCGTAGAATCCACGTCCACAGTCGGGCGTGCAGTATCCCTCCATGAGGTAGGTTTGGTCACGACAAACACTGCAGCGTCCGACCCCGTCACACAGCACACAGTCGGATGAGCAAGCTAAAGAAGATGAAGATTAGTCAGAGATGGAATGTTTATAAAGCTGGTACAACTTTTCATTCATTTTTGTACTTTGACCTGGTATTTTGCCAATGCACACAATGAGTATTTCATTTAATTCTCAAGTTTTTTCCTTTCAAATAGAATTTTTAATGTGTTGGACACAATGTTTCTATTACCTTTCTTTTCTCAAAAGAAACTTTGAGGCTGGTTAGAAACAGAACCGTTTTGTATTTCTCAATTATAAGATACTGTACACTGATATACTGACCTTGCACAGATGTCTCTGTCCTGTGTCTCTTTAAATAAGTAAAAATATGAGAAATTAAAAAAAAAAAAGAGAAAAAAAAAGATTGTATTTAACCAAGTATTAACTCTTACATTTGCAGACTTGGGAGGTGGCGTCCAGAAAGTAGTTTCTGCCACATTCTAGAACACACTGACCCTGCAGGGTGGCGTAGGGAGGCTGGCATTGCTGGCACTGTCCGGGACCCCGACACTCCACACAGTGATCATCACAGCCTGGCAGAGAGAAAGAGAGAGACATACACACACACACACACACACACACACACACACACACACAAAGACAGACACACACACACACACACAGAGCATTAAACACAAGGATTAAACCAAAGTGCCAAACCTCAAAATGCACATTTTGCATTTACATTTTGCAAAATGCACATTTACTTAATTACTTTTTCGATTTTATTTGGCATTAAAAATCCTACTGTATCATTATGATTATACAGTATGGTGGTACACATATGATTAAATAAGAGCTGTGAAGGACTTTAATGTTTCTCACAAGGAAAACTTGATCTGAATAACCACACGTTACAGATAAATCATCAACGGGGCCTGTCAAGGAACCTTTGGGGTCCCCTGCTGTTGATTAACAGTTTTAATAAGGAATACATAGTGAAAAAAGATCTGAAAGCACCTTAATATATAAGATAATACAGCGCAAAAGAAGAATAAACACATGCAGCTGGCACAATTGTAGCTGAACATATGTATACTTTTTTTTGTGATGTTTGTCAGTTTATCTGCTTTTTGGTGGACTGACCCAGGCATTTGTCTCCGTCCTGATAGGAGCCAGGCGAGCACCCCTGGGTGCACACTCCATCTTGCAAGACGTATCCCTCCATGCACAGCAGGCAGTCTGTCCGCAGAGGGCCTTTACAGGCGTTGCAGCTCCAGTCGCACTCTAGAAACAAGATGGAGGGCAGCGCAGGAGGAGGACGAGGAGTGTGTTTATGTGTGGGTACATTGGGATTAAAAGGGAGGGGATTTTGAAGATGAGAGCAAAAGGTGAGAGCAAAACAGAAAGGTAGGGAGGGAGAGAGAGAGAGAGAGAAAAAATGATTAATACATTCCTTTCAGTGGGGGATTTATACTAAACCCATTTGTGTTTTTTTTTCTTCTCTCTTATCACCTGCACATCTGTTGTGTTTGTGCTGTGCTCCATTAATATTGACAAGAGAATTAAACACAATTAGGACAAATACAACTCTGTTTGTGTGAGCTTCTAGGTTTGTATTCAAAGTAAAGTAGGTTTTACAAAGAAGAAATGACTAAACTTGGCATTCTTAGCAACTAAACCAGGGGGCCATTATATTAGGCAAAATATATACTTGGAATGCAAAATGTATAATTATAACAGTCAGATTTGTGGTACAGTAACGATCTTTGTAAAGAACCAGATTGTAAGATTGATACAACTTTTTTTTTTTAATCTTTTGGTGAAGTACATTAGAAATTGGTGAAAGTAAATGTCTTCATAAACTTCTTAAGAAGCATGATATCCTCATCAAATGTTTATTCACTGGGGAACATGAATTTATACACCAAATGTCATGGCTATCCGTCCAATAGTTATAGTCAAGAAACTTCACTCAAGACAAGAACTGTCAACCTGCTGGAGATATATAAAGGAAAATAAGAGGAATCACCAAAGTCATTAGGATACTTTGTCTGGGAACCATGACTGTCCGTACAAAAGATTGTTGTATTTCGCTCTTTAGCAAAGTGGTGGACTGACCGAGCCACGGCAGCATCTTTGTTTTTTAACAAAGTTTTAGTTATTGGAATATTGGACTATTTGTGAACACTTTTTCTGAGTCAAATAGCGAGGAAAACAAAACTATGGTCAACATTGAGATCTTACTGTCAACATTTTATATTTAACCAAAAGCATTCTCAGTTCTTGAGAAGAAACTTTTTGATCAATCTACAGCTAGTAAAGACGGCGAATGATTTCAAAGTGTTTACATATGTTTCCTCATTTTGTCTTAAAGCCTACATGAGAAGTAGTAAAACATCTTACAATTCATCTTTTTACCTTCTACCAACATTTAAATTTCTTTCTCTAGATGACAGAGGGAGTGTAAGCTACTCCACCACTGGAGGTTGAATAGTGGAGGCTTCCACAGGTTTTTTCTGAAGATCCAAAGGGAGCCAAGAGGTAAATTTAGGGGAAAAGAAAAAGATAAATAAAAACGAATGTACGTAGTTGCAAACGTACTGACGAGTTTATAAGAGATTCTCTCAGGGAACTCTCCCCTGCGGCAAAGTGAAAGCTCCCAACGGTTCCTTTAAAGCCCTTTAGTTTTCAGAGAGCAACAAGCAGTGCTGCTTTCTAACGTTCTGGGTTCATCCAGGGTTTAGTGGATTACCCAGATAGCGGCTGCAGCTAGCTGGGAGGATAAACACAAGCAAGATTGGGCTAGATGGCTAGTCAAGGTGGGAGGCACTGCTAGCTGCCTCATGGGAAATCAAACTGTATCTAGCCACTAGCAGTTAGCTTAGTTTCTAATCCTGTGTTAGACATGAGAAGTGGTGGTCACTGTAGGTGCCAATTCCTTTGGGCACCTGAAAATCTCCTTACATTGAACCAAATCACTGATAAAGCGAAGACTGCTAGGAGACATTAGTGGGAAGTAAGCTTCACATGAAATGGCTTTCTGGGAATTAAAGTGGATAACTGTGTTAAGCCAGTGTGACAACACAGTTGGGCTGTTCACATTCTGAACCTAAATCCCATCTAATCATCATTCTTTGAGATAAGCACAAAGGAGAATATAGGCAAAACATATTTTCACACATCTTATTCGGGTGTTGGCAATAAAAAGGAGTGAGATTCATTGTGACAGGATGTGGTCTGTGCTGGTTAGTGAGTAATTAAATACATAAACAGAGTTATTGCATGCAAAATGAAAAATTGATAAGTTATTCAGTCTGGTCATCGATCCTCTGAGGCTCATTCATCAACTTCTCTGCACACTGGAAGATTTAATACCGAGTTAGAACGCACACACATTGTTTGGGATTTGCATATCTGGTCCCACAGTTTATTACTTGATCAATGGACCCCATAAACTCCATGTAGCACACTGCACTACATGCAATATGGATGGAGAGTAATTTATGAGTATCATAAAAGGAGCACTACATATCATCATTATAAATCCAGTGTTTCCCACCTCACCCTCCCTGTACCACTACAGTGTGTGTTGGGTTGCCATGGCGACGGCAGCGTACCTCTGCATGCCCGGGTTGTGGTGTTGAGGTAATACTGATGGGCACAGCTGTCATATTGGCATTCTCCGAACAGCAACACCTTGGCCGGGTCGCGGCAGGACGCACAAACCCCGGTCATGTCGCACGTCAGACACTGGCTGTCACACGCTGCCGGAGACAAAAAGGTTGAGATGGAGATCAGATTATAAAGTCAAAGGGGAAAAGATTGGTTGCACGATCCTGCCATCCCCAAAAATTTGTTGAATGTGGCTTTGTTGTATACAAGCAGTGGTGGTACTATTACCACACTGTAAAAAATAATCTGTTACAAGTAAAAGTTCTGCATTGAAAATGTTACTTAAGTAAAAGTATGTAAGTATCATCGGGAAAATGTACTTTTTTTACTAAAAGTAAAAGTACAGCCTCCCATTTCAGACACTAGAAATGATCAAAACAGTTCTCTCAATCAACTAAGTGTTAAATTGTAATTTCAGCTGGACTTGTAGGATTATACTGTATATTGTTGGGTGCAAAGTAGTTTAATTTATAATTAAACATCATAGTTTATAAACTACATGTTTTTTGTGTGCAAACATCTTAATTTGTAAATTAACTAGTAACTAAAGCTGTCAGATTAATGTAGTGGAGTAAAAAGTGTAGTAAAAATGTAGCAGAGTAGAAGTAGAAAGTGGCATGATAAGAAGGTACAAGTACCTCAAATTTGTATGCAAGTACAGTACTTGAGTAAATGTACTTAGGGTAGTTACATTCCACCACGGTATCCAGGTATGGTCTGGATAAGCTATTGAACATTTTGACTATCATCTATCTATCGTGTTTCACATTTGCCAACATGATTTCGGACACCTTTATCGCACAACTTTTGTTTCCAAATGATACACCAGCTCTTCAGGCTGCAGTTACAGGATCGTTATTATTCCATCCAACAACCATGTGTTGATTTGATTGTGTATGTTTACCTGCTGGTTAACAGGGTATCTCAAAGAATAATCAGCATATTTAAAAAGATAATTTGGTAGAAAGTCATGTGATGCTAGACAAAAGCAAAAATGGCTAATTTTCTGTGCAGTTTCAGGAATCTTTTCAAGGTTTTCAAGAAGTCAAGTTAGGGCATTTATGAATATTTTTCATCAACTAGCTGCATGAACATGAATGAAAAAAAAAACTCTGGCACATGTATCCTTTGATTGGCTATCGCTATGTGTGGATTAAGAAACCTTGGCAAAGGTATTCAGTGTCTGATTGCTTTTAAGTTACAAAAAGCTGTTAAGTAAGTCAAAATATTCTGAATACCAGGTAGCAATATGTCAGATTGAATAAATGCCTCATGACTGCATTAAATGTCTTCAAAGCAACTAGCAGAAATACAAACAGAGTTTATGCTTCACTTGCAGGTGCGAATGTCAAATACTTATAAACATTTATGATGAGGTGGAAAGGGAAACTGCATTAGTACAGATGAACAGAAGACATACATATTTTTTTATGTTCGCTGTGCCGATCAAATTGGAACAAGACCTCAGAGATGAGCTGATATTTAGAACCACTGTAATGTGTAGTGTTTTCATTATTTTGTCCACCTCCTGTAAGCAATGTACTCTCAGATGTGCAGCAACATTTCTGGCTCTTCAGATATGTTATCTTCCAGGTGAGATGCCGCAGTGATTACCTACCCTGACAGATCCTGTGACCGTTGTCATAGTAACCGAGGGGACATTTGGGAGCGCAGAGACCCGAGGGCAACAGAACGCTGACGGCAGGGCAGGAAGTACAGGAGAGAGGCCCCGCCCCACTGCAGCCATCACATGAAGGATGGCATTCTGGGTACAAAAGAAATGGACACTTCAAATATTCCATGAGGAGGAACTGGGTCATGGAAACAGTGTATAGTTAAAAGAATACAACAAGGAGAAATGTGTTATAAGATAGTATAATGCAGTATAAAACATGAAGCAACTCATGTGTTATAGAATATATCAATACATTATATTTGGTAACTAACAGTACTGACCCATGAAACTACAATATAATGAGAACAATATATGAGATATACAGTATATGCAGTAAGTTTAAATCAGTTCTGTAGTTTATATACAGTGGGTACGGAAAGTATTCAGACCCCTTTAAATTTTTCACTCTTTGTTTCATTGCAGCCTTTTTCCAAAAATCAAAAAAGTTCATTTTATTTCTCAGTAATGTACACTCAGCAACCCATCTTGACAGAAAAAAACAGAAATTTAGAAATTTTTGCATATTTATTAAAAAACAAAAACTGAAATATCACATGGTCATAAGTATTCAGACCCTTTGCCGTGACCCTCATATGTAACTCAGGTGCTGTCTATTTCTTCTGATCATCCTTGAGATGGTTCTACACCTTCATTGGAGTCCAGCTGTGTTTGATTATACTGATTGGACTTGATTAGGAAAGCCACACACCTGTCTATATAAGACCTTACAGCTCACAGTGCATGTCAGAGCAAATGACAATCATGAGGTCAAAGGAACTGCCTGAAGAGCTCAGAGACAGAATTGTGGCAAGGCACAGATCTGGTCAAGGTTACAAAAAATTTCTGCTGCACTTAAGGTTCCTAAGAGCACAGTGGCCTCCATAATCCTCAAATGGAAGACGTTTGGGACGACCAGAACCCTTCCTAGAGCTGGCCGTCCGGCCAAACTGAGCTATCGGGGAGAAGAGCCTTGGTGAGAGAGGCAAAGAAGAACCCAATGGTCACTGTGGCTAAGCTCCAGAGATGCAGTCGGGAGATGGGAGAAAGTTGTAGTAAGTCAACCATCACTGCAGCAATCCACCAGTCGGGGCTTTATGGCAGAGTGGCCCGAAGGAAGCCTCTCAGTGCAAGACACATGAAAGCCCGCATGGAGTTTGCTAAAAACACCTGAAGGACTCCAAGATGGTGATAAATAAAATCCTCTGGTCTGATGAGACCAAGATAGAACTTTTTGGCCTTAATTCTAAGCGGTATGTGTGGAGAAAACCAGGCACTGCTCATCACCTGTCCAATACAGTCTCAACAGTGAAGCATGGTGGTGGCAGCATCATGCTGTGGGGGTGTTTTTCAGCTGCAGGGACAGGACGACTGGTTGCAATCGAGGGAAAGATGAATGCGGCCAAGTACAGGGATATCCTGGACGAAAACCTTTTCAGAGTGCTCTGGACCTCAGACTGGGCCGAAGGTTTACCTTCCAACAAGACAATGACCCTAAGCACACCGCTAAAATAACGAAGGAGTGGCTTCACAACAACTCTGTGGCTGTTCTTGAATGGCCCAGCCAGAGCCCTGACTTAAACCCAATTGAGCATCTCTGGAGAGACCTGAAAATGACTGTCCACCAACGTTTACCATCCAACCTGACAGAACTGGAGAGGATCTGCAAGGAGGAATGGCAGAGGATACCCAAATCCAGATGTGAGAAACTTGTTGCATCTTTCCCAAAACGACTCATGGCTGTATTAGATCAAAAGGGTGCTTCTACTAAATACTGAACAAAGGGTCTGAATACTTATGACCATGTGATATTTCAGTTTTTGTTTTTTAATAAATATGCAAAAATTTCTAAATTTCTGTTTTTTTCTGTCAAGATGGGTTGCTGAGTGTACATTACTGAGAAATAAAATGAACTTTTTTGATTTTTGGAAAAAGGCTGCAATGAAACAAAGAGTGAAAAATTTAAAGGGGTCTGAATACTTTCCCTACCCACTGTATACCCACAGTGAATGCAAAATTCTAATTGACCCATTCTTGAGTCTAAAAATACATATTTGGCCCCTGAGTGGCTCATCTGGTAGAGTGTGTGCCTATATACAAAGGCTCAGTCCTTGACACAGTGGCCGCTGGTTCAACTCCCCTCTCTCACCCCTTTCATGTCTAAGCTTTCCTGTCATTAAAAAGGCCCTAAAATAAATAATAATCACAAAAAAAGTATCTAAAAAAATTAAATAAAAAATACATATAAGTCTCACTAATCACTATCAAGGGTCTAATCACTCTCAGATTGCTGTGCTGCTCCAAACCCCCACCACCACACACTGCTCATATTCAGCCTTGTGTAATAATCATCACCAAAAAGACGGAAACTTAAAATGTCACTCCGGTGTGGCGAAATTCACCATCAGGCCTGAATCAACAACAGGAGGGAGATGTTACCTATACTCTAAATGAAAATCGTATTGTCTGTTTTAGGTACAAGTTGGTTGATTTATTTTGGGTGTATATGTATGTACAAGAGCTATTTGGATCACTCTTCTTCTTATATATCTGTGTGTGTGTGTGTGTGTGTGTGTGTGTGTGCCTGAAGCTTCCTGTTCACACTCTGCATTTAAATCTGTGTGCGTTCACAGCAGGAGTGGAGGCACCAGCTATGGCTGCTGAGCTGCTCAAAAGAAGCGCGATGATAATAATGATGATGAGGATGAAGACGATGATCACGAAAATTATGATTATGATGTAAATAATGAGGACAAAGGGGATGAGGATAGTCAGGGGAATTATGATAATGAAGACAATGAGGATGTTGAGGATGAGCAGAATGAGGATAATATAATGATGAGGATGATACTAATGAAGATGGTACTGACGGGAGTGATGAGAATAAGTATGATGATGAAGATGGTAATAATAATGACTAATGGGGGTGAGGATGGCTATACTTAACCAACATGAAACCTTCTATCACTTCTAGTATAGAGTCACTGTTTAAACAATAATACAGGTTTTCTCCAACACAGTAACTCTCCAAATCCCCAAATATCTGTCCAGTCTTTGTTTTCCATTTCTACACGGTTTGCAGATGAGCGTGAACGCATCAACAGTGAGCTGGGTAAACATTTGTGGATTTGGTGTTCTTTTGGGCATTATAGCTGAATCAGGGAGTGTATCTCCGAGTAGTTTTCTCAAGCCTGAAGGGATGTGCACTGAATTGATTACACTGCAAAATAAAAAAACTTGTCGAGACCGTTTTGCCTTGAGATCACAGGAGCGCCGACGCCAAATCGGGCAAGGTGCGTAGAGTGTGGAGGCGGACAATGGCTTCTTCTCCACTTCCTACCACTCTACTTTCAGTGCCCTTGCTCAGGCAACATCCTGTTCTAACTCTGCCTTCATTGTAATTACAATTACACACCTGAAAAGATTCGTGACTGCATGTTGCACATTTGGGACACTATCGTGGTCACAAAATCTAGCAGACGGACAGGCAACAACAGGCAAAGAACTCAAAACCACCTTTGTGATAGCTCACACTACAGATGGTGTCTCCAAAACAGACAGACAGACAGACAGACACACACGCATGCACAAACACCCATACACAAACTAACACATTCTCATTACCATCTTGTAAACTACGGACGCTTGGTCAGGTGCCTTTGTCGTTGTTATTGACGCTAAAGGAGACCTTTAGCGTCAATAACAACAACAACAACACACGCTTGGTCGGGACTATTGGTGTCCCTTTTGACGCTGTTAGGTTAAGGAAAAGCTTGCGGGTGGGCTTACGGTTCCGTGACACGCGGGAATAACGGGACGGTTAAGGACACACGTGGGACATAAACCCCGCTCTCCTGGGTGAAAGTCCTGTCTTTGAACCATCCGCTCACCCCGACCAACCTCCCTACGCGGAATTTCCCCCTCACATACTACTCGCTTAACCCCGTCTAGATGCTGCTCTCCCCAGTACGTTCTACACACACACACACACACCAAAGGGTGCTTTTTTCTTCACACACGTACAGCCACTGCCCAAACAACCATATTTTATTTTACTTGGAGTAGAGAACGGGTTGCACACACCCACACACACACACACTAAACAATACCAGCATCACTGTAGGGTAATGCACCTCTAAGAATATCCCTCTGATAGAGTAAAGAATAATCCATGAAGCAAAATGTTTTTTTAGACACTGGTTTTAAATCCTTCAAGAAAAAGCTCCTATAGTACCAGGTCAACAAAATGACCTCAATATAAAAGATCTTTTATGTAATGAATAAAATATAAAAGTATTGGTGGTATTTTTCTTACTGCTTTTCCATTTAGGTGCAGCTATTGGCTGACCTCTGACCTTGTAATGTAGTGCTATCAGACAGAGGAGTAAAAGTCCTTACTGATGCAGGCTCCGTGCCAGCCGTAGAAGCCCTGGGGACAGTGGGAGACGCAATGATCACCCAGCAGCCAGGTCCTTGGCACTTTACACCACAAACAAACACTGCCGATGCCCGTCTGGAGGTCTGCCGTACAGCGTTGACAGTCTGAGCTGCACTCTGCAGGAAAGACACACACAGCAAGAAGGGCATGTATTTCTTACATCATCATACCGGACATAAATAAACATCAAGCCACCATCAAAATCACACAAAGTCAGTTGGTTGCTAAGACTGCTGTATATTTGTCCCGTCACCAAAATGACTTGAAAAAGTGCAGTTTGTGTTTAATTTTCTGGGTTGTTCATTCAGAGGGAACACATCATGTGGTCACATAATAAACCTGACATGCTAAGAAAAATAAGATTTACATAAGATTTACAACAATAAAAGGCTTTACTATATAGCACAGATTAAACTGCCAAACTAAATTTATTTGGGGCTTTTAAAATGGAAAACACTGAATTTAAAACAGGGTTTTATGATTTATCACATGTATTGCAAAAAGATTTTGTCATTGGTCATCAGTCTAAATCAAGATAAAAGACTCGTTTTTTTGTTGCTAAAGTAAAAAACAAAATGAGTACAATCACTTTCAACTCAATACTAAAGTTTCTTCAGTAAAAATGTTGATCTTCATCATCATAATTGGATAGGATGTATAGTGTTAAACTGAGGACAGAGAGCTAATTAATCTTTATGCATAAGCTTGTAATATTTGAATAACAAACCAGGAATCCAAGGCCATCCATTCCTTTAGAAAAACTTTTAAAAAAAATCTATTTTCACTATATTTCCCTCTTCTAAAATCTGTTAACTTTTAAAGGGGATTCAAATCCTGTGGGAGCCTTCTTGAAATACAAAAGACAAGCAACCAGTGCAAGATAACTAAAGAATAACTGCATAAAGGAAGCATTTATAAAAGTAAGATTTTAAGGAGGATAATAAATAATTATTAATTAAATAATTCTGGAATTGGGTGTTAAAATGCACTAATTAAATCTAAGTAAAAATCTTTTGTCAGAAATAAATTCAGAAAAAAAATCTGTCTCTCTCATCTATTAACTCTCAAATGTAGATCTCCTGTATATATGCCATCCAGCTATCCACAAACCTGTACATTATATACCCAACTAACTAAGCACAGCAGGGTTGCCCACATGGAGCCGAGATTAGCAGAACAATGAAGAACACCTCATGGTGTTTTATCTGATGGTGTCTGGGTCTTGTCTGGCTGGCACAGTGGGGCGGACCTTAAAGTTATCCATCAGTGCCGAGATAACCATCTACAGAGAAAAGCAGAACAACGGGGGCTGTGCAGGTGAAGAGTTGCGTGTCGGCCAGGTGAGGGGAAAAGATAAAGAGGCCGGCCATGTACGGATGTTAAAAAGAAATGTTAAGACCATGAAAGTACTTCTCTTCCTTTATGAAGGATTAACGTAAATGAGAAAAGTTTGGAGTGATTACAAGGTGAAAGCAGACGAATATCAAACCGTGTGACAACAAGATCTCGATTTAGTCCGAAAATGTGACAGGTGATCTTTTCTCTAAGTTTTTGTTGGTTGATTACTGGGCACTCTCTGGGTCAAAACTAGTATGTCAGTGGATTAACGCTTTAAAAGTAAGTTAAGGACTAAGAAGAGTTGTGCTACTGTAGACTTTTAAAAGAGTTTAGACATGCTTTAAAGGAAACGTGAAGAAAAAAGATATTTTAAAATCAATTTATAAGCAATTATAGTTGCAATGCAAGTGAATTAATGCAAGAACAGCACCTCGATCAACCTGAATAGGAAACCAAGTGTTTATGGGATGAATATATATAAAAATATATAAAAAAATAAGCAGGTTTAGAAGTGTTTAAAAGAAGATGTGCTGACTCTGGCCCTGAGGGCTAAATCCCTCTTTACGTCAACCCTCAAGTCTTCAGTTTTAAACTCTTCTTGTTTGGCTCTATACGTTTCCTTTTGGTTTATTTTGGGCAGTTTAGTTAAAAAAGTTGAAGTTTTTTAACATTAAAATGAGTTCCCCCCCAAGCATCCAAAAAGCAGCATGTCATAGGACGGAGGCACCAGTTGATAGAAGCTTAGATTCAAGGAGAGAAAGTGAATGAACTGGAAAACAAGTTACAATAAAAGGTGCACTATAAGTTCCTGCATGGTCACTTCTGTTGATGTTTCAAGTCAATTACAAACAAAACAGAGCAAGCTTGCCCCTCCCTAATGTTTTCGTAACTGTCATAACTAACAGACTAATTGTCACTAACCCCCATCCCCTCCCACAACCCACAACTTGTCGGTGATTGGCTGGAGTGTTTTTTTTGTATTTTGGTGCACAGCCTGTGCCCCTAGTGTGGACGTTTACGACCCCTATATTATCTCCCGAGACCGGGCTTTTTCACAGTATATTCAGGGGGCAGGCAGATGGTGGATCAAGGAGAGATGCCTATGATTTGAGACAAAAATGAAATTGCGCTGAAACCATGTAGGAACTCATAGTGCACCTTTAGGTTTATGTCAGTAAGATGTATTGCTTTACTGGTTAAAGAATTAAAGGAATACACTATGCATTTGCACAAGTGAAGTGCCTCTATTTTGTGTTACACAGCTACTACATGGAATTTGTATGGTGTATTTGTGATAGATGTGTGTGTGGTACATCAGTCAAATTCTACAAACTTGCTGTGAAACCTATCTGGTTAGCTGTTTGGGGTTAAAGACTTGTTTAAAGAATGTTTAGGTAAGTGGTTTAGGTAAGTGGTTAAGGTTAGGCTTATTAGGTTAGTTATTTTTCTAGTTTTTATTCTGTGCGCTTTTATTGTTGCTTTTGTTTTGTTTTTGATTTACACAGTGTAATATGTAAAGCCCATTGGGTATGTTATATATGAATAAAACTGTCTTGCCTTAGTAACTTCTGGTAATGGCAACTTTCACTTAGAAAACCAATCAGATCCATGTAGTACACTTTTCTTGTCTAATCTAATAATAGCAGACATTTCTTTCAAGTCATGTAATTGATTGACTTTTCTGTTAACAGAGTCAATAATATATCAAACTAGATTGTAAACTTTAATGGGAAATGATCTGTGTCTGACAGCTATTTTCATCTGCTCGCCTATATTTCTAAGTGGCTGACATTTAACTCACTTATTTCTGCCTCCAGAGCAGCTGTTCCTCTGACAAACGCGTGTAGAGAATCAAAGTCCTGAACGTGGTATCTGCCCAGATGAGTCACACTCTCCTTCTGAACCAGGTCCAAAAGAAGAAGTGGAAGAACAAAAAAGAACTTCCTCTCTTGTCATCTCCCTAGCCACACCTTTCATATCACATCACTTTACAACAAAACACATATCAGCATTTCTCCTGCAAGCAATCCGGCTCCAGGCGCTAAACAAATGGCTCCATATTGAAGATAAGTTAACTCAGGAGTCAGGAATTATCGATTGTGCAGAATAAAACTGAATATAAAACTAAAATGGTATTGATTTGTATCCCCAGAGTCCCTCTTTAGAGTGTAGTTACCATTTTTTGAAGCACATAAAAAGTTGTGCTGGAGTTATAAATGCATGACACATACTGGATGAAGGCCGGATATATGCCAAAGATTATCCCATGTCATGCTTTCCCCCCTAAATCTACAGAAATATATAGAGCATAAACAAAAATTTGTCTCTAACAAGTGTCATACAGGAAAATCAAGACTTTAATGCCCCTCAATTAGTTGCTTCCTTTTCTCTTTGTGCAGTTTAAAAGAGAATAAGGCTTGTTTGAGTCTGAGTGCAGCAAAAGTTCAGAAAGCAAGAGGAACAAAAGTGGGACATCATCTTCATTTGAATTTTAAGGCGTATAAAGAGACAGAGTGCTGCAGAGAGAGACGCTGTGTGGTCCTCCAACGCTGACTTCAACCTGTCTAGACATGTTGCCCCCACAAAGAATGGATTTACAGATGCAGCTATTAAAAAAGTCCTACTTTTCTCACTGCTGGCTCTGTCCCCCCTATAACAAAAACAGTTCTGCTCTTGTTTTAGATGTCAGAATTATGATAAGGATTGTTCTGGAAATTGGTTGGGAGATTTTTCTTCTTTCAAACTTAGCTCAACTATGTCACTCAAACAAAAGCCTGCATAACTCAGAATAGATGCCGAAAATGTGTGTGAAGAGAGGTCTTAAGGCATTTCTTATATAAATTAGTAATATCGAAAACATAATTGAGAATGCAGTTTTTTTGTATGGGAACGTAATTGTAATTCCCCGGAAAAGAAAAATTACCCTTTCAAAGTGGACAAATACCTGCTTATACAAAAGTATTTTGTACTCCCAATTTCTGCACATTTAGTAAGTTAACTCCTAGTCAGTGTTTTTATTTTACTTCTAAAATAGCTATTTACTTTTGTTCTCTTTACAGCCAGCAGAGATTTAAAGGAAATTTTTATGTTGTATTAATTTTCTATCATTTTAATGTAATAGGCAACTGCAGGGTAGATGAAAGACAAATGTATTGGATCTTTTGCAATGTTAACCACTGCAAATATTAAACAAGGCCTCTGTGAGCTCAATCCCCCCGGCTCAGGGTCACATGGAAAAGTTACCGCCTGTGTTACTAAAAATGGATTGAACAAATCTATGCAGAGTTTGTAAATTAGAACAGAAACAATACCCATACACATTTTTTATCCTCTGGCTAAATGCAGTTACCATGTTCTGTGGTTTAGTAGCGTAATGCATTAATGTTGGCATCAATACATGATAAACGCATGGAAGGAGACATCAACAGCAGCTGTCGCTGTGGGCAACAACTTGTCTTAAATGTGTTTCCATGGAAGGTTTCATTGACAAGAATAAAAACATGTATTTTATTTCAATACTGGTATTCCTTGTTTCTATGGTGATGAAGTCCTGTTAATCAACTTGCAGGTCTATTTTAAGCTTTGTATTTTGTTAAATAATGGTTCCGACACAATCATGATGCAAAAATAAACTTGAGTAGCTATAAGCCTTGAGATGAACTTTCAGGTCTCAATGTTTTCTGTGTGACTCAGAAGTTGGTCTTCATTCCACTAGAAAAGAAGGATGATATTACTCTTCATGTGAGCCTCACATCTCAGGCTCCCAGTGTGAACGGCAAAGATGGTGTCTTTGTTTACATTGCAGGTCTTGATTCCAGGTTATGAATTATATATGTGTGTGTTAAAGCAACACTAGAGAACGTTTCCCGCTCCGGCCTTCCTACAGGTTGGAAGTGGAATTGTCCCATTATGTCTCATTGGGACTAAAGATCCATTACCCGATTTGGCAAACTTGCATAGTGCGGTTATAGCCGGGAGAGAGCCACAAAGCAAATGCAGAAGTGCCATTCACCCTGTAAAATAAAAAATTCTTAAAGTTTACCAGGGGTGGTGGACTTGTTGGACCGTGCAAACACAGCGTTACTCTTTCATTTCTTCAACCAGCTACTTGAAAAGGTTGGCATAGCGAAGTGTGCGAATATCCCAAAAATCTGTTGATATCCAAGTCTTTGATAATATTTGAAAGTAGCTGTGTTTCTCCTTCTTTTCGGGTTTGCAGCCTTCCAAACTGGTTGGTTTGTGTACAGCAACCATAGCAACGCACAGAGCTGACCGTAAGCCACAAACAGGCAATTGGCTGTAAACTGGAAGTAAACTGAGGTTAAAAACCCCGATTGAGATGCATATTTCGAATGCGCTGTATCCATATCCAAAGAATGGCTATAAAACCCGAATAATACCAGAATGCTATACTCAAAAAAAGCCCTTAATAAGAAAATTCAACTGGAATATGCTGTTTACATGACCTGTTTCAAATTCGGAATACTGTCATATTTGGAATAATAGTGGAATATTGGTTAACATACTCAGTGTTGTCTCAGACAACAATGTGAATAATGAGCTAGCAGAGCCAACTAAGCGGTATTTATGGAAAAGCACTGACCCAATAACAAATGTCTTTAGCATCACTGTCTCTTTTCATTGGTATAAGATATACAGGTTTCAGTCTCTAATGGATGTGGGCGTTTCTGCAAGAGAGCAGTATAACGACCCTGATAAGAGCGTTTTAAAGACAAACGCTTGTGGAATTTGTCAAATCATTTGGCTGGAGTAGGTGGCTGTAATTAGTATGAGCAGCAATAGTGCTGCCGCTCTCAAATATGAATCACATGAGAAGAAGAGACAAAGAGAGAGAAAGTGAAAGAAAGACAGATTTATGAACTCGTGATTGAGAGCGAAAGCCTCATCGCCTCAAGACGGTTATGTAACAGTGAAGGTACCACTGGGTGGACATAGAGAATCCAAGGCTCTGTGTGTGTGTGTGAGTGTGTGTGTTCTTTCCGTGCAGAAGTAATGACCCCAGTACTTCTGTGGCCCAGTAGCGCCTCAAGTCATCTTTAATTAACCAGAGTTTGGCTGAGCTTGACCCATTTAACATTAGGTTGTGTGAGTGTGTTAAACATACAAATATGTATGTTTAACCATGCTTGTGCTTTTGTGTGCAAGCCAGCAGTGTGTGTCTGCCCACATACAGTATGTGTGTGTGTGTGTGTGTGTGTGTGTGTGTGTGTGTGTGTGAGAAAGAAAGATCTGGTTGCAGTTTCACATCTCCAAACAGTGTGAGTACCCCGAAAACTGTAATTTAAAATCAATGCATCTATCTTTTTCCCCAGATTTTGTTTACCCCTTTTTATCTCTTCCATGCTGACTTTACATCGTATAAACACGCCTGTTTTTAATCTACAGCCAGTGGTCCAGATAGGTAAAAACTCATTTTATTACCCAGCGAGAAGGAGAAGGGCAGCAGGAGCTACATTTACACACAAACACTGCAGGCTTCCCTCTTCTATTTATCTTCTGTCCGGTAGTTTATAATTTTTTTGCCTGCCAAAAAGAAATAGCATTTTTTTTTCATTATGAGGAAGAAAAGTGGGGCGGGAAGGTGTGAAGTATCTTAGGCTGGTGTTTATTAGCAATGGTTAAAAAAGAAACCTGTATTCCGGTGGAAGTTTCATGAAGAGTTTCTCTGAAAAGCCTAACTGCGGGCGAGAATCTCATTGAAATTATTTTTTTCTTAAAAATTACAACAAGAGGTGGGTTTTTGGAAAGAAACTTTTCTCAAGTTTTTTTCCCCCCAAAGGAGCTGTAGTCAAAGGATGTATTTTTCTTTAAATTCACATTTTGAAGTTCTCTTGGATTGTTAGTAAAGGAAACATGCCTCAACATAGACACAGATGATTCTCCAGGAAATTAACATTACTATAGGTTTTCATTAGTTTCTTCCTTCCTTATATCTCCTATTTTTTTTTACATAAAACAGGCTATGTCCACCCAAGACTTCAAGTGCTCCAGCTGTCAGTCACCTCAGTATATATAATAGAAAATAAATAGGGCATATTTGACATGCTATGTTACTCTATTGTCATATATTACTTGCAGACGGCTAATTGACCAACTGCAGTAGCTGCTATAATTCAAATTATACTAAGTGTATGATTATACTGATATTCTTTTAATTGTTATTATAAATTTCCGATGAAGCAGGCATTAATTATAAGAATTAATGTCGATCATTTTTATTTTGGCACCCTTTACGTGTAAACAAATCTTAGCCAGTTGATAAGCTACTGTACAGAGAGAAGCGGTTCCACAGTGACTTCTACTTCAGCTTGCAGCTCTGCAGATAATTTGAGACCCAACAATTCAAAAGAAACAGACTGCAAAACTTTTAAGTCAAAAATACCCATCCAAGAACATCTATTTTACAGAGATGGTTGGCATTTCTCATTAATAATGCAGGTTATTAGAGCTAAAGTCTGGTTATGTCTCAGTCTACTTGTCCGTACAAAGCTCAGCGGGGCAGAGTTGGTGGTTTTATACCCACTGGGGCCACTCAGGTTAAAAATACAAGCACTCATGGCGTATTTGGTGAATGTCTCGTGCAAATGGCATACAAATGACACACACATTTACACGCACACAGGCTGACTTACTGAAGCACTCTCCAGTGACAGCGTTGAGGAAATGCCCCTCTTGGCAGCCCGTCCTGCAGTAGCCACTCTGTAGGGAGGCTAGGGGGGAGCATGAGGTGCAGTCAGCTTGAGAGGGCCCGGAGCAGGTCTGGCAGGATGGATGGCATGCTGGAGGGGACAGGGAGAGGAGAGGTACAAAAGAAAAGTATGAGAGAAAAGGGTCAAAATCAAGCAAACAATTAGGATAAAAGTTGTGACAAAAGTTAGGAGTGGACAAGAACAGAGGCATGAAGGAAAGCTCTGTTTATGGGCTCTACCAACTCCTGAGAAAACTATCTGGCTAAACAGGCTTTAGGAAAACACTCAGACTGAACCATAGAGTAACAAAAAAATATTATCAAAGGACCGTTCAGAATTTATGGAATGGACCACTGGAGGAAAATGGAGGGGGGGGGATTGCATTATGCCCGCAATCTCTTGTGAAGCATTTATAACTTTGAAAACTCACAGCGGGGTTTGTGAAGGTGGACAGGCCAGGCTGCAAGCCAGTGACCCCGCCAGGCACCCACCGGGTGTCACGTCAGACTGTGGAGCTTCTAAACTCCGACAGTCGGACCAAATTCTTTTTCGTAAAACAGCCCATATGTGAGCTCTACGTAGTTGATATCTCACATAAAAAAGTCTCAGAAGGGAACTTATTAATTAAATAGACAAACAATGTATAAAGTTTCCAGTTGTTGGCCACAACAGCAATCCATAGTTGTTGTAAAAGATCCCAAAACTCCTCCGGTGGCCCTTTAAATAGAAAAACTAACAGTCCCTACACAAAAGATAGCTTCTTTTGTGTAGGGACTGTTAGTTTTTCTCAGCTCAGGAAAGCAGCAGAGTTGAAGATAATCTTTTGTGGCTCTGTCGTTATGAGCCATCCCTTTCACATTACTTATAATCATTGGATTCATTGCCATTATAAAGGAAATATTGATTAATGGAGCTTTAACTACACACTGTCTTATTGCCAAGCATACAAAGTCACCAGAAACAAAACTTTGTGGTAAACGCTTACTCTGTTAAAGACAGATATACAATACTTCTTCAGGGTATCTGCTTCTAATGAGCCAATCAACAGTAAAGGAGGACAAACAGATCCAATTTATTTTGAAATCCCAAAGGGTAAATGTAATCTGAGCCCACTGTTTTTCCTTACTGTCTAGGTATCCGTCTGTGCCTGCCATTTCAATTACCTAGCCAAAGTTAAAAGTAACAAAAACAAACTCTAAAGAGATTTAATGATGTTTACCACAGGGTTTTGTTTGCATTGAAATAAACAATAAGATTCTGTGGGCTGGTAGACAGGACATAGAAGGGGTGGTCTTGCTTCAATGAGATCAGAGGTGACACTTTGAAAGTGATTTACTTTTCATACGTTAAGTACATTTTGACAATAATACTTTGATATTTTGAATTCTGGACTTTTAATTGTAATGGAGTAGCTTTAGATTTCTACTTTTACTTTAAGAACAATTCTGGTGCAAAATTATCCTAGAGGTTAATAACATAAGGGTACCTTTCCCAAGGTGGTGCCCACCAACCTTCCATTTGGCAGGCAACCGCTCTAACACTGAGCCACAGCCGCCCACAAAGTGACTACACACTTACAAAGTTCTCAATGGTTCGGAATTGTCCTTTAAGAAAATGATCTGAGTACTTAGCAGTAACAAAACAATTAAAACTGTATTTTTGAGAAAAGTATGTAATTGTGGTAATAAAGTACACCTTTACTGATTACACTTTAGCAACAAGCTGTGAAAAGTTTCACCGCTGACATTACCCAAAAATCAAATTATGTGGTGAACACAAACAGAATTTCTAACACCTACACCTGGGGCTCTGGGCTAAATGAATGTTTATAATACCAATGTTTTTTATTATGCTGACTGAACTGAACTAAAAGCTCTAGTATGGACCCAATAACACCAGAAAGCACACAGACAATAAGTCTCTCCCCTATCTACAGCTAGGGAACACCATGATATGCCCTATTTCAACAAACGGTGGTGTGTTTCATTAAGGTTTTAGATTGACCTTGGGACAGGGGAATGCACCATGTAAATGGGTATGCTTAAAATTATAAAAATAATGTGTGTACGTGCGTGTGTGTGTGTGTGTGTGTGTGTATGTCTGTGTGTGCGCTCGTTCTGACCTTGGCACTGGTTGTCCTGAATGAAGAAGCCCTGTGGGCTGCTGGGGACACAGCGGCCCACAAGCAGGCTGGACGGGGAGAGACAGGACGTACAGTTGTCTGCAGATGGCCCAGTACAGAGCCAGCAAGAGGGGTGACACTCTGAAAAGGACACAGAGAACAGTTTCAACACATTTTCACATTTTCAAGCTGTGGCTAGAGACAGAGGATGCTCGACTGCCAACTGTGCCTCCTCACTACGTTTCTACAGCCACACTAACAAGAATAAAATGACAATGAGTGGACTACCTATTCTCTTGGTATATAACTCTGTACTTTTGCTGAATCTCCAAGGAAAGGGATTTGTTTGTGGAGAAAAAAATATGCATTATTAAGTGCTCAGAGGGAACCAGGAGCATACTTTTACAGTATGGTGATAAGTCATAAAAGGTGAATAAAGAAGGACTGAAGGAGGACTACCACCAAGCCCCCAACGGCTGCTAATGCACCCCTGTACCACTGTATAGTGCAATACCTTTTCATTATTTATTATCTTGTTCCTATCTTCTTGTTATTGAAAGGTACCAAACATAATTTTTTTGTAAGTCTACAATAAAGTGTCTCATGTCTTAGGCTCTTATAGCTATAAAAAGATATATACTTACAAACAGTAGTCAAGATATCTGGACCTGAACTGCAATCCAACTCTAATCTTTCGGCATTATTTTTGTTATCCTGCAGTCAATCAGCTGGATCTTGTTCCTTCCAGAAGTCACGCATTAACACCCAAGTCGGTGCCAGCTCAGATAGTCTGATCCAAGATGGCCACGAGCCAGCAAAGACTTCTGAAATATGCTCTACTGCTTAGTTTGGACTATTTAATTCAGATGATGAAACATGAAACCTTTACAAGGATGATTTATATCTAAAGGATTTAGATTTGGAACTTGCAGGTACAGAGGGTAAAGCTGAACCAGGTGACTTGGCTCCAAATGACAGCCAGGATTAATTTACTATTCAGAATTCATATAACGTGGCACCATTATGCTCATGTTTACAAACTCAGAGTGTCTAACGCGTCATAGCAAGAGGAATCAATAGAAGAACATTAAGTTTGATGGGGAGCTAGCTCACTGACTTATAGGAATTATTAATTTACTGTTTTAAGGTTTCAGTTCTCTTACTGGATACCGGAATTTTATTTGGACTAAGGTCACAAATCAACAGGTTTCTGCTGTTAACTAATGCACCCACTATTAACCAGCATTACATTTGGCTTTATGTGTAAAGGCTTTGGCCACTACTTCAACATTGCTGTGCTTGCGGTGTGTTTTTCTACACTTGGCTTCAAATGCATGCAACTTCTCTGACCCTGGCTATTTACCCTTCTCTTACATGCCCCCACACACTTCACCCCAAACCACTGCTGCCCTGAAACCGGCCTTTTGTGCAGCCTTTGATGTGTGCTTTGGCAGGGTAAAGAAAAATAACTGAGCAGTGCTATCAGCTTTGGCAGCTGAGTCGAGCCTCTGGAGACCGGCATCTGGTCGGCTGGTGGCGGCGGTGGAATGAAAGACAAAAGGCCTGTCACCAACTGGCCATGAGTGCCGTGTGTGTGTGTGTGTTGCCTGACTTTTTTTAGTACACAGAAAATGCACTCAAGTATGTGTGTGTTTATAATTACTCCTCTCTGGATTCTTTCAGTGGGCTGTCAACTGTATCCCGGTCTTGTGTACACTTTGCACGACAGCCACTGGCAGGAGCAGACTGGAGCTCTACCTGAGCCAACACTGCAGCGTACGCACGTTTGTGTGTGGGTGTGTGTGTGTGTGTGTGTGTGTGTGTGTGTGTGTAAATTTACAAAAACTATTCTCCCTTTGGGAACACCTCAGTGTCAAAGGGGGGACCTTGAAAAGTCACAGCAGTGTCAGCAGGAACTTCAATCTCACGTCACATCATCACCCAGCTTCTTCTCCACCAAATATGTTAACTTAATTGGTTGGCTGAGATGATAAGACAGACTATATGTTTCCATGAACCCACCACCAAGTCTCATCTTGGACATACACACACTCAGTTCACACAAAGCTTCATATCAACAGTTAAAAACAAGCACACACTCAGAGGCATATTAAATAGGCTTACTGTCAAACATCTTTCATTAATAAGAGGAGAGAATATAATAATGATAGGTGGCCTCTCCTTTAAGTGCAGCTTGGATATCTAATTTGTTGTGAGCTGAAAGCGCATATTGATTCCTTTTATACCCAAATTTGTGCGCAGGCCTTCTCATCACATATTACCTCGTGCACTCGCTCCGAAAAATCAAATCTTTTACTGTGTTTTGTGCTGATAGGGTCATAATTTGATGTGGGTGCAGTCGATGAGGTTGTGATTAAGTTTGAGGATGCGAGTGCTCCTTAATGCCTTCCATGAACGATCCTCCTGGTACAGTACAGGGCCAATCATTACATTAGTGCAGAAGAGAGCTCTGTGAGCTACACAGCAGAAACACAAGTGGAGGGTAATATCTCATTCCTCTGAAGTGTCATCACATTGTTGTTGCTGTCTTATGGTATTGCTAGAAGTCTGGCCACTTAAACCATGGCAGTGGAGTTTCAGATACATAAACAAGGGCCGCTTCCCGACATCGTCTCAATTGTCTTAAGAGCTAATTCCTCTTTCTGCTGCATCTGTCATAGCTCACTAACAAATCTCATAACTATCCAATAAGACAGTCCCAGTGTAAAACAACTTTACAGTATAACACCACATGCCACAACCTTTATTTCACCTGCATGATATGTATCCAAAATATTTTTTTTAATAATAATAATAATAATAATAAACGCAAAGTGTCTTTGCTAGTTTAAGACCGATGCAGTTGTCAATTTCCCGTCCAGCGGCCACATCGTTTAAATAGCAAATGCACCTGCGTCCATCTTTGCCACCTGCGTTTGTGCGTCCACTAACATGCAAAAGATTACAAATAAAAATATTATAGTGCAAATCCGCCGTCATAATAGCAATGCGCCAAGGTACAAACGCAACTTGCTTTTAATGGGAATGGGAGATGACACCCAAAACACACCAGTGAATTAATGAACACACCAAGTACAACTTTTTAACCATGCGCCCGGCGCACAGACCCTTTTTTCTGCCGTCAAACTGGCAAAAGTGGATTTGGACACGCCCTAAACGCACCTGCACCGTGAACTTAGATCGTCAAAATAGGGCCCAAAGACTGTATATAACAACCTCCTACACACCAACTATCTGTCTGGACAGAAGGGCTGCAGACTGGAGAGGAGGGGGATTTTCAGCCAGGAATTTGCTCTTAGATACCTGACAGCTAGTCACCTCAGGCCCACTTAATGTGTACCTCACTGCGTGTGTGTGTGTGTGTGTGTGTGTGTGTGTGTGTGTGTGTAACTAAAGGCTGGAGCCTGTGAGTCTAATGTGCATGTTTTCATGCCTTCCTCCTCCGCTCCAGGACAATAGTTGCTGAGGTGGTCTGGGTATCTGTCAGAGTATCACACACGCACGCATGCACGTACATACAATAGCCTCCATTGTTCTCAGTCGTACACCTGAACCCACTGACGCTCCACTGAGGGAAACCTTTGTAACTTAGAATAGAGGCAGAATGGAACAAATGCTCTATATATTACTGTAAATAGAGATTTAATGAGACGTCGTTTATCATGTTGATCCTCAGCTCACTTTGTCAAGCCTAATTTAGGAAGCTTAGAGTGAAAGAAAAGTGGGAGACACAATAGCTGATGTACGAAGTGACTCTTTGCTGTGACAAGCAGTTCAAATCCAATTTTCTGTATGACAAACACATTTTCGTTGTGAGCAGAAAAACAGCAAAAAATCCAATATTACATGCTGAAATATAATTTAAACCACATCTCTAAACATGCAGTTCAAGGCACATTTTATTGTCCTATTCCCCTTGCCGCACATGGATTTTGAAGTCACACCTAACCAAAATGGACTCTTTTTGCTGGTTAATCTGGTGTTTCTCCTTTGATTCAATAACTCTTGTTATTGTAAATATTTGCTTACTACAAACCATTTTCAATAGTGACAACCCCCTTTAACCTGAGCTTAAACCCCCAGTTTAACACCCTGGCATCCTCTTAACACCCAGATGAATGGGTGTTAAGAGAACGCTCCAATCCAACTACTACTCATCGATTTGTAATTGTCTTTTCCAATTAAGGGAATCCAATACTGCTAACGGCTATTCAATCCAGGTAGAGTAAACACAACTTTCATCTGTGCTTTGCCAGCTCTAAACTTAAAACTAAACTGTGGTGAGGAGACAAATCACGCTACAATCTAAATGGCTTCAGGTTCACTATCTTTAAAATCAGTGATACAGACTCAGTATACAAAACGCATTCAATTTGCAGACTACTCAAGTGTGAATGAAGAATTTGGCTTTCTGTACTCAGGCTGACTTGATGTATTTTTAAAAAGGAGCCCAGAGGTTTCTAAATATCCATTATTCAAAAGGTAAAAAGCATGATAACTAATTTGTCTCAAGTAGAATCATGTTGTGACCCAAAATGGGCTGCAAACTCCAATTTAGGAACTACTGTGACTGCCGGAAAACTAGCAAGGTTTTTAATCTCTCTCACTATCCTCACATAAGGAAACAACACAGGAAGTGGAGGATAAAGTACCAACAACAGAAGCAACAAATTACAATGTTTCCGAGCTTTAAGAACCGGGAACCAACAAGCTAACTAGACACTATAAAAACATTCCTCAGAGCACCCTGTAATTGACGTATTCTCTCACCCACCTTATAACACAGCTGCTCAGTGACTGTAAACAGACTGCAATGCTGTGAGAAATCCCAATAAAACCTACCCAAATTCTTCATATCTCTTTTGACACAATAAAATCCCAAAAATTAAGAAAGGCAACAAAAGCATCCATATCCCCACACCCCTAGTCCAGTTTCAAGTATAGTGCAAAAGTGCATGCTGTACTAAAGCTTTGTTTTGTGTTTTAATTTCCCGAGAGTCCAGGTATGTCTGTTGACTACATCAACAATTGATACTGCAACACTGCATGTACCTAGACCTACACCTCTTGTATCTTACATCTTCATCAGTGATATCGTTGTTTCCTGCAAACAGTCTATGCTGGTTTCTTTTAGCCAGCAACCAGTCTTTCCCTAAACCACTGTTAATAACGCACTTGAAAGTTTCATGATGTCAATTAAATACCTCAAATTCAACCTTAATGTACACAACAGCTGTTTGGCAACATGGGCTTTATAGTATTTCAGGTAACAGCAGCTCTGGCAGATGATAAGTAGATAATTTGAGAGATAAAAAGTAGAGCTAAATAAAACACCAACATTGGCGAATGACTTGGGTGTGCTTGGGAAAGAGTGAGCAGGTAGGACAAGTATTCTCTTCTCTCTGCCAAATACTGAATGCAGTACGGTCAGTGGGTACAAAGACTGAACAGGGAGGTAAGACGATAGCAGAGCGGTGATTGTGGTAAAAACATAGAATTTCACAGCATACAGTTAGAGGTACAAGGGAGGTAAAGAAAAGTGATTACAGTCTTTCTATCTCCCTTTTCCTTTTCGCTGTTGTCCCGCTTCAGTTTAAGAATAAAAAATAAAAACATCCCCTGGCATACAGTCAAGTAGTTGCATTGGTGCGTGTGTGTGTGTCTCTGTTGGTAGGTGGGTCAATTATTTTCACTTGACATACTATCCCCTGAAACCTAAAACCAACCTTAAAAATTAGCCCATTACATGCACAATTTCACACTCGCAAACAACCTAATCAGCTGTCTCCACACGCATATTCATTCTCCAAACAGTATTACATCAAGAGAGTCCACACACACACTACTCTACATACCATCAAGCAATAAATCAAGAACAAACGTGTGTCCAAACTTTTAGTATTACCTGCAGAGGAAAGATTTTGAGCTGTTGTATGTTGCTGCTGTATGTTGCTATGATACTCTTTTTTAAAGTACATGTAGCATGTTGCTTTGGAGTGCAAATAACCTTTACAGTAGACTTTACTACATGGTTACTGCAAGTTTCTAGAGCCTAAAATGTTCAATTATTTTGTCAGATATCAGTTAACAAGGTGAAAATCTGCACATAGTTAAGCTCAAATCAACAAATGTTTGGCATTGTTATTTGATAAATCACTACAGATAAGTCAAATTATTAGACGCTTGCAAGATTTGGATTGCTTTGTCATGGATTTTGCTTTCTGTTCTAATTGAACTTTGCTTGGCTTTCATTGGGTTTGAACAAAAGACTTTAGTGTTAATGATTACCTTTGTTCTGTTTTGAAACCCAAAGCGACTGATACTTGGCTTGCTATTTGGGTGGTAACTAATTAACAGCCATGCCCAGGAACAGCAGAGACACCCTCGCTCAGTCTTGCAGATACTGATCCTCCCAAATAAAGGAGCAAATTAAACCTTAGCTACTCACCTCTGCATGACTGCGTGTAATCCAGGAAACTGTGTGCAGGACACCCGGCTGTGCAAATGCCGTGCTGGTGGTGAGTGGATTGCGGCAGGAGGGCTTCCTCTGGTTTCAGACAGCGGAGGCAGTCTGAGGCCAAGGGTCCCACACAGGAACGGCATGAGGGATGACAATCTAAAAGCAGGGGAGATGAAAAGTCAAAAGAGCAGATTGACATTCATCAATCCATCGTCGGGGGCAGCAGCTTCAGCAGGGTACCCCAAACTTCCCTTTCCCGAGCCACATTAGCCAGCTCTGACTGGGGGATCCTGAGGCGTTCCCAGGCTAGGGTTGAGATATAATCTTTCCACATAGTCCTGGGTCTTCCCCGAGGACTCCTCCCAGCCAACATGCCTGGAAAGCCTGCCTATGGAGGCGCCCAGGGTGCAGATTAACAATGAAAATGTATTTATTTGTATAATCTTCAAAATGCTTAGATATAAGCTCTTACTGTGGCAGATGTTGTCCTGGGAGTAGAGTCCCTCCCCACAGGCCTCCACACACTGGCCCTGGTGAAGAAGGCGCTCATCTGGACATAAGGTACACTGGGATACAGAGGGACCCCAACAGGAAGCGCAGGAGCTGTGGCAGGCTGAGGAGAAAAGCAGAAGTGTGGAACTGGCCAAGAACGGTCTGTTTAATGATGGCTAATACTTTCGCTTGTTTATGTCATGTTACGTGAAGAGCACTATAATTACAGCTCTGTAGCATATGTGTTGAAGAGTTAGCCTACCTCTGCATCTGCTGTGGTTGTCCAGGTAATGCTGAGCTGGACACTGGGAAATACATTTCCCATGATGCAAAGCAGTCCCTGGGAGACAGCTCATGCACTTGGGGTTGTCAGGGAAACAGGAGGCACAGGACAAATCACAGGCTGTGAACCGAAGCAAGTGTTAATGACTTCTGTCACGGTCAAGATGATAAAATGCATTGTGCTCAAGCAAAGTCTCTTAACGAGTCTGTGAGGTGTGCTGAGTCTCATTTTGTCACTTAGTGAGGAGGACCACATCGGAAGGCACTGTAGTGCAACTTTTTGTTTCAATTGTTGGCCAAGTACAATATTTATTTATTTTATTTTTTTCTAATTGATAAGATACCAAAATTCTAAGTCTTTAAAAAGTCAAAGTCTGTCCATAAAACAAAAGAAATGAATTCCCAATTTAGGGTGTGTGTTTGTGTGTGCGTGTGTGCATGCGCGTGTGTAGAATTCCACATGACACTTTGATAAATATAATACAAATGTTGATGATAAAGTATACATTATTATTATTATTATTATTATTATTGTAATTATTGATGCACTCATGCTCAAACATATCTTTGCCTCCATCTAAACAGAGGCTGAAATCAGTGAGAGATATTCCTACGGCATGCTGGAGGGGACAAAAATAGAGAAGCATAAAATCTAACCCAGGAAGCCCCAAGGAGAAAAAAATGAGATCTTCAAAACCCCTTCAGCTCTCTCTCTGGGTGACATTTTAAACCCGACCTCAAAGCACAAACTGGCAAGTTCTAATGGATTTGACCTTTTTCCAAGCTCCCCAGGTTTTCAACATTTTCTAAAAGAGCCACCCCCCTCCACCAAGGTGCTATTAACCAAAGAAAGAGATTAGCTCTGTGCTGCTATCTTCACCATCACCCGAGAGAGGCCTATTCTTGCTCTTCTTCATCTAACCACTCAAAAATAGAAACCATCCATATTCATACAGGATCTCCTCATTCAAAGAGCATCTGAATCCTCATTAGTGCAAGAGAGAACTGCTAATTACTATACTTTTTAAAATTGTTTGTTTGCTAACTCTAGGTACTGCTGACTTATGATTTTGGCATCATGTGAAGTGGATGCTGGCAAGAAGCTCCATCGGGAGGCTAAAAAAACAAGCCCAAACAAACCTTTACCTCCAGATGACCGCAAACAATAAACCTATTTTCTGTTTACTGCATCGGCACATTTTGTCTGTTTGAATATCAACTTTCACTCCTCATGAAGTGAAGCTGCAAAGTTAACACTTTTCAGATGCATAACTGCCATTTTGTTAGTTGCTTTATCCTCTTAAACTTTTTCTTCATATAAAAACACACTGGTTTATTCTGTATCTGCTTTTTGAAACCCTATTAAAGTATGAACTGTGCATTATTGTTTTTTTTGTAACCTAACATTTTTATTTTAAGGTTTTAGATTGAACTCTGTTTCCGGTTATAGATAGGGGAATTGAGAATGTGTACCTTATTTTTATATTTTAACATTCAGAGAAAATTAAGTCACATTAAGATATTTTCTGTAAAAATGAATTTTTCTCATGCAATTTGAAGATTCTCAGGTAAACAAAAGGAAAGACTTGTGCCATTTTGTACACATATTTAAGAATAAAACTTTCTGTTATTCCACAGTCCAAACAGTGTGCCCACAGAAGCAGAAAATAGATCATAATGCAATGCAGAAACAATAAAATAATGAATGCTTGTGAATGTGTCAACTTTACCGTAGCAGATGCCTTCTTGACTGTAGAAACCAGCGCCACAGTCAGGAACACATTCCCCATCTTTGAGCAAGGCAGCCGGGTCGGAACATGACACGCAGTCCTGCTGGGCCGGCCCACGGCACTCTGAACAGTCCTCATGACAGCCTGGTGGAAAGAATAGAAAAAAAACTTTTACTGTAGGCATATATTTACTGTATATTGTGAGTGTTAAATGGTCTTAAATAACACTTGTATGTACTGTATGTCTAAGCCCACATTACAGACACTAGCTTTAATCTCGTTGCACAAGTACCGTGTACTTTTGTATAACGACAAATAAAGGCATTCTATTCTATTCTAGGGTGCAGCCAGTTGTTTCCATTATTTTCCAGGAAATCATTATAATATACATGATGCGATAAACATGACAAGCCTTTTAAACCATGTGAACTCCATTATACAATAATGACAATAATGTCACTTTCACAACAATAAAATTAATCATCGTGGTCATTGTTATGGATTACCAAAATCTATGCCTGGAAGGTGGGAGGAACATTAATACCTTAATATGCTTTAAACATTAATTAAACTTTTAAGGTTGTAAAAGTGTGTGTGTGTGTGTGCTCTCCATATCGGCCGTATTTTATGAGCACCAGTAAAACCAGCACTAATAACATTGACAACTGTTTGAGCAGGAGGCTGGAGTGAGGTGAGCTATATGGGGAGTCCATGTAAAAAAGTGAGTGTCTGCCGAGTGAGTGTGTTTATATACGATATGTGGTGTGCGTGTGTAAGGGTGTGAGCGAAAGAACAAAATAAACCAGGAAAACACACACACACACACACACAAAACTCATAATAATTCCAGTTAATTAATCTTGTTTTGTTAAAAAAAAGATTGTCTATTTCTGTATCTTTGCATATGCTTGCACACTGTGTGTGTGTGTGTGTATAAACTCTAAAAACCTATTTCAACACCACTGGTTAGTCAACACATGATTTCCCAGCGGCCCACAGCCTGAAGCCAGATGCCACAGAAAAAGAGACAGAAAACAAACTGAAAGGAAAACATAGGTGTGCTGTGACAAAGCTGGCTCTGATACTGCTAATTTTAGCACTGACAAGGATGTTTACTTCCCAACTTGCACCAGATTTGTGATGCACATTCACAAGCTGCTGCCGTTTTGTTCCAAAAATGACGTTATGTACTGTATTAGGAAAGTATGTTTCTTTCTTAAAGAGCCCTGAAATGTTGATAGATTAGTTCCTAGATTAGTTGGTAGATGTGTTCCTTCCTAAAAGGTTTGTTAAAAGTCTGGGTTTCCCCTGTGGCTGCATTCTTGAAAACATTTTTGTTTGAGGGTTTTAAATGGGAAGAAAGGTTGATAAATGGATCAACCCTTTTGATATTCAACAACCCCCTCCCATCCTGTTTCAGATGGTAAAAAGAAGGAATGCCAATCTGCTGCTATGTGCGACTACATTTTAACTTACAAACACTACAAAGACACATCTGAGATGTTTCTCTGGCATTTTTGTTTTGAGAACCAAATCACTTTCTTCCTCTGTGTTAGACACTTGTGAAATTGCTGTCAAATTTCACAAGCATTTATGGAGGGTTTCTTAGAGTTATCTGCTGAGTAATGTAACTGACTGTGGATACAAAATATTTCCTTATTACCTTTTTTAAAAATGGCTGCCTTGAAGCTTAAAGGTCCCATGACATGGTGCTCTTTGGATGCACCATGTCAATGGTCCCCTAATACCATATCTGAAGTATTTTTCCCAAAATTCCGCCTTGGAGCAAGATTCCAGATCGGCCCATCTGAGCTTTCATTTTCTAAAAAGCAAAAGCAAGATACCCATGGCTCCGTTTACACCTATCGCCATTTCTAGCCACTGGAGGACCACAGGCAGGCTGGGGGAATGCATATTAATGTTAAAAAACCTCATAAAGAACATTTTCATGCCATGGGACCTTTAACATTTCTGTAAGGAGTACAATGGATGTGCACTCATTCATGGTTCCTTTACTTCAAACAAATGTACATGTATACAGTATCAGATATAAACCAGTTACATCCAGTATAAACCACTTTCTACCAACTTTCTTTCCTGTTTGTTAATCTTTAGATTTTTACTTTATTACTTTATTTACTTTATGCATGGGCACAGGCCTCAGTGTCACACAACGTTGAATAAACAAATCTTTGAAAAACCGAAGGCAGACATTTGATTGGCAGTGAGTTTTGAAAATGCTAGATGAATTTCTCTGAACCTCAGTGAGATTGGCATCGCAAATAGCTATAAAAAAAAAAAAATAACTTCAAAGCTAAATCTTAGGAGAGCCTTGCGGAACTCCGAAGGGCTCATGAAACTTGGTCGTTCTTCCATGAAAATTCAGTTAAATAATATACTTGTATTAAAAATATATGTATTACATAAATAAAACTGCATTGCTAAAAGGCTGTGATAAACTCTGACATTCTTATTGGTTTTCTTTGGATCTCTGCAAGTATTTAGTTTTAAATATGTAGAATATTCTGCTCCAAATTAGATTTGATTCCAAATTTATTCATCATCTCCTAAAAATACGAGCTAATATATTTATATAAATACAATAAGCTAGACAGAGTGTGAATGAGGTCAAGGTTTAAGATGGGAAAGGATAAAGACAAAAAAGTGAAAGTGAAAAGGTGAAAAGTGGTTGAGGAAGGGAAGGGAACGCAGAATGTATATGTACACAGCAGGATGATTAACTTCTCACTCAATTAATGGAAGACACCAGAAGTCAACCAAATATTTTATCACAAAAAGTTAGTGGGAAGGAGCGTGAGATAAATCTCCTGATCCCTCCTGCTCTTTCAAACAGACTTTCCACAGGTTGATATCTTCTCTGACTCTCTCTGCGTGCGTCTTTATCATCAAGAAAACACACATTACCCACCAGGAACACAACATATTTTTCTGTTTATCAAACATACACACACACACACGCACACACACATTCCTCTCATTGGCAGCGGGGAGAGGCAGCATCCCTGTTTCACTTTTTTCATGTGTCTGTTGGTGGCCAATTTTAACTTAACATTGGTTGTTTGTATACATAGATGTTATGATATCATATGTTTTTCCTCCAATACCCATTGCAATCAATTTATAGAAAAGACCACCATGCCAAATAGAATCAAATGCTTTTTTTAAAGTCTACTAAACATGAGAAGATTTCTCCTTTGTTCTGGTTTAATTGTTTGTCAATGAGGGTGTGGAGAGTAAAGACGTGGTCGGTCTGGATGTGCAATATTTGGGGAGAAATTCAATTTGACTTTTGCTCAGGATATTGTGTTCACTAATGACTTGTAAGATTCTGCTATTAATAATAATACAGAATAGTTTTGCCAGGTTACTGGTCACATTGATTCCTCTGTAGTTATTTGGGTCAAACTTGTCTCCATTTTTGTGGATTGGGGTTATCAGTCCTTGGTTCCAAGTAGCTGGTTAAATACCTGAATTTAGAATGATATTGAAAGCTTTTAGGATGACCAATTTGAATTTCATTATCTGAGTTTTTCTTTAGTGTTTCTCCATAAAGAAGGCATACAGTTTGGTTATTTTGCTTAGAGATCCCTGTTTCTGATTCAATACATGTCTTAGTTCTTTCCTTAGCTTTTTACAATCCTTTCATCAATTTTTCTTTTTCTTTTCCTCTTTAAATTTGTTAGATTTGCAGTGAGGAGAGGTGGTCACATGACTGCTGCTGTGGACAGCCGGTCTCTCTGGCTGTTGTCTGTTTCTTTTCTTCTTCTTTTCTGCTACACCTTTCATTGACTGGAAGTGTTTGTAAAAATGATCCAGGCTATATTTTCTGATCCCTGGATCATGATTGTGCCATTGTGAAAAATGTTGATAAGGGTGGGACAGCTGGGGTCTTCCTCGCAGACTGTAATTTGTCTTCCTTTGCCGATTCCATTCTTCTTAACAAGGGTGAAGATTTCACAGAAGGCTGCATGCCAGGCAGGATGATGAAGAAAAGCAGGTTGCTTTTGACCCTCAGTTTCCTTTCATGGTAAAATCTGCAATGATCCTCTCAGGTGAGTTGTGGAGGGCTTTTGTTTTGAAGGACTTCCTATGTTGTAAGGAAGTCACATGGCCAGGATACTGGATCTCGTATCAGTCAGTGTTCGATGGCGAAAGCGGCAGGTCGGTATCTTTTACCGGTAACGTTAGATGGCTGATAGAGCCGTCCTCTATCGCCGCATCCATTCACTCGGACCAACGGTAGTTTTTTTCCCCTGTAATTAACGTTTTCCTTACGTTGATCCTTGTACGTTGAATAATGTTTGGCGTTTCATGTCTTCTTGTTTGTTTTCGGCCGTAATGCTACCGCTACAAGCTAGCAAACGTTACCGTTACGTTGGTGCTGTCAGTTGTGTTTGTTGTGTTTGTATTTGAGGAAATAATGAACAGCGGCATTGGTCTCAAAAATATCCTCTCCATTTTTTGTTCTTCGTGTCAGGAGTTGAAATTTAACTTTTCACTGTGAAAGAACAGTAAATGTAGAAAATCTCAAGAGCTTGTCATTTTGTTGCCAAACTGTTCGGTAACCATGGCATCTCTCTCTCTATGCTTCTGAAGTTGGGCACCTCACTACACTCTCTTTCTCTTTACATGATGCGCTCTTCTCTCTGTCACATGGTTTTTCTTGCCTCTGCCCTTTCTTGAGTTTCACATTGGATTTCTTGTCATCTCTCTCTCTCTCTCTCTGTGAGTGTCTTTGTTTTTCTCAAGCCTTTTGTTCATCTGTTCAATTTCAATGTTTCTCTTTCTAGCTGACCTCTTCTTCTTCTTCTTCTCAGTGTGCTGAAGATCCAGAGATGGTCTTTAAAATTCAATCATTCAATCAAAGATATTTCTAAATTAATTGTCCTGCAGATTAATCAAAAAGAGAGAGTATTCATCATCTACAAGTATTCAGTAAAATATAAGACTAAATCTATGAGTGGGTCACACACACACACACACACACACACACACACACACACACACCTTTTCCTCCTCCTCCAAAATGGTTACGGCCAACAAGGGGATTACATGTCCTTTACCTTGCCCCTTGCAGGAAAGCAATTTATTTTTCTGTGCAGCCTGAAGCTCAAAGTTATCAACAAATGTAATCCTAGCAGGCCAGTTGCCAAAAACCTCCTCTAAAGCCTACTCTGCATAAACCAGGGGAGGTTGAGATGAATGCACAGTCACACGGTGCAGCAGATAATCTTTGCTTCCTATCCTTCGGGGACGGGCGGGGGCATGATTACTGTGCTGTGGCGGTTCACACCACCCCATGAACCCTTGCGTGATAAAACGAGATGGGATGAGAGATTCAGCAATTAAACTGAGCACGGAAAAAAGCAGCTTTGCAAAGAGGAAAAGTGTAAAATAAATAAATCAAATGGGAGCTTTTTTCTGAAAATCCCCATTATTGGAATGGAATCAGAAATTGAATCAGGTTTACATGTGAATGTTTTTTTCCCTTTTATTGTGTTACCTGGTCACTAACCGCAAAAAAGCTTATATCTCAACTTGTATTTGAGAAGCTGCAAACCAGCACAAAAACATGACTATGACTACAATACGACCAATATTGCACATAAAAGCAACAAGCAAGCACACTGTTCGTTTTGACTTCAAAACAGTATGAAGAAAGAACAAAATCGTATTCACCAAACTCAAACCTAAACTGCATAATTTGCTCAGAAAGCAACAATGGCTTTATGACCTCCACACTGAGGGACACATTTTATTCCACTAAGGCAACGTTGTTGGGTTTTTTGTTGTTGGGAGGGTGATAAGGCCAGGGAGAATTATGCTGTTCACAGTCACATTTGCTCCTGAATGCCACATTCACAGTAAATCTAAAATACAAAATTCAGATTAAACTAACTAACAAAAGCAAGTGTCAATGCCAAAAGGTTTTCTAGTTCAACGAATAAATACAATATAGCTCTGTCAATGAATGGAGAGTGTGAATGAGAGGTCATGATAGAACAGCAGTGATGGCATCGTGAATAGAAATGTTGCATCAGGGCGCTCGGCTAGCGCAGTTGGTGGAGCGGGCGTCCATGTATAGAGGTTTGCTCCTCGGTGCGGCGGGCCCGGGTTCGGCTACGACCTGTGGCCCTTTGCTGCATGTCATTCCCCCTCTCTCTCCCTTTGATATCTTCAGCTGTCCTGTCAAAAATAAAAAAGGCTGAAAATGCCCCAAAAAATATCTAAAAAAAAATGTTCGGCATCAAAGCCAACCGCAGCATTTATTTTCAGAGATACGGAGTAAATATAGTGCCTGCCTTTATATAATCTCACTGAATGTAAGATATTCTGGAGTGAAATAAAAATGTTTGTCAGCATGAAAAGCTCAACAAATTAAATCCAGAAGGCAGTTTATAAACTGCCTTATAAGAGAGGTTACTATTCTCGCTAAATCCTTTTAGACTGATACAGAGGTCAGAGGGAGGAGTTGGTAGGTATTGCATTAAAAAGGAGAAACAAAAAAAGAGATATCATTCCGCTCTGGCTTTTGTGGAACTTTACATGAACAGTTTTTCAGAAGAAGTGAATACACCTGAGGAAAAAAATTAATCCTAAATGCGTTCAGGCACAGTATTGAGTGTAGGTCACCAGCAATTTGGCAGTGCTCAGAGGCCAATACACAATCACTGAAGTTATGAGCGTAGAAAGATTGAAAATAGACTTGAGGACTGAAATGACGGTACAATGGTCACAATCAGTGTCAGACAGTTTGGTATCAGTTTCGAGGCATGTTACACAATGCAATGAATGCCTGGTGAATCAGCCTGTTACAATGTAAACAGAAGAAAAAAAGGATGCATGTCATCAACTCATGTCACTCGCCTCTCTCTCAATGTGGCAAACTACGAGTTGTTTTGGACACAACAATCCAATAGAGTAGAAGATTGTGAACAGTGAAAAAAAATGTGAGTTTGTGGTAAATTTGTTTTAAGCAGATACATTCACATTGTGTCGTAGCAGCAGGCAGAATATGGTCATACATTTTGACACTGTCTTTGGTTGCTGAATCTTTAAATTGGCTGTCAGTGGACATTTCTCTCAGTGTGATCTTGGGCCATTGCTTATGATTGACAACAAAAAGTGTCTTCAGGTTTCTTTTATTTAATCTAAAACAGGCTGAAATTACACAGTGTAAAAGGGCTTTATTAAGTAGCCTAAAACCTGTTAGAGACAGACCTCGGCCCACATCAAATCTATTTCTTTCTTTTAACAATGAAAGCTAAATGTTCACAACAATAACCATCAACTTGAACTTTTCTTTTTTTTTTAACTTATCGGCCAGCCTATGTATTTGGATAAGTGAGCATAACAAGTGTGTTTAAAAAATGATGAGCTTAGCAACAGTGTATGTATTAGACATATTCTACACTGAAAACTCTTTTCTTTTACTTTGACTTACTCAACATCCAGTTAGGAGCTGTAAAAGTTTGTGCAACAAGCCAACTGTGTCTATCTCACAAAGCCATTAGAGACGGGAGGAAAAACAGAAGTAGGTTAAAGAGGACAGAAAAAAAGGAGAGGGGGGTAAAGAAAAGAGAATACTATCTTCAGCACAATGCCTCCCATAATTATCAACAAGCTGATGTTGAATACATGCACAAGCAGACGCAGTAAAGCCTTCAGTCATGAGCCAGAAGCATTATTGAAAACCCCATGGAGGCCTCCAGGGACGCACTGGGCTCCGGGTGGTCCTGGTCCTTTGCCAAGAAATGTTACAATAAGCTATAATTGTCTACAGCAGCTTCCAAACAACACCCAACACACTAATAAATGCTGTCAGCTCTCATCTCCACTACCTCTTCTCCCATTCCTACCTTCTTTTTTCCACATAAACAAGCATCGGAATAGGAGTTCACTCAGGCTAAATCCACCCGAATAGCACCTACTGATTTACAGTTACAATGGATGTAAGTACCCATGTTACCACTGCAGCTCTTTCTTTTTCTTTTTCCAGGAGAAACAAGGGGCTTTTCTCCCATTAAAGCTAGTTGAACAGAACAGAAATGGTCTGCTGACTAGTTAGCTGAGATACACAAGGGGTTTGAGAAGAAAGTATTTCTGCATTACTAAACTTGGATAGACGCAGGATAAATGCAAGGGAATTTTACAATGGTGCCCAGCCTATGTGGCACCAAAGCGGGACAGGGGTAGCATAAATGTATGAAGTGGGATTTCCACGTTGAGTTTGCACAATAGCTTGCACTGAACACAGTACACAAAGCTGGATGGATGGAGGCAAGATAAAACAAAGCTTGTTTCTACAATGTATATAGAAACACTTGAAAATACATGCTTTTCTCGCCTAAATTTTTACCCCCAAAAAAGTGATGCAGTTTCCACATACTTTGGCCCTCTGGGATGACCCTGAGGTCATTGGGAAGTTAACACTAAATTTTTTGTTTCTAGTGTCAGTGTGACACTAGGCCTTACTGACACAGAGCTAAAGAGGTTAGAATAGAGAATTTCTATTTCCGTCCAAGTAAATCATCTGTAAAATGATTATAAACACAACTGTAAGCATATTACATGGGCTATATACAAAAATAGTACCCTAGCCACATGTCTCAACTTAAAACAGAAAAAATCCAGAAAAAAATGACTCAGAAAATAGATTTTATATGAATTTATTTCTACAGATATGTCTGTGCGTTTTTCTTATTTCTTAATTCTAAAAAAGTGCAAAATATAAAACTTCTCAAATACAAAAACACATCCACATCACTCACACATACCTGAAATAACTACATGCATAAATTTATAGGAATAAGTTATTATAATTTGATGAAATGGTGAAATGCCATGAGAAGGCCATATTTTTGCTTTGACACAGCTGGAGCCATCACAGGGTTAATATTTTCTGGTCAAGTTAGGTATCAATCAACTCGTCTTCTTATTGGCTACACAGGGAGGCCGGTTTCATATCATTTACTTCTAATTGGAAGGTAAAACTGTCAATCTTTCCCACGTTTCTTTATTGTGATCCCTGCGACTTCATTGGCTTCCATAAGGGACAGCTCGGGTTACAGTAGACGGATTGGCTGGCAACAAAGTTCACTAAAAAGCTAATTAGTCATAGTTTCTGACACTGAGCGGAGCTTCTTTGTAGCGTGACAAGGGAAGATGATACAAGCGATATAAACACAAAAATGATGAACTATCTAGATTTCTCTACGTTGAAACTTGGCCAGAAACTACAAGATTGTGAGGGGACCAGCTAAATTTGGATTACAAGGCTTGGATATTCTAATACCTTGGAGTGTTGGCGATGTAGGGAAAAAAAGTTTTTGGCAATCTTTCACCGCTGTGATTAAAGACCCGAGGAGACAGGTAGGAAAACACACTTGACTTAGACTCAAATCTTTCTGTGTTTCTTTACTTCAGAACATGATTATAACCACTGTAAGTCACCTTATGCTTTGTGTGTGGGCTTAATGGAATCATGAGACTTTAAGCTTTCAAATGATGTGCTGCATGAGCGTGTGAAGATTTAATGCTTGCAATTTATCAGTGAAGAAAACATTTTCTCAAAAGTCCCGTTGCCGGGACACTACAGTCTGAAGAGGCTGTGCTGTGGGAGGTCTGGGATTTCAATTCTATATTCATTAAGGTGTGAAATTGAGCCTCAGAACTGGACTGTGATCACATTGGGGTTACTCTCTGCTCTCTCGCCCAATCCCTCCTCTCTTTCTCTCTTTCTATTTCTACCCATCATCCCCAGGAGTCACAGCAGGTCTTCCCCATCCGATGGAGGCGCTTGGCGAAACTATTCAGAGTACATTAGCATGCCCACAGGGGTTTATTAATGCACAGCAGATGTTGGATTAATACTTGAGAAAGGAATTTTACAATGGTGCCCAGCCTATGTGGCACCAAAGCGGGACAGAGGTAGCATAAATGTATGAAGTGGGATTTCCATGTTGAGTTTGCACAATAGCTTGCACTGAATACAGTACACAAAGCTGGATGGATGGAGGCAAGATAAAACAAAGCTTGTTTCTACAATGTGTATTCTATTTAAGGCTGTGCTGTGGGAGGTCTGGGATTTCAATTCTATATTCATTAAGGTGTGAAATTGAGCCTCAGAACCGGACTGTGATCACATTGGGGTTACTCTCTGCTCTCTCGCCCAATCCCTCCTCTCTTTCTCTCTTTCTATTTCTACCCATCATCCCCAGGAGTCACAGCAGGTCTTCCCCACCCGATGGAGGCGCTTGGCGAAACTGTTCAGAGTACATTAACATGCCCACAGGGGTTTAGCTTACAGAGCCACAAGTTCTATTTATTGGTCCAGGCTTTCAAACGTTGGGAGACCTTTAAGATAGATTGGTTAAGTAACAGGCAATGTGAATGGCACTCATTGTGTATGTATCCTGCTTTAGCACAGTGGGATCTAGCCTCCCTTCTTTCTTTTATCCACCGTTAAGACTGCAGCATCTCCTGTAGGTTCTCCTGTTTGTGACTAGTTTAGTTCTCCTGTGGTTTGGTCTTTAAAACCTATGAAGGTAAATATGGTGCAAAAGTGAGAGCGCGTAGATGCGATGTGAGCACTTGTAAAATATGACTTGAGCACTTGAGCTTGTAAAAATCTGTAGTTGTAGATTGTAAAAAAAATCTGATGTGAGCACTTGTAGAATATGACTTGAGCTTGTAAAAAATCTGTAGTTGTAGATGCAATGTGAGCACTTGTAAAATATGACTTGAGAGCTTGTAAAAAAATCTGTACTCGTGTTTATTTTAATTTTTAGCATTCACTTTTTATAAAACTGTAAATACATTTTAATTATCTCAACACTTTTTAACAGACAACTGAAACACTGGCGGTGAACTCTAGCTTGCTTGCTATTCCACCAACACTGGCGGTGAGCTCCAGGGGGCGCTCCGACTTCTCCGTGTCCCGCTGGAGATCAGATAAGGTCGAGGTCGGCAGCGGAGCTCTGAGACAACAGACGCTGGCCGAGGACAACGGCAGGGTCCGTCTGCGGGTACAGGACCCTGGAGCTCACCGCCAGTGTTTCAGTTGTCTGTTAAAAAGTGTTGAGATAATAAAAAGGTATAACAGTATTTATAAGCGGGCTGGCTGCTAGTTAGCTAACGCTAGCTTTCAAGCTACATAAATAAACCGGACAGAGTTGTCCCTCATCTGGCGATAGAAACCCTGCTGTCCCCGGCCATTCTGTTGTCTCAGAGCTCCACAGACTAAGTCCACAGGTACAAATTAGTTTTGCACCAAATGTACCGCAAGAAGTGTTGCAAAAGTCGAGAGCGCAGACTCGCCGCTGTGTGATGCGAGAGAGCACGCTGCAGCGACAGATTCGAGAGGTTGTAATCACCGAGTTGTGGTTGTACTGAAAAAGTGACTCAAGTGAAAAAAATAAAAATAAACACGAGTACAGATTTTTTTTACAAGCTCTCAAGTCATATTTTACAAGTGCTCACATCGCATCTTCAACTACAGATTTTTTTTACAAGCTCTCAAGTCATATTCTACAAGTGCTCACATCGCATCTACAACTACAGATTTTTTTTACAAGCTCTCAAGTCATATTTTACAAGTGCTCACATCGCATCTACGCGCTCTCACTTTTGCACCATATTTACCTTCATATAAACCCTACACAATGAGACATTTGATTTAATATAGAAAGTACTTAAATGCAGGTACCAATCAGTCAATTAAGTCACATTTACATTTGCATCACAGTTATATTAGAACAAATAGATTAATGCCAGGATCAATATCAGCCCGAACTGACAGACGTGTCGACAGATATCTATGCAAAATCTGTAGGCAACAGGACAAGATTTTGGTAGCGTCAGGTTTCTGTTTGTAGTCCGAGTAGTATTGACCAATCACTTTAGCAGACTGTGGTTGCATGCAGGTACACAGTTCATTTGTAGAGCAAAAGAGACGGAATGCATTGGCCAAAATGCAATATCGGAACCCATCACTACTGTATGACGATGATTTAGCTACTTATTTAAGTGTTGATTGATTGGACAGAGTTTTGACACTGGAAGCTAAATGTTGAGACAGTATTTTATAATGTCTAGTATGACTGGTGAACATTTCTACCAATCATTTCATAATGTATGGAATTAAATTTGTGTTTTTTGTCGTAAAATACATGAGGTCAACATTTACTTCTTTTCGACTAGATTAAGAGTAAGGAGATTCATCAGGATGACATGACTGACTGGGAGGTTGTAATGACCAACCAGTAGGAGTTGATTCTGCATTCAGCAACTTACCAATGGAAAACAGCCAACTGTTTTCGGTGGAAGCAAATCAGAGGTGTTTGTGCTGAGAGTAGAACCCAGTTATCTGTAGTGGTGGTAGAATGTTTTGCTCCTGTGTCACCCCTGGTTTATAATATTAACTTGGTTTTTAAAATATACAAGTTGTGCTTCAAACATAGCTTAAAATGAGCTGCTGTGACTCAAGGGACTTAACCCTCCGCCCAAATAAATAAGAGGTGGATTTGACAATACAACCTTTTTGGTTTCTTTTAAAGGAATTATTTCCTGGCAGAGTTTCTGTTTTTGTCCTGTGGGTCTCAAGTGATTGACAGGAGGCAGAGAGCTTAATGCAGCAGTAATGATAATAAAACACACTCAGCTTCAGTTGAGTGAAATAACAATAGAACTGAAAACTTAAGCCAAAAGACTCTGGGATTTACACGTCCATTCAATTTCCAATTCCACATCAATTTTCAAGTGCTAATTGGTTTTCACAATGTTTCTTTGGAAATACTTTGTGTGGTGACACCAAAAGTGGTATCAAGAAGCAAAGGGACAAACATTGCCTGAGAAATAAAAAATAAAAAAATAAAAAAATTAAAAAAACAAATTGGAGACTTATTCTCATCAAAAATCCTAAATCATTTTTCAAACAATTCTGTCAGGGAGATAGAGCCAAAGTTCAGTAACAGTTCAGCAAGCATGCAATAAAAAGGACTTCCTAGGACATACAGTCAGCAAATCTCCTGAAACAGTAATACTTGAACCCCAGGGGAAAGCGCTCTACTTCATGACTGCGTAAAATATTCAGTCAGAACATCCCCTCAAAATGATCCTGAACCTATCTACTGAAAACAAGTCACACAGAGTTTATCTTTCAACTGCTTGTTTCCTGAACTGTGGATGCACTTTCTGCTCCACTGCCCAGAGTTTGATATTTGATATGGGGCTTCTAATTTCTTGCAAATTGTTTTGCCAAGTATGGGATTAAATAACAGAAGTAGAGTAGCGTGCATAAAAAACATTTGGAGAAACAAAGCATAGAAAAGTAGAGAAAGGGAAAGTATGCAGAGGCAAACTTATCCATCTGGCTTCATAGATGTATATACATATTTATAGTTCTCAGTCTTCAAATTAAGAAAAACTGAATAAAATGAAACTGTCTTATTGACAAGTGTCATCTGAACCTAGTGCCATTAATCTCTACCCAAATTTAGCAAAGTTTTCAGAGTAATGAAAACATTTGACAATAAGCTAGACTTTCTCAGGAACCTGTTACCTTCCTATTTTATGCACCTTGTTAGTGGTTAAATCAGAGCCAAACCAACATTCTGACCTCGACACTGGCGTCCAGAAGGCATGTGACCTGACATCCTGTGATACTCACGCCGACAGTGTGTGTTGTCGTGCCGGTAGGAACCAGGAGGACAGGAAGACAGGCACTCGCCGCTATCAGTGCTCAGCAGGGGCAGCTGGGAGCCACAGGACTGGCAGTCCCACCTGTTGGAACAGGTGGCACAGGATGACTGGCAGGCTGTGGAGGAGGAGAGGGAGAGAGGGAAAGATTAATTCAATTCAATAAAAAAAATTATTTGCTCTTCCTATTCCTTTAAGCTTCCTTCAGGACTGACAGTTGTAGCTTAGCCCACAGAGAATCTTAAAAGGAGACCCCCGTAAAGTAACATTTAAACCTGTGGGTGTCTCTAGTTGCTCTAAAACTGTGAAGGGAAACTAAAGGTCCCAGAAGAAAACCCAAGATACATTTCAACCCACACATTTAAGATAAATGTCCACATAAAAAAGTGGAAAGGCAAAATGAACTCTTTGCAGTGCAAATACTCAGAGATTGTAACAAAATCAGGATTAAAAGAGTAGCAACATTCGGTAAATGTGGAAAAAACATTGCTTTAAAACGTAGAGCAGCAAACAAGTTTTACAGATTTAATTTAATTTATAAAAAAGGTAATATACCAGTTGAATGAATGAAATATATTACACAAAGAAATGAGGCAAGCATTGTTTCATCCAAATATTCTGAATATACACACCCTACTTTCTCTTAAAGATCGTTGAGTTTGGCAGCTAAACACTGTTTGGTGCAATGTAATCTACTTACAGACATCTCCACAAACATAAAAATGGTGCATATAGGACGGGGGAGAGAAAGCACAATGAGGAGACTTCAAATGGTCTTGTTCTAATGAGAAATCTCAAGATTAGAGAGTAAAATTTTAAACCTCCCAGACATCCACTTACACAGATAGCAGAGGAAAGAGGAAGGAGAGGAAAGGAAGACGAGATTTGACAACCGAGGAAAGAAAGATTGGGGTTACGATGCAATTGACAGGCAAAAAGTCAAAAAGAAAATGAGATGTCAGGGAAGATGAAAAGAAGTCTGAGAGAAAAGGAGGAGAAGGGAAAAGGAAGATTTTTATCAACAATTCAAATTCAGGCTTGCAGCTTTATTTCCTGTTACATGCACTTAGTCAAAAATGTAGAAATTAGGCTGGGTAGAATTGACATAGGGAGCCTGAGCATGTTTCTACTGATCAGTCTCTAGGTTTTGTATAATGGAAGTAACTAACTAAAAGTACATTAGTTTATTGCCATGACATGTCATTAAAGCAATGCAGGTTTTTCAAAATCATTTAATATCAATATCTTGTTTGTCAAGAACAATAACAGATGGTCAAAATGATTTTTGACTGTTGTGCTGATGTTATTTTGGCCTGTTGAATAATATTTTTAAACTCAGTAAGGCACTTTCCTGGTTTAATAAAGTTATTATAACACTGGCTACATCTGCACACAATGCACATATTAAGGACCCTAGTATCCCTCTATATATTTCTTTGGAAATGCTGTTCAGATTCAGCCGTTCAGCATTTGAAGCTAGGCTTCAAAGTTAATACCTTTATCTGTGCCTGGTAGCTTTACAGCCACAGGGTATTTGGTGTTTTATCTGTGGGCAGTCAATGACTGGCTCACTAGGAAACCAGTTCAATGGGATGTTAGGAATTCAATGCAGGAAAATGCTAAGAAGATTGCGACTGTCGCGGGTCAATGCTCAGTCAAGGTGTTGTGGCTGGTTGGAGTCAGGCAAACAAGATCCACGACAAGCTCAAACACACATGGCCTACATGAATAAAGTATGAGTAGGAAATCCTACATAAAGTCATTATAGATACAAGCACATACACTTACACACAGACACTGTTGCAGTCCTATGTTTTTGAAACTTTCTATTCTATTAAATGCAAACTTTTCTTTACAGCTATCAGAGAGTACAGGTACTAGGTCAAGTATTATGGAATATAGTTGAGAGACACAAAACCTGATTCCCAAAGTTTGCTGTGTGAATCACAAGGAAGCTCTCTGGCTTCCACAGGGTCACCATAAAAATATAACATATAATAACAGAAATCGGAATATATTGGGAGCTCCTTCTGCCTCCTGTTTATCCTCGATGGACATCAGCGATATCACTGGAAAGAGTAAGTTGCTCAAGAAATGTGTTATCATCATTTACTTCTGTTTGTTCTGATTCTCAGAAGGTGTGCACAGTTTTAAGCAAACTGCTGGTTACAAATCTATTGCGCTCCTTCAACGGTCATTTTTCTGTTGTTTTCTCACCGATTCTAAAATGTTGGCAGTTTACATTGTCTGGACGTGCAAGGAATTTTTCAATTTTGGAACTTCACTTAACTTCGGAAGGTACATCATCAGTAAAGGCAATTATTATGGGTTGCAGATTCTAACTCGGGCACAGAACACCAAGCTAGCACTGTCCACGAGATGAGCTGTGTGCACTGGACATCAAACAACATGCTATATTTTTTTGTAAGGAGGAGGAGAGGGGGCAGACTTTTGTCTATTGTAAAGTGCTTTACAATATCATCTTTTACTGAAAGAACAAAGGACAAAACATTTACTAATTGTGAGAATCTGTCACCAGCATTGTAGTTTATTTGCAAATAGAATTGTCTGCAGTGTAAAAATGAGATAATGGCAAGATAAGAAACAGTTTTAAGGCGCTATTCTGAAGTATATAGCTTTAAAAAGACAATCCTACCTGCACATACTGGTCCGTCGGCGTAGTAGCCAGCCGGACAGATAGACAGACAGCGTCCAAGATGGAGGAAGGCCTTTGGGTCCCTGCAGCTCTCACATTGGTCTGGAGTCCCCGAGCATGACAGGCAGTCTGAATGGCACTGGACTGGAAAACACACATTTCATTTTCACATTTGTAAAATGTAATACAATATGTTTGCATCGACAGCAGAAATCTGGATATTGGATGAAAAAAAGGTTGTAAATATAACACACACGCAACCAATTACTCAATGACACACACATTTTGACATTTCATTTCATGCAAATCAGATCTGGCTCTGCACTAAAACTGTTAGCAGAGGCAGACAAATTTGACTTTGACTTTCTAACCCCCCCACCCCAACACAGACACATAATTTATTTTTTGAACAAATTCCATCCAGTACATTTCATTCTACAGTCAGACTGTTAGGGGTGGTAGAAAAGTTTCACTATGCAAAATGTGCCCTATGGGGAGGTTTTGAGTACATCCTCAGCCTTCCACTGTCTGCCAACAACTGCACTGGTGCATTTTGTGATGATGTGTTTAAGTGCTTTCCCTGCCCACACTGGTTCCCAGTAGGTCCAAAGTTTTACCAACAACTTATGAGGACAAGCTTGTTTCTTTGAGGTGTTGACCAACTGCACTTAAAAGTTATTTTCAGTACTGCATCTGGAAAGCTGCTTCTTTACTAAAAACTACACTTAGCAATAACTATTATGTTGATATACAATCAGTAAGAAGAAACCTAGAAGCAGTGGTGAAAGAAGTATTCTGAACTTTTAATTAAGTTAAAGTAGCAATACCCCAGTGTAGAAATTCCCTGATACAAGTAAAAGTCCTGCATTCAAAATGTTACTTGAATGAAAAAGTAGTAGGATCAAAATATAATTAAAGTACCAAAAGTAAAACTCATTATGCAGACAGGTCGATTTCAGAATAATATAAAATTATATTATTGGATTATAATGCCTTATGCATGATGCATGCAAAGTAACTAATGTTATTATGGAAATGCAGTGGAATAAAATGTACAATATATGCTTCCAGTGATGTAGAAGTATGAGGTAGCAGAAGTTGGAAATATTCAAGTAAAGTACAAGAACCTGAAAATTGTACTTATACTGTACTTGAGTAAATGAATACAGGTACCTTCCACCACTGTCTACAAGGCGCCAGCTTGGACGCATTTCAGATGTCGTGGCGCAACAAGGGCTTAATGACAATCCATCCGGGACTTTTCTGACTTGTCAGTGTAATCCATACTGTAGGTCTACATGCCGAGTTAGAAACACGTCAATATGATTTTCCTTTATTACAGCACTGTGGGTGAGTATCTCCTAGTGTTGAGATTCTTTTAAACTGCATAAACTTTTTCATGACGTTCCATAACTAAGTACACCTGCTGAGTTTGTTTTTATATTTTCCAACTAAGGAGCAATGTGAAGGCGTAAACAGTCCATTCTCTTTAAGTCTACAATGGAGAAAAGCAGAGTGACCCATCCATCAAGGTCTCTGATATCCTCTAGGTTCTTTTTGGAAATGAACTGGCTGTTCACAATCTAAGATACACTATCATACTGTATACCTGCATGGCAGAACAAGTGAATGCATGAAGCCTCTTGTCAAACAATGTGACTGCTTGCACATGATTGCACTGTGATTGCACCATTCATTATGTGAATGCATTGAGTAAATTAAATCCTCTCCACTTGTAAAAATGTGACTAAGGGATCTGATTAATGAGAAGAAGGAACGTGAAAAGAAAGACTTGTAGGAGAAAAGACTAGAGAGGCTATAAAGGGAGATAAAGCGTAAAAAAAAAATAAAAAGAGTTGGAAGAGAATATGAGAAAGATGGAGGTAAGACTTTAACCTTAATGGCCAATAAGACTGCCAGTAAGCCAGAACATACTGTTAAAGTATATCTAAGTATCTCCATCTCTTTTTACCACTCTACTACCTCGCGTTATTCTCTTTCACTGTCTTCTTTCTCCTTTACAGCTTAATTTTCTCTCCCATCCATTTTTTTTTCATCTGTCACTCATGCACACTTTATGGCCTTACTTTTCATTCCACCACCTCCCTTGTGTTCTCTCAAAAACTGGAGCTGTGTGCAAAAATAAGTGTGTAGGAAGGAGGAAGCAGAGTTAGAAAAGTGTGAGATTGAGATACTTAACACTGTATGTTCTGGCCCGCTGACAGGCTAATTGGCTAATAAGAATATTAGTCAAGTGTTTATCTCTCTATTCAGCTGTGGCCAATACGTCAGCTCGCAGTAATGTACCAATCTCTTACAGCTATTCTGGGCTCCGCTGTGGAAGTCTCTCGTCTATACGAGTTCTTTCTGCAAACAATTCATTCCTGAATGTTAAATAGTGGAAAACAAACGAGTATATTTGAATATAAAACACCTGAATAGCTAAAATATCCTTTCTTGTTTGCGTTGACAGGTGATGAGTGAACCAGATTTTTCCCTCTTGAGGATAAAAACACATTTACAGCGCAAGTTAAGCAATCACACGCTTTGCTACAAGCCGTTGTTTACAGAAGGCTGCCTTGACGCATGCACACTGTACTTTAATTTCCTCACAAGCATAGCGAGCCAGAATCCCTGAAGCACAAAATTAAAAACTGCAGCTGTGATGAACAGCAAAGTTGTGTAAAAATATCTGATCCAGAAGTCTGGATGCAGGCACAGCTCCACCTGATTATGACAAACACCTGACGAGAAACACTTCCTTGTGTGAAACTGCAGATGTGTTAGGAAATGTGGCAGAAATGTTATTTTGTCACACAACATCATTAGAAAAGTATAAGATAAACAAAACACCTGCAAACTTAACTGTTAGCACACGCCTAACCTCCAACTGAGACTGGCAACCTGCCACAGTACTGTTGCCAATTTACCAACGACATCCAACCTTTACCAGTGATTTAAGGTCATTTCAGACCCTGAATTCCACTAAAAAATGCACTGCACCATTCAGTATTACATCAATGCAGTGTGCTACCAAATTTGTAATCATGTCACTCTTTATATGAGACAATAAAACAGATAAATAGAACTAAATCTATTCAATATGTCCAAACTTGATTTAAGGGGCTGTGTGCTATACTAAAAACAGTGTGTGTGTGTGTGTGTGTGTGTGTGTAGTTATTTATGAAGCTTCTAACAAAAAAAGAGGGCTACTGCTGAGAGAAAGTGCGACGTCGCTGTTTTTATGACGCAGGATGATGTATTGTAGCTTCAGGGGTGAAGGAAGTACTCAGTAAAGTAAAAGTAGTAATACCAGACTGTACAGCACTAGTAAATGTACTTAGTAACTCTTCACCACTGCGTGGTTTATCTGATAGTTGTGGTTTGTCGATAGATTTGAAAGGCAGACAGTAGCCCCATTTTCTTGAAGTGTAAGCAGCTGCTATAATATCAAAAATAATAAACAGCTTAATCTCACAATTAGACCAATATGTTATATTGCAAAGTAACCTGTAAGTAAACACTGGCAAGCTACTGTCTCCAAAATAAATGTATATACATGTGTGACACTATTGCAGTCAGCTATTACAATCATGTAACAATGTACAATTGTTATTTCATGATTTAATTCCATGTCTGGAAAATCCATACATTTGCACATTATCTGAGGCACTGTGAGAGTCCAATTTGATGCATTATTGCCAGAACTGTTGTTTCTGTCAGACACAAATAATCGCTGTTACAAAGCTGCATTTTCCAACTCTCAACTGTCATTGAGGGTTCCCTTAACATCTCTCCTTTGACATAATGTCAGATTATGACACCTCTGGAGTCATTTCCCATTTAGTCCTTATCCTAAAACTAGACCCAAATATGCATCACTCTAAGCCAACCATTAAGAACTGATTCCCCATTTAGAGACACTTGATAAAGACATGCCCTGAGCTACTTGTACATATATATTGGTACAAAATAAGTACATCAAAAGAATCATTTAGGTCATACCCTGGCAGAGATGAACCACAGAAAGCTCACATCTTTCCCATGAGACCTGAACACAGCACTCCAGGCCCTCAGGTGTGAACTTTCCAATAAGAGAGAAGAGGCTGCTGACCTCTATGCCTACAGACAGATGTGATTAATAGCCTCAAAGGAAGATGTACAGTTTCAGTTCTTATAGAAACATAGAAAGAAAATTTTATTTTTTCCTTTATCTATTTTAGCTGCAAACTAAACACAGTCTGGGTACCCAATTCGCAGCCAGGTAGATAGACTAATGCAGGGTAAACGAGCGAAAAAAAAATTAATTTGTTAAGGCATGCATATCTGGGTTATGGTGTATTATGCGGGTATTAAAACCATTACTGCACACACATACATTAACACACATGTTTGAAGGTAATGACACGTGCAAGTACAGTTTAATGTGAGTGCAAACCACACAAACATGTGGAAATTATTAACTCAGGCACACTTTATAACCACTGTGTATGCATTCAAAACACACATGAGCCACAGACACACACTATCTCCCTAATACCTTGAATAAGGTAATATATCTTTAACACACATTTATTAACAAAAACACATGTACAGAATGTACAGGATGTAGAGACTGTAAACTGTTGGAATTGACTGTATGGACTGGGAAGTTGCAAATGAATTGCCCTTTGGGATTAATAATGTGTCATGGCGCATGGTTCAAAAGGGTTGTACTTAGTGTCTTCATTAATTCATGGGTGTGTTTTGGGCGTAACATGCACTAAAACCAATCAGAATGTCATCTCCCATTCCCTTTAAAAGCCAGGCGTATTTGTACCTTGGAGCTTTGCTATTATGATGGAGGATTTGCACCATCATATTTTTATTTTTAATCTGTTGCATGTTTGTTTTCAACAAACATAGTGTGCACAAGCTGTGCACGAGCATAGGCGCATTTTACTAATGCACTGTTACAATAACAGTGAAATGTTGAGTTATTGACTTTAGACCAGGTGTTTGATGATCAATGGCACAATCACTTCCCGCTGCCTCAAGATAGCAGTACGCCAAGAATTTATTTACCTGTAAGACCAACATGCCCATGAACACAAAGATGGGCGCAGGTGCATTTGCTATTTAAACAACGTGGGCACAGGATGGAAAATTAAGAACTGCGTTGCTCTTAAAATAGCAAAGACACTTGCGTCGGGCGTTGTGCCGCGCTGCGCCGGGTGCCAGATAGGGCCCATAGTGTGTAGTTTCTGTCGCCCCCATAAGAAATTCAACAATCAATTCAAGTAATGACAACAAAAATGTCGGCAATAAAACCTAAGAGACCAAAGAAGACTGTCAAAGGACACAGAACACCTTCATCCAATCCAACCTTGTAAAACTTTTGTTGTCTCAAACAGTCCATTTGTAAGGTGCAAAGAAAAATGCCTCCCTCGCCCAACTGCAATTATTTATTCATGCAGCCAAATCTAATTATAAGACTTCATAAATCTTAACAATGTTGTCCCGCGATTTAATTGCCTGTTGGGCTATTTATCTATACAAGAAATTAACATATGCTTGTGTTGGTTACAATTGCTGACAGTCTGGGGGTCCATAGATGGGCGGGGAAATGGACATGCTGTGATGTGACTGTGTGGTTTACAGAAGGAAATTAGCTTAAAGCTATAATTTAATTTCTTAAAAAGCATTTTCATTACTTAGTTTGCGGTATATATCCTGCTTTAACAGGTTGAAGAGCAAGCATTTATTTATTTTCATTTATTTTTCCAGAGTGTTTTTAATTGTTTCTGTGCTATATTTTTTAAGCTGTGAACTTTGCACATAATTTTGTACTACAGTGTACTGTGGAATGACAATAAAGAAATCTTGAATCTTGAAGAGAAATGGGAAGATCATTAAAAATAATAGTTTGCACCAACTGGGTTTGAGGTCCCCATTACAGTTACACCATATCAGTCTAAAAGCATTTTATGCACTTATTAAAATTAAATAGGTGTATATATATTCTGCCAAGGAAAATTGGCCAACAAAGTGAAAGTCATTTTTCATTCAAGTCCCCCAAGGGAGGAGCAGCACTATGCTCACAACATTTTTAAATTTCTTTTGTACCATTCTGCTCTTTCAAAACTGCACAGAAAATATCTCAACTTCAAATGACGCCATCTTTGGTTAGAAAAATACTAAGAAAGCCTCAAACAACAAAACAGACTTCAGAATTCAGTACATTATATACCTTTTGAAATAAGAGTTTGATTTTAAAGTAGAACTGAATGTAAGTATGAAGAAGGGCATACATAAAGGTTGGATTTAAAGCCAAAGGTAAAAGCAGTGATAGACTGGGGATAGTTTATATTGACTCTGTGTGACTGGTTCAGTCTCTGTCCTCAGGCGATGGCATGCTGAAACATCCAGACCAGCTTGGCCAGCACTGCCCACCTCCCCAAGGACTTAAGATTAAGTTCTGCCTCCTCCTGACGTACTTGCAATTCTATGAACTCCCACACTGTTTATGACCCCTTCTTCCCCCTGCCCATTTTTTTTTATTATCCAACCAGCTTGTCATTTACATGTGCAGTATTTTTTATTTTTGTATACATGTAACACCTTTCTAGAGCAGATGTTACAACGTGCTTCAATAAAAGACAAGAGCAGGAGGCATACCATAAAAGACCATTCACATCTGAGCTGGACCATCACAGTCTTCTTCAACACTTGAAAAAAATGTAGGAGTGCCTTGTTTAGGTAAACATAGTAACAGTAGCTGTTTAAGGAAGAGGATGCATGTTTCTGATTTACCTGCAACGCCCTTCTTTTTCCATCATTAGCCCTTGTGTTGTCTTCCCTTTGACCGTGAAAAACCTTTTCCACTTATCTCAACGTTTTTGTTGCTTTTTACAAAGTTTTTTTTTATTTATTTTTCAATCAATTTTGCCACTTTTTCCCAACATTTTCCACCTGTATTTTGACTTCCTTTATTTAGGATATAAAAAAAACTTTGAAAACGGGTCAAATTTTACCCCAAGACAACATGAGGGTTAAAGGGATTCAAATGACCCACTGATAAGTTTTTAATGTTGAGTAAGGGACAAATATCTACAAAAACACCCTGACTCACACTCTTTGACATGTTTTGTGGTGTATTTTTCATATTTAATAGCATTATCGCATGCAGTTATTTCCATCGAAACAGTGGAGTGAAGTTTGTGTGACAAATCCCACAGAATCAAATTGAGTGGATTTTCTTATACACCCAAATGCAATGCAGCTACAGAAAAAAACCCAGAGGGGCTTTGGCAGCGAGCAGAGACGCAGTATAACATTCACATACTTCGTTACTAGTGAGTTGTATTGCCATGCATGTAAACACTTGTGAGATTGAGTAGGACATTTTCAGGGTATTGTGGTGTATGTGATTAAAAGGTAAATGGCAACTTCCTCCAAAAATAACTCTAGGAATGCACTGAATATCAGATTTAACAGTGTGTGACAGTTGAATCTGATTAATAGGGCCTCAGAATAATTCATCTAGGTATTTTGTAGTTTATATGAATAACAAAAAGGAGTAGACTATAAAAGACTATAAATTGATGGAGGGACATTAACTTGCCAAAGTCACCTACAGACACCAACACAGTGAATCCTTTATGATGTGTGCACTGTCAAAGAGGGAGATGGAGCAGGGGCATGTTACAAATGTGGCCAGACACAACACACACTACTGACGCACACACACACGCACGCACACACGCACACACACTCACACACACAAACACACACACACACAGAGCATCCTTTGCGGGAACTCACCTTGGCGACACTCGGGGCAGCATTGACCCTCCAGGGTGACAACCAGGGAGCCCGGCAGGCAGGTGGGACAGGAGCGCAGATAACAAGTTACCTCAGCATCGCGGCATTCGCACTCCCGGCAACTGTTATCAGTCCATCGAGCCAGGTCCTGAGAGAAGAGAGGACAGTTAAAGACAAAGGGAATAAAGTAGAGGAGAGAAAAACTGTTTATTAGACCTGGACATGGTGAATGCAGAGGTTGAAGTTTGTATGTGTAAATTGCGACTGTGGCAAATATTAACAGAATGTCAGAAACACCAAAAAACAGAGGACTTTTTTTTCTTTTTTTAATTTGAAGAAACTGAATTTCAAATCAAAAGCGAGGCCATGCAGACCAGGCACAAAGCAGAATTCTAACAAGCTGCATGTATCAGCCGTAAAAGAAGCCAGTAACGACTGATATTTTCAAAGGAGAATTTTACTGCCAGAGGCACACAGAGGACAGATAGTCAGTCACACAGCAGGAACGTCCCTCGCAAAAAAATAAAAAATAAAAACACACAAAAAAGCAATTTACCGCTGAAGAGTAAAATGGTTTTAATGAATCATAAGGATGGTTTCTTAACAATCAGGTGGCAGGTCAATGCTCAGAGACAAGGACGGAGGCTTTAGATCACAGCACTAAATCAAAACCTTTCAGACTGAAAACTAACCAGCGACAAACTTCTTTTTTTTTATAGCAGGACTGATTCACAAACCACTTGTGTCCAACAACCTTATCTGAGAAGAGCACAAAACATGCAGCCCTGAAAGATAGAGGAAAGAGATCTGCAGGCTTTGGTGTCTGACACAGTTAACCTGTTGGTTAATACTCCGTTCCATCATTATCTACCGTATTTCACGGACTATATAGTGAATCAGCAGATCTTAACCTCAGTGAACTGTTAAGTAGAAAGCACATCTCCAATTCATTCATCTATCAGACAACTGGAGGCTTTTCCTACAATGTTATGTTTTTTTTTTAGCAAACTTCTAGCAGCTAAACTTCATTAGCTGCTTCAATCACAAAAAATGTTTACCAATTGTTATTAATATTTTTCTTTTTATTTAAAGGGGCAGTTTATCCTCAAATCAAACATACATATTTCCCATCTCACCTGTAGTGCTATTTCGATATCAATCTAAATCGTTTTAGTGTGACTTGCACAGCATGGGAGATATCGGTCGTAGAGATGTCTGCCTTGGGCCTAATATAATGGAACTGATGCAACTCGGCTTGTGTTGCTCAAAGCCCCAAAAAAGTACAATTAAAAAAGTCAACAGCTCTTTCCAGAAATTATGACTTGTTACTTGAGGTAATTCACAGATCTGGTTGTGAGCAGTAACTTTTATGTAGGAACTATTATTCTTCCAAACAACACCCACCAACCGTATCACCCCCACAAAAGGAAGCATACTCATCATTATAAACAGGAATAACAAAATTGAATTACTTTAAACCAAAACAATTAACAACATTTTATATAGTTTGGCGACAATCAAGTCTTGAAACAGACAAGTGAAAATGGCATTATTTTCTTTTGCCTGCTTTAAATAGCTTTTTAATGTGCTTCTAAAATCAGCTGAAAGATAAACATAGTGCATTGTTCTTGCTCATTAATTTTCCCTGCTATGATTTTTCTTGTCACTTGGGAAGTTAAACCAGTAGTAATCTTGCAACAAAACTGCTCCTTCAACTTTTCAATCGAACCTTTAAAAGTGAGTGGAGATAGTATGTATGTATTGATGTGCGTAGGTGTGGAATAAGTATGCAGTATCCATTTTTTCGTTTATTTACTACTGGTCAGATGAATTCCTAGGTGAGACAAGGATAATCTATTGGAAAGGCATAATAGCACTCATTACACTTGCTGCAAGCCTCGGCCTTGGCTGGCTGTCCTGCAGCATTTAATAAGCATTCCCCCTTGGCTGAAATGTCAAAAAATTAAAGCCGTTGCATTTTGGGTTCTGATAGCTTATGAATATGGACATTGACTGCCGTTTTATATTACAGCCAAAAGTAATTGGTCTGTTCTAAAACACATATTTACTCTGTGTCACTGCAAGTTCCATTCTCAGTTTATTTTCATATAGTTATTTACCAGCTTAATATTGTAATTTGTACTGTATTTTGAACCAGCCTCCTCTGCAGTGACATTTTGTGCCACTTACTTTATTTTTCCTTCTGAGAATAAAGACTACAGAGGCCCTGTGGTGTTTCACCCACACAGTTTGGATTTCTTACCTCATTTAACAATATTCCTCTCATGCATACAGTACATATGCAAGCACACTCAAAGTTAAATAAACAAAATACCTTGTAGGATTTCTCCTCGTACAAACAGGAAGGTTTCACAGAAGAACACTCCGGGCAGCACTTTCCTGGCAGGTTAATGAGCTCTGATCCCTAAAAATATAGAAGAAAAAAAATCACCAAAAGTTGATAGAGTTCCAGTATAAGTACAGTCTTTCCACCAAAAGTTGCAGTTTTTATATTCAGGAACTAAGAACATTTTTGTTTCATAGGCATGATAAAAAGCAGTCTATATGTAACATTTAATTTTAGTCTTCTTACTAACCTCGGTTTTCTCCTTCAGTTATCTGCAGTTACTCCAGTTATCTGAGTCAGTCCAATTCTATTCATTTTCAATGATCAAATGTCAGTTCATTAATTTAATTTTATTTTATTAGACCTCCTTACAGGACCATTACAGTACATTTTCAGCACCTTGGTGTAGGGCTGGGCAATACAGTATATCAATATTATATTGATATTGTGATACAAGATTAGATACCGTCTTAGATTTTGGATATAATTTTATCGTAATATGGCATAAGTGTTTTCTTTTCCTGGTTTTAAAGGCTGGATTACAGTAAAGTGATGTAATTTTCGGAATTTACTATTCTAGGCGTTTCATTATTTGCATTTACCCACTTAGTCATTATATCCACATTACTGATGAGTATTTATCAAAAGTCTCATTGTGTAAATATTTTGTGAAAGCACCAATAGTCAACACTACAGTATCGATATCGAGATGTTTGGTCCAAAACATTGTGATATTTGATTTTGTCCATATCGCCCAGCTCTCCCTTGGTGGCACCACAAGGAATTATAACCCTGCTCTACTATAACTGTACATGAGTGCCTTTCGCAGGCTTATTGACGCAAGCATGTCATTAAACCCATAACCTTCTCGTATCCGTTCTGCACACACTCACACGCACACGGTGAAAACTGCATGACTGATTTTCTTAGCAGAGTGACCTTGCTCAATTCAGAGCTGGACAAACGCCATTCACACTACTTACAGTTAATGACACTTACCAGCTGTAATTATCACCATACAACATGATTAATGAGGGCATATTTGGTCATGGCAGGGGCTATTAAAGTAATATTATTTAAAAAAAAAAACATTGGGAGAGGTGTTCCGTCAATGCAGCTACAAGCTCAAAGTGGGTCATTTTATGGGATAAAAGTAACTATGGGAACACCAGCTAACCTCAGCAAATGCTTTGTTTTGTCCCAAAAACTCCCACGTCCAACGTCCTACATTTCCAACTGGGCCAAGTCTGATAAGCATGTCTTTACATGAAGACTACCACTGATGCTTCTGTTGTGCTCACAGGCTGATTTGACGTGGGGATAGTATTATTGGGTTAAAAGATTTTGCCTTCTGTGCCCGGCTTCTACATAGATCATTATGGTTTCATATTGTCTTTCAATTGACTTCATCTTAAGTGAGTGAATTATCTGTGATGGAAGCGGTCAACCTTGGACCTCAAATGATCACCCAATTCTCCCATTCCAACCAATCTCCTAAATACCAATGGAGATGGAAAGTTACATCAGACCTTGTAAATTGGTACTGCAGCAAATTACAGACTGTAGTAAACTATGAACAAAGTAACAGCGACAACTTCAATTAACTTTTTAGTGGCCCAACTTCAAGGCCAGGAAATGGGATTTCTGGGTGCTGACATGTTGCATTTTGGGGGCAAGAGAATGTGGTAGAAAGATTAGAGCAGGTGGAGTCTGCAGGAAAAGAACCCTGGGTCTATAGATGATGTTCCACTCTGACTCTTTATAAATTAGCAACAAAGCACAGCAAATATAACCTCTTGTAGGTTACGCACATATGTATTCTCACATGGAAAATAGGTATTGGGGTTGCTTAGTGCAATATAGATTTACACAATATTTAGTGGAGTTTCAACTAGTTTTGCACTGAACCATTCGCTTCCAAAGGACTAAACTGTCTTTAGCTATGTTAAGGGAAAAAGTTAGATGAGTTTTATATATACAAGTATTTCTAAAAGAATAGCTGCACTACATTCAGAAATATTGTAATCTAATCTCAAGCACTATAACTGGGTAGAGTTTAAATCAGCAAAGTTAGATGACAAAGGAGGAACTCAAATATCAAACGATCATAACTTATTATCATCATTGCATTCATGATGCAGCCTAGCATACTAACTTAGAGGCAAAGTAGGGCTAGTTTAAACTTGGTCAGCTAGGTTGCTTAGCTAACATGCCATAACTTTGCTGATACTTTACTGATATCTTACCTTTTGACTTTTTCAATAGTTATCAATCTAAGCAGGTTATCAAGTCAATTTAATTTGCATGTAACCCAATATCACAAATTTGCAAGGTAAACAGAAGACCAACGACATTCACGTTAGAAGGCATTCTAGTAAGAATGTGCTGCCAGATGACAGAATGCATTGTGGCAAAAGTTTAGTCAGGCTCAACTCTTTAGCTCTTTGGCTCGGCTACATAAAATGGAATCAAACAAAAAAGTCCAGCATTTGAAGGCAATTATGCCCTTAAGGAAAGGTTTGTAATAACAAAATTGAAATCTAGTTTCCAAAGATGAGGCCAGATTAAAGACCTTTTTTTTCTTTCAAGCTCACCTGCGGGCATTCAATACGACCACACTCAGCCCTCCGGCAGATGACCTGACCCCGGTTGCAGGTACAAAATTCACAGCCCGTGCTGTTCCACAGGTCTCCATTGTAACGCACCGTGCCCTCATACAGGCAGCTTTCCTTGGCAGCGGCGCATTCATCACAGCACTGACCAACACGCTTTACTCTGGTCTTACCCTGGAAGAAAGCACGGCAGCAAGTTTAGGTTTGTGTTTGTTTGCTTTTCAAGTACAGTACAGATGACAGGAATGAAGGAATGCAAACTGAACTGTGAGAAAAGATCAGAGAAAATCTAAGGGGCTTAGAAAAAGCTGTTTTTTGTATGTGTACATGTTTCAACAAAAGGGTAAGAGGATGATGCAGAGTGTGTGTGTCGCATTATTGAGGGAAATATATACATACACCCACACATGCAGTTTAGACTAGACATCTCTTACTGTACGACTTTACTGAGAATTTGAGATTCTCTGTATCTTACGAAGACAGCTCAAGAAACTAAAGAACACCTTTTTTCCCCTCTATATATGTTGTGGAGGTCTGTTCAAAGTCTCTACCTTTATTAACAGAAAAGGTAGTTATTAGCTCAGTTTTTTCCTCATTGTATCTGCTTATTACAGAGTGGTGGTTTTGAGGCTTTGAGTCCACTGGGATCCTCTCCTTGTTTTTTCAGGGAAGGGAATGGGCGGAGAGCTGAGAATATGCTTAGGTAAAATTAAAAAAAGGAAACATTGAGTGAAAGAGCAAAGTGAAAGTTGGTAAAAAAAAAATAAATAAAATAAAATAAAAAGGTCTGTATAGGTTGCAGCTCCAGCATCATTTGTAATATAAAGAACACATTTTTATTGTAAGAATGGGAGTGTTCTTATAATAAAAATGTGTTCTTTATATTACAAGTGATCCTGGAGCTTTACTCTGGCTTTCGTAAAGGATATATTTTAAAAATGCTGCTGCTAGTTTATGAATTAATTTGTGGCTTAGGGCTAACATACATTTTTGATGTGCTAAACTCAGTTGGGCCCTTAGATCTTTAGTTAGGTGGTCGCCTTCAGTCAGAACATAACACACACCGAAGATGCAGTTAGCTTTTCTGATGATCTTAAATATGCCACAACTTTTATTAATTTAAAATCCAAATTTAAAACTTTCTTTTTCCTTGTCCATTTCTCTATTACTGCAATGCAACTACGCTTTAATTGCACAGCTACTTTCTTTCAATTTCATCTTTTATTTTACTTGTCACTTGTACTGGCATTATTATGCTTGTCTGTACGTGGCCCCTTCATGTTTGTACGTCTGGATTTTGTTTTATGCTCCTCTCCGACTTAACAAACAAAACTAACAAGAGTTCCAGCACAGAATGGATGATGCAAGCGTAAATTTGCATACAATTAACAATTAAATGTCAGCCTGTGTGTCAGACTGAGAGCAGAAGACATTTATGTGGAGTCTTGCATAGTTGCAAACGTCTCTGCATCAATTAGAGTTTCAACACAGAGCCAAATGTATGAAGAGGATTTTGTACAAAACTGAATATATATATATGTGTGTGTGTGTGTGTGTGTGTGTGTGTGTGTGTGTGTGTGTGTGTGTGTGTGCGTGTGCAAGGCTACCCACCTTGTCGCAGGTGACAGGTCGACAAGTGAGTGTATGACATTTTGACTGACCCCTCTCACATACACATGTGGTGCAGGCGTCCTTCTGCCACTGCTCGCCGTGCTGCCAAGATACACACAGATACACACACTTAGACCATTTCCATACTACACACACTCGTATCCAGTCTCACACACAGTTAATCACAAGCTGTTTGTAGGGAACTCAAAGCTCATTTGAGTCCAATGAATATCTTCTTTTTGTGTGGATAAGATTCCTCTACAGTGTGAATAGCATTAAAACACACACACACACACACACACACACACACACACACAGCTGTCAGGAGCAAATAGCAGCTATCACATGTCAACATCATTATGAGAAGTTCCAGAAGTATATCGCAATCCAGATCATCACCAGATTCACTACAATTTCATTCATAGAACATATTTCACCCCCATGAAAATGCACCACATGAAAATAATTAACAGCCCTGTATTCCCTTTCTGCCCAATTAAAGCTCAAAGTACATTTGTCTGCCTTGATTAATGTTACTGTACCCGTTACTGTAAATGTGAATTTGTGCTGCAGCCTTTTCTTTTCTTTTGTTTTTTGTTCTTTTGACGAGGGGGGCGGAGAATTGGCATCAGCTGTGTGTTTGGCCATCAAGTGATATTTCCGACTGGTCATGCTGTGATGATAGTTCAGTTCACAACGACAAAACACACAGATCACTTGTCAATGGTACCATTTGGCAACTTTGAAAAAGTAAACTTCCCATTCAGAATCTTATTAGCATCCATTTTGCCGGCTTGCGCTCACCATCCACTCAAAACGTAACATTACTACTCTTCGCAAGCCCAAACAAGTGTGTGCGGCGTGCCTGTTGTTGTGTTTCCGGTCTAGCTAGATTCGGTGTGGTGTTGTAGTTTTTCTAACATTACTAGTTGTTGCGACAGCATGTGAAAAAAACTATAAAGTTTCCTAGGCCAAAAAGAATGAAAATTGACACCATTAAAATAGGTTTGCGTTAACGCCGTTAATAACGTGTTTAACTGACAGCACTAAGTATTACATATTGCACCTTTAATATAATTATACACATTACAATTCACCTGTTTAGGTAAAGCGCCAAAACAATTTGCCAGTTAGTTAATTAGCCATTTAGTAAGACAGTTTAATATATGACACTTCTGATAATCAATTGTTAAAGCAATTTATCAAATAAACAATGATTAAACATACACATTTCCGCATTAAAATGTTAAAATGACTAGACCACTCTTACATACACTACCGGTCAAAAGTTTGGGGTCACATAGAAATTCCCATTGCACTCCATTGTAGACAGAATGCCAGCTGAGATCAGTTGCATTGTTTTTTTAACCAGGGCAGCCATTTTCAGATTACATTATGTGCTTACATAATAGTAAAATGGTTCTCCAATGTTTTTCTAGTTTTTTATTTTTAAATGATAGATTAGTACACAGAATGTGCCTTTGGAACATTGGATGAATGGTTGCTGATAATGGGCAATGTAGATATTACATTAAAGATCAGCCCCCCCACCCAAATTAGCAGGTATTCTGTCTATAATGGAGTGGTATGGAAATGTATAAGTGACCCCAAACTTTTGACCGGTAGTGTATTTTTGCTGAGTTGTTTACTTAGATTATTCCTAATTTCCCCTAATGAAATAGCCATAAACAGTATAACTTTCTTTATAAAGTCCGTGGTAGAGAGTGTGTGCACTCCCTCATTAGGACACTAAAGTTAAGTAGTCCCACACAGCAGCTCCATGCCTGATGTGTTTTGGGCATTATATAATCTGCTTCAATTTGGGGTCAAGTTCCTGAAGCTGTCAGATTAAATTCTAACCTCCTTCCTCTTCAGGTTTAAACTGCTCGATTAAATATTGACTGATGCATAGAGTAAATGAATTCAATATTTCACAAGATAAAAAAAAAAACATTCTACATTGATATCACATTTATGCAAAAGATCAAACCCCTGTAAATCACTTTGTAGAGCTCTTTGAACATCACTAACCTGTATGAAATATACAGCATATATTAAAATCAATCAATTAAAATGTGAGTGATTTTTAACGGACTGTAGCACAGATCTCTTTGTAGAGAACTCACATTTGGTTTAATAAGAGTTCCAATAGCTTCGTTCTCACCTGAACAAAAATGCTGCTATAAAGAGGTCTGAATAAACAGATCTGAACATGTTTAATGTGAATGAAGTACACACACACACAACTGTTGAACAGTCTGTTGACTGTTTAACATGTCAGGTTAAAGGGCTTCCTGTAGACAGCTACTAATATCGATCTCTTCTGCAGTATTGGGATAAATAATGAAAAAACACTTACTGTACCTTAACAAAACAAAACAAAATATCACTGTGGTCCTTTCACCAAGAAAACTAATTATCTGTGAATTTTCTAACTTGCGTTTTAAAGAGACCCTATTATACTTCTTTTCAGTGTCATATGTGTACTTTTGGGGTCTCCTAGACAGAAAAAACATTATGTTTCTCATACTGCCCATTGCTGCAGCGCCTCCATGTACATGCATGTGTGTTAATTGTTTTGACTTGGTTGTGTATTTCTGAACCAAAAGCTAGTCATTATACTTTAGTGTACAACAAATAGACTGCCAGTTCCTGACACCCTGAAGAAGAAGAAAACACACATCTGAAGCCATTCTAAAGCAAACATGAATGAATGTTTCTGTCTGTCTGTGTGTGTGTGTGTGTGTGTGTGTGTGTGTGTGTGTATGTGTTGCATAGCCATGTGTCTTAAGAAACAAACACACGTTAGACAGGATGGGACACACATACACACGATCAAAGGAGAAACTTGGCAGTAAAAGAAGGATGGTGTGTGTGTGTGCGTGCTGTGAACACAGCAAGAGAAAGCAAGTAAGGGCAGATAAGGTGAAGTAGACTGAGATTAGAGATAAGAGGAAAGGAGAGTTTAGACTCAACTCAATATCAAAGCCCCTCCACACACACACACACACACACAAAAAAATACAGATTTGCAGATTTGATTAGTACAGATTCATGAGCTGTGATCACACGCACGCGCACACACACACACACACACACACACACACGTTACTTACCTGGTACTGTTTACCAGCAGAAAGACAGGGATTGGACACACATTGAGGACAGCAGTGACCTGGCTGGATTACCAAGTTCTCATGCTGAAGGAATGAAGGAAAAGAGAAACAAAGTCAGACCGTGTGTGAGTGTGTGTGTGTGTGTGTGTGTGTGTGTGTGTGTGTGTGTGTGTGTGTGTGTGTGTGTGTGTGTGTGTGTGTGTGAGACAGACAGATGGCCTACTAAATCCACTTCCTTCCTTTCTTCCTCTGTTGTATAATATAATTATATCAGATACATGCTGTAAATATAAGCTGTGATAATACTGTTAGACAGCCTGACATTTTGGCAAATGCAATCTTACCAAGAGTTAAATAACGGTCCTTCCAGGATTTTGCTGACTTTTTTTGAGATTGCCCAAAATGCCTAATGTTGAGGTTTTGTAAAAAATTGCAATGAAAGTTGTGATGTTTTTTGTATGTTTGTTGCAGTTGAAGTTGCAATTTCTTTTTTTGTATAGTTCTTCAAAAATTAAAAGGAAACATGTTTTGGGGAGAAGAAAATAACTCTATGCTGAGTTTTTCTAGTTATCTTACCAAAAAGGGTCAGGATGCTGCAAATGTTGGTATACTGTAATATGATAATGAAAAAAAAATTATTATTTATTCAATGAATCAAATTTTAACACGTTTGTCAGTGGCTTGTTGATCTTTATATTGTTAGTTTATTTCCTATCCTGGCCTGGGACACACATTTGGTTTGATAAAGCACTTATTGGACTTTAACTTATTATTGCACTTACAATAACGGCCGTAGTTGTCTTCAATTTAGGTTTACTGTACGTATTGTCTCCGGTTTATTCTACATCCACCTTGTGTGTGTGTGTGTGTGTGTGTGTGTGTGTGTGTGTGTGTGTGTGTGTGTGTGTGTGTGTCAGTTGCGGGGGAAACTCAGCGGCCCTGCCCACTGCAGAGAGCTGACAGGAAGAAACAGCAGCAGCTTTCAGCAACATCAGAGTGAAAAAACGTTACAGCATACATTGATGTTAAAATTGCATGTTTTTCAAAATTGCATGCAAACGTGTTTTGCGCCGTCTTTCGCTGTACATTTTGTTGGTATATGTGAGATCTTCGAGTCACACGTGTCTCGTTAAACAAGGAAATGAATATGGTCACGTACGTGTGACGTCAACCCGTTCTCACTCGCGCTTGGTCCTTCGCTCTCAGAGTCACACACTGATACAGAATCTGGCACGTGGGACTGCTGGGATTGGTTGAAGTCACGGGAAACTCCGTTATTTGGTCAAATTTGCAAAAAAGTTGCAGTGATTGGTCAAAATTGCAAGTTGTATCAAAGTCACAATGCTTGGTTAAATTTGCGCGATCCCGACATTGCGTAATCCTGGACGGACTGTCATAAGATCCGTTTTAGTTTCATTGCTGTGCCTCCAGCACAGAGATAGGTGTTTGGCCTAGCTTTGCACAAAGTCTGCAAAACCATCTGGAGAAATTGCTAGTTTGCTGCTGTGAATTACACAGCTTTCAACAACCTTACACTTTCAACAACCTCAAACTGCTGCACATTATATCCAAGGAATGAAAATTGCGAAACAGTATAAAATAGAAAATAATAAATCAAGATATCATGTTTTTTAAGAAGTAGAATAGTACTCAATTTCTTGAGTTGTTGGAAGGCGTATGTTGCATACTTGCATGGCTTGCAGTTTGCTCTTGCTTTCAGTCTTTGTGTTAAGCTAGGCAAAACACAGCAGGTAGTGAAAGATGAGCGTGAGCTGTCCCTTTTGGTGGTTCAGTCACACTGTGGGAGCCACACTGACCATATAAGTATGTATTAGAATGTACTGTACTTAATTATAATAAATGAAATAGTATATGATCGAGTATAAAAAAAACAAATCAAGAGGTGAGAGTTTTTGAAATGTTGCTCTGGGCAATCCAGCAATGAAGCCACCCATAAGGGTGTGTTTTTGTTCAAAGGACTTTTAGTTTCATATCTTAAGTTTGTATTTTTATACATTTTATTGATCAGAACTTTAATATATGTTGATGTTCCTCTGTTCTGTTTTGTCAATAAATCAAATTATTATCATTTTATTTCAGTGAGAACAAATATCTAATGTTAAGGAAATCTGTTTGTTTTGTTACACGTTTCTGGATTTGTTTTTTGAAATATATATCTGCCGATATATCAGAATATCGGATTCTTAAATAACCAAATATCTGTATCTTCCTTAAAAATCCTTTATCAGTCGGGCTCTACTTTCTAGGTCTAGTATTATAGTATAAAATTAATTATGTACTGTATTGGATAAAATGCTTGTCTTTCTTTTTGACTTTGGATTTTTAGGGCAAAAAAGCACATTTAATGCCAGTAGGTTTATTGAATTTGGACAAAGTGCACTGAGAGTGCCAGATACAGAGCCGTTGTTACTGACAGCGTGAACATAATAAAAGAGTGTGTGTTATATTTCCAGAAACTGACCAGTTTGCAGGCCACTTGCTGACACTCTGCAACCAAACACTGGACTTCCCCGTTGCTGCAGACACATTTGGAACAGAGGCTCGGCTTCCACTCTTCACCATCTCTGTACACAGTCCCCTGCCAGGAGCAAGACTCTGACACACACACACACACACACACACACACACACACACACACACACACACACACACACACACACACACACACACACACACACACACACACACACACACACACACACACACACACACACACACACACACACACACAATGAGTAAACCGAAAAAAAATCGGTGTTGGGTAATGACATAATGACCCATAATGAGCTTACTGTTGGAGCATTGTTTGCCCTCAAACTCGCTGATTTACAGTGGGGGGGGTCGCTAATGAGCTGCTAACTGTTGTGATGCATCAAAACAGCTCAGAGACATCATTAGAGTCGAGATTAACCTTTCAGCTCGCATCCAACTGGTCTGTGTACTCTAAACAGTTTGTGACAACAACAATCGGCGAGAAAACAAGACGCCACACACACTACGCATCTGAGTGATCTCTCACCAGGGCACATATTCCTAAATAGTCTCCTGAAGACTGAACCACTGAAGAGGTTAGTAAATTAAAAATTGTATATAAATAAATAATGGGTCATCAAAGTTTCAAGATATTAGGCAGAACAACATGCATCAAAAGGTTTGTCTCATAAAAAGATTTACTAATAAAACAGGATTCATTTATCTAAGAAATGAGTTTCTTTATTGGCTGTAATTTGGAAAATCACTAAATGATCTTCTACGATATTTTACTTACAGGGTGATGAGAAGTCAACAGCTATAACTAATTTCCAGTAACATTCAGACCCATATTATTCACCACTCTAACCCTACAAGCATTAATATTTATTTTACTACATGAAAAGCATTTATCTCCTTTATCAAGATTTGCATTGGGGACATTTAAATTTCATTGCAGTTTGGATGCACCAAAAATTCACATCTAGAATAAAATCTCTGGGACTCAATTAAATAAACATGGGGTGACAGTTTTCTTGAAGGTATCTACATAAGAGTGACACATGAACCCTAACCCTAACTTGTCATGACAAAACCGAATGATACTTACTAAAAGAAGAGTTATGTCATAAACGTGTATGACTTGTTTATAATGTTTATGACACATTCATGACAGTGTCATGTCACTCTTATGTAGATATCTTCAAGTAGAGTGTTTACAAACATGGTTGTATAAGGCAACTGTTGTAGAAAGAAAAATGGAAATACAACAAAAGAAATATGTATCTATCCAAACACAAAATTAGTCATTTGGTTCCATGCTACACATTGCTACTATGGAGGACCAGGTCTTTCATATTTAAAAATAAATACAGAAATAAATAAATGCTCAATAAATAAATAAGCACACAATTAATTGCCCCAAAAAATACAATGAAGAAATAAATGTAGGTAGAAATTAAATTATAGAGTGAGACATAAATGTATATATCTCTTTTAATTAGCTTCTTTATTTATTCACCTTTGTAATAATTACCTTATTTATTTATTGTCCGTTATAATCTTCAACTTTATTTATTCCTTACTTATTTTTTAAATGTATTTATTTCTGTGTGTTTAATTTTTTTGTCTGTTTTATTCTTCCGTTGCATTTTCTACCCTATTTATTTTCACCCCTGGTATTTATTTCTGCCTGTCACTTTTACATTTCTTCATGCATTTCTGCCTCATTATGCAAATGAGGAGGGGCGGGTCTTAAGGGGTTAACTTCTGCCCATTGGATGGTTAGCATTTTACTCCCTCGGTCAATCTACATGCCAATCTACATGCCACCAGCCACAGACACAACACAGATGGCTAGCTACGGTGAAGTTGTCAGTGAGCTCAGGCATTTAGCAACTGTTTTTGAAAACAATGCTAACGTTATAAGTATTGACTTTATAATTTTTCGTTTAGACGCTCTGACAGAACGTGTGTTTCAGTCAGCGGTGTCGTGCCAATGTACTTGTGTATCCCCTGGCCGCGGGAGCGCGCATGCACACAGAGCGGAGCTTCTGCTGCCCTTCGAATTGTTTAACTGCTGCACTTTGAATTAAACGGAACAAACAGCGACGTGGAAGACTCGGCAGGGTTTCCATAGTAACATGGGTCTCAGTTAACTACATAAATACGTGTATTTGTCTGTTACATTAAGGCGACGTGTCAAATGTTTATAGCGTGGTTTAATATCGAGTGATAGGCGTATCCTCCCTGTCCCTGTCTACCATATGAGTTACATAGGAGGTACTCAAATATCAGGCCGTTTTTCACCTGATATTTTGGGTATCCCCTATGTAACTTTTGATAAACAACAGCAAACCTCTCCAAATTGTGTCAGGTTGTTTATTGTGACCTATTAAACACACAAAATAACACCCATGATGACAGGACAGACCCTTTGCATGTTAGGGATGGGATACATAAAATATCAATATCATTTTTCACCTGATATTTTATGTATCCCATCCCTAACAACAACTATCAGGAGTTAATTTTCACAACCTTATGACATTTAACAGAAACAAAAGGTCTGCATGAAAGCAGGAAGCCAATCAAAACAGTACACAATACAGTAAATGTTACAATGTGATTTGAAGTTAATAAACAAAAATTATCCCTTGAAAATAAATGCTGCATTTCAAATCTGTCTGTACAGTGTGCCCGATACCACCCTCACCTCCATTGCGGCCACACTTGGGACAGCACTCTCCAGCTGGGTTGAACGGGTTTTGGTCCCCAGGACAACTGAGAGGAGGGCAGGGTTGAACGTTGCAGGATACACTTCCTCTGGAGCAAACACACACCGAACAAGGCGAGGGATTCCACTGACTGTCATGCTGTTGGAAAACAGAGAAACAAACCATTACACACACAGAAATACAATCATGGGGGGAGAAGAAGAACCGGAGAGACAGTGGGATAAGGAAAGCTGTTTTGCTCTCTGTGGACGAGACGACTTTGTAAGCCTAAGTCTGAGTGACAGACAAGAGAACAGAGTCACAGAGGGGGGAGAACATAGAGTAAAGATGTGTCAGACCATGACGAGAGAGGACGGGGGAGAAAAACATGAGGGTGTATGTGAATGTGCATAAGGAGGCAAACTATGAGAGGACTTTAAATTCAAATTTGAAAACTGAAATGCAGATGTTTGATTTATATGATAAGTCTGTTCAGAAGAACAGTATGCCCGGTTAAAGACGGGGTTTGACTGTTGGCTCATCTTGAAGTGGACTGTCAGCTTGTTCGCAATCTTCTTACATTTCTTTTGATCATTTTATTCATATGTGTAAAGTATATAGTACTGTTAGTACTGAGAAAATGCCTCAGGCCAACATGTATTGGTATAAAACCACAAGAGTGTTTATACTCTGTGATTGACAGAATGGTGATTAATGGCATCAATACAACAATCTCTGAGGTATTAATTAAAGCAGTATTTAAACCAGAGTACATCCATTCGAGGATATTTGAGTTCAGTGTTGTTATTTCACTGTAAATGAGATATCAGCATGTCAATGTCGCCCGCAGTCTAAATGATAGAGGTGAGGATCTGACTTAACTCATTTTTAGAGGCGTCAGGCTGTGCAATAAAACCTTCTTTACTCTGGATGATATAAATCATTAGTATGAGTTTTAATGGAGAATTTATCTAAATGCTTTTTCACTCTGGAAAGACTAGATCATGTGGCAACAAGCAAAAGCCGTTTATGGTTTTGGTGTGCAGCAAATATGCTTTTTGTGAAAGGTTCCATATGATGCATAGTTTTCAGGTTTATACTTGAATATTGGGTTTTTACTAGAACATGTTTACATGCTTTAATATTTATACTTTTTTAATTTCATACTGTCTGTTTAAAAATACCTGTATTTGCCCTCTGTCAGAAACGCTCTGTTTAAGCACCTGCCTCTTTAAGGCCCCCTCCCAAAAAGCCCAGTCTGCTGTGATTGGTCAGCGTTTCCAGGTTGTCTCATCTGCGCTTTCAGAGTCCCTGTACCGCCATTGCAGGTGGGGAATAACTATATAACTACCTATTTATAGTAAAGTTGTGACATCACAACAGTACAGAAGTCATGACGGCATGTTTGAAGGCCCAGTTTCTGAATACGGACTATGAGCATTTCTCTGTGGGTAAAACATTTTGATACTTTCACAGTAGCACCTTGAACTGCTTTAAAGCAAAACAAGACATGGAAATCTCACTTTTTACAATAGGGACATTTAAAGTACAATCAGTCAATTGTATGCTAATTTGGGTCACGGCCGCTGTCCAGGGTGCTGATTCTGGAGTCGTCATTTGTATATGTTTTAGCACAATTTCAAATACACTGAATTACAAAATATCTCCATATTGACTAGTGGTAGAAAATACTGTCAATTCAGAAGGCCATGATGCTATAAAGTCCAGCTCGTTAGGCCGGAGACCACTTGATGGAAGATGAACAAGACAGTGATTGTTTCTATACTGAGAGGGAGGCGGGAAGGGGGTGGGTCTCCAAAACTAGTTTTTCAGCAGCAACCAAATTTAACAAACAAATGCCATTAAAAAACAATTCACAGGTTTAATTACTTTGCATCTAATGTTTAAGATTTAGGGTTTTCCACCAAATTCCACTCAAATACATTTTTGGAATTAATATTTTAGAAAAACACCACATACACATATGTGATAATTGAACTTGTCATTCCAACACCAAATGCATTCATCTGCTGTTATAACAGCCTGTCAAACTCTACTGGTTTGAGGCTTTCCACCAGATTTTGAAATCTGGCTGCAGAGATTTGATCCTATTAAGACACAAGAGCACTAGTCAACATTCTAGTTCATCCCAAATGTGGGATTGAGGTCAGGGTTCTGTGAGAGCCAGTCAAGTTCTTCCACCCCAAACTGGAAAAAACATTTCTTTATGGAGCTGCTTTTTGCACAGGGGCATTGTCATATTGAAACAGGAAAGGAATGAACACAAAGTTAGAAGCACACATTGTCTAAAATATCATTGTGTATATGTGTGCATATTAATGTTTTGTAGAATGGTGGGATCATAGAAACACGAGAAGAGTATTTTTGACATCCTCTGACACTTTCACTTACTCCATAAACGACTCCTTCATACTGGCACGAGCCCTGGGACGAGGGGATACACTCCGGACAGCATTTGTTGGCAGGGATCCTCAAGCGCTCGCCCTTTAGGAAAAAACAAACAAACACAATATAAAGTAGGGCTGGGCGATATGGAAGAATCAAATCTCACAATATTTTTGACCAAATACCTCGGTATTGATACAGCAACAATATTGAAGTGTTGACTATTGGTGCTTTCACAAAATATTTACACAATAAGAGTTTTGATATATAATCATCAGTAATGTGGATATCATGACTAAGTGGATAAAGGCAATAATAACAGTTACAACAGTCTGGTAAGTTCAGAAAATGACATCACCTTACTCTAATGCAGCCTTTAAAACCAGGAAAAGACAACACTTATGCCATATTACGATAAAACGATATCCAAAATCTAAGACGATATCTAGTCTCATATCACGATATTGATATAATATAAATATATATCCCAGCTCTAACATAAATACACACTAAGCATGACCAGAGTATACAGATCCCCAGAGACACAAAGAGAAAATGGATGTGGGTCCCTTTAACCAAGCATGAATATAAAACTTGTCAACAACAAACTGTCCATTTCCATGGACATAAACTGACATAACATTAATAGCACAATGGAACCGACAATAATGGAAATATGAAGACTATCTTGCATGCGCAGCGTGTAGAATACATAGCGAGCGCTGTGGAGGCTTAATAAAACGTACTACAATACAGATTCAAACGCAGTTCTTTATCTGCGCTGCACTGATTGAGGTTGAATGTGTGGGAACAAGCAAATGGTGAAACAGCGCGGGCCACACATAGCCAGTGAATGGTTTAGGTGTCATCTATTTGTAAATACAAATTATATGGAATGGAAAAAGAAGGAGGGGAATAATACAATTTGTATAAGGTGCTTGAAAACAACCCCGAAGGAGGTTCAGACAATGTCTTCTGTTAATTTACATGTAAAAAGAGAAGAAAACTGAATAGAGGTGACCAAATCTGCCGCAGCACACAACATTGCATGTGAACAAGAAGAAGAATGGCACCTACATTAGCTTCTCACTAAATAACAAGTGAGAAAATAAAATAGATGGAGAGTGAGCTGTGTAGCCGGTAGCATCTAGCCAGAGGGTTTATATTGGAGTTTCCAGCTCCATCGATCATCTGCAAGCACACATTTTATGATTAAAAACTAGACCAACAGATTCATTTTGACAGCCACTTTATGATAATAAACACTAATAATCTAAACCTCCGAATGTTTTCATATATTAAGCTCTCTTTTTTCTGAACTTTTCATCTCTTAGTCCCTCGAGCTTGGTTCTGTCTGCTGCCTCAAATTTAATTACCAAAATGTGGCTGCAGTACAAGAATTTGATCCAATTTCAGATTGTTTTGCTGCAAATAAAGAGAGATGGTTCAGGCTCCGGAAGAACAGAGTGGTATTTAGCACTGGACTGCTGCATTGTTACAGTAATACGATTAAAAGGTTTTCTTCCTTTGCAGTTCTTTTTGCAGGAAATAAAAAGTCCTGTGAAAAGTGAATTTAAAATTTGAAACTTTTATAGATTTGAAAATTTTATAGACTTAACGATTAATTGAGAATATTTTCTGCAAATCAATTGATAATGATCATCGAAGCCCAAATTTAAATTTAAAATCTTTGGGGGGGAGAACCCAAAAATCTATGAATTCCTGCACTCAGTCAAAATGTGTTACTTAAAAAATGCTCTTCGACAAATATATGAGCTGTCCTATCCAGACTTACACATCTGTAGTAGACGATTCACCCAGAGTGTTGAACATTTGGGAAATAGTAAGATAGTTCTAGGATAAGGAAATTTAAGCTTGTAGATAATGGCAGGGGATATCCAAAGACAGCCAGAGACAGACCTAATGAATACTTTTTTTTTTTTTTTTTTTTTTTAATAATCAGTGTAGGTGACAGGGAGTCACATTTGAAGAGCATTTTAAATAGAGGGAGCACATGGCTTGGTGAGCATGATGACTTATTTTTAATTAACATTAGATTGTGAGCCAGCGGAGTGGAATTCATTAGACATCGATTGTTGCTTTAGCTCAGTGTTGGGACTGGATTTGATGCCATAGCCGCAGACATTTAGGTTTAAATCACTGAAGAAGCAGCACGGGGAGGAACATTTATTTTTTAATTTATGTAAGCAGGTAGGCCGTTGAGAACAGCTTTTCATTTGCAACGGCGACCTGGCTAAGAAATGTGTCCAAGACAACATAGCCTACAGTACAATAGAACAATACAATAGAATTGCGATTTTAAACATATTGCAATATTCTGCGATATATTGCAATTTTATTATTTATTCCCAATTTGGGTGTGTCTGCATTTTTAACCTCATAAAAACAACTTTAATCCATATGCTCCCACCCGTTTTTGTCAGATTCCAAAAAGTTCTGAAAATGTTTCTCAAAAGGTAGCAATACTTTGGAAGACCTATTCATTATTAAACTTTGGAACTCCTGTGTTGTCCATGTGCTTTAGTGGACACAGCTAACATTTAGTTAAGTTATGTCAAGTGAGAATGCAGGAAGTTTTGTTTTACTTACGTGACAGCTTTTGTCCCTGCTTCTGGAATGTTCTACACTGCTGCTTGCGATTATATCCTCGTGTTATGTCGTCATTTGCTAGTAGCCGTCATTGCTAAACCTCCACCTCAACTGTTAGCTAGCTAGCTAGTTAGCTTAGTTGCCTAACTGAAATTTACAGTAACGTTAAGATAAAACTTAGGTTTAAGGTAGCCATACAAGATTAGTTTAATTTCTTGCTATTTTGATATTATTAAGCTAGACATTTTGCATTCCAACAAAAGGTGTTACAAATAGTTGAGAAAAGGAAAGACTCACTGTATTCCGGACACTTTTGACGCAGTGAGTCCCATAAAATAAATGCGTGGAAAGATAAGCCTGATTGGTTTACCCGTCTCTGGGGGGCAGGTCTTCCACGCAAATACAAGTTTGATTGACACAGGTCAAGTACGCCAGGGGAGATCCCAAAAAACAATATAATAAAAAAGAAAACTCAAACTCAATTTACATAAATCATTTGAAAAGTACAAATAGTGTGTGTGTTCTAACAGCCTTCTGATTACTGCAACAGGATATATTAGAAATATAATGTTTAATGTGAATGGACAGCTCTATGAAGTTAGGTGTTTTTCTTTGGAATTTAGACTTACGGATTTAAAATATGGTCAAAATTAAAATAAGGTTGATTAAATAGCATTAAAGGGTGAGATCTGTGTTGTAGTTAAATAAACCAAAAAAACATTTTCCCAGCACAAGGAGAATTCAGGGTAAATAAGATCAGCTAGGTATCCATGCAGTTTAAATAGTGGGTGGTTGGCTAAAACCTATGAAGCACTTTAAAAGAAATCTCTTTGACTTTATTAGTCAGACAAAACTTCTGCGGGAGAAGCCAGACCTTGTCCCAACATATATCTCTAACAAAACTGGACCAGTGTGATAACGAGGAGGGCGTACTAATGATGTCATGTTGAAAAAGTTGACAAATTATTTTGTTAATATTCTTACAGTGTGGAGAGAAGCAACTTCTACCAACATCATTACCATCAGCCCTATAACCTCTAAAAGGTGCAATTACACCTGTGGGGATAGCATCAAAACAATCAAACACGCCCTAGGAGTAACAGGGTACCATACTGCTGAAGAAATTCCTCATAAGAATAAAGTTGACCGTCTTGATTAAATAATTGACTGACCAACAAAATATTGTTATCAACCCAATGTTTAAAGAAAAATGATCTATTTTTGAATAAAACATTTATTGTTCCAAATATAAAATCTGTGGGGACTAAAATTATGTTTAAAGATTAAAGACCAGGCCAATAACATTTGTTTATGAAAAAGAACAAGTTTGAGGGAAATTTTGTCAATATTATAGTTACAGATCAAAGTAAAGTTGAGACCACGTAACGAAGAAAAGATGTAGTGTAAATGTAAATGGACTGTTCTTATATAATGTTTTTTTAGTCTCAACAACTACTTAAAGTGCTTTTACATAGTACAGTAACCATTCACCATTCACACACTGTGGCCGAGGCTGCCGTATAAGGCGTGTGTGTGTGTATGCTCATCAGCAAGTGCGTGGCTCTACAGTCGTTACCAGGCACACCTTATTTACATTTACCATCAATCAATTTACCATCAATCAGTATAAGAAACCCAGCTCTCTACTCACTCGTTGGCAGATTGTTTTCCGCTCTACGTGGCAACGCTTCAGGCCTAAAACTCCAGCAAAACTTCTGATTTTTAACCGTTGTTGTGACTCTGCTGAGGATAACCTCACCTGTGTCTCTTCCGTCTCCAGCACCTGACCAAGCTGAGCCTGCCTCCTGCTGTTCCTTGCCTAGTTGTCATTACCTGCCACAAATTCCCCACCACCAGATGCCATCTGCTTCCACCAGGATTGCCACCTCACCACCTTGTTTTACTCACTTCACTACAAGTACTGAGATCAAATAAAATTTCAACTCCAATCCATTGTGCCTGAGTCTGAATCTGCTTTGGGGCTCCAAACTAGGAGCAAATCATAACGCATACATCTTCTTTAAAGAAATATATATAGCATATATATGCTCAAAGGAACCAGTTTTGAAATAGTTTCCCCGGGTATGAATTGCCTACTGTTTTCAAAAGCACACAAACTTCGCTGGTTAAATGTAAAATGTCTTACCCTCTGGAAGTCACACTGTGGGTTGGGGCAGGTGGTGGGCCTGCAAATGGCCACGTCGCTGTAGCAGGTACACTCCAGGCACGACTGTGGTTTCCATGATGTGTTGTTCTGTCAAAACAAAACAAAAAAAAATACATGAAACACTACTATGGCCGACCCGATTCATCGCTGTAAAAATAAATTCAAAAAAATTGTTCCAATATCATATCCTAACACATCCACATGTCATGTTAATGTTGAGAGCTGGTGCAAATGGTAATAAACATATAGGTCCCTTTATGCATATTAATGTTACTGATTTTTTTTCTCACTAGCAGATATTGCAGGTACAGTAAAGTGCAGTTTGAGTCTCCTTGCATTTTGATTTACAGCCTCTGCTGTCTAACTTCCTAAAGTGAATTTTCTCCTGACCACTGTTGACACAAACCAGTGACTTTATAAAAACCACTAAACAATATGCAGACTATGCATTATAGATATAGAACATAACAGATGAAATGAAGAAACAATGGATTTATATTAATCAGTGTAATATTCCGGGCAGTCAGACCTGCTTCCATTTATTTCAGCAGTTTGTATCATAGGCTCTGTGAGGTCCATGATAGCTGAATAACGTTTTACTGCTCTAGTTTACAAAATGTGAGCACCACCATAAGAAAATCATTTCACATTTTGAACTCATATCATCAGGCTGTTAAACAGTGAAGTATTTCTGCTGCCGGTGGAGTGAGACTGCTTCGGTGTTGATTAAAAGCCTTGAGCTTCATGGCCAACTACACAATGAGATAGGGCAAAATTGGAGAAAGGCTGGAGATCACTTCTGCCAGTTGTTGGCCACACCCTTTAGCATGCCAGGTATATGTCAATAGCTCATAACACAGGGCTGACAATGTGTTATGGCTACCCTAAAGCCAAAACTAAATCAATATTCCAGCCTGCATATGCGCAGATATATCATCTTACAGTACATAAAGCCCATTTAGATGGATGATTAATTACCCACTCATGACGGAATATCCATGGGCAGCTGTGCTTATTAAGTGGACAGGGGGGGACATTTTAATGGGCAGGAAACTTCAGCCTTTGGTAACAACCAGACCACTAATAGTTTCATGTATTGTATGCTAACAGAAGAGGGTATACAGGATACACAGTAGTAAGCATTACATTGTGGTTGGATCTATGTTCAAGTGTCCTGGTTGTGCTATTCTTGCAGGTATACAGTACATGTAAAGGAAACATTGAATATAACAAAAAATAATAAATCGTGCACAAGCATCTTGGTAAACAATCCTTGAAATTAACAGAAAATATAATTCAAGTGTAAATCTTTTAAATGCAACAAGAAATTAGTCAATATTATCAGTATTGAGTCAGTATCGCCTGATATCAAGCTTGTCTCTGATTTTCTGACTGTTTGTGTTCCTTTTCCCAGATCTTAGCTCTGAACAGAGAGCCAAACTTAATTCTTAAAACAACTCTGGTAATTAAGTTAAGGTCAATGAGAAAGTCATGCTGTAAGCATCCAGTAAAATGTGGGAGTAGCTTTAGGTCATGTTGAAAGACACAGACAAAAAGAAGAACAACACAGAATGAAAATTGAATTAGGGTCAGAAGCTAGCTGAGGGGAAAGGCCTGAAGAGAGCATATGCGAGTTGATATGTTCCTTGTAATGTGGTTTGAGCTATTTATGTATATGTGTGTTTAAATGCAAGTCTGTGGGAGTGCATCTTTGCACAGCGGTAGCCAGATGTGTAAGGCCTTTTATGTAAGGTCAAACATGTCATGGGCAATCTCTGCTGGCAATATTCATATTCCAGTTCAGGGAGGAGGAGGAGCGACCTTCAGAAGTACTGAGAATGTGGGAGTCAACGGAGCACTGCAGTTTTCCCAAGTAGGCTTTCGTCCTCCTGAGACAGAAACTGTCTCAAGGACTCAACTGTCAAACAAAACAAGTTGATGCATTAACAAGTCACGCAGAAGATGCAAAAAAAACGTTTTTAGATCTTGACATTTCTATTAAAGTGCTCTTATTATAATCATTTTCAGGTTCATAATTGTATTTAGAGGGTGTACCAGAATAGGTTTACATGGTTTAATCTTCAAAAAACACCATAATTTTGTTGTACTGCACACTACTGCAGCTCCTCTTTTCCCCCCGTGTGTTGAGCTCTCTGTTTTAGCTACAGAGTGAGGCATCTCACTTCTGTTCCATCTTTGTTTGGAGTTGCACAAAAGCAGTACATAGGTAAGGACAACTAGCCATTCAGTTGCAGAGTATGAGGGAATGCCACGCTAGCAGCTAGGCAAGCATTATAATGGGCATTTCAAAGTGACGCACGTTTGTCACGGAAGTAAAGGCTGGACTACAATAGAGCTGTTTGGAGCAGTTTGTGAACAGTATTTTCTGTTGGAGATGGTAAGTCCCTTTGTGGTGGACTTTGGGCTTTTTCACTTTGTAAACCTATAACATGCACAATACAATGCAATACACAATAAAGGAAAGGAAAAAAGTATAATAAGAGCACTTCAATATTTCACCGCAAGTCAGAAAAAAAGTTTGTACATTTTGAAGCTGTCATGTCTCCACGGGATTAAATATATTTCAAATCATGAAGACATGTCTTTTGACATGTTTTTATAGCTGCACCATTCAAAGATAGAAATACATTTTCTTACTGTATAATTTAAAACATTTCTAAATAAAGATGGGAGCTAAAATTTAGAAGGTTTTGGGCATTATTCCATTTGTTGCAATGATGAGGGAATCCAAGAGGGTTCCTGGAGGAACTCCTCATAGAGGCGGTATTAAAGAAAATTAAAGTTGTGAATCTAGTTTTATCGAAGGGTTTTGTGAACTGTTTTGTCAACTAAATTTTTTACCAGGCACAGGACCGGGGCTCTCATTAACAAAATGTTTCTAAAATAACACACACAAACACAAAAACTATCACAAAGAGCTAAATGACCCTTAACATACACAAAACATCTTAAAACGACACAAAATGACTACAAAAAGACACAAGAGATGACAGTTCAGTAAAAGTTTACTCGCATTATATCTGAACACACATTGATGTGTAAACTGCAAACATGCGACACATGAGTTCTTCACTCTGCCTTTCTGTCTTTGTAGTTATTAAAAAGGTTAAAAAAAACAGGACGTTCCAATACAAGCAAAAAGCAATCCAGATGACTTACAAAATCCGATTCACTGCGTTGGGCAATAAGAGGTGTACCCCACCGTGCATTCACAATATTATAGAACTGTCTCTCAGGTAATGCCTTCTGACTGCAAAGCGCAATTCACAGGATACAGTGATATCAGTTATCACACAAAGTAAACCAATTTTTTTTTTTTTTAAATTGCCCAAGATACTTGCCCCTGGCCATTGCCAAACTTTAAAGTGTCTTCTTTAGGTTACTGTGAAAGGACCAGCGTGATATCCTGAACATAAATATTTCAGCATGGACCTACAGGACTGACCAATCTCACTACAAGTCAGTGACGCTTTTCAAAGTAGTGACAACCTTCTCTTCATCAGATAACTTTCTAACAGATTGCCCCTACGAGGGGAAAGAGGTTCAAAGCAAACGTATAAATGGAAAAACCTTCTGACTGGACCAGAACAGTAGAACTTCAGGCTACTCAATAATTCTTTTCTTTTGAAAAGTGGTTGAGTACAAAACTTTATCACAAATCTATTTAAGTGAATGCAAGAAGATTGAGTTTAGAAAGTCAAACTAATGAAAAAAGGTATTAAAGTACAGGAGAAGGAACAAGTACTCGACAAATACAATAAAATTGGACTGCGCTTACATAACTTAATTAAAGCTCCTGCACTCAACTTCTGTTTTTTAAAACAGACGCAAAGGCTTTTGCTATTTTTCACATCATAAATAATGGATTTTCAGAACATCTGACTTATATACAGTATTTAAAAGTTAATTTATCAGCTTTATGTGTATGCCACCTCACTCATTGGTATGTTTTTATTTACAGAGCCATTCTTGGCAAACTCCTATCTTCTCTTTAAACTTGACATATTGTATGAAAGCACAATCTCTGTTCCCTGGACATATTGCAATTCCCAAAGTCCAAACTGAATTCGGAAAAAAAAGCTTTTAGGTTTTCAGCACCTACTGCATGGAATAAACTGCAGACTGATCTCAAACTTTAAAACATATTAACCCTAAACAACTTTAAAGCTATGGCAAATTATGTTAAGACCAGGTTGACTGTGTGCAAATGTTTTACCTAATGATTTTTAATGTAACTCAAATCTGTGTTTGTATGTGTTTTGCCTGTTATGTATTTCTGTTGCTAATTCTTGTACATAAGAGATCATTGATTTAAATGGGACTAACATGGTTGAATAAAGACTAAATGAGAAAAAAAAAGAAATTCCTAATTGATTAGAAAGATGTCTTAAAACCACAAAATAAAATTCAATCTGTAACTGCCCCTTTGATATGTGAAGTGTATGTGCTGTATTGAATAAAGTAGGTGTGTGTCTGTGTTTAGGTGGTTGGAGTGTCAGATGATAATAATACATTGTATGTGTGTATTTGTTGTTTGTAAAATCAGATCTTTATGTGTAACATTTTAATTGCTTTGACATTAATCAGGTCCAAATGTCACTTAGGGTTAATAATAAGTCTGTGTGCAAGAAGGTATGCCTCAGAAATAAATTTCCCCTTATGGAGCTGTGGCTACCATTCATGTCACAAGGTCTTAATAACGCTGGGTAAAATTAGCACAGCAGCTAGGTGACTTCAACTCTGACTGGACTGAGCGCCACGGCTCAGAGGGCATGTCCATGTCAGCCGAGGTCCCAAGAGGATCAAGGAGCTTGTGCTCAATTCCAAATCAACGTCCTGTTTGCCTCGGGTGGAATGGGATTGACCCCAGGTTCACTGTAAACAGGGACCTCTTAAAGTGGCCGGGGCAGCGGAGCAAACCTGAACTTGCTATTACCTGACCTTCCAACCTGTCAAGTCCGAGCCAGGGGAGTTATACAGCCGACAGCAGCAAGAGTGGTAGTGACAATTCCTTCCCTCCTCCCAATGAGATTGTCCCCTACAGGGACCTATACATGGGATTTGTTGATTAAATGTCTAAGGACTTGAGGGAGATTCCCGCCTTGATTTAGGACTGAACCACCTCAGCCAATGCGGCTGCACGGCCCCAATTCCATAATGAAAAAAATAGATCCATAACTTTCAAACAGAATATATTCTAGAGGCTATTATACAGAGCAGAGATGAGTTTGAGGTTTGCACTGTGGACCTTTGCCTCATAGGTTGTTGGTCTGAATCCCATTCAAACTGAATTACGTGGATAGAACAGGTGAATACATTAATTTAAAATCATTTTTGTTTTATGTAGGGAATTACCAAAATGCATAACACATTAGAAAAAAAGCTTTTTTTAAGATGGGGAATGGCTCCTTTCGCCACTCACAAATGACATGTAAGTGATGACGCTGGGCAGCTAAAAATCACTGCAACATGGGAAATAGGTTGCCTCGTGGAGCCAGGTATCATGTCTATAGAATAGTCTATATGAATGACATTTGGGGTATTAAAACCGTGATATGGCTGAAACTAATGATTTTTTTTTATTATCAATCATCATTTAGTCTGTTAAATGTCAAAATATTTTATTCATCTTAATTTCTCAAATTACAAAGTCATCAAATACAACAGTCAAACAGTCAACAACCTAAACATGTTCAGTTTACGAATGATATAAAATAGATAACAGCAGCAAATCCTCACATACTGTATAAGAAAATTGAACTAGCTAGTATTTAGAATTTTTGTTAAATAAAAAGGATCAATGGAACATGTTTTTTTCAGTCCAAACACCAAAGATATTCAGTTTACTGTCATATATGACAAAAAGCATAAAATTCGCACATTTCAAAAAATTAATGAAAACTTAAATAACACCCTCAGTTGAATAATAAACTAATCAATTAAAAGTTGTTTAGCTCCACAAAAAAAATATTTTTTAGATGTTATTTTTGACCTTCTCTCATCATGCTTACTTAAAAGTGAGAAGTGGAAAGTGTGTCTTCCTAAATGAGTCAGTTCTGGATAAATAAGGGGGGAAGACACCCCCCCTCCCCAGTCCACTCACTGGTTTAATAAGATTCAATTAAAATCCAATAAAGAACAAAACGGAAGAGTCAAACATTGACAGGGCTCAGTTTTTTGGAGCTGTCAGCTAAACTAGTTGAACTTTCCCATTCGAGACGTGGGTAAGGAGGAAGAAAGGCAGCCTGCCAGGCTAGCAAAGTAATTGGGCTATAATTGGATAGAAACTAAAGGTTTTACTGCGGCAAATTCAATCTGGAGACATGATGGCTTACAGCAGTCAAGCAACTCTGCTGCCGACTGAGACACCGCGAAAACACTAGAGCTTCTCAAGGGTAGCCTGGTTGTGTCAACACAGCTATATTTTAACAGCTGATTAACCTGATCACTTAAATAAATCTTCCTGAATCTCAAAGTCAGACATCTCTAGTTCAAGTTCTGACCTGACACCCTACAATGGGCTAGTGTTTCAGCAGTCAGTTTTCAATAGTTTGTAATATAACAAACACTATTTCAGTTTGTGTAGGCCTGTCAGTGCTTTCTGAATACATTGAATACACTTTTAAAAATATCGTTATAATACCAAAAATGTGATCATTTTGGTCACTATAACCGCTAGGTTAAATTTGCATATGGTTACATCCCTACTGCCTACCAAGAACCTGGGTCTGTCCAAGGTTTCTCCCTAAAAGGACGTTTTCCACACCTACTCTATCTGTAAAGTGTCTTGAGATAACTCTTGTTATGATTTGATACTATAAATAAAACTGAATTGAAAATTGAAAAAAAGTTGTCTCACACACACACACACGCACAGACTTCCCATTTAATCTTTTTAGGTATGTAAAAACAAGTGACACACCTGACAAAGCAGTTGCAACGTGGACGCCCAGATGGCTCAGTTGGTAGAGCGGGCGCCCATATATAGAGGTTTACTTTTTGACGCAGTGGGCTTGGGTTGGACTGCCCTGTCAATAAAGTCCTAAAAAATAGACAAAAAAATTTAACTTGTAACTTCCACCAGCCTGTCGACACTTTCTCATTATCACTGCCTCCTCTCAAGCTGCCTCCTCATCATTTAGGATCTTTAGTAGAAGCACGAGGAGCGTTACATTACTGTTTTTAGGGGGTGCAGCTGTGTCGCTCCTGTTTTGCCAAATAATTCGCTCAAGAAATGAATTCAAATGTATTCATTTGCTGCCATTTAATTGATTTACTACGCAATTTCCTTCAATGCCGGCCAAGTGATTATATACTAATTTCTTGCGAGGCAAGCTGTGAAAACAAGGAAAGTTATAGCGCGGCCCAACTGAAGGACGCCTAAAACTGTCACAAGCCCTGCCAAAAAGCCTGATTTAATCAAATCTTTGGCAAATATTCAAAGCAGCCATAAAGAGTAAGGAGATGACTCTGGTTCCTCAATGGTCTAATTATGAATTTCCATTGCTGTTCTGTGTGTTATCCATCATCTGACCACCAATACAAGCTATTTAGCAGCAGCGTAATCTGCATGTAAAGCAGGAGAATGTGTGCTCCACCACATTGTTAGCATGGTTATGCTAATAGCTACACATATCCATCTGGGGGAAAGGCTTGAGTTTAAAAAGTTGTGACTTAGATCATTGATTCAACTTTTCCCCCCCTATACCTCCAGTCCAATTAAAGGACCTGCTGGTAAGACATGACAAATGACTGGCTGATCATTGGCCTCCCAGAACCCATTAATCTAGCTGTCTGCCCTCGCACTGCTATAGCTGCTATCACTCCTGCAGCCAAATATCAGCATCAAGCACGTAATGGGTTCTGGATCGTCAAGCAGATGGCCTGAAAGAGTCAGGGTCCACCACAAACAGAGGAATTAACTCTGGAGCCACAGTGAGAGAGTCATGATGAGGAAATAGAAAACATTGGTTTGTGAATTGCTACATAAATAGATTTTTGGAATGCATCAGTTGTGTAAGTGAACAGATGATTAGATGCAATAGAAACACAAGCTTGATAGGAGAAAACATATCAAACCACTTTTGCATGATGGCGTGCTGCAGAAGGGACCAAATGAAAACAACTTTGGTCCGTTCTGCTTGGATTATTTCAGACTGCAGTAACAGTCGCTGACCCATTTAGGGGGGTCAAAAATAGAAACGCATATTCACAGCTCACAGCCTGTTAATATTACTGAACTTTCAAGACACCAAAGCAGAAAAAAAATATGTTAACGAAAAGCTAGCCACAGAGGGATGCAGTTTTAGATCAATCATAAGTAGAAAGAGTAATGGCTGACAGAAGAAGGTTTATGACAAGGCCAGTTGTGATATAATAACAAGTTGTTTTTTTTCCTGTGCAGCTCTGTGACGATGAGCATACAATCAAAAGGATATTGCACAATAACTCACCTCCTCTGTCTTAACGGCCATAAGTTCTAATGAAAAATCCATGCCCAGCCAAAGTTTCCCCACACAGTTTGTGCTGCACTTTAGATTTAGTCTGATTTAGAAGTTTCAACATTGGAAAGATACAAATTTATTTATTTTCTAAAAAAAAAAAAAAAAGAGAGGGGACAAAAATGACAGTGACAAAGTAGCAGGTGAACAGAAAGTACAGAAAATAAATGGCATACAGTTTTTAACCTCATAGGCCTATGGGGATACATAATGCATGCTGCAGGCATTCAATCTGAGCTTTCATCATTTGATGATGGCCTTTTGACTCAAACATTATCAAGTTAACATGTTTCCTCGCATCTGACCTTGATCTAACTCAATTGTATCAATCAAAAAGATTTCATGTTGCGTAATTTGAAATCTGTTAGACAAATCTATCTAATTTGCTTCTGTTGTGTTGCTCCTGCCAGCCCACAGCGTTCGGCCGGCTGCAGACACACCACCGTCCCTCCAGCACATATATTTCAGCACCTAACATCTTGGTAAGCAACAGTCTGCAGCTTTGAGAAAAGAACAACAGCTTTTAGGCTAACAAAACAAAAGGTAAATAATTTATATATGTAGCTAGCTTTGTGGGAAAGCCTATGAAGCCACTTTTATCCAATGTATATTCCTGAACACATGGAAGGCGATCCACTAAAGACGGCTTGCAGTTCAGGGATTCACCTGCAGCTCTCACTCGGCCCTCACAATCATGTGCACATTAGCGAGGTTTTCAATAATGCATCAGCTTCGCCACTCAGCCGTGGTGAGTAAGTTTCTAAATCACTGTTTCCACCTCGTGGGAATGCAGAACTTGAGTTAAAAGATTAACCAGTCATTTCTGACCCTTTTTGATGTCCCCGATTCCTTGCAAGGAGCTTATGAATCTGTAACCAAATTTTAATGTATAGCAGCTGTGAGCAGAGCTGGAGCCCTGCGCTGCAACACAACTGCAATCCTGTTCTAAGAAATACCAGCTGGATAATGTTTCATGAAACTGCTTATGTAATTTCAGAGCCATCTAACAGAAGAAAAGGGGAAAGGTCAGAGGATGTCTTGTTGGCAGGATTATTGGCTGGCTGTCAATCTTACATGCATTCTGGCCGCTAGCCTGAGTCATGTTGCACACTCCAAGCCAAGGTCCTTTTCTCTCTCTATTTGCTCCTACTTGGTTCAATTCTTAAGAAGCATGGTATTTCATATCACTGTTATGCAGATGACAGTCAGATTTATGTGCCTCTTAAAAAGAAATTATTATATTTATTATATTCCGCCAGATTGCTACTTATGTGTCTCGGCGACATAAAGGCCTGGATGGCTCTGAACTTTTTAAATTTTAATGATGAAAAGACAGAAGTGATGTTTTTTTCGGGGGGCATAGATCTGGGTTCCTTGGCACAGTATGTTAAACCTTGCATCAAAAACATAGGGGTCAAAGTGGACCTAGAGCTTAAGTTTGAAAAAAGCCAATACTGTCAAGACAGCGCTTTGAGACAATAACCCACGCCTTTGTTACCACTAGACTGGTCCGCCATCGCCCGTCTCCGGGTGGTACAAAATGCTGCAGCACGTCTTTTAACTGGCAGACGTAAGCCTTGTAAAGCCTTGAATGGTCTTGCCCCGCCCTAACTTGCAGAGCTTATACGCCCTTACGTACCAACACGCTCTCTCAGGTCAGATGATCAGCTGCTCCTGAGTGTGCCTAAGCGGAAGCTAGCATGCTAGTTTGTAGTCAATGGGAAAACACTGTTACAACACACACAAGTTCACCATTATGATGTCACAATCTGTAGCTAAAACCGAGACCTAAACACACAGGGTGAAAAGAGGATATGCAGCAATGTGCAGTACAACAAAAATAGTGTTTTTTTGAAAATGAAACCATGTAAACCTATTCTGGTACAACCTCAAAATACAATTATGAACCTGAAAATGAGCATAATATGAGCACTTTAATGTTAAACACAGACCGCACTAAGCTAGAGTTACCTGTTAATTGTTAAGCCAGAATCAGTAGCTTTTGTTTAGCATTGTTCTTTTCTCTCTTTGTAAGGGAGAGAACATCATGAAAACTCATCATTTCTAAGCGTCATCATTGTGACACATAAAACCTTCTTATTAAGTCCAATGCTCATTTCTTCTATCTTTTAGATGTGAAATCTGTAAAGCAAGACGACTACACAGATTTATGTATCGATGAATGAGTGAAACTTTTAGCTGAGTTGTCTTGTTATCTTGTATTAAATTGGACCAGTATCCAGCAGCCATCAAATCCACCGCTTCATTATGATTTCTGTGATCAATCAAATTTAGGCAGAAATCATATATAAGAGCCTTGTAATGTTGTGCATGTGTTTTACAGTCCAATTGTGTTTTAATACAACTGAGTCATGTCGTGATATGGAAATGTTAAAAAGCTCTCACTAGTGTCATAGTGGATTTTAAGGAAAAATGTTTAAAGTCAAAACCGTCATTAATAGCTGAACCTGTCGTGAAAAGCAGCATTGATTTCAATACGGTCAGAGTTTTCTCAAAGACATCATCTAGCCTCCATTAGAGGAGCAGCATGTCACGGTACGTCTACATTTGCTTAAACATTTAGCTGTTATGTTTTTTTTTGCATGAATTGAGCGCCTGGTATTATTTCAAGAGAGCACACTCTGCATCACGTAGAGCTATGAATGTAACTGTAAGCCTTTTAAATAAAAACATGTGAAACTCTATAACACTATCATTTGACTAAAAAAGCAGTTGTCACTCTGGTTTCTACTTTGGCCCCACCCTAGTTAGGACACCTGAGGATGTCCTACCTACCCTCATTATTGTGTAGTGGACTCAACAGACTGAAAGTGTACATGTAACTGCAAGTGCAACTGTAAGTGCTCTGTTTAGACACAATATTGTCTCTATAGCTAGACATCAGTCTGCTCCTTCTACCTCCTGGCAGAGGTTGTAAACATAACAAAACTTTCCTTTCAGGGTGTAAAAGTGGCAGTAGTTTAGTGAGGAGCAAAGAAATTCCAAAGCAGCTCCGTACCTACATCTGCTTCCAGAAATATGATGCAGCAAGTTCAAGAAGCAGCAGTTGATAAAAACTAAATGGTTTTTATCAACTCTGTGTGTGTGTGTGTGTGGGGGGGGGATTACCCCCCGGCACACACACACACACACAAGGATGTATTGAGGGGCTGCTCCCTAACAGCCAAAGGGAATCTGACACAGGAAACAAGGCATACTGCTGTCTGAATGAGAAGAGCAGCAGCTGTGTGTGTGTGTGTGTGTGTGTGTGTGTGTGTGTGTGTGTGACACCATCTAGTTTAGCACCAGGCCCTCTACCCCTCTGAGCTACACAACAAAAATAACATATGCCATTTAGTATAAGTGTGTGAGTGCGCTGAGCAGGAAAAGGCAATTAGAGCAGTGTTAAGCTGAGTGTCGCAAACTGCAAACACACACTGCAAGTGCCTTAATTAACACACACACACACACACACAAACACTTTGTGGGTGTCACGTCCTGTTTCAAGTTTATTTTGAGTACCTTTTATGTGTTCTGTCTAGTTTTCCACTTCCTGTTTTATTTTTATACTCACCGTCTTTGTCATTACCCGATGTAAGTCGAGTGCAGATGTGAGTTGCGCATGCTCAGATTTAAACGGTTATCAGCATAACGTGTCATACCCAAAACTTTTCTCATTACAAACAATAACAGAAGATGGAATCCATTCCAAAAACGCCATTCTAGTGACTGCCCTTTGTTGTTTGATTGCTAGCATGTAGCCACCAGTGAATGAACTATGTAGGTCATTTTTTTGTATTGACATTACAGAAGTCTCTCGTTAGCATCTTGTAGGCTACGTGCCGAAAAGTGACGCATGCGCAACATCTGCACTCAACTCACATTGGGTAGTGATAGTCTTGTCTCAGTTTTCCAGTATTCCTTGTGTTCCTGTTTTTCTGATTCCCTGTGTTTTTGTTCCATTGCCTGTTGAATAGGAAACTGTTGCCCGTGAGTTTTGTTTTTGCTCCAAATAAAACTTTTGAAATTCTACTTATCGGAGTAGAACTGTCAAGATGGTTTGCTATTTGGTCAACATTGTGAATTTGAGTTTTAACCATCATAAAGTGAATACCCTGAATAGGGCATTTCAGTTGAAATCACCATGACAATTAGCTTTTTTAAATGCTGGTATGTGTGGGCCTTTACTGTGCTAACTAATTACTGTAAGAGTAACAACACTGCTTCCAGTAAAGGGTTCAGAAGCCAGCTCCTGTCTTCAAGTGGGTTTAGTTGGCTATAGCATCTACACCTATGACCTACACACATAATGAGGTTAGAAGAGAGCTCCTTTTCCGTGGAAAACTGTTCTCATTCATATTTTTATATGAATTAAATTTCCTTACTACAGAGCAGCTAGTAAAAAACTGGCATGATGGGAGCTAAACAGTTACTGTGGTGAATAAGAGAAAAATATAAACAGAGATACAGGGCAAGAGTCTTCACAGTAAACCACTAAGAGGATTAACTACACACACCATACATTTCACTTTTCAAACAACCTGCACTGTGTGTGTGTGTGTGTGTGTGTCTTAACCATTTCAAGAATATATTACACCCAATAAAATCCAGACACACACTCACAAACACACATAATCATATACCCTGGTGTTCCTCCTTTCAGTGCGCTTTTAAGGTCTTGATCAGGATAGGTGGAGTATAGCTACTGTTAAAGAAGCTAAATGGGCTAAAGTGTGTGTGTGTGTGTGTGTGTGTGTGTGTGTGTATAATCCAATCTTCATTCTCCCTGCTCTATAATTGGGTTTGTGCTCAGCAGCTCAGACCCTGCAGACTGTATCTTCCTTTTGGGCAGGTTCTGTCTACATTTTTATTTCGAGAGTCGTAGCACAAACACAAACCCTGTCTACCATACACACCCCCACACACACACACACACACGCACACTCTTCAAACAGCCCCTGCACCCCCACTGTCAAGATCCTTCAAAAACACGAGATGTTGCAAGCACCAAGCTGTGTAGTTGTATTACCAGGAGTGCTGTGTGTGTGTGTGTGTGTGTGTGTGTGTGTGTGTGTGTGTGTGTGTGTGTGTGTGTGTGTGTGTATGTGTGTGTGTGTGTGTGTGATAAGGCTTTGCCCTCCAGGGTGACTGATAATCCAAGTATCCAAGTATGCATATTGTTTCTTGCACCTACATAATTGCTGCAGGCAGATATTTATTGAACCATATGCTTTTATTAGGCATAATAACTTTAATGACTGAGAAAGGTCTTCTTCTAAAACTTGTCTTGTCATATCTGTCAGGCTTTACTTGATTTCCTAAAGCATTAGCGTGAAGGCAATAAAACATGTGATTGAGCGCTGGATACATGGTCTTGTGTTTCAATGTTTCAACATCCACTCCTTTGATTTTGCAGTTAATTTAATATACTGCCATCTGCACTGATATCTAGCTGTCAGAATAAAGATATGAGGGATGAATGGATTTATTAGTGTGTGATGACATAAAAGTCATGGAGCACATGTTTTATTCCCGCCCCCCTCAGGCTGTGAAAAGGTGCAGCTCCTCTTCTGCGAGAAATACAGTGAAAAATAGGTCCTCTGCAGCTTCGCTCCCCGATGTTGTGCTGCCAGCCTTTCAAGTCACAGACCTGGCTCCAAAAGTCTTTACGTAGGGAAGCCAGCCAACAAACAGAGTGTGCAGTGTTGAATGACTTAGATGAGAAACAAGAGCCAAGAAGTAGTCAGCCATGTACTTTCTCTCCCCCCAGTGGGCACAGTGTTGCGGTAATTATTTGGCAGAAGACATCATGAAACAGATCTGAAAGCTGCAATTATGACGAGGACGAAGCATGACTGCTGTGCCGGCCCCGTAATTTCTGTAGTGTTACAGGCTGTTATGCCACTATAGATTTGGGTGGGTCGAGGGTGAGTTTGAGTCCAGTTGATTGATGATGCTATGATTGCGGTGATTGCAAGAGAGGTGATAAAGATAATTTGAAATATATAACTTCACAGACGTTAAGGAGTGATTCTGGTATTGAAAGAATGCCAACTGGAGGAAACACAAATGAGAATAAACTAAATCTGTGTTTACCTCAATGTTAACAAGCCAACCAACATCACCTCCTCACCAGTTTTTGAGAAAGTGTCTGTGAAGAAGATCCTTATTGCTGAGATTCCTCCTTTGTACGGTCTTGCTAATGAGCAATACTAGCTACGCCTACAAGTGCTGACATTCCCACATCAACAAGTAAGAAATGGCGTTGGCGTGATCACTCAATTGTTTTCTCTTGCACTGGGTCTAAGGATGGCGATGTTGGGAGATCAAAGGGTGACAAGCTTTTTGTTGCTGCACAAGGAGATGCGCAACACCTCTTGCAGTGTGAGTTAATCTCACGTCACCTGCTATCTTGCCCATAATGCCGCAAGAAGTGATTCCCAAAATTCATAGAAAATGTTTTGGGGCAGACATTTAAGAAAAACAACAGAACTGAATAGACGAATATGACAGTATCACACAATGTTTAGCAAAATATAATACTATAATTATATTCCTAGAACCATTACTCTAAAAAGTACATGCATAGTCTTGACTGCCGTGGCTCTGTCAGGCTGTAATTAGGCACAGTGGTAGACTATTTTGAGCTAATTGTCAACGTTTCACAATGACAATGTTAACATGCTGATGTTTAGCAAGTATAACCATAGGGGGACTATTAGACAAAGGGTCCCTGGGCACCCCCCCCACATCTCCTATATGCAAGACACATAGACTTTGTGGTGGTTTTGCCTCTTTTGTGCAGTAATTATGGGTCTTTTAGTAATTTTGTCTCTATTTGTGTTAATTTTGTGTCTTTTTGAAGTAATTTGAGTCACTTTGTGGCAAATGTTAATGCTAACATATAAATGCTAACATGTGCTAGTTAGCACTAAACATAAATTGGACAAAATCACATTCTGACCTGATGATGGTGCTAAATGAAAAGAAAAGGGATCCCCAGTTATTACAGTTCATTATGAGTGGGACACAAATTATTTTAAAACGTTTTCAATGACCTGCAGAGAACCTGACCAATGTACACGTGTAACAGCCCCCAAAAGGCTGGTAAAGAAAATCGAGTGTCTGCATCAGTCCAATAACCTTAAGGGAGTTATCTCTAAAGGTCATCACATCCGATCAATACCCCTCAGAGAGCAATTTGCAGTAGTCACCTGTCAAGTGAACACAGCATCCAGACCTCAAAGCGAATCAGCCAGTGTGACATTTTTAAAGATACTTGTCAGTAATTTACAAGCTTTGAGGAATCTTTAGAGCTTATTCAGGCTTCAGACCCAAGAAATAAAAGCAGGGGTTCCTTATTAAAGAACTGTTCCACTAACACATAGTTTCCATTGTGAGGAATCACAACGTATGAAGTTACAGTTTTCAGTTTATTCTTATACTTAAAATAAAATTGTGTAAAATTGTGGTTTGTATAAAATTGTTTCTCTGTATATAGCCTGTGTATAGTGTATTTGTATGTATTGTTTTTTGTTTTTGTTTTTTTTGTGTACCACCAACCTGCCAGGGGGTTTGCAGATGGAAATTAGCCTAAGGCTATAATCTGGCATATTTACATTTGCGAAAATGTTCATTAATATGTATTGTCCCCCTTTTGTAAACAAATAAATAAAAAATAAAAAAAAACTTTCTATGATTTACTCATTGATCATGATAGGTAGAAATAAGCTTTACAGGACACCTACATTATTATAAATTCAGGTTCCCCTAATCCATTAATTTGCATGTTTAGTGGACAAGCAGCTTGGACAAAACCTAATAGAAATTACCCCATGTATTAAATCCAATTCAGTAGTTGTATACCTTAAACAACTCTCCTACTGTAAATAATAGAAAGTGTTGCTAGGCCTTCAACAATATAAAAGCAAGGAGATAGAAACAATGACGGCTTTTGTCAGTGGTAGTGTGGTACTGTAACCCAGTAGGAGTCCTTTCTCTTTCAGCTTCATGTGAAACAAGTCAATGCAATCCTCATACTGCATGTTCAATCTAAACATGCAACTCCTGAGCCATAAAGAGAATCCTAAATCAGAGAACAGAGAGGGTCACACAAGCCTGTGTTTGAATCCTTAAGTCTAGAGACAAATCAGGGAACATCTTGAATTAGCAATGCAGCATCATGCTGTGCAGCTATACTGAGACTCAAGTCCTTATAGGCTCCACTGCAGCTTAAATTAATATGCTAATGGAATCCACACACAGTTTTAAAAATAGTTTTAACGTGATACATTGTGTGTGGTATATCTCCAATCATGCAGGCATTCGTTTTTTCAGAAGTGATTGATTGGAAGATGCCATTTTTCACCGACATCATTTATTTTAAGCTTTGCTAAATGTGTTGCGTCTGTTTTGATCTAATAATAGCAGCAGTGACCAGTTAGATATGGCCCTAAAATATTTTAAACCAACATCCCAACTTCCCTTACAGTTTAAGTGTTCATAGAATAATAATAAGTCATAATTTTGTTTAAGCTTTCTTGAAAAACTACAAGTTGGTCAATCTAATAAAAAGGCATGATAGAGAGCTAACACATTGTTCAAAATGCAGGCGTTAGTGGGAAAAGTATACATGCAAAACATACTTTTTTTTAATGGCTACACAATTCATAGACAAATAAGCACTGTAAATCCCTACTAGTAGTTCAAGAAAGAAGATTGGCAGGTATTCACAATGCTTGTCTAGACTGATGGATCAGGTTGTACTTATAGCTAAGCTGCAATGTTTGCCTTCTGACTAATTTGAGGAGTTAGTCTTTCTTAAACTTCAATGCAACAATGAGTGGCCAGAACAGGTGCTAAGGTCCTGACTGCCAAGTTGTCTTTCTTTCTCTTTAAAGCTCCACTTATATTATTGATATTAAGGGTCACAAAATCAATTATCACTGACTCTGCAGGTCTATGAAGCTTTTTAGCCTCTTTTAGCTCCTTTTGGGGTTTTACTCCACTTTGAATGAGTTCCATCTCAGCACTCTTATCAAGCTTGTTTCATTCATTCAAGCCCCAGATGAACCCACTATACACCGTCTGCCCAGCACCAAACAGCAGACAGAGAAAGTTAAGAGACTAGCTGGTGAATATATTCGAACATCTAGCAGCCAAAGAGCCCGATATGAGAAATATTGGATTTCAGGTGGATGCAAACATGATTATAACTGAATGATTGTTATTCTGTGTAAATAGGTGATTGTTTGCTAACACATCAGCCATGACAGCTTTAAAAGGCATTACTATGTCAGAGGAGTGTACCTCAGCTTGTTGAAAAGTTATTCTGCCCCCTAGTGGCCAAGAAAAATAATCAGTTAGTACTAATATTAAGCAAATAAAATGACCCAGAAGCTGACTTTTGAAAGAATATCCAGTGTACAAAAGTGTAATGGTACACTACCAACATTTCCATACCACTCCCTTTACATCCAATCGATAGTAAGTAAGAGTCTTCACCATTGTGTCCCGACAACAGGCGAAACACAATACTCTTGTGACCTTCAAGGAAAAATCGTGTTCAGCAGAAAAGTGCTGGTTGAGAAAATAAAGAACGGAGAAAAAAAGGTGGAAGGGATTTTTTTTTTACCTGAAGACAGGAACAAATTGATGCATATTAGAGCAGCAGAGGAGGAATACTTGGGGCACAGAGTGTGTGACTCAGGGGGGTGGCAGAGTGACATGACATATTTGTTAAAGAGATGAGATTTTGGGTTACAGAGACGGAAGGTTGCTCTGTTGTCCGGAAATAATTTTTTCTTTCATGTATTTTATAATGTTATCCATTTTTTTTTTTTACCTTGAGACTCTTTCTTATAACAGTTTCTTAAACTTTACAATAAGAGTTTGGTTGTCTTTGTTATCTCTACTTACATTTTTTCTCTTTCTACACTTTGCTTTCATGTGTAACTGGTGTGCTAATACAGTTAGCTGAACTCCTCCCGCTGCAGGGGCTGCTGGCACGAGCAGGTGCTCATGTGAATCTATGACAGCCCCGTCCATTTTTAGTAAAGCTCTGTGATGACTCCACAGACGGTCCCTCTGCCTCCAACCCAGAGTATTTTGGTGGCAAAGACTTTCCAGGCACCGGCGGAAAAACAGCTGCAGCTGGGCGCCATGAAACGGCTATTTTAACTTTCACTTTGTAACCGAATATCCAGGGAGAAAATAAAAGTCACCAGGCAGGGAGTTATTTTGCCAGATAGATTAAACTGTATATGTATAAATGGCAAAATGTACATGTTCAAACAAAAAAATAATTAATAACAGACATTGTCACTGCTTATTGGCGCCAGGAATGTTTTACCGATGCCGATAAGCAGCGGCGGGCAGGCAGCCATTATGAATCAGATGATAGCCACTCCCGGCGTGGCCGACGTCACAGCAGCAAACATGATACTGCAAGACAACTATTTGTGGTTTCATAAAGGAAACTGCCAATGTGCCGTACTGTATATATCTGTCTTAGCTCAAATGGTTTTGTGACACAGGGAGGGAAGCCATGAAGGGAGGAGGGAAAGGGTTTAAAATTAATTCTCAGTCAGGACTGAATATTTAGCATGCGGCGCACCACAGCAGAAATGGAAAGTAACTTGTACACCACTACACTCACTGCATTTTCTATTCCCACTACATTTATCTGAGAAATAAAACATATGATCATCTTATTAAAAATAAATGTCATTTAGGTACCACAATGCCATTCCATTCTCAGTGAGTTATATATGAAAAGGTCAGAGGTCATAACTGACATCTAGAAACATCAGTAGATCCCTGTTTTCATTAATAAGGCCATGTTCAAAGTCAAGAACTAAATAATAGCTTTAAATGTTTCTCATACCAACACTGAACTAGGGAAGAGTGGTTTTCCAACACACACTTTACCACAAACTAGAATTACCGCCTCATGGTTGTATGCATCCTCCTACCACTCAAATTCAGTTTACATCCATGTCTGTCCAGACTTAAATTATATGTAGTGAAGACCTTGAAAGAATTCAAAAGAAAATGGGAGGCCTATTAACTGTATTTTTGGTGAAACCTGGATGCTTCACACACATCTTCAACCCACTCCAACTACAATCGCTAGTTTCAAGATGAATGTCACTGACTAAATGTCCACCTTTCTGTTCCAGAGTTATTGAATAATGACCTGAAAAACATGTTTGCAGAACATAATGATGACCTTTTGGATATAAAGAAAGCGCTTTGTGAGGTAACAGCGATATTGACTTTGAACACTAAAATCGAATCAGTCCATGTAGATGCTTGTGCCAAATTGTAAAGATTCCCTCAAGGTGTTCCTGAGATATTGCATTCATGAGGAGGGACGGACAGATGGACGGACAGATGGACGGACAGATGGACGGACAGATGGACGGAGGGACGTATGGACAACCAGCTCTTGCCTGAGCCATAACAAAAACTAGAGTTAGAGACATGTATTCCTCTAAGGGACTTTAATGTTAATTTGCTAATATTTTTAAAAATAAATGAGATTGTTTTTAGGGTATTGAATTTCAATAAATAAAACACTACCTTTTATATACTGTGTATTTTTAGGTACATTTTACTTACACAAAGAAGTACAAAGAAGACAAGTATTGCTTTCTTATTTTAGATCTAAGTAATCATGCCATCACTGCTGCAGAATCTATTTTGACAGTGTACGTCCTCTATCAGTTAGGCGAGTACTGCAGCAGACAGATATGATTTATTTAAATGTGCCTTTTAAAGAAAGGTCTGCTTTACATTTGAGAGTTGAAGGTCTTTGCAGTAAAGAAGAAGTATCGGATGAAACAGCGAGAGGTGGTTTAGACTTATTTTTAGGCCAATTAAAATCAATGCGAACATCACTGCACATATTGGACTAATTACTTGTTCAGATTACTGTTACATAAAAAAAAAAAAACATAATATGCTGCATAGATAACTGAAGTAAAGGATCTGGATTAATCTGGAGTTTGTTTTGAAGATAGTCATTTGAGGATGTTTGCTTTTTGCAGGAGTCTGAAAGCTGTTATGCTTTCATCCTGCATTATCAACTCTGGATGATAGTCTTCATCCTCACGTCAGTCAGTTATCATATAGGTGGGTGTTGTAACTACGATGGCATTAACTGAAGTGTAGCTCTGAACAGAGAGAAAAGAGTCATCTTTATATTTGACGAGTAAAAGTCCTCACAGTGAAAAGCATCTGATGAACAGTGTGAGGTGGATGGAAGCATCATTAATGCTTGAATATGCCTCTTTAATCTTTTCATTTTTATTTAGATCAAGGGAATTTAACTCCACTATTCATCTCTCTTTCACCTCTGTGTGTTTCTAGCATTAGTGCTGCTAGCAAATTGCTATATTGTAATGTGGAAGTCCACAGTGTCCTTCAACTGTCTCATTAGCGGCGCATTCACTGCCTTTTTTGACAGATGAAAAGAAAGCACAACATGATTTGTCATCGCATTTTTCTTTTGGAGATGGAGCAGCATGAATTTAGAAAGTGTGTAGTAAAACGTGACAGCATCATACATGGAAGTTGTGAAGGTAACATATGTAAAGCATAAAAGCAAAAGTGGTCCACAAGGAGCCCTGAGGCACTCGGGTGAGAAACAACAGAAAGATGAAATCAAAGATGACTTCCTCCCCATGCCAGCTAATCTTACTGCAGCAAAAAAAGCATTTAGCACACACTTTTTAAGATCTTCTTGTCCTTGTCATTCATACCTTTCCTTCCTCAGGAAACATGTATGTGTATTCTACATTACATGGCCATAAGTGTGTTTACTAAAGCCTCCATTCTTCTGGTTTCAGGCTATCAACCTGATTTTGGAACCTGACAATAGAGATTTGCTCCCATTCACAAGAGACACAAGAGCGTTAGTGACGTCCAACACTGATATTGGGGGATCAGGTCTTGCTCCCAAAGGTGTTGGATGGAGTGGAGGTCAGAGTTCTGTGCAGGCCAGTCCAGTTCTTCCACAACATACTGGGAAATCCATTTATTTATATATGGAGCGGGCTTTGTGCACGGGGGGGCATTGTCGTGTTGAAACATGGAAGAGACAAACATAAAGTTGGAAACACAAAAGAAAAAATATCATTGTATGCTGCAGTATTGAGATTTCCCTTCATTGGATTGGAAAATCCCTCAAATAAACAAATTTTCTCTATTTTGAAAGTGACAAAACTGCCAAATTTAAACTTTCTTCTGAGGCTTTTACCCATCAAAGACAATGATTCAAACCCCCTCACTTTCCATGTTTGTTTAAAACGAACAATTACTATATTGAAAACCTCAGTCCCTGCAAGTCAGTACATTACTTTCATCTTCCTTGAATGGCTGAAACAATTAACCCAATAATCGATAAGTCAATCAACAGACAGGTTAATTATTTGGAGGTTTCAGCTTCACAATTTTGAGGACTTTTCTAGTTTACTTTTATTGTAAATTGAACGTCTTTAGGTTTTGAACTATTGGTCGAACAAAACAAACTAGACAAGATGTCACCTTGGACTCTGAAAACTAAAGAATAAATGGTTAATTGAAAAATAGTTGGCTATTGTGTCTACATCTGAAGCTATGTAAGCTTTTGTATTTCATTGTCTCCATTCAATAATCCACTTGTTGTAATCAGCAGACAGCTGAATGGACTCTGTGACGCTGCACTGATTGGTGGAGCTCACTGCAGACTCGTATGACACACATGCTCAACATGCCTCAGGGAGGACAGCCGGGAGAGAACAGACACTGTGATGAAAACTGGCATTAGGCTGCACTTCAGGGACCAATAACAAGGGACATGTCCACCACTGAGGGACTGCGACATCCACATGCCATTGAATAGATCTCATACAGGCTGTCTGTTAATGGCAGCGACTTCTGTCAGGACCATACCAGTGTTTCTTTAAGCTTAAACTACAAAATGCATTAATTTGCATATGCTTTTTTATGTTATTTCAGGATGATTGTCATACATGTACAAGGAGATAACACTTATGCAGGAAAAAAAAAATGTTTGACACCAATAAACATGTAGTTTGGACATTAACCAAGCTATTGGACAGAATCCAATTTAAAGAAGACAAAGAATAAGCATGTGGATGTTATGATGGGAAGAAGTATGAAGTTATTTTCCTGCACCGCAAATCTTGCAGTGAGGCAGCTGACGCTCAAGTCAGTGATTTTTTTTTTTTTAAACTTTGTCTTGCAAATGAGTTATAACAAGACAAAAAACTGTAGAGGCAAAAAAGTGATGCTCATTGTGATGAAGCTTTGCCGACGCGGGACAGGCCGGCATTGGGGGTTGGGCGTGTGGCTCGGCTTGGGTCGCCTTCTTTTGGCTGGGGGTGCTGCCGGGTGGCACTTTCTCTGTTTGCAAGTTCCATTTCCACTGTCTCACAGCCTACTGCATTGAACGGTCCACCTACATAAAAATGATCAATATTACATCAACCAGCATAGTGCGCTTAGTGCAAGTGTAGGGTGTGGTGGAAAAAATTCTAAGATTTGGTAGAAACCGAGCCCTGTCAACAAAGCCATTATTTGGCCGAATCCAAGATTCAGTGCATAGTAAGTGACGCATGTTTGTCACGGAAGTAAAGGCCGGACTACAATAGAGCAGTTTGGAGCGAACAGCGTTTTCTGTTGGAGATGATAAGTCCCTTTGGGGTGGACTTTGGACTTTTTCACTTTGTAAACTTATAACATGCACAAAAAAATATATAAGACAATAGAGGAAACTATGACTTTGTGCTCTATAATATAATGACTGTACTCTCTTATTATGGCTGTTTTTGTAAAACTACAGCTTTACACAGCTTTACTCTCAGGATTTTTGTCAAATAATTAAGACTTATTATATAATTCTTCTGAAAATGACGACTTAATTCTTATAACATTACTAAAATGATTTCAATATAATATACAGTATACTATAATGTTGATATATGTATATGTTGTATTGTTGCATTACATGTAATGTGGTAATGGAATGGGCCATTTAAATGTGACAGAAAAATAAAAATTCATTGATTCATTTATTAGGCTGATACACTGTCCTTACAAAGTGTTAAATGTCAACTGCACATTTGTCAGCAAATAAATTAATGTTCAAAGGTGGAGAGACAAGGTGAGATAAGTTTGTCCTGTCATGCAAACGCAGTAAACACAGAGCAGCAGGACGGCTCTGTCCACAGCCTGTCAAAATACAGAAATCTCACTTTGGAAGGCAGACAGGCAGAACACTGTGATGCCTTGTGTTATCTAGCAGAAGCAGACAGACAGAGCAGCGATTGGATATTTGGCCAGCAGGTGCCTGGAGGCACAACAGTACAAGTTATGGGAAATATGTAAACATATGTCGGCCGAGTTAGCCGAGTCATGTAGGCTGCTTCTGCAGCCTACAAAAACTCTTTTATTCTCAGAGAGAAAATCAATATAAGACCACCATCTCATATACAGTAAGCTAGTTTCAAAATATTGAAAAACTCCCACATAGTTTCATAAATTTAAATAAAAACCTACATACTAAAGAAAAAAGTATTGAGAAGGTCAAAGGTTTGGTGATGTTAACACAAAGTGGCACAAAAACTTTTAACGCAGCTGACTGGATACATTTATCAACAAAATACTCTTTATTTCAAGTGAGCAACAGCAGCTTATCTCAGTTCCTCATCATATTTTTGACTTCAGACTGGCTTCAGATACTCAGGAATAATCAGGAAAGGCTAACGTGTGATACTCTAGTGACTGAAGAGCTTCAGAAGAACCATTTTTCAGAGGAATAATATTTGGCTTAGTTTTAGGAACTTTTTTTTTTTCAATGTTGGTACTTTAAACATATTACTGCAAATACTACGTCAATTTCAAACGCATGACTTGTAATGGATTTATTTTCTTGACTTTGCGCACCCAAAAAGGGGCTTGATTATCTATCTAACTATAAATCAAGGAGAGTCTGTCTGTCTGTCTATCTACCAAAGGAAGTGCAGTGTCAAGTGCAAGCTCTTTAGATCTTTGGGAGAGGGGACCCCTATTAACTGTTACACAGCTGAATGGCATGCTGGGTACAGCTCACTCTATGTAGCTCTCTAAAGTATATTTAAGAAGAGATGAAGTAAGAGAGACGGAAAATGTTACATGTTACAAACATTTCAAGCATCAGCAGTGTAACAATCGGGATGAACGCTTATGCTTCCAAAAATAGCCTGGTCCAATATAGCTGTTAATAAAAAGGACTCTAGCATTGTTAGGGGATGCAACTATGTCATGGTAGGTATATTGCTTAGGACCCAAGGAAGCCCTGGGAGTGTGAAGTTGTTTGGATGAGCAGTTCTAGAGAAAACGGCAAGCGGTAATGCCAAAGGCCAAGCAATCGAAAAAAAAAAATGGGAATAGGAGATGACGCTCTGATTGGTTTATTGCATGTTACGCCCAGAACACACCTATGAATTAAAGAAGACACTCAGTACAACCCTTTTAAACCATGCCTCCAGTGCACAGACCTTTTTTTCCCCCGATAAAACTAGCAAAAGTGGATTTGGACACACCCTGAACACTTGCGCCATGCACTTACCGTGATCTTAGATCGTTAAAATAGGGCCCTGAGTGTTTAAGAGCATAAGTTAAAGCTTTCATGAACTGACTGCAGGTTCCTCAGCAGTTCTTTTCACAGCATTCAAAGATGTTTCACGTGCATCGAGATATGCTTAACAATTACCAGTCCAGTCACAGATTAGTGGTTGGTTCAAACTTTCAGAGATAACAACAACATAACCTTTTATTTACGCTTGAGAGCTGATGCAAAACCACCCAAAAACAAAAACAAAAAATCTTTCTTTTCAATCCTTAATACATTCCTGTCCTTAGACCTGAACAGATTCCAGTCACGGCTCTCTGACTCCCTGACAGGGCGTTTCTGTTCCCGCCAGGCCTGGTGGCTCAAAAGGAAATTGATCTTTAGAATCCAGCTCCAGTTTTGGAAAAATAATCACTCAACCTCTGTGCCACATGCCAGCAGCCCTCTGATGACCACTCATTTTTCTCAAGGACCTGGAGTACATGACAATTTGTTGTGTGCTGGATGAAAAAGCGAGCTGCCAGCACAGTGGGCTGTACCTACTTTTAAACAGAGCAATACCTCTCACCTCACATTTACTCTACCAGACACCCTAAACATTCCTTAAACATCTCTGACAATGCCAGATTCATAATCTTAACCCTCAGCTTAACCACTTTCTTCACACATTTCATACACAGCCCTGCACCTTATCATCCATAGGTGATCAAGTTTGAGTTCTCGGAGAAACCCCAGCTCTTGACCCCAGGCGGGTGTCGCCATAATCAAGCTGAAGAGCAGAGATTTGTCTTTCTTTTCATGAAAACCTACCCCTCATCAGAAAAATCACTCTCACATTGGAGCTCTGAGGCAGGGGAAGTCTTTGAACTTATGCTGAGGAATACATTGGGCTTTTAGATGAGTAGAACGGACTTGAATTCGAAAGATGGAGGGGAATCAAAGAGGCGAGTGGAAATGTTCTCGTCTGCCAGGATGTGGTGAAGATCAGGGAGGAAGGAGGAAGGTACCTAACGCTTTCTCTGGGGCTCTCTCGTGTAATTTAGTGGAAACAACAGCTGGCTCTCTCTCAGTTCAAGGCGGAACATGGAGCATTTTTTAAACTCCCCCAAAGATCTGCACTTAAAATAATTACAGTAAACAAATGAGAGCATGGGAGAGATGATTAGATTGCTTTTTGTTTTCTTAAATGAAAGAGGTGGATGCCAACAATGCTGGCGGAAACAGCAACAGAAATGTTTATTTGTTTTAAGTCAACTTTATATTTAAATTTAAACTTCATTTAACCACTAAAAGCGCCACTGATCTCAGGATTCTCTTTAAAATCTAGTTTTAAAGAGAATCCTGGCCGAGAAAGGCCAATTAGGTTTGTATACAAATACTGCCAAATAAACCCTGTTAATAAACCCTGGTTGGTTAATTTTACCAAATCATGATAATTTTTTAAACCCCTTAAAATGAATACCACATTTCCCAATCACCTCATGACGTGGCCATTCCTGAAGAGGACAAACATCAACTACAATTGATGAGAAACAACACACTGTCTTGCTTCTTGGTGCTATAAAGTCAGACCTTCTGAGTTGTACCATGCATTTGATAACATTAGAAGCAGAGTAGAGGCCCTTAAGGCTGACAGTCTGCTCAATTATGGATCATCTGTTTATTGTAATTCCACTAACATCCTAAAATCTAACAAGGTGATTATTCATTCACGTCAAAGCACCCACTGCTGCTAAGCATTTCAGGAGCATATAGTCCAGTTCTGACTCCTGTGTTCCTTCCTCTTCAATCTTTCAACTTGGGTTTATCCGAGCAAGGAGAAGAGGAGAAAGGGGAGAGAGGATGGAAAGTGAAGGAGAGATGGCTCGTCCTGAGATGATCCCAGTCCACACACACCACCTTACATCTAATCCTTCGTGGCGGAGTGTGTGGTGAGAAAGATGAAAGTGACATTCACACCCAGTCTGAGTAATCACCGCTAACGAGCGTTAAACCCCTATTATCACACCTGTGGTAATAAATAGATATATAGCTTTATAATTATCAATCTATAAGACTTGTAAATGAAGTACATTTTTTTCTACTTTCACAGTTGGAGCTGGATATAGGCCTACTCCTTAACACACCCCTCCATGGACATAAATGACATGCAGTTCTGTTTGTACTACATTTAGTGTGTGAATACACAAATGTTTGTTGGTGCGTACGGTGCTGCGTAGGCAGGTAGCGTACGGTGGGTTTTTACAGCTTTTTGTTGTTACCAAGATTGACGTTAAAATGCTCCGTAGAGCTGAGGGAAACTGCAGAGTCAGGTGCAACAGGTCGTAAAAGATCAGTTCTTATACTGCTCTAACATCTAAATGCATGACACTTGAGTTCAGAAATCCAGCATAAGGATTACATATAAAATCATCCCACACACACACACACACACACACACACACACACACACACACACACACACACACATCATTTCCAGCTGTTGGACAGAGAGGCTGATGTGGCGGAATTCCACCTGTTGTTCCACCGCATCACATTTTCTGTCGATGGGAGAACTGGTTGAAATAGCAGCGACGGTGACCGCTCTGTGGGAGGAAGAGCAGGACAGATGGAAGGAGAGAAATAGTGGGAGGAAGCGATTGAGCGTGTGAAATCATCTTCACGCCAGAGGCTATGTGACAGGTGACTGCAGCACATTTCTAAGGCCTCGGGGTCTGCTGGGGGGGGATAAACGTGCAGTGAGAAGGGGCAGCAGGTAAATGTCTCAGACAGATTAGAGGGCTTCTGGTTCAAGTGCAAGCTGGGAGGATCTAAGTTTCCAAATGCCACCAAAGATCCTTTAAGAAGGGCACCCGATCAAAGGTTGAACAATATGTAGTTTGGTGATGTGTACAGGGTTCCTCGTAGCAGGTGGGTGATGTGATGTCATCAAGCATTACTTTCATTGCTGTGGCTGCAGAGAAATTGTGTAAAGGTCTGCCAGCCAATCAGAAACAAGAACATTCCATGGCACAGACTCCCCAGCCCTGAAGCAGACCAGTCTACAGGCCGAACAGCTTTAGGCATCTTTTCTTATCCACACTGCTGCACTTACTGCTGTCCCTCGGGGAAAGCCCTCCCACAGCTCCAGATGGTTAGTGGGCTTCTGGCTGCCAGTTATGACTGTCTGACTTGAAGTGTCGGTGTGAGGCAGAACTTATGCTCTCTGAAAATCTGTGAAACAAAGGTTAAAATCTCCTCCATCTGGTAGCACTCAGGACAAACTCATGGCATCCCTGCCAAGCTGCTACAACCCTCTCCTCCACATCAGTGAAGGGCAAAATTCACCAAGAGTAAGCATTTGTAGGACGTTTAGGAAGAAATAAAAAGCACCACCAGCTGTGCAGAAGGTGAGAACTCAAAGGACACACTTGACAATGTGAGAGGCTTACAGTACATGGCCTCGATTCTGTTTAAGGCCAAACACATCAACCAACAGCAGAATACAGAAACATGCAGGTCATGCTGATGGTTGTTTGGACCGCAGCCAGACTGATTTTGATGCTCTGCATTAGTGTCAGCAAGAAAAAGGTGAAAGAAAAAATGAAGTTGATAAGCACACAAGTTGTAGCTCTTGTTAAAATATATTGGAATAAAAAAATGTATGTTTGGCACACTCCCAGATCCTTTGAGACCTTGTGCTTGAAGTAAGACTCACATTTGATGAAAAATAAAAACTATGCTGGCTGGCAGAGTTATTATTATTAAAGTTATATAAGTCATCTACAGACTTGAGCTATATTGTTAGGTATAAGTGCCAGGTTCAACACACTGAAACACATTGCTTTGTTCGCAGTGAGGATTTATGACACAATAAAAGAGCTTTCCAGTAACACCTATTGAGGCTGAAAATAATACTTTATCTGGGAAACAATAATTTGACAAAACACATCTAACAGATCTTTCTCACATCTATTTGATGTCAAAGCTGCATCCATCAATTTTTCAGGACACTAAACTCTATAAAAAGCTGACGGACACATTACACGTTATCATTTCATAGAAGTTATGTTTGTGTTTCAAACTGAAGAATCCATTATTTACTTTCTTTTTATGCTCTGGTTTGGTCTCCACCAATGTTCCACACTCTCCACCAGCCAGTTGCTAACTTTGTTAATTTGCTAATTAGTATTAATACTAGTATTAGCAATGAAGGCCAATGATGCATTTGCTGGCACTGCCTATAGTTCCATTTCCTAAGTTGGGAAGTTATTCCCCCCATTTGTGTGTTCATGCTTTAAGTCTTTAGGCCCTTTTTAACGATCCAAGCACATGGTGTGAAGCGCATGGCACAGGTGCGTTCGTTCAGGGTGTGTCCAAATCCACTTTTGCTAGTTTGACGGCGGAAAGAAAAGTCTGTGCGCCATGCACATGGTTCAAAAAGGTTGTACTTAGTGTAGTACTTCAGAGTCTTCAATAATTCATAGGTGTGTTTTGGGCGTAACATGCAATAAACCAATCAGAGTGTCATCTCCCATTACCTTTAAAAGCCAGGTGCATTTGCTATTCAAACGATGTGGGCGCAGGACAGGAAATTAACAACTGCATTGATCTTAAAATAGCAAAGACACTTGCGTCGGGCTCTGCACCGCGCTGCGCCGGGTGCAAGATAGAACCCAAGTGAAAACAGCATGGACACACCCAATAAGATGTGTTGTGTTAAAATAACTAGTTGATGTTTCCATTATTTGTGTGACAATGAATAAATGAAACGGACCATGTCAGCCATGAAATGTAATCGGGAACAATTTTTTCCCATTATGCTGACACCACATGAATGCAGAGAAATACCCTTTCAATTTTAACAAAGTGAAAAATAATATGTGTATCAGCTCTGTGATATGTATATGTATTGGGTTCCTCATTGGCCCATGCTACACCCTTCCACCAAGTTTCATAAATAGTTAGGCCGGTAGCCTTTTCTGTAAACCTGCTGACAAACTGCCAAGGAGGTTCTGTTTTCGGCTGGGTTTGTCTGAGGTAATAATGAGAATTATACTTAGTTACAGCCCCTATCAAATATTGACTGCAGAAGTCAAGTATGTTTGAAATCATGAAGAATAAATTATGTATAGCAGCACCTTTCCAATATTTTACATTAAAAGCTTTCATATTTTCAATACAAACACCACCAGAACAAAACCTAATTAACGTAGAGTAACACAAGACTGCAGTCCTGCCAATAATTACATAACAACTCAGTGATGTAATTACTGCCTGATTTCAACTTCCAATTAGACGTTCTAACATATTGAATCTCTGATGAGCTCTGCAGCATTGAGCGCCAGAAGGAACACATTTTATGTAAAGAACATAAAAGAAATCAAAGCCGGGTCCCTGATATGAGCTCAGACAGGACGATGTTTTCACAAATCCCCCACTCTGCTTTCTCTCTCTCTTTCAATCCTCCCCTCTCACCCTGGAAGTAGAGAAGGATGGTGGTGGTGGGGGGTGAATGGACTCCCAAGACGAGGCTGTGTTGTGGGTGTAAACAACAAAGTGAATTCCTTCTGTCGACCGGTGCAAGTTCAAACCCTCCTCACAAAGCCGGAGTTGTGCGCATAAGCCACCCTTGATTTTCATTATATAGCTGTGTGTGTGTGTGTGTGTGTGTGTGTGTGTGTGTGTGTGTGTGTGTGTTGTGTGTGTGTTTGTGTGTGCTGATGTAGGTACCGACTTCCAGGAGAAGGCCAACACTGTAAACCTCTTACTGAGACAGCAGAGTCACTCTAAAGCCAACAGTGGAACAAATGAGTCTGGACAAAAGCGTGTTTTTGGAGGCCGTTTGGTCGCTTTGGAAGCGCTGGGAGGACTCGCAGAGCACAAAGGCCTCATTCATGGCCTCTGCTCTACAGAGAGACAGTTTTTTTGGTTGCAGCTCATCCGCAAACATTTCTTTGTCCTCCCAAGAGTGCAATGAATACATGGTGAAATGAAAGAGTGCTTTCTTCGATCATGTCTTCTCTAATGCTGCTAATTCTTCAGATAGAAGGGCAGCTGGTGGTTGGATCAGCGCTGAACCCGAGTTACCGTCATCTCATCATCATGAGTGTTAACGACACACAGGGCGCCTCGGACAGTGCTGTTTAATTCTCTGATGAGAGCAATTGTCAGCCAGACAGCTTTACATACTATAACACAGCGGTGAGGGAAGTAAGACTATACTACAGTGTAAAAGCATTCCATTTAAAGTTACATTTTCTACGTTTCGTTAAGCAAATTTTAATAAAAAGGAAATAAAAGGAGGAACAGAGGGGGAAAAGGAAACAAAAAGAAACCCAAAGAACAATGATTGAAAGAAAGAATGAAACAAAAGAAAAAACAAAAGTAAAGAGGAGAGAGAGAAAATATGAGGGAACATAAAGGAAAGAATGAAGAACAGAAGGTAAGAGGAAGAAAGAGTAGGAGAAATAAAAAAAAGAGCACAGAGGGAACACAGAAGGAAAGAAGTAAGGAAAGAAAGAACTCACAAGTTAAGATAAGAAGGAAAGAACAGGGAAAAAAAGAAAGGACAGAGATTATTTTTGCAAGAAAGACAGAAAGATTATGAAAGGAGGAAGAACAGAAGGAAAAAGGAGAGAACAGCAAAGGACACAAGAAAGGAAAGAAGGAAAGAAAAGATGGAAAGATGGAATAGTAAAAGATGAATGGAAGAAAATAATGCAGAACAAAAGAAAAGATGGAAAGAAAAAGAAAAAGGATGGAAGGAAAGACGAAAGAATGCAACTTAACAAAAATTGAAGGGGAAATGGAAACGAAAATAAGAACAATTTGAGGGAAAGAAAAGAAAAAGAATGAAAAACAGAAGGTTAGAGGAAAACAGAGGTAAGGACAGCAGGGAGGAAATAAAACAGGAGGCAAGGAAAATAAGGAAGAGAGAAAGAACCCTATAGCTAAAAAAGAAGGCAAAAGACAGAGGACATATAAAGACTATTTTGTAAGAAGAAAGAAAGAAAAAGAAAGTAAGAAAGAAAAAAAAAATATAAAGAACAGACAATAAGAAATAAGGAACATTTGAAGGAAAAAATGTAGACCAGAAGAAGAAGAAAAAAGTGCAGTAAAAAACTAAACAATTAAAAAGGAAACAAAGGAAACAAAGAAGCCCATCAGAAAGTAATAAAAAATAAAGTAATAAAATGTAGTTCTCGTCTCATGTTGAACATAATATCCGACTTTGTGCCAACAGCACAGATTCAGTTTTAAGGCTTCAGTGACTTTGACTCTAATAATATATCGAGTTCACTTTCCGCTCCCTTTAACTTTGAATGAACTTCATTTAAAGTTGTCATTCCGAGTTATTTCAGATCATATTTCTGCAGGTCGTTTGTGACTTCTGTCCTCAAAGCTGCATCCAGTCAATCCATCTGGACTATATATTTTTCCATCCAGTGACTTTCACTGTCAGCAGCTCCACAACCCTCCTACGTCTGCTGCCCCTCTCTGACACTCTGTTGATGTACAGCACTAATGTGGCTGCGTTGTTTCGGCCTGACATTTCTTTGTGAAGGCCAACATCGAGTTATTCAAGAGCTCTGACAGTTTTAGCTGCGAGTCCTTGTCAGACAATGATCAGCCCACGGAGAGCCATTGGTGGCATTGGAGAAAGGGAAAGATGAAAAGCTCCACATGGTTGGTTGGACTCTGACGCTGCAGACGGCAGTGAGTCTCTACTACCTGGACTCAAAAGACAATAACAATAGCACATCCTGTTCAAGGTGCCACGATCAAACTATCAAGGAGAAACTTTACATTTGTTCTCTACGCCGTGTCAGATGGAAAAATATACATTAACTACAGATATCATTGAGATTAGCTTATAAAATCGTTTTCATCTTCGTTTCGTTTTAAGCATTCTGTTTTCCTTATTTATTTTCTTCTTTCCTTCTTTTAATTCTGTTTTTTCCCTCCTTCTAAATTTTCTTCTACCAGTCTGTCCTTTATTTTAAATTTCCTTCTATCTCGTCCTTCCTCTCTTCGCCCTTCTTTCCTAATTTATTTCCTCTTTCATCTTCCTTCATTTCTTCTTTCTTCCTAGGGTCCTTCCTTCCCTTCTTCAATTCTTTGACAGCTTATTTCCCTCCTACTTTCTTTCCCCTTCTGTCCTTTCTTCTTTCAATTTCTTTCCTAACTTATTTTCTTCTTCCCCTCTCTCTTTCCAAGGCTTTTCTCTCCTTTATTTATTCATTTTCTTCTCTTCTATACCTCTTTCTTTCTTCTTTGCCTTTCCCTGTTATTTCTCCTTATCTTCTGTTTCTTCCACTCCCTTCCTTCTTTTCCTTCTCTGTCCCTCTTGCACCCTCTTTTTCTTTTTCTTTTATTTCCCTTACTTTGTTTGTTTGTCATCATACCTGGCAGTCCCTTTGGGAAAAGAAATACTTGCATTAATTCAGCACTTTGTAGTTGACTTGTACTTAGAGTCTATCTTCCACCACTATCACAAACTACGCTTCAAATATCCGTCTTTGTGTCCTTTAGTTTCAACAACCTCACAGCGACAAGAAAAGATTTTCATTACAAAAAGGCAATCTCAGGTAGCAGAGAAGTCTTGTCTGATAAGAACATAAAGGATGTGTGGGGTCTTTCGTTTGGCAGCATCTTCCCTCTCAGCTCCTTCAGTCACCGACACCTCAAGCACAAAGAGCACAAGGAATCTTTAGACACATATAAAGTACAGCTGAAGGCCCAAGCTGCAGCAACAACCCCCCATACCACCTACCAACGCTCCATTGCTCCTTTTGGTGCTCTGGCCTGGTTCACTTCCCTAATCCTTCCTCCTTGCAGGGGGCTTTGGAGAGGTGAAAGCCAATGAAGTGCTACCCTTAGCTTTAGCCATGGTTCAAGTTCATTGTTTCCTTCTCTCCTTCCATCCTTCTTTGTTTTACCGCTAATCTGAAAGCATGCAAATCCTCAAACTACTTATGACATGGTCCAAATTCACAACTTTCCTTCTCTTTTTCTATGTTTTCTTTATCTCTTGAATCCATTGTTTCTTTGTCTGTTCAACTTTTAGAAGCATAAACATCTTCAAAACTGGAAATGCAAAAGTCTTCCTCATTAGGAATGCAGAACTTTTGAGGTAGTGCATTTTACTGCAAATGTGTCTTTTTTTACAGTAATAATCTGAATAAAAGGCTTGCCACCTTGTACTGGAAGGTGGGTAAATACAACTCCACAGGATAGGCTACATTTTGGCCATTTTCAAAGAAGTCCCTTGACCTCTTACCTAAAGATATCTGAATGAATATGGGTACCCACGAGTCTTTCCTTTAGACAACCCCACTTTATGCTAATCCCATGCAGTTTTGAGACTAAACATGCACTTAGTTTCATGCAGTCCAAATATGTTATTTTCACCTATTCTAAATGGTGTATTTGAATAATTCTGCACAGGAGTCCCATACATTGGGAGTGACTGGAAAGCTGGACTCTTGTGGATTCCATGAGCTGAAATGTATTCATATATGATAATGTTAGTTCCCATAGTAGCCACTTCATAGTTTCATAGTAAGAGTAATTTTTTGAAACTTGACCTCACCGTATAAAATGAGCTGTTGTGACCTCTAGGATACTTACATCCTCATGAAACTGTACAACCACAACCTAAAGACTTAGGACATTCAGAGGATGTATGGCTTTCTTAGGTACATTGACAATAAAGGGGATCTGAGTTTCCAGTACAGAAGTGCTTGACATCCAATGCAATTCTTACAGAAATGTTTAAATGTCAAAAGGTTTTGATACCAAATAAGAGCATGGATTTTTCAATAGTGTTCCTCAAAGTCTTGGAGTCTTAGGGCGCTTTCACACCGAAAGCCTAATGACAACCAAATGACTGCGCCACCGTTCCGGACCGGATCCGCAGCAGAGCTTCTAGTTTTGCCGGACGCCGCAGAGCTCCGCAGCAATTAGGCACACAGCAGATAGTGCAGGACAGGACGTCGAGCACAGAAACAAAATAAAACATCTGGTTATTTTCAAAGTAAAATAGACCATGCTCACAGTGGATCATATTTCCCTGCACTACATCTTGAAAATGTCATAATAGGCGGAGACAGGCCTGAAGTCAACAAGTCAGAGGTTTTGTGGGTTTGTTTATAGAAACTTCATCCTGTTATCATGCGTGAAGCTGTCAGTCATGGCCGCAGCCGTTCAGCAACAAACCCGGACCTGGTCGGTATTGAAGGACAGCGGAGCAGTTGGTGTAAATCAAGGGTAAATGTGGTTCAGGTTCATTACTTATCAGGTGGCTTACTTATTGTTTTTATTCCGTTTTCTTTCTTTCTTCCTTTTTATTTCTGAATTTCTTCTTTCCTCTTTTCTATCCTACCTTTCTTCCTTAACTCGATTTATGTTTTTTTAAATTATGTGAAAGCATTAACAACAGAAAGCATTTGTTTAAAAGTCCCATGGCATAAAAATTTCACTTTATGAGTTTTTTTTAACATTAAGATCCATTACCCCAGCCTGCCTTTGGTCCCCCAGTGACTAGAAATGGGGATAGGTGTAAACCGAGCCCTGCTCTGCCTTTGAAAGCTCAGATGGGCAGAGTTGGTATATTGCCCCTTATGACGTCATAAGGGGAAAGGTTACCTCCCCTTTCTTTTTTCTGTCCACCCACAGAATTTGGCCCACCCATGAGAGAGCGTCATCATGGCTTTCAACAAGCAAAGTGGCAGTTGATCAAGACCACCCCAAGAGACTTCAGATGTGGTATTAGGGGACCACTAAGGCCTATATAAAAGTATCCAATGAGTACCATGTCGTGCGACCTTTAACTCTTTGTACTTTTAATTGTAATACCCAATACATTTTACTTCTCATAATTTACTTTGACTACAGAAAAAAATCTGACTTTCCCTTTTTTACATTTGAGTACTGCTACAGAAGGAACAAATCAAGCCAGTTCACTGCTACAGAAATCTAGACTTTTTCCTCTGTTAGTGTGAAGTCTTTTGTACAAGGTTGAGCCCTGGGGCACTTAAGTTCTCATTAATGTCCCATTGTCGTCAGGTGCTGCAGGGCAGGGAGGCTCTGGCTGCTTCAGCCTCTTAAGGCTAATTTACAAGAGAAGCGGCAGCCTCAGGGTCATAACTGACTCATCAGAGCCCGGGCTTTACTTTCTGCTTAAAAACTTCCTGCCCTCCGGTGCTTTGATTCCCACCGGAGGGCAGAATTTGGAACGAGAACTGTGTAATTAAAGAGTTGAAGAGAAAACACCCCAAGAGGATCAGTCATCATAAAGTACACGGAGCAGACTTCATCCTGGTCAAACACGTGGAAACTAATTTAACGGATGCTCAGTGATTTTTAAGAGGATCAATTGATCTTCACAGGAATACTATAAAGAGGCTGTAGGTTTTCAAGCAGCAGACTGAATCTGAATCAAAGCCATATGATATGACTAAAGAGAAGATGAAAAACATCCCTACACTTTCTTAGTTTTTTAAACTTCTCAGATTGAAGAGAAGCATGAATAATTCAGAATCACAGACCCACATTTCCATATAGTGCAGAGTTACAAAGATGAAGACTTTTCTTGTTCAGATTTACATTTGAGGCATTGAGCTGATGGATACTCATGTTCAGGGCGACTTGAAAAAAGTGAGGCTAGAGCTTCAGCTGAGTATGAACATGTTTTTCTACAACCACCCCTTCTCCTGTAAAAATTGACTTAAGATGACAAATCAAATGGAGATGCTCCTCACATGCACCAGGGTTAAATGTTTTTACATGTTTAATGTCATAATACAAAGAGACGAACAATAATTATAGGAAACCGTGTGAAATCAAGATCAGATAAAAACTACATGCATTTGGTGCCAAATACTGAAACTGTGAGGCAAGAGTCAGGTATAGGCGTAGATTTCTACCTCTTCTAAATATTGGAAAAGGCAGATTTATCTCTTCCAACATAAAAAGAGGAATAAAAAATATCTTTTGAAAATTGATCTTAATGCCTTAACTCAAAAAATTTAGGAATATGCAACCTTATAAGGACACCAAGTTTCTTTGTGAATGAATAATGTATTGTAAATAAATAAATGTTCTTCCTTAAAATACAGGGGGCATAAGTATACACACCCCTATTTTACATTCCCATAGAGGCAGGAACATTTTTATTTTTAAAGGCCAGTTATTTCATGGATCCAGGATGCAGCCTGATAAAGTTCCCTTGGCCTTTGGAATTAAAATACCCCCCCCATCACATACCCTTACCATACATAGAGTTAGGCATGGGGAACTTTCCATGAGTTCATCTCTCAATGCAAAAAAAGCAGCTATTAAGCTAACTGAAATAAAACCATGATAATGTCTACTTGTGTTACAATCACAGTTAAAGAACAGGACCGACATTCAAGATTGTAAGTAGGATGTACACACGTTTGATGGGAAAGAAACAGACGCTAACTCTCTCGACAGCAGTCTTAGTTACTGCAAAATCAAACCATCACCGTTGCCTCCTGTAACTAAGTCATACAAGATGACCCTTTCCTCTTAAAATGGGAAGTAAACACAGCTTGTACACACTTGTGCCTAATGACTGCCTGCAAACCAACTCATCTGCTTTGCACAGCGTTATGAAGAAACTGCAGACCTTTGGGATGCAACTACAGGCTTGGATGAAAAGTTTCATAGCTTCTGGTCTAACTTTTGATATCCCTTATTGATCAAGTTTGAATTTAATGTCAAACAGAAAAATTCTCATCTGGAATCCAATCTTGTGTAAAATACACAATCCCTTACAACAACCAAATACACACTGAATAATGCAAACTGAATGAACAGGTTTATCACCTTCAATAAATCATAGTAATAACGATATCTGCAGCCACCACAGGAAGAGTTTAACAATCAATATCTGGTGGTCATTCTTTATGACAGCTATGATATGATATGTCCTACCTTATTAAGCTGTTGGAAGTTAATAAGATCCAAGATCTGAGTGAAGCTCTTTGTCAGGCCTTAATACACAAATACAACAATATTTTTGTTGGTTTTCAAGTTTTGCATGAAATTTGTTCACAATAAGAAAGATATTAACAGATTTATCCTGTCTTGTAGGCAGCCTATATAAACATGACTAAGGGATACATCTGTGTCATCTCCAGCTGCAGGACAGGCTCTCTCTGGCCTCCACCCCCCCTGCTGTCCTCACTAATCGCCCCAAATTACCATCGGTATGGCTCGAATACGTGACAAACTGCCACGCTTTCCCCCTTAAGAGGCTTTGGGCCCCAGGTTGGACAAACTAATCTGACAGTTCAAGCATTACTGCTCTCTAACAAACGCTCAAACCAGGTTGTGAAAAGAAAACAACAAGTGGCCTTCCCCTCTTTCTCCCCCTCTCTCTCTCTGGGGTTTTATTGAGTGCAGCCAACTTCACAAAGTGCCCCATTTTCACCTGTTCGATTCAACTGGTCTTTTTTGTGAGGCAAACTGTGTTGACGCTGGCCTTTCCGGCACAGAGGGCAGTTTCTCATTGCGAGGTGGACATTTTAAAAGTCCCGGGCAGCTGAAACTGCCACGAGAACTGAGAGAGAAGTTCGCCTCCGTCAGACTTCCTTTGAGGAAATCTGTTGAGACAAGCATCTAAACTGAGCAAATCCCATGTATGAATTATAATTATGGTATTTGCTTACTGCATTTTCTTCTGCTTACTCTACACTTAAAGACTAATCCCAAATCAGAGTATCTGTGTTTGTTAAAGCTCTGTGCATGTTCACAAATACTAAGGATAAACCTCATTTGTGGTGAACTTTTCATAGCAGAGCTACAAAGTGCTTCACAGACAATAAAATACAAATAAAATGAGTGAAAACTAAAAGGATTAGCAATAAAATCAACACCAGAAATGGGTTTTTTATTGTTTATCTTACAGGGATTTTAAGGAGTAAAAATGACAATTAAGGATTCAGAATAAAACATTTTAAGACCGTCTATAAAGAGTTTCAAGAAGGTGATTTACTGTAAAAGATAACACAGGAAGATATGCTGTCTCAAATCATCTTTTCGTAATCTCTTTTCTTTCATTTAGGGTCATTACATCTGAATTTCTCTCCTCACCTGCCTCAGGAGGAGAAATAAAAGACGTGAACATAAGATTATATGTCTGCATTTGTCTGCGTTCAAAGTGCTGATATCTCTTACACTCCCAGACTGCTGATAGATTTCTGCTGAGATGTTTCTCCTTAACGACCCATTTGAGACTTATAAAAGAAGGAGTGCATATAAGAAATTAAGAGCAAAGCAAGACGTGTGATAGAGAGAGAGTGAGAGACAATCCGAGGGTGTGAAGGGTTTCTCAGGAAACAAAGTGTTGGAGAAAATGTGCTATTCACTGATATTAAACAAAACGTCCTCAAGAAGTAAATGGGGAGCAGAGGAACAGGGAGTCTTTTTTATATACTTTCTGCACAGAGATATTCACCATGACACAGTCTTGTTAATTTATGCTCAAACCACAAACTGCAAGACAGACAAAGTAGTTAAAGTACTGTAGTCACAATGAGGAAATCATTTTCTTTATTTAAATGCTACTAATTTGCGAAAGGCAATGAATGCCAACTATAATGGTTTCTACCAACATGAGGAAATTAAAAAAATTAAAAACATGTCTTCCAAGTGAACTGTTTATCTACTCGTACAATAATTAGTAAATCATTCAATACAATATCCCTAAATAGAGCAACTATAGTATGATGAAACCCTTTTTGATGATTATCTTTAAAGCGTAACTCTCGCCAAAATGCAACCATAGGGTGTTTTTGTGAATGTACCCGGGACAAACTTTCGTTTAAAAGCATAATTAGGACAGAAGCGCCACTTTTAAGATTTACTGTATTTTTGGTCAAATGGCCTTTTGAATGGGAGTGCTAGGGGCATTACTATGATAGCATCAACATCACTATTTTTAAAATGTTAACAAGGCTCGACACAACATGACACTTTGCTCCAAGTATCACCAGGAGCTCTGCACATGAACTCCAACATTGAGAACATTTTTTGTGTACACAGAGTTTACTAGGAAGAATGGTTTTGAACGGCTCACTTTAACAGTTGTTGTTTATGCTATCCGCCATCTTATGGTTTTAAAAAGGATTTGATACTGGAGCTGCTGCCCCTGCGACCCGATACAGGATAAGCGGCTGAAGATGGATGGATGATGGATGGATGGATTGATGCTATCATAGTAATGCCCCTAGCACTCCCATTCAAAAGGCCATTTGACCAAAAATACAGTAAATCTTAAAACTGGCGCTTCTGTCCTAATTATGCTTTTAAACGAAAGTTAGACTTGGGTACATTCACAGAAACACCCTATGATTGCATTTTGGCGAGAGTTACGCTTTAAAGCAAATACAGCTCAATGAAGTTGCATTAGTAAAAACCTTTTGGGAGCTTGCAAACTTCAATGTGCAGACAATCTCTCCTTTTTACTTTTGTTGCTTTTTGTCCTGCACGTTTACCTAACATAGTTCTACACTGTGCACCTCTTTAAGTTTATGTATGACACTCAGAGCACTTATAAGTTAGGTTAGAGAAAGACTGTGGTCTTTGTGGTTAAATTCTGAAAAAAAAGTCAATAGTGATGAGAGCACAGTACAAAAGCACATTTTTTAGACTGGTAAAAACATAAAATGAAATGTCATGTCAGTAAATTGACACGAAAGGCACAAGGAATACAAAAGGCCTGAGTAAGTAAGTTATCAACATAATCAGACATCAAAACATAACTGGCAAAACAAATTCGATAACAGTATTTATACGAGACAAGCTTGTTTCTGATGAGTTGATTAGTCAATGCTGGCAATTACAAATGCATGTCAAACCACGGATGGGTGAAGACACCGCCAGTGTGTGGTCAATCAAGTCGGTTATTTTCTTCAGGCATTAAAATGTAAGTGTGACTTTATGTTTGGTGCATTATTGTGTGAACACAATCTGTTGTCAGTCATGTCTGGATTTGAAGAAGCCTTGCCTTTCTGCGTTTTTCCCATCTGGATTTTAAAGAGGTGAACTTTGTATTTATAACAGTTTTAGTTAAGTGTTGTTGCATGTGTGTGTTGTGTCCATCAGCTGCTGTGCGAAACCACAGGATTAAACTCTGGCCTCAAACAGTAGACCAGGAAGTTAATCTGCAGCATCGGTATCAGCTTCTTTCTGCTCTTGACACTGTCTTTTCTCATCAGGAGGAACAGACTCATCACTGCTTGAGGGCTGCATTATATTTTATAGTGCATGGAAAATCTTGACATTGTGTGCATGGTGTGGTCTTTAATGTGGCATGAAGCATCAGCTTATCAGATTTCCATTAGACCTGTAAAATGCGTGAATCAACCAAACAACTGCTCGGCTGTGGGAGAAGACAGATATATACGTTGAAGGCTCAGAATAGGTCTCTGCTGACAGAAAAACAGCCATGTAAGACTTTCTCCATCCGCTGCCTCAGAAAGAATTATCTCCATGAGAAGCTCTAATTTCTCCTATTCATAGGCGGTAACCAAAGTCAACGTGAGGACACCGTGCAGATTCTTCATGAAGTCCTGAAGCAGCCTGCAAAAACACTCTCATGCAGACTATTATCAGCGGGATCAATACCTCTCAAGCATTGATCGCAGCTGTTCCTATACCATACATCTGAGCAGCAGCAGATAGCAGAAAACCAACTCCCTGTGGCCTATTTGCCTAGGGCTACCACTCTTTTCTTGTTCCAGCTCCATAATGCACTCCCAACTCCTCAAAACAGACTATTCCCCACTCCAGACATCTCCTGGGCTCTCACGGATACTACCGACCTGTATTTTTCACCTACGCATGCCAGAGAGATGAATGGCCTGGCAAACTAATGACAGGTAATGAGAAGCCCAGCCTCTTGTCTCTTTCAAAGCTGTTCCGCCATGCCTTGTTTTTACTGCCGTTCCCTCACAAATTACAGTGGAGTTGACTTCAGCTGTGCACAGGTCCAGATGTTACGCGGCAGCATCAACGACGCCTGACATTATATCACTGTCGCTCCGCTGCAGCACTCTGAACACTAAGTGCAGCATTGAGAGTTAAAGTGGCTCTTTGCAGACCAGCTCTCCCACTGTTGGAGGTACATCTTAAACTCCTCCTAGTATGTGTCCTGTGCTGTTTAGGGTCCCAGAGGATGGCGTTATTACAGGATTCAATTAATAAAACCTCTACACATGCTTTAAGCATTTCCAAAGAGGAACATTTGGTGGTGCATCATGAAATTAGCTGGAAGGGAGTACTTTACCAGAGACCCAAGACCCACTCAGCCACAAAAATTATGGATGACAATGTGAAAACAATAAGACAATGTGGAAAGGTGTCTCTCAAAGTGACGATGCTACAGAGAATTATCATCTGAATCTGCAGCTCCCCTTGGCTTTACGGAGCTTTATGTCGTGTTTCAGCTCATTGTTTAGCTGTCCAGGATGACACTTTACTGTTCTGGTTTACTCTCACAGCTCTTATTGTGTCGTTTTCAGAGAAAAAGCTGTAGAACGCCACTAACTTGTACCGCAGCCAACAGCAGACAGTCACGGTATGCAACATAGTGGAGTATTTAGCAGCTAAAGAGACATATACACCTCAGGAGTTGGTGGAGACTAAAAACAGAGCTAAGGGCGCCTGGGTTGCTCACTTGGTAGAACAGGTGCACAGATATAGTGGTTTACTCCTTGATACAGCAGCCTCCGGTTTGACTTCGAAATGCTTTGCTGCATGTCATTCCCCCGCTTACTCCCCTGTCATGTCTTCAGCTGTCCTCTATAAATAAAGTTCTTAAAGCACCCATATTATGCTCATTTTCAGGTTTCTAATTGTATTTTCAGGTTGTACCAGAACAGGTTTACATAGTTTCATTTAATATATATATATTTTTTTTTTTAACCACCCCAAATCACAGAAAATGTGATTTTTTTCATAAATTGGGGACTTCAAAAAATGCCCAAAAAATGATCTTAAAAAAACAAACAGCTAATGCATCATCATGTTGCTCTGTAACTGCTGGAGATGGAAATAAGTGTTTGCTAGTTCACTTTAAAGGTCACTTTAAATGGTGATGATATTTCAGTGTTGTGTTCAGCAGTAATTGCTGGTTAAATAATCAAAATGAAAAACATTTGCTGGCTCCAGTCTTTAAAATGTCAAGATTTGCTGGTTTTCTTTATTTTATATAATTAAAAAAAATTATATTTTTGGACTTTCTAAAATGTGTCAGTATCAGTATCTTTGATCACATACCTGTAGCTCCTGATTTAAATCTATTGTTTTTATTTAGACAGGAAATGGGAAAAACAGTAGTGTAAAAACGATCTGTTCACCAGCTGCGAATGTCATCAGCCCATCGAGTGATAACATTTGAAATGGGTGATCTGCTTTTAAAGGCTGCAAATCAATCAGTGCTAGTGCTATGGACACAGTAGTTGGAGTTTGTATGCAGCCTGAGATTGAGCCCTGTTTTTGAGACATAACTCTGGTCAAAATATCCCATTTTCCTTGTGATACTCTTATCTCTGTAAAAAAAAAAAAAAAAAGTACACATGTAAAAAATAAGAAGTGGACTTTGTGGTGAGCTATAACTGACTCCACAGAGCCCTCATTGTTGAAGACGATGATTTGTATTGCAGGGTTGTCCAGCTGTGATGCTATCTTTCCATTTATCTTTTGTGCATTTCCTTTTAAAAAATTGTCTCTTCCATTAGTTGCCTTCCAACAGTTTGGCCCTCATTTACAAAACCTTTTTACTCACGAAAGTAACAAAAAAAACAATTTTTATTATTGATTGGAATGATGAAGGCCAAAATTACAAAACACAAGTAAGGTTTTACTTTGATTAGTTCCAGATTTGTGAGACTTTGTACCCCTCCGAGTGCCACTATTTTATTATCTTACAACTAGGGGTTCTCAGTGATGCAAAAATGCTTAGGTATAGTGCTTTGAGTGATACCTCAAAGGATTGTTATGAAATGTTAATGATTTATTGATGAATGCTGAAGGTAAAAATAAGGAAATTAGACACGTAAGGTATGATTACTTCCGCTGCTTTTATCTTACAAATATAGTACACACATTATATTCCATTCAAAAACGTCTATGATCCCCATTTTTTTATTTTGTTTTTCATGTTTATTATTTCCTTCTTTTCATCTTTCATCCTCTTTCCTGAATTTGCTTTCCTTCTACAACTGATGTGAAAGCAAGTTGTAATAAACCTACATTTTCCACAGTACTTACATTAAATAAATGTACTTGTACTTCCCAACTTTTCTATCTTCCCCTGGGAAAGCCCCGAAGAAAAGGGTGGGTGGAGGAGTGAAGAAACACAGAGCAAGAGGAAGATGATGAGGAGGACAAGAAGGAGAAGGCGGGATATTTCCGCTCCTGAACCAAACTTGCTTGTCGATACTGTGGCACTGTGTATACTCTAGATTAATGATTGCTGGGCCTCTGTGCCTGGGAGGGAAGGGAAGAGGCAGCGAGGAGGCTATAGGGAGCCGCAAAACTGTGTTTACCTATCTACAACTGTCACCAGCAGAGGTTCCAGGGTCTGCTGAGGCTGAAACAGCTCTGTGCTATTTTCACTGGACACTATAAAGTATGCCAGAGTCAATGTGCTAAAACCTATGGCTGTGACGTGGGAGGCACATGGTACTGGGTAGCAGTAATTGCCTGCTATTATTGTCCCTCCAGGCTTATTCGTGGCATTTTAACCCAGTGGAGACAAAAATAGTGCCTCCCCTTTATTTTTTGCTCAGCCTTAAGCATTTGACTTTCAAGTTTGCCGCAGCTTTTCCATGCATGATGTACCATATAATGTACACCATGTAAAGCTGACAGAATGGGGAATTAACTGGAGGAAAGTAAAACTGTTGTTAAATGGCAGTAAAATTTACAAGATGCCTCTTGACAAGGAAAATATTTCAACAGTGCAGGCGATGCAAGGGTGGAAGATTTAACTGTTAACTTTCCTTTGGGGAGGTCATCATAGCAATCCCTTATTGTATCCGTCCCTGCATAGTTCCTCCTTGTGAGGCTTGTTTGATGCTCTCTGATGTTCCCATGATAACCTCCTTCTCCTGCAGCTCAGTCTGGAAACCTACACGTTTGATTCTCTTGCTTCAGTTCACAATTTTGTGGGAACCAATCACAAACTGGCTTATCTACCTGCCGCGCTATTGGTGGGTTTAACACGATGACGATTGAGAAGCGCTCAAACAGCTTCCTGTTTACATAGCGGCGGCCACTAAAGTGCAGCGACCTGTTGATGCCGTTGTCGCTTCTCCGTCACCTGGATCGTTGTTCTGATTGGTTGAAGGACTTTCCGATTGCGTACAGAGTCATTTGAACTATGCCTGTTGGTCACGCCTCTTGTGCAGAGAAAATACTGAGCAGACTCCCCCAGACCAATGCACAATCTCAAATCTATTGAGCTTGGCTGGGTCTGGTGATAGCCAGTGTAGTAAACTGCAGCACTTTATCGTCACTGTGGGAAAATTCATCCTTCCCTATTCCTTTAACGAGAAAAAAAACAACATAACCCATCATTCAACCATGCAATCGTATAATCTGTGTGCGCCCCATCACATTCATTTCTGCATGAAGTAAGAACAAAGTGATTGCCTAACTCAGCACTCCAGACCCTCAGTAGTCCTTGCTGCACATAATAAATGTCTCCAGAAAATGTCAGAAGAAAAGATTAGTTTATCATTATTTAAGGCCTCACTTATTTATCATTTTATTGAAACACAAATCCATGAGATTACTGGTTTGTTGCAGATGAAAATCGGACAAAAAACGAATCAATGCGATTCGGAGATTTGCGAAACAAATCACTCTACAGTTTAACTTTGGAAACTGCAGTTGACAAAACAAACTCAATGCCCATAGCGGTTCTGCAGCAATTAAAATCATATCATCATCTTTGTCTATGTTTTCGGAGCACTTTAAGGACTTCTCAGGGGTAAAACCACTCTATTACCACAGGCAAAACTCCATCTGCTGAAGAAGATGTTGGGATTTGATTGAAGGCTTTAGAACACATTATTATCGTCTGAGTTTTACCATCACATGAGAACCTAGACGCATCTTCTTGCAGCAGATGATACGACAATTTTCGGGTGAATGGGAACATACCATTGGGGCTAAAAACAGTAAAAACTGGTCTGTTCTTTTTTTATATTTTCAGTTAAAAGTCACTTGGAAAAGAAGGCAGGCTAATATAAAAATTTTAATATGATTGGAGATAAAGAACGATAAACAAGGTAAGCAATATCAAGCATTGAAATGTTTTTCTGTAAATTCTCTGAAGAAAGTTGAATAAAGCTATTTATAGCAAGGAAAAAAGCTATTATGAGGAACTGATGGAAGCTGGTGCCACAAACACAAGACCAATGACTAGTTGTTTTTGTTAATATCACAAATCCCTTGCCAATATTCACTAGAAGAAGGCATACCGAAGGTCTTCTACTTCTGATCTCTCCCTTTAATGTAAAAATACCTAAAAACCTACTCAAGTGGGCCTCTATGTCAGTATCTTTCTGGGGTTTCATGAAATTAAAACCTTGATGCCCCAGGTGAGCAAACTATAAGCTCTTTTTTTAAATCTAAAGCCTGACCCCCTCCTCCAGTTAGGACTTTGTTTGCCTGTCTCTCTGGCTCTTATAAGGACAGACACCCCGTTGAGTAGCAGCATCACAGGGGTAGAAACCCTCAATAAAACCCTGACAGTCCACCAGAGACAGAGCTGTCAAACACCCAGAGGGTGTCACTGTGCAGGACAGCTGACTCAGCTGACAGTGTCACCGAGGCAACAAAGCAGGAAAAATGGGACATGTAAATGCAATTTTCCCCTATTACATAAATGCTGCGATAAGATTGCCGCAGCTTCACGCCACAGACTAATTGCAATGAAATTATTTGATGTTCCGTGCGCGTATCAAAGCAAACAAATCAGTGTACCCCCCTCCTGCACAGCAGCTCATCAAAAATTCATCCCACGTTCTGGCTCAGAGACAAATGCTCTTGTCTTTTCGTTCTGCTTCAGAGCTGGTTATCATATTTGAGCACCACACCTAAGAATCATGAGAAATTGTTTTACACACATTAGATGTTTACACATCGAGCTGCGACGTGCAGACAACTTCTCAGTATGCTGCCAAGTTCTTCTTTAGAGCACCTTGCAAGGAATGTAAAAAATGTCCTTTTTTTCTATTTTGTCACAGCCGCCACCAGACAAATCTCTTTACAGCCCGAAATAATGACCGAGACAAAAGAGCTACGTCATCCAGACAATGAGGCGACTGTTAAAATAAAAGTTTAATGCCTCTATTCAGCTAAACAGCATTCGATCTTTCACACAGAGACGGAACAATAAATCAGGTGATCAGGGGTCAAACACAGTGTCAGCTCTTGTTCTCTCAGAAAATCAAATCCAGATTATTGATCTGATTCTAACTAGTTGCTTTCAGGAGTCACAAGGAGCTCATATTTTCTGTTGTGAGAGAATTAAAGCCATCCTTAAACATCCTTTTTACACCCTCAAGGCTGAATTACATGGCAATCAGGGCATTTAAAGCGACTCAAGGCCTCATATTATGCTCAATTCTGTCAACTAAATTCCTTTCACAGGCAAAACAAAAGGGACAGAAGCTTTTAGTCCTGAAGTCTTCAACTCAGACTGGCCTGTAGTAAAACGAGTTGAGGCATGTTTCCTCTCTAACTACAGGGCAAAGATCACTCAAACAGACTAGAGAGTGCACGGTCACTTTTAGATGTACTGGCTCCAAGTGTCTTTTAAAGAAAAGGTCAAGGGAGGCTCGTATCTGATAAGGTGAACTATAGAAGTGTTTCCACCTGTCATTTTGAAAATCTAACAGTGTTGGCTTGTGAACAAAAGGTCTAAAAAAGACCTTCAAAAAGGGCGAAAGGACATGTTAAGGAGCTTCAAGCAGAGGAACATGTCTAAGGCTACACTTACATTGTTGCTATGATTTGGTTTTAAAAACGAATATCTTTTGCTACAGCTCGCTTTCACACTGCTCTGGCGATTCAGAGCCCCTAAAACACGCGCCTTAAATGAGACCTTTGGCAACCATGGACACTACCATGTCTTATTCTCTTAGACTGAGTTACTAATGTTACCATGGACACTACCAGCAACGAGCGGAGTATACATGGTACCTCCAGTTTATGCCCAGTATACGAGAATGTTGATGAGATATGCGGTCTGGCCGTGTTAGTTTAAACAGAGATTAGTTCTTCTACTGGAGCTAAAAACACTTGTGTGCACAGAGATCGCTTTTGCCGCAAAACTCTGCTTAAAAACCCAAACATAGCAATGGAAATGTAGCCTAAAATCCAACAAAAAATTAAGGTTGCAGGTTTGAAACCCCGAAAAAACAAGGCAGGAGCACAATTGATTTTGGCTCTGCTGGGACTGAGGATGGCGATGTTGGTCGTCAATTGCCAGAGTGGATCAATTTGGTGACTTGAGGCCAAAATACGTCTTAAAACTTAAAACTGGGCTAAAATTGGTTTTGGTTTGAAGAGAACTGTTGTTGAAAGAGCATTTAACTGACAGCATTTTACAGTCATTAAAAATGGTTTAACATAACATGAACATATATAAAATTGTCACCTTTCAAATTAGTGTCTGCCCCATTTTTATGTATGGCTTGTCGTTTTTTGGCTTGCAAATCACAAAAAAACCTCCTAACACCTAGGTTGGTTAGTCAGTTAGGCAGTTGGTCCAAAGCTTTAATCAAGACTAAGAAGTAGAACAACTAGTTGCCTGAGTTTTGTTAAAGCTAGTGTATTCATGATCTCCGGAGAAAGAACCCTACTATTTTGTTGGCTAAAAATTCAATTTCTGAGAAAGGAATTTTATCCAGAGGCCAGCCATGACAGCCATGAAAGTTTGTCAGGACAAACTTTATATTATTATCTTAACTTCTGGTGATGCTTTAAGAATACAACAATCATCTTGCTGTTATTGGTTCCCCTGAAAACACTTTGTAATAAACATTGTAGGCCCCTGATGAGGCTTTAAACGTTCATGCTGAGTCTGAAATTACTGCCTAACATATTGCTACAGCATCAGACTTTATGACATTTTAGTTTTATCAAGCTCAGTTTAACATTTAGCTAAACTATATGATAACATTTTACTTGAAGGTATCTACATAAGAGTGACATGACACTGTAATGACACATGAACCCTAACGAGTATAAAAAGTTTAAATTAAATTAACTATAACTTGTCATGACAAAGCCGAATGACACTTACTAAAAGAAGCGTTATGTCATAAACCTTTATGACTTGTTTATTATGTTTATGCCATGTTCATGACAGTGCTGTCACTCTTCAAGTAAAGTGTAACCCAATATATTGCTCTAAAACACCCTGTCATGTCCCTATATTCATGTGTACTTTACTTTACTTGAATAAAGTACAATTTATGCTACTTTATACTTCTATTCCACTACATCTCAAAAGGTAAATATTTTACATCTTGCTCCACTACATTTGTCTGACAGCTTTAGTTACTTTTCAGATGATAGGTTTTTTATCCCCTTCCTGTCCAGGGAAAACCATGGATGAAGTGTTACTTTATGTGTTTACTTCTTAAGCTAAATAAAGCCTATTGTATCAGCTGGAAATTGCATCTTCACAAATTTCAAAACAGGACTGTTTTATTGACACCATGAAAACTTTTTTAGACATACGTGGTTCTCACGGATGATCTTATAGAATATGACGCATTGCTTTAGATCGATTCCAAACTACCCAACGGTATGTAAAGGAGTTCAAATGAGCACAACCTTCAACATCTACAGCAGTAAAACACACATTAATGCAGCACTTATATTAATCCAAAAAACAACATTACAACAGGGAATATTTTAGTGCACAAGAATTACTTTAGGTACTAAAGCTATTTGTTTATTATGTAAGAAATAGTGATTTCTGACAGTCTTTGTAGATGAAAAAGTCTCCATGCCAAGACTTTACTTGGATAAATAAAGCTTTTTGTTAACTCATTTCAACACAGTGTTCTCTGAGTGTGCAAGGCGAGGTGGGACATGTAAATCCACGAGAGGATGTCAACAAAAAGTCAGCAGAAGGCCAGGAGAGGTGAAGTCAAATCTACTCGTCAATCATGAATAAACGCGGGTCAACAAATCTACAGCTTCAAACAAGAGGCAGGAAGTGAACGAGATCCATTCCACAGTCTTTATGTTATGTTATCAGTCAGGCAGGGAGCCAAGTGGAGGGTTCTGTAGAGTAATCCCAGCATCCTGTGGGGTCTAACGGAGTGGCTTTGTTTTCTGCTGAGCGAGGCAGCAGCACCCAGGTAAAGAAGAGGAAATGAAGTCATCGACAGGCCAGGTCTGGCATTCAACATGTTTCCCCGAGGCAAACATCCGTCTCCACCTGTCATCATCTGCTTTATCGCACAGGCCGCGATTCCACTGGGCCTCCTTCTAGTACAAGGTTAACAGTGCAGGGTAATGAGCACAGACTCAAACATAATCCATAATTATACTGCACTCATAAAACTATCCTTGACAGACTAAGGCACAATTACACTGCTTAGCTTTAAATCTCGGGGATTTTAATTTTAAGGGTTTTGCTGTCATGGATTTGGAGATTTCTGACGGTCGCTTTTGATCATAGGATAAAAAGTACCATATTAGATTTAAGGTGATTATCTGATCTTGTCAGGGATATAATGTGACCAAGTGTCCAAATTTTGTACTAACTTTACAATGTCTATTGTCATTTTAGACTGTCCTTTAAAGCTGTGACTCCACATGAAGAGTTTGTGTTATTATCCCTGAACCTCTTTACCTGCTTGTTTGGTTTCGCACCTGTTTCATCAATCCAGACAGACACTAAGGAAAATGTGGTTGACCAGAAATTGACTTCCTAGTTGGGAAGAATAAGGGGAGGGAGGAGGAGGAGGAGGAGGAGGGCCGGATTGAGCATGAATCTCTACAGTTGACGACAGAAGAGAAAGAAAAGGGCAAAAGTGAGGAGGAGGGTAAACATCCTTCCTGCGAATCCTGTCAGTGCTTTTAACGATCTGGCCATCTGATTGGACCATGGGTAGCATGTGAAGTTCGATTATCTACAATTTATAAAAAAAAAAAAAAAAAAAAGAAAAAAAGTGTTTCTTTCTTTCTTTAATTGCTTAAAATAATCTTTGTGAATTTCTTCTTGCAATTCAACTTTTCTGCCAGAAATTCCCCCAGAAATGTCAAAATAAGAATGTCAAAATTCACTATTTTTGATCATAAATGCTTTAATTTCTTACTGAAAATGTGTGAAACCCCAAAATGTGAAGCCAGATAACACAGTACAAAGACTTAGCCGTTGTGAACTTCAAAGTCCTTGTCTCAGCTTGTATGAACATGTTGGAGTGATTGTAGCTTTTAGTTGTTTCCTCTAATTTGCAGAAAGAGTGATTCAAATATATTGTCTTCCAGATGACAAATAAAAAAATGCTAAAAACTTTGTACATTCATGGAATAAAAATAAATTTAAAATAAAAAAAATGTATCCATTCTCACAGTGCTTCTTAATAGACACATTAGAGTTTATGGCTTTGCAGAATTAAATAATTCTTTAATGAGAATCAGTATGGAGAGCTCCCTTAAGTTCTCTATTTTTTCACAGCCATTTGAATTCCTTCAGTCCCTTCCTTACAGACAAATTAATTCATTTTTGAAGAGGTTGTCCCTAAAGATGTTCTCCTTCCTCCTCCTGCATTCAGGACAGAAAACAGGAGGGAAACACAGCATAAAGCTGACACAAAATGAGCCCAGTGGATGGAAGGTTTGTGATCTGCAGCGTGTGTGAACACAGCCGTCTGAGCCGGCAGGGACAAAGGCTTGGCTCAGTGTAACGTTTCTCTGTCTACACACTTGTAGCTCCAAGAGCCTGCGGGCACAGACAGAAGGAAAAGTAGAGTAAGAAAGACAAACTGTGGCTCTGGGGTTGCATGCTGGTATTTACAGATAAGAGGCAAACTGGCTTGAATGGCAAGCCAGGAATCAAACACTCTGAATCAAGTGAGAGACAAAAGGCCGAGGACCCCCCCCCAGGCCTTCTGCGATGAAACTGTCAAAGCGGATGGCCTGAAGGGTCAGGGGGGCCACAGATAAGGGGGGTGTTGATGAGAAAATGGGAGCAGCTAGCTTGTTTGTTTGCTTATTAGCCCAGCAGCTGGGTGTTTGCCAAAGGTTGCCCCACTTCACTCCAGTCCTCCACATCTCTGCATGTCTGCACAGAGCTGCTGGGGGGGTGGGGGGGGTCTTAGTTCCAGTCGAGGAAGCATGGCAAGCTCTCATTTAGCCCTGGCAGCACTGCTGAGGCGTGGGACAGTGTCAAATGGAGGGTCTCAACCCAAGGATTAGGGCCCTCTGAGGGGTCGTTACATTAAAGATGGCAAAAACTATTTCCAATACTCTGATTAAAGCCTTTAATCAAGTGATGCTGTACTTCATAAACCCTGCGTTTTTTCAGTTTGTCTTAGCTATCCATCCCCTAAGACATTGCTAAGACCAACATTAGCACTGCCCTAGTAAAAGAGCCTCCTCAATCATTTCAGTGTGACTACTGCGTTGGCACAGCAGGGGTCCTGACAGAATGCAGAATTATCTAGCAAACAAATGCAATTCAACATAATCCAGCAACACACTGCACTGGCCATTAAATATATGTAAGTGCACACTAGACTGCTCTGTAGAATGAAGGGCATACATTAACTTAATTAGCTCTACTTTTGACAATACAGACTGGTAAATGAGGTCATGCAGCATAGTATGTTAACCACTGTGCAGTCAGTGCTTTGCTGTCTAATAAGCCTTCAAACTCATAGATGTATAACTCAAACTGGACTTCCTGTATCATGCTTCTCACCTGTACCTGTAGCAACACGTCTGCACCAACAAAGCCACTTTTTCTGTCTGTACATGGCCTTACACTACTTTCGACACGTCTATTCATTCTTCCATTTTCCTCTTGGATTCAGTTTTGTGCATTTCTCCACATCTCTACACCCGCCTCCAGGTACCAGCTTCTCATAGGCTCATTGAAAACAGAAGTCCTTCTTCCTGGGCTGATCTGCCAATCATCTGAAACAGCTATATGCTACTTTCACCATCATTAAACCTTTGTTGGTTTTTATACTCTTAAGTTAAACTTGAAAAGTGATCAGAGAAAGAGTTGAAGGAAAAAGTCCACACTTGTTTACGGATGTATCCAACACTTGAATGCCGTTTTAAAGTTCAAGGAAGGCCAAAATGAAGAGAAAATGTAGTTATGTTGACATGTATCTCTATTAGAAGTTCCATTACCATGTCTTGATATATCTTTTCATTGGACTTTAAGAATTGTAAACTGTAGCACCTTACTGAATAAGTATCAAGGTATCTTGAAACTTTGATGCTTCTATGCAATCTAAACCAACCTCAGTGACAGACATGAAAATTACACAACACTGTTTTTATACCCTTTCTCCCTTGAGCAAAACAAATGGGAAACTGCTGCTCTGGCTCAAAAGTATGGAGGAATTTGAGATGGAAGAAGTAGTTGATCTTTAAAAGCATCTTGAAAAAAGCAGCCAGTGCAAGAGTTTTACAGCCCCGGGCCACTTAATAATTCAGATGTGGCAGAGCCACAAATGGCAAGTCCTCAGATGATCTATTTCTGTGTCCTGGGCCACAGTGCTTCGGAAAAGCCCCTATTCTTTTGACATCAGAGCGGTCTGCGCTCACTTCATTATGTTGGGAACGTCACACATCACAGCAGCCTCTCAAAAGGGATGAACGGGGAGGAAAAGCATGTGCTGGGTTTGGAGCGGGGGAAATCAGGACTCCGAATCTAACAAATAAAACTACTCAATAAGCCTGGCTAGGTGAAGTTAAGTTTTTAAAACAGGCCTGTATCCTTGACCTGACTTTGGACAGTGGCAGCGGTTGAAGATGCGACTTAACTTCATAGTGTGTTTGAAATTGTTTTTTGATGCCATGTGGAGGCTCAGCACCAAAACAAACTTTGAACTGAGTCAAAAGTTTAAATGGCTTCAAAACTGAAGCCACGGAATCTGAAGCTGAAAGATAACATATAGAAGTCTAGAGCATCAACTCTCAATGATTCACTTGACTGTTGATTCATCTCCAAATCCCAAACCTGGGGCATTTTTGTACCAAATAAAAGTATTGTCCTTTCCCTGAAAAATAATATAACAATACTTATAATATAATAGGGCAAATGTTTGTTAATCACATATCAAATTCTGTCAAACGCACACCCAGCGTGTGGGAAAAACAGAAATCATGCAACAACAGAAAACACCTTGATGTCTTGTTCATACTTATACCTACAAAAGGAATGCATTATTTAATTCTTTAGTTCCTGCTGTCAGACTTTCTCCCTCCTGATTTTATTTGTATTTCATCCCTCAGATGATGTTTTTTTCCTACCCCTCCGTCTGTTTTGCCTTTTTCCCCGTTTGATACTTAGTTCAAGTTTTGGTATTGTCCCTTCTCTAGTCTCAGTTCCATACTGCCGCCCTGAGATACAGTGCATGTACAGTGGGGTTTGAAAGTTTGGACACCCCAGGTTAAAATTTGTATTAAAGTGCATAAAGAGCCAAGAAAAGATGGAAAAATCTCTAAAAGGCATCAAATGACAGATTAGACATTCGTATTATATGTCACAAAAAGTTAGATTTTATTTCCATCATTTACCCTTTCTAAATAACAGAAAACAAAAAAATGGCATCTGCAAAAGTTTGGGCACCCTGCAGAGTTTATACCTTGACTGATCATGATTGATCCCCCCCCATGCTTAACAGTTGGACAGAGGTTCTTTTCATTAAATTCTGTGCCCTTTCTTCTCCAAACATACCTTTGCTTATTCCTGCCAAAAAGTTCTATTTTAACCTCATCGGTCCACAGAACTTGTTTCCACAATGCATCAGGCTGTCTATATGTTCATTTGCAAACGTCAAACACTGATTTTTGTGGTGAGGACGTAGAAGAGGTTTTCTTCTCATGACTCTTCCATGAAGACCATATTTATAAAGTATTTCTTTATAGTATAGAATGGTGGACCACAACTCCAGTGTCTCCAGGTCTTTCTGGATGGATCGGCAGTCAAATGTGGGTTTGGACTTGCTTTTTTTCACACTCCAGCAAGCTGTTCTGTTTGATATTTTTCTTGGTCTTTCAGATCTTGCTTTAATTTCCACTGTTCCCGATGACGGCCATTTCTTAATCACATTCCGAACAGAGGATACTGACATATGAAAACCCTTTGCTATCTTCTTATAGCCTTCTCCTGCTTTGTGAGCGTCAACTTTTTTCAGTTTCAGTTTTCTAGACAATTGCTTAGAAGAAGCCATGGTGGTGATGGTCAGATGAGTCTGGGCATTTAAAACTCTAAGATTGACATCACCTGGTCTTTCCAGATCATGATTAAGAACAATCCATGACACTGTCAGGTCTCAGCTTTCCAAAGGGGGCGGTGCATGCTATAACTCTGCAGGGTGCCCAAACCAGCAGCAGCAGCATGGACACTAGTCAGCTGCGACCCAGGCGCCACAAGGGAATGATCCCTCCAGCTTAAGTGTTAATCCACCGAGGGGCCCTGGAAAAAAAGGCAGGAAAAAAGGCAGCTTCCGCTAATATATGCCTACATATTCTGTCCAACAGCAGTCAGATCCTATTAGTGCTTTAAATGTCATACTTCCCCGCTGAACCCCAACGGGCACAATGTGGATATATACGTACCCCTCCGCAGAGAAGAAGTCAGAGATAGGCTTCATCTTTAAATAGCTCACTATATTTGCCTTCATTATACTCCCCTTTTAATGTATTGAATTTTTTCCAGTCAGTCTCGTCAGCCTCAAGTCGTGAAGCGTGTCGGGCACATAGATAAATCTATGGTCGGGCAGCAGCAGAAATCAGACGCAGTGCTGAGATTGTGTTTCTGACGGTGAATGACTGGAAATGTTCTGCAAAACTATTTTCCTGAGAAATCACCTTGGTGCACTGAAGCTGTACTGCAAATAACAGTTTAATATTAAGAATACAAATGTCAAATATGATTTAAAAAGTCAGTTATATAGGGGTCATCACCTTACCATCATTACACATTTGAGTAACTTGTACTTTACTTCAATATTTCCATTTTGTGTTACTTTATACTTATACTACTCCACTACAGATAAAGACAGGGTTGTTTTTCTGACACCATGAAAAGTTGTAAAACGTTTTAGAGTAAAATGCAACACACACATTAATGCAGCAGGAATATTAATCCAGAAACATCAGATACGATAGGAAAACACTGACAGGGAATATTTTACTGCACAATTCCTACTTTAAAATACTTTAAGTACATTTAGTTGATATATACTTTTACTTAAATTAGGTTTTGAATGCAGGATTTTTATTTAGTACTGGCTTAGTAGGATCTGTAGTTATACTTCTTCCACCATTGGTAGCCATTTCAAGAAAATATTAAGTATGTCAATATTAACAATTTACTTGACTCTGATTGGATGGTAGGTGTCTTGCTTATCAGGACACCTCAAACACAGTTTTGGTCAAATATTTAACCACCGTTCTACATCTGTGCTCCAAGTATTTTAATGGTGTTAACTATAACAACAGTACTGAGGCTTCACGCTATGTTCACAGTTAATTCTAACTTATGAAAATAAACTAATCAGGTATTAAACTGACTACAAACACACTTTAAAAACTAGGGCATAAGTGGCCATGGCTTCAGGGTTGGGTTGTGCTTGAACAGAACTAGTTTGAAAAAGTATTTTTTGACCACGTCGGGAATTAAACTTGTTTATAGTTGCTCTGCACGGCCACACTCGGAGGCAGAGTGAAGAAACCTCGCCATCATGGGAAGAATGTTTGAGCCTTAATTGATTGGAGACCTTCGAGAGCTAAAAGCAAAAAAGGAAGGGGAGAGAGGAAGATGGGGGACGACATGCAGCAAATGTCCTTGGACAACCCTGTCTCTTAAAGAATTACCTTAAAAACTAAAATGCATTCCCAATTACATTTTCAAGGGAAACTTAATTTCCAGGTTGGGAGAAGATAGCCTTTAGGACTTTCTGCCAGAAAGCCCTTTCTGAATGGTGTACGTGATGAAACTGTCCCTGTTTTAAACATGGGGTTAAAGTTGTGAATTGAAACAAAACAACTTGGTTGCGTTTAGAAAAAGATGAGGGTTTGGGTTGATAAGTACGTTTGTTACGTGATTTAAGGTACAGTATGTACGTTAAGTTAAATATATTTAGTGAGTAATTATATGGCTAGCTCTACATAAATCCTGAAAAATCTGTCATACACATAAGGCCTAACACTAACCACAACAACCCTGAGAAACTGTGTTAAAAGAGATTGCAGTGGTTCAAAGAGACATAAGAAGGTGTTTCCCCAAGTGCACAGCAACAAGATTATTAGATATAAGATATTAGACCTGTTATAGTTCACCACATGGTAAACATTATACATGTGCATTGATGCGTGCATAAGCTAAGAAGGTCAAAAATGAACCACTGAAGTCACATTGGAATCAAAAAGCATTCCTCATTTCTTTTGTATTTAGAAATAGTTTCAAGTTAAGAAGGGGTTACAGTAGTTCTTTGGGTTGCTTCTCAATTCTCAACATTGGGGGGGGGGGACAATGACTCAGTGCAAAGTGGGAGGATTGGGACTAGACAAGAAGAAATGAATTGGGAGTGGGACCATTCAGGAATTCAATGTAATCCTCTACGACACATGTAGCAGTTACTGTGAGCTGGTGTGATGGAGGGGTTTGGAGTTGGACCAACTCCACAACGTCTCAGCTCTGTTCAGCTTAAAGGTTCAGTTAAACCCCCAGCTCTGCCCCCTTTATAAACTTTGGCGTTACTGCCCAGACCTGGTGCTATTCTTGAGGTGCCCTACATTTAGATTCCTACAGAAACGGTGACTTGCAATGCCAGGAATTTAAGCCTTGAGGGGGCAGGTGATATATTTGGACATGGTGCTGCATGTTGCCGAGCTCTGCTGTCCTTCACTGAGGAGGCTATGTGCTGTACTTCAGGAGCGTGTCAGGCCTAGTGGCACACTCCACCGCTGCAATAAGTCTGGGGTTATTCAAATCTGTCAGGACGCATGTAAAACACGTTGCCCACAACCGTAATGTACAGCTGCTGGGTCAAAGCAATGGGCAGTAAAGGTTAAGGATTCAGCTACATTTACAACAGTACTTTGTTTTTGGAGGTATTAGTGCTTTCTACTTTGCACTCATTACATCATTTTGCATTTTTTTATTAATTTATGTTATGATTACTTTTAATTAATTAACATTTTAGAGGTTTACAAAAACATGAGGTATCATAAAGTACAGCTGAGTTTGAGTTGGATGACAACAGTGCATTTTAGACCTTATCTAGAAAGCTTTACAGCCCTTCCACAGTGAGCCAACCATCCGCCATCATTGGGCCAGAACTGGGATGCTGTTTAACATCTGTGGCTGTCCATTGCCTGTACTTCCTATTGAGGTATTTTGTGAATTGAGATATTGGGAGCTTCCGACGAGTCAGAGACTGAATTTGAGAAGTTAGAGTTCAAATCAATGCAAATTAATCACTTAAAAAAAGACAATGTAACAGTTTACTCAATATATCTACTGTAACTGCAAATCCAGTTTTCTATACGATATGCTCTTTAATTAGAGAATCTGAGAGCTTCTTCTTCCACTGGCAGCCATGATGTAAGTGTCCAAGCTGACATGAGCTGACAAGCTTGGGATGTTAAGGACGACCTATGGGTGACGTCACACCCAGACGGTACACGCTCCTCTGAGCACAACCTTCTGAGGGTCTGATCTGATTCATCAGGTTACAGGAGCTGGGAAGGCGCTGACTGATGAATGATTTAGTGCGGATGTGCAACATCAGCCAAACATCGTCTCCCCTGGCCTCTTGCAACTTGTCAGTAGAAACTGAACCGATAAGAAGGTTTGGTCAATGCTGCCGTGGGAACTAAGACTACTCTCTGTGGGAAGATGTAAAAACTCACTGCTTTGAATCCATTGCACACATTGTTCCACATGTAAAAAATAATAATTTCTTTAATCAATCTGGGGTTTTGAAGACCAAACCAACAGGCTTTGTTTTAAGAAAATCCCCAAATTGAGTTTGATAGCAATGTGAGTCTGTCATACAGTATGCAAAGCTTAGAAAACAAAAAAAATGCCCAGCAGATTAACATTCTGTTTTAGGGGGGTCACAATGCCTAATTAATTTTCAGCAGCCTGTCCACAGCTCTGGGAAAAAGCTGTTTCTCAGCCTGTTGGTCCGTGTGCGTATGGTTCTAAGCCTGCCTGGAAAGGGGCATAAACAGGGGGTCCCCAGGGTGTGAGGGGTCTATGTGAGTCCATATTTACACAGAGAATCCAGGTTATGCAAGTATTTCTGTTTACATGCACTATAGTCACCTGGTTACTGTAAATCCACATATACTGTACAAGCAGCAGGTCAGTAATCAGCCTTCTACCCAACCTTAGTTTGAGAGCAAAGCTCTGATGGAGATGGAAGATCTGTGTCGTTCCTCTGCTACTTTCTCCTTCTGAAGTCTTTGTCGTGTACATGTGTACATGTAAAAAATACAAATTACCTTCTGAAAACGCTGTTTTTTGTCGTATGCTTGTAACCTCCATCCATCCATCCATCTTCATCCGTCCGTAGCAGCTCCATAGGGGACCCCAAACTTCCCTTTCCCCGAAAAAATACAAATTACCAGGTTGGAAAAACCTAGTCCTGGGTCTTCCCGAAGTGGATGTGGAAAACCTCCCTGTTTTATTGCTCGAACCACCTATGGCTTGTCCATCCATCTTCATCCGCCTTCGGGGGCCTCCCCTAGTCCTGGGGATCTCCCAACCTGTGCTTTTGAAATGCCTGTCATCAACATACAGTATATTATTGTACCTATATGTCTTTGTTTTTAATTTAGCTGTGAAGAAGGATCAGAATGACCTTTGTTTATAGATTAACATAGTTATTAATGGTATAAATCAAGCTGAACACTAAATCTAATTAAATAAAGTCTGGAAAACGAAGAAAGGGGACACTGCTCATGTTGTGAGAAGACTTATTTGCTCTTATGATTATTTTTAACCACAGAGAGAGAGGCCTGATGGCTTCTACACTTTAATCTGCAGGTTTCTTTATTTTCCATTAGTTCCCATCTAACCACAACTCCAGGTGTTGGGGGGGTAGTTCCTCACTTTGAACTCCAGATGGGCCTTTTCTTGACTTTGTTCAAACATGTTGGGGCCATCCCACATGTCTCCATGCCCTCTTCTTTTTCCCACAAACCCCCTCCTCCTTTTCCTTTCTCCACCACCACTCCTGCTCCTCCTCTTCCCTCCTCAAACACTGACTGAGTCATTTCTGTCTTTACATCCTCGCTCTAACAATTACCCCCCTTCAAAGCTAGGGGATAAGTCACACGGGGAAGCAGGATGTGTTCTCGTGCATTTACAGGATTGCAAGTAGTTGTAGGTATGTTACAGCTGTACTGATACAGCTTTACTGTAATTATGTTGATAACACAGCAGGAAAGAAGCAGGAGTTCTGGCTGGGAACCCAAAGTCTACTGCTGAGAACCATGTTTAAGACTTCTTAGGAGATATTACCAGTTGTTGCAAGACACAAGTGATGTTTTTCCTAATTGCACAGCAGCAAATTTCATTTTTTACATTTTGGGGGTTTGGCCAATAAAAGGAAACAGAATTATATTACAGCTGAATCACTTCAAAGGACAACTTGTGCTGATGTTGAATATCTTACACTGCTAAGTGATTCTACTGCTTGTAGAGTAGAAAAAAAACAGAATTCAGACCGTCCAGTTAAATCTGGCGTACATTTATTTTAGGACTAGAAGCTGTGATCCACCATCACACCTCTTCTTTGGAATTTTTTAAATTATTAATCTATCTGGACAACTAGCTGAATAAATAAAATGTTTTAAAAATTGCATTCTTACTTGAAGCAGTTTTTCATGTAGCTGTGTTCAGAGAGAAGCTTCTATATTACTGCCAAAAGATGACATGAACGGCTGATTTAATTAAATAGCATCCCAATATTGGCAATCTGTGGCAGTGAGATGGGAATTTTCAAGCTTTTTAAAACTTGGTAAGTGTTCATTTTCTTTTATTCTGTCCATGTTCTGCATATTCTCAGTTAAAACAAATGTAACTAAAATATATATTGGCATATATTGACTTATCTCTGTCTCAAACTCCACCTTATACACCTCAAACGTATGGCTTTATTTAAAGTGCAAATGCATAGAAGTATGATGGAGGCCAAGCTGTGGCAGCCTGCGCAAGGGAACATGGGGACTACTCGGCTGTCGATGCCTAAAGTCAAACACGACAAACTTTAACCATTAAAATAATTTGCAAGCCAGGATATGAGGATCCTGCAGCAGGGTTTAAAGAACATCAGAAAAGCACATCTCAGAGCAAAACCATGAATGTTCACCAATTCCCAGCAGAACCGCAGAAACAAAGCTCATCACAAACTTTTTTCTATCTTTGAAATCGACGGAGCAGAGGAAGTCAATGACTCTCCTTTTAGCATCCGGGTCTCTCTCTCTCTCTCTCTCTCTCTTCCATTATCATCCACAAAGTCAGTATGACCAGGGATGCATTATAGATGAGACGCATCTTCTCTGCTACATCTCAGACAACAGAGGATCCGCAGTAATCTCTACTGATAATACACACCTATATCTCTGCACATACACACAGCTTCAACCATCAGCCATGCTAACCTGGAGATGTCCCCTGTGAATAATACATGAGTGAATACCCATTAGGCTTCACAGACGGACCCGAGATCCTAATTATGTGAGCGAAGAAATCTTAGCCTGTGATTCTAGAGAGGTAAAATAGGACAAGACAAGGTGGGTGCACCTACCGCATACAGTGATCCCTCGTAGATACAAGCTCCTACGATGACAGACAGATGGGGGGGGAAGAGAAAGACAGCATTAGAGTCCAGTCATGATCACACATTTCCATATGTCATGGATTATGTAAATCTGTTCCTGTAAACCCTGTAACCCCCTGTAAAGGCTCATGAAGGTTGTATGCTGTCAAAATCTGAAAGTGATCAATAGTTCCCAGAGGGAGAATAATCCAAGAACAAATATTCAAAATCTCCCTTACTTAAAGCAAAGCCATGAAATCCCCACACGTTAAAAAGGTTACAGGAATTCAGATTTCACTGATACATACAGTATATGATCTCAAATGCTCTATGAAGATGTTGTTAAAGTTTGATTTAGTTTGAGTACTTCAATTGAAACTCATTTCTTTGCCCACCCTTTTTGCACTTAGATTAACAATTGGAAATGTCACAGCTACCCATTTAATAATCCTTGAAATCTGTCCAATCAGCTTTGTTTTCAGTATCTGAACCAAAAGGTCTCCAACTAGGCCGATTCACCTTTGTGTCTTAATTCACAATGTACATAACTTCAAAACGTTCAGGTTCAGGTTTGAATGCACTTTTAATGACAAAAGTACTGGGCCAACTCTTGTTCTGAAAGTGGATGAAATATAACACATGATATGCAGGAATTCACATTAAAGAGCAGACACATGCAGGGATGTTAACAATAATAATTTCAGCTTTAGAATATCCAAATCCCCTGTGTGATGGATATAATAAACATAGTTAGCCTAGATGTGTCTAAATTAGGGTGTGAGCTTTCCTTGAAAGCCCGATCAAGAACATGTCCTTCTCAGCTTGTGAATTTCAGCTTAATATTGTCATATTGAACACATTTTTATCAAGCATTCAGCTCAACACCTGGACACATGAACATCAGCTGAGTCTGTCAACACACAGCTGATGCTGATGAGATGCAGCTGTGGTTGTAGCTTAAGCCTACACATGCAGAGATTGAAGACAGAAGAATCGTCTCTTTACACCTATTTTAATCCATGAATACGCGCATGCAGGAAAATCATATAAGTATAGTAAGTAAATACTTATTCTATAAGAAGGTTCAACAATGTGTTTCATAATCAACACTGCTCACCTAGCAATGCTAACTAGCATTTTGCTAATGCTAGCAGTAATATATGAGGCAAACTTTCTCACAAAGCTCCCAGTAATTTATCTTAAAACACTAAATATGTAATGCTTAATTTTACAATAAGAACACTAACACCACCAACCCCAACCCACACACACACAATGCAAAAACCAGCTAGATCTATTTAGCTAACAAATGTCCCTGAAGCTGTTAACGTTTGTGTGTGTGTGTGTGTGTGTGTGTGTGTGTGTGTGTGTGTGTGTGTGTGTGTGTGTGTGTGTACCCAACTTTACCATCATATGTTCCAAGAAACCAGTCTGCACACAAGGCTGTTGACATGCTAATCAACACTTCTCTACTATCAATACTAACTAGCATTTCTACCAAATAGCCAAAATCTCTGAGGCCAATGTTTCTACCAAACTACAGGTAATTTATCTAAAAAACACCAGCATTAAATTATTTTATTTTATAATACAGACACATAAAAACCCTTATTCTTGAATTTGCCCCTAACCTAAACACCTAATGTAACAACTACAAATTCAGAAATCCGGATGCAGTATTGGATCTCTGCTGTTTTGTCTTCCAATGCCTTAAATTGAGGATGTGCACCTAGTTATAATTCAGTGCATCATGAACAGAAACAGGAAAAACATAAAATATGCAACCTTTAGACTGGCAGAGCACTGATGAAAATCTCAGCTCAATTTGAGGACCAACTGTTAAGAAAACACAGACGGACAGTTTTAGGTCTGAGCCTCACAAATCCAGACGCATCGGGGGGGAAAGTACAGCAAGAGGTAAACACTTACCATAATGGTCCAGCTCCTCAAACCAAGAGCACAGTTACAGTTGTATTATCATACCAGAGAGCAAGTCTGTTTATGTTGCTGCTGCTTCAGGCTGTCATCTCTTTATCGCTGAAGTGCAATGCAAAATATAATCTAGTTTAATCAGTTGTGGGCAGATTTACAGAAGTGAAAGCTGTGACTACTGTTTACAAAAAACAATTAACAGTTCAGATTTTAGTTTGACTCTGAAGCAGCAGTTAACACATGTTGGTGTCTTTAAGTAGTGTGTCATTTTATCAAAGAGTGAGTATGAAGTCAATGTAATCCAGTTTGCAGATCAACAACAAAAAGATGGATTATATTCAGATTTTGTTTATGCAAGTAGGCCTGTGCAAGAAGGGATTCCTGGCACAACTCAGAAAATACTTGGCAGTATATATATAAACAACTTTATTGTGAGGTTTCATCTTCAGCTTTTGCCCAAACATGCTGGCCTCACAATAAAGTTATTTTTATATTACAAGTGTTGCTGGGTAATTGAAATTGATTTACTGGGCAAAACATGGGAGTTCATTTTCTGTACATACTGAAAAGAAATCTTAATTCAACATACTCCACTCTTTTTCAACATTTGTTTTCATGTTTTGGCTGGGATATATTTTGACGGGGGCAAAGAACTTCTAGAACTTTCTAAAGATGTATACATTTTGAATGGAGGTTTGGTATTTGTTGTTAGATTAGGGAAACCTGAGATAAGAAATGTTGCTCATTATTATTTTTAAGCCCATTACACAAGATGATTCTTTAACAGAATCTGGAGATATCACACTCTTTTCATCGAGCCTTAAGTGCCCAGCTCGGGATCATCGTGGTCTAACAGTTTCATCATGGAGTTGTTCCTCTCAGCCTTGAAAGAAATAGGCACTAGAGAACAACACAAAGATGAGAAAATATGTAGGCCTGCCACCTGCACATATTATAATTCGTAGTAGTAATGAAGCATCCATGAATACTTGCAGCTTCCATGTAGAAAGCCTAGCTTTAGCCATTTCACTATAATCCCCCATAACGTCTGTCTTTCTCAGCCTCACAGTCAGGACTCTTTCATACAACACAGACGCTCATTCAATAGGGTTTTTAAATGAGTGCCCTCCACCTGCGAGGACATTTTCTCAATATGAAGAGGAGATTTAAGTGTTTATGATGCTGGAGAAGTACCACCTTGGAGCCAAAGTCAGGTTTATCCTCTTGTTGTTTTTATGTCCTAGAAGGCATTGATTTGATGATTTGCATGTGAAAAGACTCTTGTGTTACAACTGGGATGCATTTTTTGAGAAAAAAAAAAAAAAAAAAGGATCCATGCTGGAATACATTCAATTGCCTCATAAATACAGTACTCAGGCATTATCAGGCAAAATATAATGTCCAAGGTGGGTGAGAGTACAATCTCGTTGGGTAGGGGATACTATTTCTGCACATTCAACTGACTGTAAAGGAATCTGAATAGAACTCCAACCTTTTTTCCAGTATGTACTCTCTTCATCTCAGCATCCATCAATCCATCGACCAGCTCTAAATGTCGATAACATTTCAACTTTATTAACTACTTTGCTCAGGTTGCCAACACCAACATGTTCTGTATTCAGCAGAAGGAGGCGAAGGAGTAGCTTTATAAAAGTTTCAATTGTATTGAAGCAAGTGCTGCCAAGCGGATTGGATGCATGCCAAGATAGCTGAGATACGATGCTAATGATGAAAACAAAAATAAGGCTGACGTTCTGCTACTGCGTGAGCAGAGAAACATTCACCTGCCAGATTTTAACATGCAGCCTGACTCTTTCCCATAGGTACCCAGCTGTGATATTGTGAGTTTGATTTGAGGAATGAAGTGAAACCTTGAATGGGTCGGTTCAGTAACAGCTGCTTTGCATTCAGCTTCTGACAGTCTTCTGCATTATAACTCATCTGATGGGAATACTGTAGCCGTGCATGGGCAGACCTTTTAGATGTGATGCAGAGTTATGAATATTTCAATGGCATAGAGGCCAAGAGTGAAATAAAGCATGTCTTTCAAACAAGTGCAAATATAAATCACTGACAAACTGCTTAAACAACCATAAAAACTTTCTTTTTCAACTAAATCTAACCCAGTTTTAACTGTCTTTTCACCTGCAAGTCACCAAATTAATGCCGCTTCCCCAGCATCACAGAGTTAAATCCCCACTTTAAGTTTGCCTAAAGCAGAAGTTTTCTTGAATTAGACTTTTTTCAAACTGACTTTGAAGTTCAACTTCACCTCTGTCTCACTAAGAATTAATTTGCAGGTCAAGAGATGTGAAGACTTCTTGTCAATTTTTGGCTATATATATATATATATGTTTTAATACATAGGATACATACAACAGCACTGCAATTGATATATTTCAGTGTCCTAACCCCAGGTTGAAATATAGTCCCCGAAATGCTGTTTAAAAAAACAGTTGTAACCATAAATACTTTCACTTTTAACCATTCTGCCGGTTTTAACCTGTACATCTCCTAACTAGCAGCATTAAACATTAACTCTCCTCTTAATGATCAATACATCCTCCAAGGTGGAGGGTGTTCATTCAGATAATCCTATCAAATGTTTGTGTGATGAAACTTTCAACTACTAGGCCTACTACTTTTCCCATCTGGGGAACAGTGCAAATCATGAACCTGGAATAGCACAAATCTCTGCTTTAACCCCAGGTAACCAACAACCTGCTCGGGGGTCCCAAAGCAGGGTCTCAGCCCCCCTACAGAGGTCCTTAAGGAACTTCCAGGGTGTCCTGGGCAACTAGAGGAACAAATTACATTCACTGCAACCTGGATCAATGGAAACTGTTCCAAATAGAAAAGGTAAACCACAACTTTCCATCCCGGCAAGATTCCTGTGAGCAGCCTAGACAGATGTATGATTCAGTGGCAAATATGGAAGTAAGTCTACTCAAATTTAGGTTTGTGGCTCTAATATGAATGTGCATGGGGGTCCCTGATAAGTCTTGACCTACATAACAACCCCAACAACTGTTTGGTAAAAACCAAAAATACCAACCATGTATCTCATGGGGGACGGTGAGGATCCCAGCCAGAGCGCCAACAAATATCCACCATGCCCTCATGGTCGCAGGCAAAACGGGCATTAAATCCAAATCCAGTCAGCGGGGGAACGCGGGATGTGTTGGTTTCTGTCACTCTAGCTCGAATCAAAGCAGTTTTCTGTGTGCATGATCGATGTCCCGATGTACAAGGAAACAACCAGGAAAAGGTCCAGGAACCGGGTCAGACGGAGCGCATCGGGTCCTACTCCTGAGCGCGGCGCTCCGGACTCGAATGCGGCGCAGTCACAAACCAGGAGAAGTATCCACCTCCTCCTACTCCTTCTCCGCCTGCTCACTGTTCTGCCGGTGGGGTACACAACTCTGCCAAAAAGAAAACCACCGGATGCAAGGTGCTTCGTCCTCTCCCCAGCAGCGGCAGCAGCAGCCGGGACGCTTTTAAAAGCCGAGACGCATGACGAGGAGAGGCGGAGAGGCGAAATGTTGCGCGGTGTTTGAAGTCACTTCTTGTGGTGCGGCGGGCTTCTTGTCCTCCCCGAAACCTCCAACTCACTTTTCTTCTTCTTCTCCTTTTTTTCTAGTCCGTCTTTCCCTCCTCTCTCCAGGAGGACGTCCCACCTCTCCGCTGCTGCACCTCCCTCCACCTCCACCACCCACCTCGCTCATATCATAATCTCACATGGGGACCCTGCTCCTTGGGGATTAAAACAGGATAGCTTTTTTCGACTTTTTTTTGAAGAGGAATAAATGTAAAAAAAAGTAGGCTATCAGAGGGATTCATCATTTTAATCCAATTTACAGCCCAAAATTTGAGTTTTACGAAAATAATAAATCTCTGATATTTCCCACAGTGTCTCTTGAGCATAAAAACGCAATTTGTCAACTGTTATATTAGTCATGTTAGGGACCTCTAGTAGTCTGTGGTAGCCTACTACATACTAACTTTTATAGGTTTGGTATGTGTGTATGTTTGTAATTATTTGTCGCTGTTTGTTCCTTAAATATATAAAAATAAATACAAATTTGATCATTAAATATGGTGTATGGGGTGTTTATATTGACTTTAACTTATTTATGGTGTTGAATCCCCTGGTTCGTCTCCTGGAGGGAATGAATGGTGACTTTATCTCACTTAATGACATTTTATCCCTAAAATTACCTTTATTATACACTTATTCTGTTCCTACATGTAGGCCTATATCTAAATGCCTAGGGCTAGGGTGTTGTAATCTTTTTTTCATTTTTCTCATATATTACTGAACAGATTCATTACATGATTCAAATTAAAACTATCTTCAGAGGAAAAAAATCACTCTTTGGTTCAACTCCTCATCTAATGTGCAATAGTCACAACTTCAATTCTGTTTATGTGTATATACATATAGGCACTTTTTGACTCAGCTGATGTCTGTATTGTGCAGTATTATGGGATGTCTGCTGCTCTCTCTCTATGTCTTTAATGTTTAATCAGAGAGAGTGCAGGACTGAGATTCCTCAGTGTCACATAGCAGTAACCTGATCTTCACTCAGTCCTTTTGTCCTTTGCCAAAAACAGGGATCAGAATCAGTTTTGCCTTTGAACAAGTTTTCTTTCTTTCTACTGCTTTAATACTGCTGCTGCTGCTGTCTGCTGTCTTCTGTGGCTGCTGACTGCTGTCTGCTGTCTGCTGCGGCGGCTGTCTTCTGTGGCTGCTGACTGCTGTCTGCTGACTGCTGTCTGCTGACTGCTGTCTTCTGTGGTGGCTGTCTTCTGTGGCGGCTGTCTTCTGTGGCTGCTGTCTTCTGTGGCTGCTGACTGCTGTCTTCTGTGGTGGCTGTCTTCTGTGGCTGCTGACTGCTGTCTGCTGTCTTCTGCGGCGGCTGTCTTCTGTGGCGGCTGTCTTCTGTGGCTGCTGTCTTCTGTGGTTGCTGTCTGCTGTCTTCTGCAGCTGTTGTCTTCTGTGGCTGCTGTCTGCTGTCTTCTGCGGCTGCTGTCTGCTGTCTTCTGTGGCTGCCGTCTGCTGTCTTCTGTGGCTGCTGTCTGCTGTCTTCTGTGGCTGCTGTCTGCTGTCTTCTGCGGCTGCTGTCTTCTGTGGCTGCTGTCAGCTGTCTGCTGTCTGCTGTCAGATCTGGGTAAACCTTGACCTCCAGTCTGGGATACTGTCGAGTCAATGTGACCAGAAATCAATCAGAATAATTAACGTTTTCTATGTGTTAACTGTCATCATTTTGACACCTCATGTGGAGTCTTCTGATCATTTACCCCAGACTTTATTCTCACATTGGGGTCAAGTTTATTAAGGAGGTCATACTGAGGTTAGGTGGGGTAACAGTCATATATCTCAGGTTAGGACCACAGAGACATTTTCACACTAGTAATAAGAGTTAAATTTCAATGAGGTGCAAAGGCTCGGGTCAATCAAAGATCAGAGATGGAAGATACTTCTTCTGTAATGCTTTCTTTTTTAATCATTCACTGTGCTTTTACTGAATGGTATGTTGACTCATATTATTACTTTGAAATAACCGAGGAGGATCAACAAAGAGGAGGTAAACATCTTTGAGGACAGACATACATGCAAAAGTCTTAAAAATAAGAACATAACTGAATTCAGAATGACATTATCAATAGATTGCAAACATATATGAATGAAGATCTATAAGACTTAAACTGGCAACAACTTTTCTAAAGCTGTTGCTTGTCACTTTCATCATTTTTACTATATCACAGTTTTCATTGTACCTCTTTCTAGTCTCTCTTTAATCTGCCCAATCCTATTACATTAGCTGCTGCAACAGCCTGATCTCCCCAAAGGGACCAATAAAATCCCCAACTTATCTCAACCTTGCACTGTCACTATCAACCTGCACAGCAGCATCAGAGGACAGGTGTGTAATACACCCAGTTTGGAACATCTTGACTCACGCTGTGGTTTAGGACATCAAATACAATGTGTTACCTTCCTATGACACACTGCATGTTGTTAGGAGCTCATACTAACATCTCCCATTGTGTGGAGTGCAGAAATAATGCATTATGGTGGCTCTTTAACAGGGTGGGAAGACTATTAAGCTAATATAAAAAACAGTCTTCAGCTAAAGCTTTTATTCACTGGTTTAACTTCAGGCTTCTAATCCGAAGCATGCATTAATAAAGATATCAACCAGGGAAAACAGCTGGAGTAGCTTAAACTGAAGAACTAAAATAAATAAAAACTTGACCTAAACTTTTTTTTGGGGAGATAAGACATCACACAGGCACACACTTTCTGTGATATCAAAGAAAAATCTCCTTCACTAGGGTTTTACTTTAAGATGTGAATGTTGTGGTACACTATTAACTTTTTAAGATCAGCCTTTTTTCTTTTTTTAAGCAACTTTTACTTTTAAGTTTGTCTTCCTTAAACCCAAAAGGCCTTCAATATTAATTTTAAATACCAGTAGGAGCCATTGTGGACACTCTACAAATCATGGAGTACATCTCTAATATACAATCAATAACCATGTTTACTTCTGTGGGAGGATTTTAATTTTCTACGTGTTGATGTGACTTTATGAATTATTGAGTAAAATATTAGAAGAGAAAATCAAACTACTCTTTCGGCAATATTGTTCCCAATTCTGACGATTTTAGATGATTTTGCAGGAATTAATTTCTTTTAAAGATACTTTTTGGGCATTTTCAGCCTTTATTTTTGACAGGACAGCTGAAGATATGAAAAAGAGAGAGAGAGAGAGAGAGAGAGAGAAGAGAGAAAAGAGAGAGACAGAGGGAGGGAGAGAGATGAACCCTGGCCTGCTGAGACAAGGAATAAACCTCTATATATGGACAGCCGCTCTACCATCAGCTATCTGACCACCCAGGAATTCATTTCTACAGGGGTCCACAGCAATATGTCAATACTGCCTCCTGGTGTTTACATGGAGGTACTATATCTACATTTCTGTTTAGGTTTCTAACTTTGCACAACACCAAAGTAATAGTTTAAAGTAATAGGTAAAACCCTTTTCGATCTTTTATGGGCCGTGGTGTTGGAAACAACAACAAAAAAAATCCCTTTTCTCTCCTGTATGTTTTATCCTCATTTTACTCAGAGGCGAACTCAGAACAAATACTTTATTCAACACAGTGAATATATACAATCAGAGGCCAGGTCATTTCTCCTTCTCCTCTGCTGGTTTTGGTAAAACGTCTTCACTCTTGAACCACAGAGCTTCACTGGTGTGACTGGCGATGATTGCCCGCTCGATCAAAGGTCCTGAGGAGGAGGAAGGGGGAGAGAAAGAACAGTTTATCAACAATTTGCTAGATGTTGCTGAAAGATATGAACGACAAAATGGTAGGCACGATTAAAAATACATAAATCAGACTGAAATGAAATGATTGTAAAAAAATCGTATGAGCCGAATTAAGGTTTTGCAATGCCAACCATATTTTTAAATTCAGTTAACAATTCCATGAAGCAGCTGTTCTTTCTCTATCTTCACTATCAAGCAATGTATTATCATATGGCTGTACCTAACCCTTGTATTAGTTAGTGATTAATGTGTTGATCATTTTCTATAATAATTAAGATTAGTTGCTTTGTATATTCAGCTCTCAAACTACTCCATGCAAGAGTATTAATTACAATAGGTTAGGAAATACATGCTCAAAAAATACATAATTAAGACAGAAGAACCTGACTTTTAATGTCTACTTTTGACTTTATTTAGATCGAAAAATGAGTTCTTTTGTAGCAGCATTCAGAGAGAAACCTCAATCACATCTGAAGTGAAAAAGACTAACTGATTGACTGATATACTGCATCATTTTTCCCTCAGATTTCCTGCGTTCAGGTCTTTATTTATCAGCATGGTGCTTTTTGTCATGAATAATTCCCATAAACCCCTTGGGGTTTTTCTTCCAAGGGGAATCGCTTTAAGGATTTCTCTGAAGTTTCCTCTTGTTTCTGCCCACGCTGCAGCCATTAGCTTCTGTCCAAAGGACTGTTTAAAAGACATTAATGGAAATAAAGAAAAGGACCTCAGCTGTTCAAGTTAACAGTAAGTATACACATCTTATGATCCTTGACTACTGCCTGCAGAGGAAATTGAAATTCTGCTGAACTACTGCATAATGTTTGCTTGCATAAACTCAGCAAGACTCTTTGCTGACAGAGTTCAAAAAAGCCGAGGTGCCTCGGCCCGATGCACCACTGGAACGAGCCACTGACTGAGACATTTCACTCTGCAGCCCGGCGCAGCTTCAGCAGAGCAATAACATTTCCAGGGTAGGTGGTGAAGAGTCCCACAGGACACATCCAAAATAAAACGGCACAAACTCAAGTTTACTGTAAGCACTTGAATCAAAAGCTGAGTGCAGTCAGAGACCTGCTGGCTGCGCGTCTCTGGTCTGAAATGAACATGTTTTAGGACTTAGGACAGAGAAAGTTTTCTTTTTGGTGACCTTGTTTGTTTAGTAATTAGCATTACATCTCAAACACAGGAATGAGCCATGAAAACAAGTTATGTGTGTGTGTATGTGTCTTTAAATGCTATTAGCAGAAGGAGGTAACCATCTTAGTTTACACTGCCTGTAGTAAATGGTGATGCTGATGATGATGATAGGGTGACGGTGACAGTGCACACTGTGCTTGTGGCTTGTTGTTGTGATTAATGATGAGTGATGATGACTGGATGACTATGATGATAGGATGACAGTAACAGTTCACACTGTACTTGTAGTTTGTTGTTGTCGATAGACAATGTCTTTCTTGATGATAATCTACTGTAACCTGTTGTGTATTTATGCGCTTTTAATACTTGTATCTATGTTTTTATGCTTTATGCCTGCTGCAACACAATTTACTCTCTAGAAAAAAATAAATGGATGGATGGATTGATTGATTGATTGATTGATTGATTGAGGCCCAAGCGACTGTACTTGAGTCAACCTGTACTTGAGGGAGGTTTTATACAAACTACAGTACTTTGTGTGTGGGGTTAGAACGCATTTTGTGCCCCTATCGAAAGGAAATTTAAGCAAGAAACTCATTATTGAGTGTCTGGCTGAAGAGACAAATGACTTTGTGGCAATGTGATCCTCAAGAGAGAGATCGCAGATAAATGAGAAAGTAAAGAGTACTTGATAGTTCCAAGTCACAAAGGTCCACCGGGTATCAACGTGACCTCAATCAGCGTTTCTGAAAGGTCTGCAGTTTACTTCAGCACTGTTAATGACATTTTATTTAGCAAGCTCAGAATCAATTATATTGTTGACCATTTAAGCCTCTGCCTCTAATGAGGGTCCATTAGCTGATGATTACACTCTGTATCTTATCGAACCAAAAGTGAGGCAAATGTGCAGAAGATCACAAATGAATTAACTAACGTACTAAAAACACTGTCAGTTTGGACGAGCACCAGCTGCCTCATTGGGGAAAACCATTTATTTCATTTTTACTCAGTGTTTAAAGGGCCATAACAATGTTCTATTTTTAAAGTTTTAGTTTCACGTTTTCCTTCACTACAAATCATGTATATTCTATATTTTGTCTGACGATCTTCAAACTAGAGTTGGGTGGTATCCAAATTTTCAGACGACGTCACCAAACTGTATCGGCAGGGTTTCAGATTGTTCGATTTATTTGTCCTACCATTGCAGGCATTCGTTTCCATTAATTCCTGTAGATTATACAAACACCCAATACAATAATTAAATTGCACAAGTCAGTCACCTAATATTTCCTCTTTCCAGGTAAATGTGGATGAAAAAATGTGTTGATTTTGATAACACTGTTAAATCTTCCCTCTCTGATCCACATGAAGCCCAGCTATTAACTAGTAAAAAGAGGAAAGGTGACTGGACTAATCAATGTCGTTTCGGGGTAAAAAAGTTTAAACCACTTGATTAAGAAACTGCAACAGTAAGCCTGGAAAAATCACTAAGAACGCCTGGCTGCCATGTTGACTTCATTAGTCTCACTAAATAGATGTAATCTGAACCAGGGAGGGACATCTACACCTGCCAGCAGATGAAAGCTAGCACTTTTTCTTTTTAAAGCTTTTTCTCTCCAACAACCATTCAAAAACAAAATCAAATCAATCAAGAATGTGCTATTCTATTCTGAAGAGCTGTCAAAACAGCTAGAGGGAGTTCATCAGCTGCTGTTGTTGACAAAAGAAGAGCAGCCCTGAACGTGTGTGTTGTGATTTATGGGATGGTTTTGGTGAACGTACTCGTATTTGGTGGTCGGTGGGAGCAAACATCAATCAGGATAGTTTGCAGGTTGGCAAAGATTTGTTCATTGGACATGTCGAGCTGTGCAAAGGAGAGAAAATAATATTACTAATGCAACTAAACAAAATGTATTTTATGGAATAATATTTAGTTTTTCCTTGTCTTGTGCAGTTCCAAATGTAGCCTGGTGGGAGCTCAAATGAAAAAGCCCAAAAACACAGGGACAAAAAAAGCTCATTTAAAAATTGTATTTCATGCGTAAATACACCCAAACGTTTCCCACAGTCTTCCTCAGGATGCACAGATATTATATTCCAGTTTTCTTTTTGGAACACAAAGTTATACTTATTTAATCCTGATTCCTCTCTAAGCGTTGACCACTTTAACTTGCTAGATTTAGAATGCATACCTACCTCTGTTGACCCCCTCACATATCACTATCAGCTATTACGATCACACTCTGCAGCAAATTGTTGAGACGTACCATAGCTATCTGGGTCCTGATGTAGCAGTCGCTCTCCACCATGTACTCGTGACCCGTTTTAAACAACTCCAACATCTTGGGAATGTGAATGCCAACTGAGCCTGAGTGTCAACAGAGAATAGAAGAGATCAGCGAAGATGTCCTCTGCAGCATGAATATATTTACATTTTGTTGTCTTGAAAGCAGGTTTTAAATCCTAAGACCGCTTCACATGCATTAAATAGTCATGCAATTTAAACTTCAATCTGCAGACACACCAGGGCGACATATTGTTTTGACCCTCAGCTTACCTCTCTTGCTCTTTGGAAACTTCTTCCTCAGTTTGTTTTTTAGCGGTACAAGCTTTGGCAGTATCTCTGGCACAGCTACGTAGAAGTCGGCTGAAATTTCGTCATCTAAGATCTGGAAATGAATAAAACCTGATCAGAATAAACTTTAAAGAATTCCTGAATGGCAGACCATAAGTGTAGCAAATACAAATGTAGTTTTTCACAGATTAATTTTTTGACAAAATTACAGATTGTGATTTTAGCAGCCAATTAATAAATGAACAGAATATACAGGAGCGATCTGGCTTCTTTGTACCATTTAAATTGCCACCACTCACTTATTAAAACAGTGTGTGAAACTTGTGTAGCTGCCTTATATATATATATATATATATATATATATATATATATATATATATATATATATATATATATGTGTGTGTGTGTGTGTGTGTGTGTGTGTGTGTGTGTGTGTGTGTGTGTGTGTGTGTGTGTGTGTGTGTGATTTAAAGTAGATGCTGCATGAAAAGCAGGTGTACTATTAGCTAAAGGCAACTTAGACACATTAACCGGAAATTGCCTTGAAAATGAACATCAACTTGAAATATGTTTAGATATGGAACAGTCAAAACTAAAAACTATCAGCTGATATTACACAGTATACTGTAGATAACAGAGTCCCATTAGCCTAACAGATACAAAAACACTTTCATACCCTCTTCCATCTCTCAACCTAACTGAGGAAAAGGTAACATGAGCACATTGAAGACACAATCCTTAACATCTTAAGCTTTTAAATTCCTATTTGTATTTTAACTTTTTTATCAATTCTTGTTTTAACTTGTATCTATATACAGTATGTCTATGTGCTTGGTGTTTATATTTTTTGTTTCTCTGCTGCATCACCAGTTGCTCTTTGAGCACAAACTAAGTGATTGACTGATTCATTTAATAACTGAAGTCCTATCTGAAACAAAAAAAACACAGAGGAAAAGGAACAATAAACGTTTTCTTCTGCCTCAGAAACTACCACCATGATGCCTTATACCAAGGGTTTATTACAACATTTACTGCCCTTGTGTGGTAGTTTTACAACTCAGAGGTTTGAGTGTAACTGTGTGAATTTGAATAAAATTAAAGTAAACAAATTTCTATATATTGTTTGCAAAGACGCATACAAAAACTATCCAACTGAAGTTAAATGCAATGAACCATGATCCACAGTTATGCACTGCATTTGACAAGTCTTCAAATGTCAATCAAGTGTGTCGACGCACACACACACGCACACACCTTTGTTTAACAAACTCACCGGCTGTATGAGCTCTGCTCCTCCAGCAAACACAGCTCCGTTCTCCTGAGCAACTTTAGCTTGATTAACATCCTGCAGAGAAAAACAGGAGCCACATTACACATTTAAATCTGATTTGGGTGTGTCAAAGTCTGGCAGACCCCACCAGTCATAAATCGTTCTGGTCGTTAACATCTAAGTTACAACCCAAAGCCTGTGCTGCTCAACAGGATTATTAATCAAATCTTGCCTGTAGGGTTCTGTGATCAAAACAACCAAGCCCATTCATTACAGACAAACGGGGAAACAAATAAAAAGGTGCTGCAGAAAATCTGAATCACGTTCAGACAATATTAAAAAGACAATTCATCAACGGCAGGCAATCAATTAGCTATGAAATAAGATTCAGTGAGGCTGAAAGGGAAGAAAAATAAAACTTTTTACCTCAGTAAAAACTAAAACTTTGTTCATCTCTGTCTTGAAGGGGTGTGGTAAGTGCACCGTGCTGACAAAGGGTTCAACTTTTTTCTGTGAGGAGAAAATAAAATATTATAGTTTTAAACCCTCATCATGCTCCAAAAAATCAGGAGGAAAGAAAAAGACGGGACATCGATCATAGAGCAAGCTCAGATGAAGTATTAAATCTATTCCGCCACAACTTAAATTTTTCATTTCTCTGGGGTGTTCTTTATTCATTATGCATAGGAACATTGGCTCTGCAGAGACAGACGGATGAGGCTGGAAGTAAGTCTGTCTCATGAGGACCGTCTGGACAACATAGCAGCTCTGCAGTCCTGCGGTGTGGAAACAAACTCATGAGGTTCTTATTCCTCTGTGGCGCACTGTTTTTGATGATTAACCAAAACTCATGTTGCAAAGACTGCTAAATATCACTCAGATTTGTGAAATCCAAACAAGTCTGACTGCTAATATTAGTCTCTAGCAGGCGCTTTGGCAGGGGATCAAGCCTTATGGGGACGTCCTGCTCTATTCTGAAGGTCCAGTTAGATGGTTAAAATAAAGCAGATGGTGATTTCTGGGATACATCAGTGACTATAAACAAATGTTCAGACTTCCCCACAGATTTATGGACTTAATGGAGAGCATATTCATATAGTCAAAGGAGCTGAGGGTCATCCAAATGCACAATTCACCAGGTCTCTTTATGTGGACAGCCAGCTTTTGGGTGCAGACTTAACTCTGCTCATATTTCCTAAAGTTCATAGCAATACAGTTCATGTTTAAAATGTTCATGTTTAAGTTCTTTATTGTTATGTGCACGACAATTACAGTGAAGTAGTCTTTGGGAATGGAAATCTTAGATCTCAGACTCCCTTCAGTTGTGCTCTTGGATAAACAAAGTGTGTGTACCTAAATTCAATATTAGTTATTAAATCCAGAAAAATAAAGATACATCTATAAATACAATAATAGTTCCATATTGATTTAAAGATCTATTGTTGTTGGAGCTATCCATTGTTTTGTTATATTTAAAAGTTAAATATTTTCTTATTTATTTTTGTTGCAGTAATGTTTGAATTATACAGCTGAATAAGTTTGATCATATCATGATTATCTTTATTTTGGTTACTTTAAATATCTGTTAGTGACACACACACACACACACAAAATTTCCGATACAGAAAACTACAAACAGCACTTCTTAGAATTCCTGCCATTACCTTTTTTTCCAATTTCATGTCTAGCTTCAGATCGATGTAAATAGGCTGCTTGTGAGGAGTGAAGTCCAACATCTGAAATTTCTTCAACATGTCGATGGCGTCTGCTGCATTGTAGATTGTCCGGGGGTAGTACCTCATAACGTACACGTCATCCACAGGCGTCCACGCCGTCTTGCCATAGGGCTTATGTCTGTCTTTGTCATCGATTACCCTCTTTTCTTTCTTCACCTCTTTCTCTGTGTCCTCTTTCTTGTCTTTCCTTAGTGCCCTGACAAACAATAAGGGAGATGTTAAACTGAAAAATATTTGGATCAACAGGCCCAATCTATCTTCTCTTGAGTTTATGGTTCACATTTTTATCTGCTGAATGAACAACAAACTGATTCTATTGGACAGAATATCTACCCTGGATAAAAGATCTTTAAAGTTTTATTAAACTAAAAGGTTTTACAAACTTACTTTACAGCTGCAAAAGACCTGACGGGTGCATTCCTCAGTGCAGTATGTAAGACACCTGCGTAAGCGGGACCACCGGCACTAAGCAGCTGTCTCTGACATCCTGATACAACTGCAAAAGAGAAAAAAGCTGTTAAGAAATTAAAACAAACAGACACAGAGTGCAAATGACAACCTCCATTTGGGTCAAATGATGCAGAGAAATGTGCATAAGTACTCCAAAATATATGCTTTCCACTAAAAAACCTGAAAAATTAAATATAAATCTTGTAGTATTTGATATTCCAATGCAGCCGGTATGCATCAGGGCTTATCTCTGCCAAACTGAAGTAGACCGCATCTAATGATGTGCTACTTTGCAGGAAACTATAAAGATTTTTTTAATGTCTTTGGATGAAATGCTGCCTGTACCAATATTTTATCAAATCAGAGCTCACTGATTTGCAAGACAAAATGTGCTTTGCAAATTTAAAGCTAGTGTGAGCATGTTCTCTGGCACTAGTTACTTTAAAAACATGCCATCAGTGCTACTTTTGTTTACCATCAAAAGCAATTTTCTATTATTTCACAGTCTGGGAGAATCTAAATCGTTCTGTTTATTATAATAAGTAATAAATCTCGGAATGCCCGGAGGGAATAGTCCTGGGGAATAGCTGCCTCGTGTTGGTGCGGTTGTAAATATTCAATATCCTTCACTCACTGTGCAGGATGCAAAGCAAATTAATTAAATGCAGTTTTAATTGGCTGAAGTGTTGTGGTTATTCCTGGGCTAATCTCGCCAGATTTACAGCGCTGTGGAGGCAGAGCCAGATGCTAATAACAGCTAAGAGATAAACAGCCGTTTTCGGGGTTTTCTCCCAAAAGTGCGTTCAGAAATCTGGCAGTTAAATGCTAAACCAAGAGACACATTTTAATAATAACATTATTTAAACCCTAGTTTGAACAATTCATGCCAAGTGTTTAATTATGTATACATATATGACTCACTATAGTATCAACTTTTTTTATAAACTCGTTAGCACTTCTCGTCACCGCTCAAGGACGCTCTGAAAATACAGTTAATTTAAAAGCTAACGTTACCTTGTTAATTGCATTAATACCGTATTAAACGGATAATCTAAATAATTAAAAATGTAATCTTGAGTAATGTTTCCCCATGGGGAAATTTTTCAATAAGTTAGGTGACAGTAAAACGTACACACATTTACATATGTAACGTTAAGAGTTAGCCAGAGTGGTTAGCTAGCTAGCTACTTGTCATCCAAGAGGGCTAACGTTAGTGAACAGAGCATCAAGCTAACACGCTAATGAATGTTAGCCCTTTAAGAAACGAGAAACTAACAAAAAAAGCCTGAAAGAAATAGCACGTACTTCTCTGCGGGAGAAACGTTTGATGGCCTGCAATTTTACTCTAAATTACAATGAAGTAAATTACACAAAAACTGACCTCTGCATACAATCCGCGTGCAGGTTGCCATTTCTAGGAATGCTGTTGGGCTGTCCGTGTGAAAACAGCGATACGTATTGAAAGGTTCCACCTGGAAAGTAAAACCATATCTCCGTTCAAAACTGTTAATCTACAATTTCCAAACATATTGGTAAATACTCAAAACATACATCCGATACTAAAGAAGTATATAGAATGTTTATATCCTATACTTGATACACCAATATTTGCTTATTTTAGTAAATGTTTGACTAATATATAAACTTTTCTTGCTGGATTAAATTAATGCCGAATTTCCCAGTGTGGTATAGATTGACTAAGAAAAATGCTCTTCGGATTGCTTTAAACTACGGCTTTCTGACCACAACTTGGGTAACATGTTATTCTAAATGTTAAAAATGAGTTTAAACCATAGTTTAAACACTCCATGTCTTGACCAATGACTAACTATATGAACTTGTTGACATGATGACATGAACGAGGGAGAAATCCGGGGCCGCATGTCGTGTGCGGACGGGTACGAGCGGAAGCCGCGTTTGTTGTTTTTCCTTCTGTTTCCGAGACGTTCAGGGTCTAAACGGGTTCAACAGCCGTGTCTGCATGTCTCTACAAATTTCCCTCTATAAATCGTCTTCTACTGCTCCCGAATGAAGGTAATGCCAATTCAGAGTTTTCTGTTATGCTGCAGACGTTTTGTCTAGGTTGTCTAGGGATCGACTTCACAGTTAAATCCGCTTCTGATTGTACCAACTCCGTCTAGCCCCGCAGTCCGCCTCGGTGAGCCCGGGTGGCGTGCGCCCTGCTGCAGCGAGCCAAACAAATCCAGCGCGGTGCTTTGAGCTTGCCGGACGCTTAACCTGTTCGTACTCTGTTTAGACAATATTTTATTAGTTTTAATAATTCGAAATGTTTAAATAGACGAGACCAGAGGGCGTGTTAACCTCATTGCCAGATGTGACAGCTGGTGAGCGGTGGGCCGAACTTTTCCTGAACGGGGCCCCATCCATGTAACGTTAGTGCTTGTCACTTTTGACATTACAGCTATGTTTGGATACTCAGCTGTTAGTGCCGTTGCCATCGATACATATTTTCCATTTACAAAAACTCCCGCCTTGTTAAAATTATACCAGTCTCAAAGCAACAGATTCAGAACACCATTATCTGTCACTGCCCCTCGGAGTCTAAAGTGTTGTTATCAACCCAGCCATGTGATAAAAGTCGCGATATGTTGGTGATATGAGCCGTTGCCAGCAGGCCGTATATCTGCCCACAGCCGCTCACTTGTGACCCAGAAGTGTGTAAACAAGTTATGTAAGCCTTCTTCAAACTTGTTCAACCCCAGCAAACTCAAGGCGGCTGCATTCATAATATCATGCACCCTTTTTATATTTCTCCTTGTGCTCATATGCACGGTGTGCAGAAGTCGGTGGATAATAGAAAACAAGGCATGCATTGTGTCCCTGAGCCGTGCAGTCAGGAGACTGACAGGGGAGTTTAAATAACTTGCAAGCTGGGTGGCTTCAGAGAAGACCTCCTGCAGATTGCATGGCTGCTAATAGAGCAGAGTTAAGGAATTCCTGTGTTTTTGACTTAGTAACTTTTTGTTGATACTGCTTTCAAGCAATATTCATGGACATGTTGTCTGAGAAAAGCTTGGGAAGTTGATATGATAATCAATCAGCTAGAAGAATTTATTTTTTTTATTTTCAAGAACATTGAGTTAAGCCATGACACCATGTCACTTACACTATAATGTAACATTTAAGCCTTTTAATGTATTGCATTAATTAGACTGTGATGTGCTATCTTGTCTCATTATATGACAGATATATTTTACCATTATATATCTTGTCTTAGTGTCATATTCTTCATTTTTACCTGCTTTGGGAAAACACACATTCTGGTTTCCTATTTTGTGAAACAATGTGTGTTATTACAGCAATGTGTGTTATATTATAATGTCGTAGAGGTAGCATAAAAACGTGCTTTCCCAAAGACTGACATATTTTTTTTCAGAGCATAGGGCTGGAGATAAGAGGCCAAATTAGATTTAAACAAAGCTAGGTCAAAATTAAAGAAACTCTAGTTCTATTGGAGGCCAAAACGTACACGCTTTAGTTGGTCGGATTTGTTCTGTACTGTACACTTCGAAAAGTTTGACAACTGTGACATACAGGTTGGAGTTTGATATAATCAAACTGATGTTCAATGCACTGAACTGTGCCCCACAGTTATACATTTCATAAACCCAAACTCTTCACATAGGTCAAACAAAAACTGTAATACCCAATTGAATTGGTTTATATGTATTAGTTATTTGACACTTGAATTTCCCTGGGATTAATAAATAATCCTGGATTTGGTTAAACCCCGCCCACTCGGCCAGTTTAATTCTCCTGCTTCAGTTCGCAATTTAGCAGGAACCAATCACAAACTGGCTTATCTACCTGCCGCGAGTCAATTAAACTATGCTTGTTGGTCACGCCTCTTGTGCAGAGAAAAAACAGAGCAGACTCCCCCAGACCAATACTCAATCTCAAATCTATTGAGCTTGGCTTGGTCTGGGCATAGCCAGACTAAAATAATCTGTCTGCTTGAAAATATTAGTTTAGACAACAGAATTTTGTAAAACTATAACATCATTTGATCCTCATCATGATTACATTTCACTGACTTTTCCCAGCTATATTTTTTGCAGACAAAGCAGTGTAAAACAATGTTTTAAAGTTCTGTATAACCAAGAAAAAAAGGTTGAGAAGTCCAGATTCAGAGAGAACATTTTCCAAAATGAGCCTATTAAGGGAAGGATTTCAAAATATTTCTCACGTGAGTAAGTTTAGGGGTAAGATCACAAAGAACAGAATTAATACCAGAACGTGTTGACTGTTGTTTGTGACTCTTATTTGAGACTTTTGTAGGTACGCTGCTGTTGAGTGGAGGTCTGTATTCTTCACTAAAATTTCAGCTGTTCAGTAATTAGCTGTGGCTTGTAGATCTAAAGTTTATTCTCCTGATCTTCTCACAAAAGTATTTCTCCACCTGGATTCAGCATGTACGGTCAAAATGTTCCTTGAATCATGTGCTGAACACCATCATACTGATAACCACACGATGACATCAGTGTCTCAGCTCTGTATACAGACAGCTGTTTTTGGTGCAGCGTGTCATTACTGTCCTCCAGGTGCTTCCTCTGTGGCTTGGCTCCAATTTGGTCGAGGCTTTGTGTCGTTGTCATGCAGCCGTGTGCCGGTAAACACTGTCTGAGGCCGCCGACCCCACCAGCCACTTTTTTGAATATTTAAATGGCTGGGAAAATATTTTGCAGGTGGCTGGAGAATTGTAGGGACATGCACCTCACAACATTTGTATTTCATGATGCTAGATGACTCAAAATGTGTTTTCTGTTGAGAAAATCACAGATTTCTTATCCAAATTAAACTGAACATAAAGTATATTTTAAAACAGGACAGAAAACCTCTTTTGTTTATTTGTTGTACAGGTGAAACAATTAGTTTAACTATTATATATTTAAAATGATTAACCATTTAAGTAATTTAAGTTCCACTTTTTCCAATGTGAGGTTTTTGCTGATTTTCTTTGTTTTAAATCTGTAAATTGAATATCTTTGGTTTTGCACTGTTCGGACAATTTGAGGACATCGCCTTGGATTGTGGGAAACTGTATTGGGCATTTTGATTACAGTTTTAGAAAGGAAACTCCTTGTAGGAATGCTTTTTATTTATTCATTACAAAATATATATTTGTGTTATTTAAACTACTCTTTGTAGAGTGGGAAGAATTGCTCTGCTCTCTGTGTTTCTTGGTTTTCTTAATATATGTGATTCTTGCGTTGTTTTTCAGATTAACAGGTATGCCAAAGGAAAAATATGATCCTCCTGATCCCCGCAGATGTTACACCATCATGCCAGCGGAGGAGGCGGCCAATGGGAAGAAGTCTTACTGGGCCGAGCTCGAGATTTCTGGTCAGTCTAACTAACTCCGTGGTTAAATTACTTTTGGTTAAGATAATAAAGATGACTGAATGTGAATGTAGTTCTTGTTTTAGCATGAAAATGTCAATGTTTGAAACTTAACAGATTATTAAAAAATAATATTAAAATTGTTTTGTTCCTTGGTTTGATTGATCACAAAGTTCAGATATAAAATTAGGGATCTAACGATCCAACTTTTTCAGTCCCGACACCAATACCTGGGCTTTGGGTACCGATCCCATACCAGTGTTTAATGAATCAGCTGTATGCCTCACTCTGTGGAAGTTCTTTTATGTGTAAGGCAACATCTGGCTTTACTTAATCATTGCTTTCCAAACTTTGTAAAACTAAATTTCACAAAAAAATACATTTACTGAATTGTTATATATTATTAAAATAATAAATCATGCAGCAGTGGCTTGTTAATTTTTTTTTAAATTAACAGGAATACATTTTAAGGGCAGAAACAAATTGGTCAAAACTTAAACAGCAATTACAATTCCAGTATTTAATGTATATAGTATTGAATTAAATAGATCGGCCCCATTGTTACGACACCTGATCCAGCTATTTAAGTCAGTATCAGCCGTTATTTATCAGTAATGGATCGTCAGTGCAAATCAGTGTCTTCTTAACAAGTTTTGGAAATTATGTTTAAAGACACTCCATTGTACCTGTGTTTGTCTCAATGCAGGACGGGTGAGGAGCCTGAGCAGCTCGTTATGGACACTCACCCACCTGACGGCGCTGCACATCAATGACAACAACCTGAGCCGCATCCCACCGGACATCGCCAAGCTGCCCAACCTGGTCTTCCTGAACCTGTCGTCCAATAAGCTCCGCAGCCTGCCCGCCGAACTGGGCAATATGGTCTCTCTCAGGTAGGCTGGTCCCGGCTAGAAGGGATGCTTTTAGGGACATGACTGAAAGCACAGTATACAGTATGTTATTTTACATTGCAGTACACATTATTATTATTGTTTTATTACACAAAGGTTTGAAGCTTGCTAATGTCTTCATTAGTACAAAGCTTTCACTTCACTCAACAGTATGTATTTTCTCTCGAAAAATACATAATTCTTTGGATTCATTTAAGGGATTATGTGCCAAACAATCCCAAAGCTTAGAAGAAAAGTAATGATTAAAACACAGTGATCAAACACTCAGAAGATTATGAAATGTGTGGGTGGAAGTAGTAATCCCCCTCCAGTTTGACTGACGAACAAACACAAAACAAAGACAAACAAATGACAGGCAAAAACCCATTATGACTGGAAGGACAACATGGTAGATGTTTTGACAACAGTTTGTGGCAATTCCTTGTCATTGATGTATTGTTCAGGAATTGCCACAATGTAGAGAAAGTTTGTGACAGAGAAAAGACTGAGACACAAAATACTCATAGTTCTTGTCCCATTTTCTTGCAGGGAATTGCTTTTAAACAACAATCTTTTACGAGTTCTGCCTTATGAACTTGGGAGGCTTTTCCAGTTACAAACCTTGGGGCTAAAAGGTGAGGCTCCTTTAATTACCATTAAATTCTGACAGTTTTAAATAACCACTATCCACCAAAATGTGAGTAAATTCTGGCTGCAACTACTCACTTTCTAAAAGTCAAAATTGGCTGGTGAATTAAACGTGTGAGTTCACTCTGTAAATAATTTTTTAAATATTTATAATATGATTGTTTTGCAGGAAACCCTTTGTCCCAAGACATCCTCAATCTGTACCAGGAGTCGGACGGAACCAGAAAGCTTTTGAACTACATGCTCGACAATCTAGCAGGTGAATGTCTCTGCAGCTTCACCTTATTACACAATTTATTGGACCTGTCACAGACAAGTGGGCGCTTATTCCTAATTTCCCTCTGCCTTGCCCTGTTTGTAGTGCACCCAGAGCAGCTCCCCCAAAGACCTTGGATCACTCTGAAAGAGCGAGACCAAATGACTCCCACAGGTATGTTTGTCAGGGCCAAAGTTATTGCAAGTTCAGCTGCCTGTTGGAGTAGAAATAATTCATGATACTGTATGTCTAGGTGAAACATGTTTTCTTTTCTAGGTTTTTCTATACAATTTCCCTTTTTTTTAGCAGCCTAAATCAGCATGTGGCATCACATCACAGTGCCTTCTTTTAGTAGCCTAAATTGTGAAACTGTAATTGTCATTCAATTGTTCACTGCTAACATTTAAATGTAAATTGTTTTCTGAACCAATGATTCCTGACATAGTGGTCAGGACTAAAGAGTCTCAAGATAAACCTAAGGCTTCAAGAGTGGTAAAAGAAGAACAAAAAGTTTATTTATGCTATGTAGCACTTGTTAAATTCCAGTGTCAGATGGATTGTCAGTCTAATATCTTTCTAAAAGTAATTACCTGCAGCATTTTCATAATACTACATGTTTGTCTTGCTACTGTCTCAGTGTCAGATACGTAGGACAGCAAACACCAGAGGAATACAAATAAAACTGCATGGATCTCAACGATAATCATTTTACATTTCCCACACTCTGCAGCCGTGTTCACGGTTATGTGCTACAACGTGCTGTGCGACAAGTACGCCACGCGACAGCTGTACGGCTACTGTCCATCCTGGGCCCTTAACTGGGAGTACCGCAAGAAAGGCATCATGGAGGAAATCACCAGCTGTGACGCTGACATCATCAGCCTGCAGGTAAATGAAGGGCCTCTCAGCTTGAAGCAGACATTGCCTCCATGTTTTCCTTGTTGACTTAAAGCTGAATCTTTCACCAAGGAAAAGAGTGAAGAAAATCTGGGAATATTTTTGAATTGTCAGAAGTTCAAGGGGGAGAAATAAAACCGAGATATATTTTACACTTTATTCTCAATATTAGATTGTATTTTTGGGATATATGTATTGGAAACCACACTATTTTGTTTTTGAAAAACAAAATTAAAATGTAAAGTTCCTTTCAACTATATCCTTCATCTTTGAAATGGAAAGTTATAAATAAGTTATTGATTTTTGCATCAGAATGAATGATTGTAACCTTGTTCTTATGTTACAGTAAAGCATTCATTCAGTTTAGGAACATAAATTCTTAGTTGATGTTGGTTAGTCTTTCCCACAAGAGAGTTATTTATTTGTTTTTTATAGAAAGGCATCATCAGGACAGAACATCCTCATCTGGATCAGAATATCCCTCCTTTGCCTTTTATATGTGGCTTATGCTCACGCCTTTACACATACATTTCATTGACTCTTTTAGGTGACATTTCTTGCCCTGTGTGTCTGCAGGAGGTGGAGACAGAGCAGTACTACACTATGTTTCTAGAAACGCTGAAGGAGCGCGGCTACGACGGCTACTTCTGCCCAAAGTCTCGTGCCAAACTTGTTTCTGAACAGGAGAGGAAACACGTGGACGGCTGCGCTGTGTTCTTCAAGACCGAAAAGTAAGGTTGTTTTACACTTTACGGAGCCTGATTTATTGAATAAACTATTTGTAGGTTTTTGTATTGTTTGGATATTGAAGAATGTTGTTTGAAGTGGGCGGTATTTATAGAGATGGAGCTTTACAGAAGTCCATTTAAAACTGACCATGACCACATTGACTGCGTGTTTTAGGCAGGATGACTAAGATTCATGTACACTACTGTTGAAAAGTTTGTAATCTCCAGCCACAAAAGCTTGACCAGGTCCAGTCAGACGTCAGAGTGGACTACTCTATATGTTGGAATGTTTTTTTATGCTTTTAGGTTGTAGAAAGTTCTCCTTACAAATAGATGTTATTTAGATTTGAAGATTTTAGAACAAAATGCTGTACAATGTTTCAACCAGAATGACAACTGAAAGGGCAGAAAGAGACAAAGGTACCTCTGAGCAACTGTTAAAGCAACACTAGAGAACTTTTTGTATCTTAAAATAATGTTTCAGTGGTTCATCAACTTGTCACAGGGTGAACGGCACTTCTGCATTAGCTCTGCGGCTCTCTACCGGCTATAACCGTACTGTGCAAGTTTGCCAGATCGGGTAGTGGATCTGTAGTTCCAATGCGATATAATGGGACCATTCCGCTTCCTACCTGTAGGGGGACCAGAGGGGGAAAAGTTCCCTAGTATTGCTTTAAATAAAAAGAGAAAAAAATCAGTCATTGGTAAAAAAAAAAAAAAAAAAATAAAAATAACAACAGGAAGCATAGCATCCACATGTGTGCAGATTTAAATTGTAACAGGTTCCAGTTTCAGTGTCAAGTGTGCAATAATGAAGCATACAAGCTGGAATTACCGGCAACTGAAGGCCCGTACACACCGGGACGAATATTTCGCCGGCGTTATTCCACCTTTTCGCTGACGGGGACCAATGAACATGCAAATTCATTATCTGTCACTAGATGGCGCTTAATGTAAAACAGAAATACCCCGTTCATAGTGGCGCTTGCTTTGCGCTTCTGAAATAAAGAAGAGCAGAAAAAAGAGAGCAAAGTATTTAGAACATTTCTTCTAAATCAGAATAGCTCTTTATGTTCCGAAACCAAAGACCAGCAGCTCAAATTTATTTTGGACATCGTGCTTTGCCTCTTCCTCGTCTTGTGGCAGTGATGACGGTGGCGTATGTCTTCTTCGTTTGTGTGCTCGGTAAGACCGTTTTGTGCTTGAGCCCGCCAAGTTGTGTTTTAAACTTCAGAAGCAAAGACAGGAGCAAAAGGGCCGATTTCATTGGTCGGATAGTTTTTGACAGTGTCAAACCAAAAAAAAAACGAACCCGTGGCAAAAATGAATGAAGCATGTTGCACAATTGACTGTTTAGAATTAAACGTCGGGCGAATATCGGCAACTGAAAGGCCTTGAAACTGGAAAACCTTTAAACTTCACAGAGAAATAGGTTAGTCTAGGGTTAGTACTGTTGGAATATCAGCTGAACATAATATGCATGGGCGAAACACAGTTAAAACTCCCTAATCTAAACCCTGGGCAGACTTCAGAGGACCCAAAGAAAACGCACACAAACTCAATATTCAGAGCCAGATTGCACCAAAAAACAAATTCAAAACCAAAGGATATTTGACTAAATGGAAATTTGAATGATTTCATTTATTCTTTTGGGGCCAAAACTATCTCAAAGGTATATAATACATTTGGTGTCTGAATTATACTGTTTTATCTCTGTTAAAATAATTATTAATAAAGGAAAGAAAGAGAAAAAAAATAAAAATAACAGCTGATTCCAAGCTTTTGAACAGTAGTTTGTGCAGAAAACCAAGGACATTTTTACATCTGAAATGTAAGCGTGAGTTTCCAAACTCATCCGTAAATGTTTATGCTGCTTTGTGGATGTTCCTGCAGGTTTACTTTGGTCCAGAAACACACTGTGGAGTTCAACCAGGTGGCTATGGCCAACTCTGAGGGCTCAGAGGTCATGCTGAACAGAGTGATGACCAAAGACAACATTGGGGTGGTCGTTCTGCTCGAGGTCAACAAGGACATGTTCTCTGATGGTAAGAACCATCTTCAGAACATTACGCAGAAACGGAGGATGTCATTTTACTATCTCTTGTGCATGGATGTAATCCGAGGCAACCCTTTTCAAGCCTCAAAGCATTGCAGGTTCACAGAAACATACCATTTTTGCCATGGAGGCAGTAACTAAGTTTGATTTTAATTTAGCAATGAATCTGTCAACATTGTTATTAATTATTGTTTGGTATGTAAAATGTCAAATGAGTGAAAAGGCCTCAAGGTGAGGTTTTCATTGCTTGTTTTGTCCAATCAACAATCCACCACCCAAAGATATTCAATTAACAATACACACAAAAATGACATAATTGCTTATCAATTATTAGTCTGGCTTACCGAATGTATAGTGCGGGTATAAAGCGCTGCATCTGGGTCTTCGCGCCATCTAAGACCATTGTGGTTTGTGTAAAGAAATGCAGCCAAGAGCTTAAAATGTAGGAATTAACCTTCTCACATTTGAAGTTTTAAAGTTCAACCATTAAAAAGACATGCATAGTGTTATTATTAATGTGTAATATATACATTAATCCATCATCACACAGTAGCAAAACATATTGCAGGCATCTTGTAAAAAGCAATCTGAAATTATGTGTTATAAATAAATAAAAGTAGCACAGAAAATGTTTATACGCAGTAATGTATCTTTGCCACAAGGTGTCACTAGTGATTTTGATTAGAAATAATCCATAAAATCCATTTGATGTCGTTCAATGGAGTGATACCGGATGAAAGAGTGGTGTTGTACAGTACATGTACATGTACAGAGTGTTTCTGTTGGTTCAATAAATCTGTTCTGTTGTGATTTAAACGTATTATATAATCAGTATTTATCAGTTTATTCAATCAACTGAGTTGAGGACAGTGTTGCTCCATGTATTTAACAGTAATCATTAGGGCTGTGCATCTCTCCCTTTTATAAGAAGATCTGATACGTACCGAGATACATGGACTACGATGCACTTCAGGGACGATACATTTTAATAAAAAATGACTCAGTTCGACAGGAATTTCCCCAGTGTGGGATTAATAAAGTCTATCTTATCTTCAATGTTGAAACGATACGGGGCGATACAATTCAATCTGATAGATACAGTTAATATTTGTTTAATGTACACACTCTCATTTCCCATTATAAATTAAAATAATCCAATTCTATAAAAGAAGAATTTTCTACCTTCAAATAAATCTATATTTTGTAAAAGGAACAGGGAATAGGAAAGGTAGATGCTAACATACATTGTAACAACAACTTAAACGCACATAAACACACACTTGTCTATCAACGGCATTGCACACACTTCAGCTTTGTTGGATTGACAGCAAAGCTTCAGTCAACCAATTCGTAGTCTCTTTGTCCGCTTTCTTTGTGTCGGAATTTTAAATTCGGTGGATTTACAAGGACTATTGTTAACTGCTCCTCAGATCTCTGCAGGGTAAATTGAGACAGCTACCTAGACTATCTGTCCAATCTGACTTTTCTGTTGCACAACTACTTTGCAGCGGCTCTGTGCGGAGTTTAGCATCACGCCGTGACAATTTAGTGATTGGTTTAAAGAAATTCCATTAAACCAGAGAACATTTTCCTCCCATCCCCGAATGCTGTGTGGAGTAGCCAGACCCTCCTTCAGAGCACTTTGGAGCACCATTAGACCGATTCAGTGGTCCATGTATCGATGTAGTCATATCTGTGATAATGCAACCGGATACCGATTCGTGTCAGTGAATCTTTACATCCCCTAGTAATCATACATGTACTTTCTTTTTCACTCATGTTCTGTAAATCCTTCTCTTCCTTTTATATTTTTATTTTATTGTGTCAGCAGTTTCTAAAGTTGCATCAGCTATGTGCTTTTTTTTGATACCAAAATAAGGTTTCATCTGGGTTTTTTGGGGGGGGGCAACCAAGCCTTTTTCACTCCTTGGAAAGTTTTTTCTTGTAAAGTCGTTTATGTTTGTAATTATGACCTTTTTTAAAATTACCTAATGAGTTTCATCTTACCTAAGAAATGTTTTTTTTATTTCTTAAAAATTCCACAGTGTCATGGGCTGCATATCTGTGGCATAACCAATTTTTCTTCTTCTCTATTTTCAGGCATGAAGCCCCCACAGGAGAGGCAGCTGATCCTGGTGGCCAACGCCCACATGCATTGGGACCCCGAGTACTCGGACGTCAAGTTGATCCAAACTATGATGTTCCTGTCTGAGCTGAAGAGCATTGCTGAGAGGGCCTCGGGCTCCATGGCGACCGGTTCGCCAACCTCCAACCCGTCCTCCATCCCCATCGTCCTTTGTGCTGACCTCAACTCGCTGCCTGACTCTGGTAGGACTGTCTCGCTCTTCAGGATCCTCGTTTCAGTTTCAGTCTTTTAGTCTTCCTCAATTTATTTTGTTGCTAATTTAGTTTTGTATGCTGATATTAAGGTCTTATTGTTGGATACTTTTTTGTGTCAAATCTGCTAAACTTGTATACTGTTTAGTTTCTTTAATACACTCAATTGATATCAGTGTCCCTTTCATGTAAATAGACGACACAGTCATGCATATTGAATATTGGTGCCTTGAGCTCCATTAAGACAAACATACAATTGATTTTTAGGGTTTTATGAATAAAAGAGATGTTCTGGATTAATGGGATGTACTTTTACAATAAAAAGTGTACTTTTTGTATGATCCAGGTGTAGTGGAATACCTGAGCAATGGAGGAGTGGCTGAGAACCACAAGGACTTCAAGGAGCTACGCTACAATGAATGTCTTACCAACTTCAGCTGCAACGGCAAGAACGGCAACTCAGATGGAAGCATCACACACAGCTTCCAGCTGAAGAGCGCCTACGACAGCAATCTGATGCCTTATACCAACTACACATATGACTTTAAGGTAAAAAACCTTTTGAGGCTGGACGTTTTAAGGCAGGACACTACAGGCAAAAACATAGGGTTTTTTTCATGCACTGGTTGTGTTTTTTTTTTTTTTTTACAGATTTTGGGACATTTTCAGCCTTTATTTTGATAGGACAGCAGAAGACATGAAGGGGGGGGGGGGTAAGGTTAGCAGCAAAGGGCCGCAGGTCGGAGACAAACCCGGGCCCACTGCGGCGAGTAGTAAACCTCTACATATGGGCGCCCGCTCTACCAACTGAGCTATCCAGACGCCCTGCACGGGTCATTTTTTTAGATTTTGGGCTATTTTGCTTACACAAAATGTCTTCTTTCAGACAAGTGGAAAGAAAACAACCAAAATACACATTTTGGTGTTTATTTTACTTTGTGTATTTGCGTCTGTAGATTTCTCTTGTGGACATATTTTAAAGACCATTTTGTCAAAATGACTTTTGTTCTTAGAAATCTCCACACTTTGTAGCACTTAACTACACAAAACCTTCCAGTTTCATTGCTGTCTATTCTGAAGGTTAGTTCATATTCCATTCATAGCTTGATTTATAGAATTAGCCCATATTTAATTAGACCATAACTCAGGTAACCTGCATGTAGAAATTGGTCCACTGGAACTTCTGTTGTGATCCTGCTAAACATCAGCTAAATATTCGATAAATCAACAAAAAACTTAAATAAAGTAATTATCTTTGAATCTGTCTGAAACACCCTTTTCACTGAGGCAGATTTCCTCCTGCTTTCAATATGCATTTGGCAAAAGTTACTGTACAGTTACAAACTTTTGGTATGGTTGAGCATCAAGTTAAAGGACACACAGTTCAACATTGAGTGGTTCAAACCCGAACCTAGTTGACTTATACATTAATAAGGAAGATTCAGTTATGTGGAATGTTTTATATCATTATGAGTATTTCCTGCTGTGGGAGATCTCAGTGGGAATGGAAAGTGAGCTATGATTTACCTTTTAAGAGTGCTGCAAAACAACGAAACGCTTTCTTTCTTTTTTTGATGTGTTTGTGGTGAAACGTATATGCCTGTATTTGTTTTAATTTGTGGTCTCTGCTCTGGTTCTGAATGAGTCATGGAGGCACTTGTCACACAGATTCACAGTTTTCTTTCTTATTTTTGCTCCTGGTTTTTACATCAGTAGCAATGGTCTTCCCCTTACATAAACCTTTAACATGCAAAGGTTCTTAAAGAAACAAAAACCAAATGGAGCCTTATTTTTGGAATCAAAGAGTCCCTCTTTTGTGTCAGAGCATCATTACTGAGTTTCTTTTCACATTAGTATAAACAAATTGGATGACTAATGAATGGTAAGAGAGGCAGAATGAAATGAGTCAAGCACAGTGTGCTTCCAAATCAACCGTCCAAAGTGTCTTTAGAAGCGACATGTTTTTTGGTCTGGAAACAGTCAGTGGGCCTCAGCAACATTATCAGTGGGCGAAGATTAAAATTACAGTGGAGGAGCCTTTGGGCTTGATTGAGGAGTTTTTTCCTTTGCGCAAATTTCAACATAAACCCTGCAAAATTGTTGTCAAACCGCTCCTAAATGTATCTTCACTTGACAACTCTCAAGTCTAAATTGTTTTTGATTTGACTGAAAGATCCAACAGTCTTTGCTCAGTGAATGTTTGTCAGACCAAAATCTTAAAGGAAATGATTCTGTCTGGCTTACAAACCACAACTTGACATTATCACACATACGTTTTCTGCAGGTCTTCATATCTACCTTTTTGTTCTCGGACAGAGTACAGTTATTCAACCTATAGTGAATTTTCTGATGCACTTGTCCCTCAAGATTTGGCCAAGTACGTTCAAGAACACGGTTTACATAGTATGTTTATCTGAGACTAAAATGTAGTTATAAAAACTGAGCAGCTAAAATCTTTTGCAACATGGTCTTTGAAAAAAAGACTGAAATGGCAAAACTGAAGCGTCTCTGCCATCTGTAATCTCTTATTTAATAGTGTTTTGGCCAGAAGATGAAGTGGCATCAATTAAATTAAGTGTTTATTTTGTTTTTATACAGATGCCAGGATATTACCAAACACTGTATTTAGGCAAAGGTGTGCCACTTTATGTTGAAGGAAAAGATAGACATTTTGAGAAATACACTTTTTTGCTATTTTGCCAAAATTAAATAATAAGAATAAGAACTGTTCGCTTAGCTTAGCACAAAGACTGGAAGCTGAGGAAAAGTGCTAGCCTAGCTCTGTCCAACCTCCACCTCTAAAGCTTACTATAAGATTATATTGCCTGTATTGAATCTAGGTTTTATGTGCAGAATTATTTGTTTCTTTCTACCTTCAGGCAGAGTCAGGCTAGGCGTTGCCAGTGCTTGCGTAGTGCTTAGCTAAGCTAATTTTCTCCTGCCTGTAGCTTCATGTTTAGTGTTCATAAATCAGAGTGAATAAGCTCATTTCCCGAAAAGTCAAACTTTTGTTATACAAAAACAGTCTAAAATGAGCAGAGACACCTTTCAGTCCCAACTCAGAACAGATTAAAGTTGGATGCCCAGCCTTAAATTGATGTTTGTGTCTGCAGGGCGTTATCGACTACATCTTCTTCTCCAAGACCCACATGAGTGTCCTGGGCCTGATGGGACCGCTGGACAGTCAGTGGCTCATCGACAACAACATCACTGGCTGCCCCCACCCCCACATCCCCTCGGACCACTTCTCCCTACTCGCCCAGCTGGAGCTTCACCCTCCCATGCCCCACCCGCTCAAACCCCTCAACGGACTGCACCTGCCCGTCCACAGGTAGTGCAGTCGCAGAGAGCCCCACCAACCCCTTCCTGCCTCACCTTAAAAAACACTGTCATCCCCCCCAGCTTTATACAGGACCCTGTACAGTTTACTGGTCATGTTAAAACTCAGACACCATCCAACCCTGAAGCACACCTTCACAAAAGGAGTGAAGTATTTGCCCCTTTTGTTGCTCCTTTTTGTGTTTTTGCACACTGTAAATGTTTGTTTTATTACATTTCCCCCCCCTCTTGAAAAGGCTTAATACCAAATGTTGGGCTTGGGACGAAGTTGCGATGGTAACTCCCAATGTCTATTGTTTTATTTGCCTTCGATCATAACTGCTTGTAGATTCTGCTCCTACAACAACAAACCTTAACTATTAACTTTTTAAAGAAAAAACACAAATCAGATTAGTGGGATTTTTTTTTTCTCATTTCACATAGCTGTGAAATTTTAGAGTGAAAACACAACAAAATATTATTGCTGCAACACAACATGTGTGTTGTGTTAAAATCCCAGTCGATAGAACTGGAACCTGCTATCACACCCTACAAACAACTGAAAGGTAGGAATGTTTACGAGGATGTGAAAGGTCCATATTTTCAATTCTGATCAGCCGAGAAACCAAAATAAAATAAAATAGCTGCATTTTTAAAGATTAAAAAGTACAGATTGGCCGTTTTTTTTTAAATAATGCAACAACACTAAATTGGTGTGTTTCTTATGGGAACTAGAATATGAAATCTTCTCTTGCCACAGCTGCTTGTAATAAACACAACAGCACTAATAATATCGAAGACAGATTATTTTAGGGGGCTTTCAGATTGACACTTGTCTTGTGGATAATTTGGGATTATGTTGCCTGGTTTAATTTTAAGGATTTCACCCGATTTATTCTCCTTGCCAGGTAGCAAATCTCAACCGGAAAGCTACCTCACGGTGCTGCGTTAACGTTGCTGAGCTGCTGCGTTCACTTCTATTATATTTTTTCTTACAAAAAACAGTCTTGAACCTCTCTTTAGTTGCTAAATATTTTACTTCCAGAGGTATCACGTTCATCTTGTCCGATTTATGGTCATTGTGATTTAAAAGATGCAACTTGTGAGATTTCTGCAGCACGATGAAGTAATAAAATGATTGGTCATGTCAAATCTGTGCTCAGATCTCAAATATTAATAAGCATTGGAAACAAATTAGCCCCCTACTCTTTGAATTGCTTTGAAAAAAATAATTTAAGACATATATTTCAAACCCAATCCTGACATTGATCAACAATGCTCTTAATTCTTTTAGCTTTTTGAGTCGTGCTTTCAAACACCTACGGTCTTAAGAGCATCGCACCGTTTCCCCTTACCTCACTGGCCAAAGAATCTCCCCAGAATGAGTGACTTATGCTCTGTCGACAATAAGATATTTAATTATTGTTGCCAGAGGGAAAAAAAAACTTCCTGAGAAGAATCTGCCAATGATTTGTGACCAGGAGCCGAATGTATTAAGCAAAGGCTCCCTATGAAATTGGTTGTCGGAGCCTCTTAACGCCAGATTCCTGTGGACTTTGTATATTTGTGCCAGATGATTAGAACTAATAGCCCTATATGTAAGTTGTAACTCAGGGCTATGCTATGCATCCAGCGGTACCTCTCAAACTGAAGACTCTCAGAGTCACGTCGTAAGAGCAAAACCAAACGGCAAGCTATTGGTATGGAAATCCGTTATAAAGCACAGGTAATGTATGTACTTACATACATATATGTTGTTGTTGTAGAAGTCCCACGTCTTGGTGCATTTTTGATGAAACTGCTGCTAGCCGTTTGCTTTATTATCAAAAAAGAAAATTGAAATTAGTCTAACTTTTTAGGTGCCAAAAGCTGCAAAAAGTGTTTATTTAAATTTGTTTAAGACATTTTCATTTTGTTTAGTTGTAAGGCTTTTTAAGAGAGGCTTGAGAATCAATGTGGGAGTGATAGGATTAATAAATAAGTGGTAGGACTGGGTATCAATACTGATGCTGTACCTGAGTTTCAGTACCAATATTATTTTGATGGATTGGAAAAAATGAAGCGATTTCTCTACAGAACCCCTTTTGTCTGTTACAATAGGGACCAGACTTCTCAAATGTTTAATGTCCCAAACCTGGTGTCATGGGATAATTAACATGGAAGCAATCCTTTTTTTTGGACATTCATCTAGTCTACTTTCTTTTTTTCCTGAATAGTTGGTGTCAAGTAAATTCTAAAAATACAATATACATCTCTGATTCAACAATCAATTCAAAAGATTACAAATCTGGTCAGACATTCAATGCCGGCTTTCAGTACTTGACATTTCTCGATACTTTGACACTTTTTAATGGGTCCAAAATAATATATTGAGGTTTGATACCCAGCCCTACCTCTGCAGGTGAACTCTATAATAGCTGCCTACACATGCACTCAGTGTGTAACATATCAGGCACATTTCACACTGTAGTGTCTAGTAAACCCTGATTTTTGAGATTGAATTAGATAAATTAGTCAAAGCATTTGGTCTGTTCAGTATTTGAATAGAAAAGCCATAATTTTGGGATAAATGGTGTCTGCACAACACACTGCACAGCACCCTGTAACCTCAGCTTTAAACCGTAGTCAGATCAGTATCGGCTTTGCTTCATTTGCACACGATTTGACGCTGACGTTAATGTTAACGGATAGACCTACAGTTTTGGTGGAGTTGATAAAAACTTTGAGCATTTTGAGGCCTATACTTCACTCCTAAACTCACAGGGTTTTCTGATTTTGTACAACAGCTGTACATGATTTAAATTGAATTTGCTGACAAGGCGTCTTTCATATCTGTGAGGGTAATGTACCATTCTCTGATTAAGGCGTATTTTTCTCACAAATCAAACATGTACCTGGTGTTGTTTTTTTTCTTTGCCCAGTGCACTAAGATCTCATATGTGAATACAACTTCCACCTGTCTCTGATACTCTAGTAGAGACAAAACTGGTCTCTGTCCAACTTTTATTTTGAAAAATGTTCAGCGATTTCTGTCTCTAACATACATGCAGTCTTTCAATTGGTACTTTGTACGATTCAGTATTACCAAGTTTTTGAGAAACAAAGATAAATGTTCTAAGTTTAAAAGCAGTTTGTCTTGATGGCTTTCATTTCTCCAGTGCACATCCTTTCACACTCAGACGAGGCTTAATCAAAATTTATTTGCTACTCTACTTCACATCCCCTTCACACATACCATCCAACATCCACAGCCACTTCCTTTATTATCATTACCCAGAGCATTTGCCCTGTTCATTTTGTCTCTTTAGAGCACACCTCACATACGTTTTCTACAAACAACGTGCCTAGTTTGTACAATTTCTCCAACAGCAGCACTGCCCATGAGACCAAGACGCTCAGATTTTATCCCAGTGCCATTATCCATCCATCCAGCCATCCGTCCATCCTTTCATCCCTCCAATCCAGTCCAATGACATCATGAAAAATGGATACTGAGGAATCTTTTTTTTTTTTTTATACCTCAGACTGCTTTCTGTATTTTATTTTTTTAAATCGGACCGCTTTTTTGTATCGATAACATCAAAGACACTTAATTTCCACGAGATATCTGAAATTCACACACCTGTTTTGTTGCAGTTTCTCTGTAAAGAGGTGGCTGTATCTTTCACGATTTTTTCAAGAATATCACGACCATCATCACATGCAATTTCTGTATGTAAAAAGCTTGTTGTTCAATATCTGGCCTTGTTATTTTTTTCTTTTTTCTTCCACTGTTGAGTTTATCCAGGCGAAATTTACAGCAATGTGGTTTCTACATGAGGTTTTAAGTCTTTGGTGGCCAATAAGACGCATGAGGATTATCTGATAAATCATTTAGCGTTTGGACGAAGGGTTTGCTGTCTTTAAACTGCTTTTACATGTTGAAGTTGACGGCCTCTAACTAGGCCAGGTCGCTGCATCCAAATCGAGAAACAAACTTAAAGGATGCTGTGTAAATATTTTCTCCCCACTGTATTAACCTGTGAATAATGTTGTGGAAAAGGAAATCAAAAACAAACAAATGCCAAATAAGTGTGATAAAAAGGAAATCCTCATGTTATTTTACTGACCACAGGTGAATGCACTGGATAATTGGCTGGAATGATCCTATTATAAATTTGGACTACAAAGGGGAAAGGCAGCAACTTCAGTGTCCGAAAGACAAAAGTCTTTCTCTGTCAGTTGCTTTGACAACCTAAAAATCCAAACTTCTGATTAGCATCTGTCATTTCCAAGAATGACAATAACAAGAAATGTAAGGAGTTTATTTTTTTTCTAGTAACAAACTATTTATATCCTTGGAGCATTCCTAGAGAAAAGGTAATTTAAAGTTGCTGCCTTTCAGTAACTTTGAGCAGGTGTTGTATTCATGTGAAGTGATACTGGGTGAGGATCCTCAGCCACCAGCAGTCACCAACAAAGGTGCTACATTATTTCTCAATAGTATTTTTAAGAACTGCACTTAAACCTGTTATATTTAACAACAGTGTTAAGTTTATGTGATCAGATTCCAGACAGGCAGCTCTTCACCACAAGAGTTTTCAGTCCAACGAGCTTCCACCACTGACAAGAGGAAGCAGTCATTGAGCGTTTGAATGGAAGGAAAACTTGCAGCTTTGTGGTGAAGAGCTGCTACACATAGACGGAGCACGTTTAGTATTGTGGAAGCCAAAGTGTACATCACGTCTGACGATTAAATGTCAAAAAGGTGCAACACGTACTTACTGTGGGGACAAGTGGAAGTTTGTCTAACGTAGGAGGGCTGAGCTGACAAAAAACACATCTGTCCTTTTGTAGAGGTCCTCTTCCAATTTCTATGGTATGAAAGTTAAAGCTGCACATTGTAGGTGAATAATCAAGTTTTGATGAAGGCCCAGTGGAACTTGAATCCCTCACTCATTCCCAAAAACTGCAAAAATGAATAAATAGATAGATTTACAGATTTAAAATCAGTAAAAGGCACTAAATCCCTTTTTTAGTTTATCTTTTTATGAAAGATATTTTAAAAAACAGTATCACATATTCATAACTTAAAAATAAGTGACTACAGGATTTTTTATCAATGTTGGATGAACACCGCCTTAATTTGGGGGATTTATTTTATGCTTTTATATCATTTGAAATATAAAATTTTCCTCTGCAGAATCAGAAAGATTTAATAATAATAAATGTATTATGAATAAAATGTGTTCCCCCCAAAACCTGATATTAGGTTTTCATCCAAATAAGTGATTTGGTTAAACTCCTCAGTGGTTCCTGGGGGCACTATGTCTCAACACTTGCCATGTTGAATCACTGATATTCCCATGAATGAATGGAGGACTTCTACAAAGGCTACAGCTATGTTTAATATGTTAAGTTGAAACTAAACTGCTCAAACTCACTTGTATCACCTCTTAACACAAAGCCCCGACTCTCTACACCTCTTGTAGGCAATAAACATCTCATTTTTTGAAGTCTTTTTGTCTGTCTTTAATTCTTTGTGATAAGACATGGATACAAAACAATCATGTCAAAGGTTACAGCACCATGGTTAAAATAGTCAATGCATTTGATTCACATTATTTAGTCAGATTTACAGGAAAGCATTCTCTATTTTGTGCTTTGAAACTAATTCCCTTTGCAGTACAGATTTATGGTTTTTGATACATCAAAGCATTGCCACAAAATGTGATCAAAAGTGAATTGTGGAAGCAGTGGTGGACACAGTGGTTGCGGTGGAGTTCACATTTGTACTGTAATTAAAACAAAACAAGACAAGAAAAAATAATTAAAGACTGGAGTGAATATTATATTCTAAATAATACAAGACAGCTTAGAGCTGTATGATGACCAGGGATAATACACAGTATTATACAATCCTAGTAAAGTTTTTGTTACCATTATCACAATAACTGACTAACAACACAAAAAGGAGCCCTTTTTTGTTAGACACAATAAAATAACAGTAAATACCCTCTGGCATAGCAGAGGGCAGAGAAAATATTTTTTTCTTTGTATTTGTTTTCAGGGACACTAAATGAAATGTGGAAAACTAAAGGCAGAAACACAAAATACATAGTGACACATCTCCATAACCACCACTGTACAATGTACTTTTTAAAATTTTTGTTCAGGGCTACATCTAAATCATTTAGTCTAAAAAAAATTAAACTTGGGAAAAGTTTTGATTTCAAAGAGCCAAACGTGACTCCTTCAAATTGCTTTTGTCAAAAAATACCAAATAAAGTAATTACTTTCGGAAAGACCTAAGCAGGTCGTTGACCCACTGCACATTTGGGTTGACACAAACTCTAGAGCCGTTCCTCCTGGTGACTCTGTGGAGAAAGAGAGGGGTTACAAAAATGTTATTAACAGGGGAGACATTCTCACACTGGATTCAATGTTTGAGTAAACCTGATGAGTGAAAGTAAATTTCTATTCAGGTTTCAGTAAAACAAAAGTGGAACATAAAGTACATTGACTGAAGTAGTACTGTAGATGGGTGTTTTTGAACTAGTTCCTAACTTACTTTTTCCATTTTGTTCAACTTTGTACTTTTACATTGGTACTTTCACTTTTGCTCTGAGTGCAGAAGTACTTAGTAGTAGTTAACAAGCAAGTAGCTGTGTTTATACTCAAAAGCTGCATCATTGCTCTGACGTCATACCAGAAAAGAGGAGAGGATAGTATATACATTTACTCAAATACTGCACTTACTGCCAGGCAAGATGTTTCCCCCTGCTTCCAGTCTTTATGCTAAGCTAACTCAACTTGCTTATAATTACTTGAGTAAATAATCCTTTTCCACCTCTACTCACATTAGGTTATAGCCTCCTGGTAAGTCAGAAATTAAGCATAGCGTAAATTCTGGCAGGTCACATAGTCAAGCTCAGCTATCATCTCAGCTCAAAGCTGACAGTTCCTAACAGTCCTGAAGTCTTTGAATCAATCTTAAATACTCACATGATTTCAGTCCGGCGACAGTGTCCTGAAATAGGAATCACCTCAATTTTCTTGATGACCCGAAAAGGGACAGGAGTAGAAATCGTCTGTATGCAGATACACCTTGCTGTGAAAATTAAACATTTTAAAAGCTTAATTATTATGTTGCCTTAGTGGTCCCCTAAGTATATATATATATATATATATATATAAGGTATCAAACTTAATATATAAATATGGTGGTGAGAAGAACATAAACATAAATTGGACACAGTGCTTAAAAATGTCTAGCTTGAAATATTATATGCAGATGACATGCCACCTTATTGTTTAACTTGTTGAATTTAAAATTTCCAAACTGAGCGAAGGCAGTCAAACAGACTTAATTAAGAAGTTGTTAAGAAAACTCTAATCAGGTCATTAACTGTTTTGAATGTAAAAGAAAAATATCTTACCATGCAGAGAGGCGATGCAAAAGCAGAAAGTCAGAGCAGCCAGGAGGAGCAGTGGTTTAGTTGTCATCTTGGCGGTTGTTTTGATCTTTTGCACCAATGAGGATGTGAGAGTGATGTGAGAGTATTTGAGAGTGAATCGAGTCTGCCTTTATAAAGCGGCAAAAAAGGAAGTGTGTGAAAGGCACTGCACTTTTCCTGTCTCGTCACATCAAAATGTAAAAATTGTGGCATCTAGATTTTTTAGGGGGGTTTCTGCTGAAGGAGTTTTGAGTTATTTCTGAGGGTTTATTTTTACTGATATTTCAAACAGACTCCACTACGCATTTCTGTAAAATAAAATAATGTAAGGTACTTAATTATCTTTCATGCACTTACAAGTTTTGAATTTTATTGCCACATTAATGTCACATGCCTGTGTGAATAATTGTCTAGCATTGACTTATGGCAATATGAAAGGTATGAAAGGCAGTGGTATTAACTGGGATTGTTTGGATCATTTCAAGTGGGGTTGTATGAGGTCTTTATCCATAGTCTGTGTATTACCTAGATGGATATACAGTAACTGGGAACAAGCCAACCATGATCTAATGTACATAGGTAATACACCAACTATAGAGAAGTACCTCATACAACCCTGCTTCAAAATATCTGAACTATCCCTTCAAATCTAAAACTAACTGGCCAATAGAGAAGGGTAATGACAAAGGGTAATAAAAGAAACCAACTTTGGCTGTTAGTAGAAGATGGGATGCCAACATTGGTCTCCAGTGTCAAAGTCACAGGAAAACGTTAAATCTTTTTGATTGTTTGACCAAAGGACTAATGCTGTCACTTTTCTGGTAAAGACAGTCTGGGCATAATTAGCCAATCATTTTACTTGTTGTGGTTGAGTCCGACAAGTTCGAAAATTATTGGATGAGATGAGATGATACGTTTAGGTAAAAGGCCAAATGCCCAACCGGCACAGGGTTTTGGCTTGATTGCCATCCCAGCCTGACGTTGTATGGGACATCTAGATTTGCCCCAGTGGGTTAATACAGTAAGGAAAGGTTTATTTAAATATACACTCACCTAAAGGATTATTAGGAACACCTGTTCAATTTCTCATTAATGCAATTATCTAATCAACCAATCACATGGCAATTTGCAAGAGCTCACCAAAATTGGACAGTTGAAGACCGGAAAAATGTTACCTGGTCTGATGAGTCTCGATTTCTGTTGAGACATTCAGATGGTAGAGTCAGAATTTGGCGTAAACAGAATGAGAACATGGATCCATCATGCCTTGTTACCACTGTGCAGGCTGGTGTTGTGTTTTCTTGGCACACTTTAGGCCTCTAAGTGCCAATTGGGCATCGTTTAAATGCCACGGCCTACCTGAGCATTGTTTCTGACCATGTCCATCCCTTTATGGCCACCATGTATCCATCCTCTGATGGCTACTTCCAGCAGGATAATGCAACATGTCACAAAGTTCCAATCATTTCAAATTGGTTTCTTGAACATGACAATTAGTTCACTGTACTAAAATGCCCCCCACAGTCAGCAGATCTCAACCCAATAGAGCATCTTTGGGATGTGGTGGAACGGGATCTTCATGCCCTGGATGTGCATCCCACAAATCTCCATCAACTCCAAGATGCTATCCTATCAATTTGGGCCAACATTTCTAAAGAATGCTTTCAGCACCTTGTTGAATCAATGACACGTAGAATTAAGGCAGTTCTGAAGGCGGTATTAGTATGGTGTTCCTAATAATCCTATAGGTGAGTGTATGAACTGTCCTCTATTTTATCAGGTCAGAAAAGATTTTTTTCATTTTAACTTAAGTTGTACCAAAACAATAGTACAGAAATGTAAACTAGGTAGAATAGCAGGATTTTAATGCTAGTCCCAGCACAAAAACATCATGATGACAGCAGAATGTACACACCTGCCCTGTTTGGCAAGAACACTACACAGATAACACCACACACACCAAATAGATATATGTGTCTGATTGTCTAAGTATTCTACTCGAGCACCACAGTACTTCTTAATTTGCCTTGAAGGTTGCCTGGCTGAAAACCACATCCTTTTCTGGTAAGTAATTCATTGAGGGGATTCTTATGCCCCCAACAAAATTAGACTGTAGTTCCCGTTTATGAAAATAAGTTTTTTTTTTTCTAAAATTAAATTTGGATACGCTTGTACAGTAAATAACTCTGCAGGGATCAAGTTGAGGACTCCGGAACAAAGCGGTTGTATTGTAAGAGGACATTAAAAGTTTAAGGTTGAACTATACATGATATGTTAATTAAATAGTTATATTTCCAATTAATCAAGTTAATCAGGCTAATCATGGGTCAAAGAACAGAGGGTGTTGTATGTTGTTCAGATTGGAAAGCCCCTTGAGCTAAATTTGTGATCTGTGATATTGGGCTTAATTAATAAAATTTGCTTGATAAATCAATTAGACTTTGAAAACTTGATTTTTCCTTTTTAAATTACAAGCTTTGATTTTATATCTTTTGCAACTATAAGACTTGACAAACACAATCATCACAATGGTGGATCATGATATAAATTCCTCTTTCAACATTTTTCTAGGCAACTGATTAACAGGTCAAAGTGGCCTTAGTTGGAGTCTGAGGCCACAGTGATCTGACAGTAGCTGAAAAAAAGAAAGCAAGCAAGATAGAGTGAAAATGCTACTGTAGTTATTTGCACAGAAACGATACTTCACACTAACCCAGAACTAAACAGGAAACTATTGAGAGCAAAGCATAAAGTATGTGAAATCTGATAAAACTTTGATACAGTTAATCCTGGAATTGATGTTAAATGAATGAGCAACACTGACGCATCCTATGAAGTGTGAAAACTATTGCACTGTACAGGTCTGTAACCTAGTAGGTTAGAGGAAGTGAACATGGAAGAAGAGATTTCAGATGAAAAGGCTGCTGGTCTGCTGTTCTGACTATTCCAGCACTGAGATCATGGGCCGATTTCACAAAGATAGATGTTGACTGGTTTAGAACTAATAGTCAGATTTCAGATAGAATTAATGAAATTCATATTATTGAGTCATGCATATACTTATGCACAGCTCGCATGGGCTTACAGGACACGATCCATCCATACAAGCCAGGACCAGCATGCAGCATATACCTTATCAAACAGCAGTGAAAGTTCAAAAATAACAGATCAAGCATCTTTCGCAGACCAATCTTAAGTTCACAAATCACTGACAGAAACATTTACAATCTAGTTCTGGAAAGATTGTAATAAATACAAATGAATTAATCCATCTAGCGTTTTTCAGGCTTTTAAAACAAAGTTAGCAAACTTAAACACGTCAACTTTAGCAGCCATTCAAGTTTTCTTCCTCTTGTTTTGCTCCACATTGTTAGCACACCACAAATTATGAGCCATGTCCTTTTGTAATTTGGTGTCAGTTTTAAAAGGTCAGCAGGTGTCACTGATTGCTAGCACAGAAACATGGCAGGTAGGGTGGCCAACTTTCTTCAATGTCTTTGTTGTTTATTTTTTGCGTTAAAGTAATCTGGGTGTCAAATTAGGACTGTCCTAACACTACAGACCAGCCTAAAATATCTTATCTCTGTAAAACCGAGCTATTTATCGACTGTCCCAGACCAAGACAGCCCCTCCACACCCAGAGCTTTCAGCCTTTCTGGACGGATCTCATCAATCCCTGGGGCTTTGCCACTGTGGAGTTGTTTGACTACCTCAGCAACGTCCACCAGGGAAATTGACGACAATACCCCATCATCCTCCAGCTCTGCCTCTACCATAAAGAATGTGTCAGCTGGATTTAGGAGTTCCTCAAAGTGCTCCTGTCACCGCCCTATTACCTCCTCAGTTTAGGTCAACTGGCTTCGTTTCCCCCCAATTTTCAAGATAAGACAAAACTTTCTTGGATTTTTGTGTTGCTGCAGAAGCAAAACTACATGACCCAGCAGAGAAAAAGATAAAAACAAATCATCTCAACTGCTTCCTCATGACAGGCACCTAATGAACCAACGCTGCAGTCTATTATTGGCAGGGTACTACTGGCCTTTGTCTACCAACAAAGGAAACCACTGAATTTCAACTTCCCGACTTTAAACATCAGAATAGAAAGTCTTGCCCTCCCACAGAGATTCAGCTAAGAAGGCTTAACAGCGCGCCACAAACCTGCTTGGCTCAGCAAGATTTCATCAGTGTTTGTCGCCAACAATCAGTTGCAAATTATAGACAATCTGTTTAGGTTTGCTCCTTGTGGTTCAGTGCATAACTTATTAGCGGTTGAAGTACTATAGGCCAGCCACTCAATTAATAAAACTGAACTTAATGTTTTATTAATATGCTCTTGTCACAGCATAGTAAAGCACATTGCTATCGCCACATGTGTGACAACTTTGTTTGGCTCATTTTCTGTAACCAGTAGCATTAAGCTATGTTGGGTGGAATTAGCAAGCTTGCTAACTATCCAGTGACGCAGTGGGCCATGGCAGCGGGTTGATCGGCCGAGAGAACGGAGATGGGGAATGACACGCAGAGGGTCAAATTTAACCCTGGGCCGAACGCTCTTACTGGGTGAGCTAGAGGTCGCCCGAAACACAGGACTTATTCTCACTGCAGCGTTGCAAGTTTCGGCAGTCCTCTTAAGGATCACGATGGCAAAAAGGGCTATTGGATGGGTAAACTGTCACCAATCTGGCAAAGTACGAAAGTACAGGAATGATTAAACAATTATTTAAAAATAATTATTTCTCCTCCATAGATCTACCCCTGAATATATTTAGTGTTTCATGGTAAAGTAGCTCTCCTATTGAATGTTTCAGTGTACTAGACATCCACAAGATTAGAGGAACTCCTGTTGCAGAGGAACTGCTTTTAATGCCTCCTCCACATGCTCACACTTCCCTACTCCATTCCCTCCTGTCCTTTTAATGCACTAATGTTTCTGTAGCGTTTCTTTGCTGTATATGTTAACAGAGGGCTTCAAAACATGAACATATTGCATATTTGACGGTAAAGTCTTAGAGTTCTTTAATTCAATTTCAGTTGTATTTATAGTATCAAATCATAACAAGAGTTATCTCAAGATACTTGAGTAGGTCTCGACCACACTCTATAATTTAAAATTCCAGTAATTCCCCCAAGAGCAAGCATTTTAGCTTTAATTTCCACAAACAACTAAATTTCCTTGGTTTGCGTCTTCATTTGAGGAAACTTTCTACCGCATACTGTAGTGCCTACACGTCTTTTTTTCACTGTATCTGTCAGTTGCAGTTACCTACAGGTGTTATCCAGTAACCAGCCTACAGGTGTTAAATCGTTAGTCGCTAGTCGATTCTTGACTCATGAGATACAGGAAAGCTTCTATACTGTAATGCTACAAAGACCAGAGTTGGCAAGATTAACAGTTTTAAGGTGTCAACCACAAATCTGCTTTGCATCAACAAAATGGCAAACAGTGTAAGACATAGAATTTCTTCTCGTTTGCACTAATCCAAACTGTGAGCTCTTTTTTTTGCTGACTGTTATACCAGGAAGTCAACAACACTGTGCCAAACATGGTGGAATGAATGAATGGTGGAAGTCATAAAAGTGTCAGAAAGTGTGTAAATGCTATTGAAGGAACAAAAAAATTATCAATCAATTACCAATATCCCAGGACCTAAAGTGGGAGCCCAAAACTGACACCATCATTAAGAAGGCCCAGCAGAGGCTGTATTTCCTGCGCCAGCTCAGGAAGCTCAACCTGCCTAAGGAGCTGCTGGTCCACTTCTACACAGCCATCATCCAGTCTGTCCTCTGCACGTCCATCACTGTCTGGTTTGGATCTGCCACCAAAAAGGACAGGAGCAGACTACAACGGACAGTTAGGACTGCAGGAAAGATCATCGGTGTAATTCAAGACCTATACACTTCCAGAGTCAGGAAACGGGCAGGAACCATCACTGCAGACCATTTCACCCCAGACACAACCTGTTCTCCCCTCTAGTAGGCGCTACAAAGCACTGTATGCCAAAACCAACAGACTCAGGAACAGTTTCTTTCCACAAGCCATCACTCTGATGAAAAGCGGACTTCAGACTCACAGTTTCAGGTTAAATTCCTGTGCAATAACCCAGCAACACTGTCTCTAATCACTCTGTTTACTGGTTCCACTTATTATTTATTTATAAATATATTCTCTTATTTATATCTATTTCAGAGCTGTTCATACTATTCATATTGTAATATAATACTTGTATAATAACATATTTATTCCAGCATCCTTTGCACTATGCTCCATAATTAAAATAATAACTATCATAAATATAAGTAACTCCTGCATACTTTGCACTCTTCATTGCACTATTGTCTCAACCCGTCTATTGTTTCTGTTTATGGTGTGTATATATTGTTTGTTTTGTTGTTTTGTATGAGTAAGCACATTGTTAGCAATATGATCCAAAGCAAAATTCTTCGTATGTGTCCTCATACCTGGCAAATAAAGCTGATTCTGATTCTGGTTCTGATCCTCTGTTACTGATTCCCCCTACAGAATCCAGGTGGCGCTGTTAAGTATCTTCTCCACAATTTAATGCACAGCGTCCAATTCTGGTAATGATGGACTCCTAATGGATTAAACAATATTTTATTTTATGTACTATGGTATATATACATAGTCTTGCTTTCCTCTACAGCGCTGCAGAGGAGGGTCTGGCTAGTATCTACACACAGCAATCCAGGATGGGAGACAAACGTGCTCTGGTTTATTGGCATTTCTTTAAGCCAATCATAACAGCATTGGGCAGCACTAAGCGCCGGACGGAGCCAAAGATCCACTGCAATATAGCCTCAGGAAGGAACTTGTTTTGGTGTAATGTGTATCTTCAAAAGTTGTTTTAGTAGTGCAAAAAAAAACAAACTTGGACAGATAGTCTAGGTAGCTGTTTGGATTTACCCTGCTGAGATCTGAGGAGCAGTTAATCAGTCCTCCGCATAAATCCACCAGAATTTAGAACGCCACATAAAGAAAGAGGAAAGTGACGGATATCCAGCCAAAAAGATTGTGATCCAGCAGAATTCCTAGCGGCAAAATTACAAATCCCACTATGGCCATGCCCAGAGTGGCCACGCCAAGGACAGCCCTACGAAGCAGCTCGATTGGTTGGGGTTAATCATTTGACCTCAAGTGGTTAAGATTAGGGTTAGGGGATTGGTCAGGGGATAGGACCTGTACATGTAAGCATGGACGTATGGCCAACAGTAGTGTGTAAATGCTATTGAAGGGGAGGTCTATAGTGTGGGAAAAAATATATTGCTTCCCAGTTTGCAATATTTTTTTTCAAATGCTTAAACCCAACCAATCGAGCTGCTTCGTAGAGCGGGTCTTGGTGTGGCCATAGTGGGATTCGTAATTTTGCTTCCCGGCGGGAAGTGTAATGTTGTGGACTATAGACTAATATAATATATAGGCTATACTGCGGAGTAGTTTCTGAATTTCATCAAGGGATTGATAAAGTATTATTCATGTTTAACTATATTCTGTAGGCTACTATTAATCTGAATTTCCAATGTAACTAAAGTTGCCTTGCTCAAGGGCGCGCAGCAGTCCACAGGATCGAACCGACAACATGGTAAAAGAAGAACCACTCTACCTTTGTGTGGGCATTGTATTTCAGTGTGTCTGCCATGACAAAATTTGATTTAAATTAGCAAAATATTTCTGATTTGGCTACTTAAATAAATGTAACTACTCTTTCCACCACTAGTATAGCTAGTGTCTGAAAATAAAACACACAGAATAACTAGGTTAATAAAGCTTTTCTTAAGTATCAAACCCAGCATTTATATACAATATCTCTGGATAGATAAATATTATTTTATTATTGGAGATGTATTTACATTTATATGACTATGCCAGTATTTAGCTAGCTAAAACCCAGCCCAACATTTGAAAATGAAAGTTAGCAGTGCCATTAGCTAATGCTAAGTTTCACCAATGCTAGCCTTAATTTGCAAAAAATAATATAAAGGTATGCAGTTATCAACGTTACAAAAACACCTATAGGCGACATGTTATCAACCACATATATCTTAAATATACAGAAGAGAAAACTCACAAATTCTCTGACTTCTGCCAACCAACTGCCTGTGATGAATGAATCAATGAATGGGTTAAACAAGCCAAAATGGCGCTGGATAAAGTCTGCACGGTTTGTGAAGGGAAAAAGCAGCAACGTTAATTAGCGTAATTAAGTGAAAACACGTGTTCGTTTTAACTTTGTCATTACACAGTGTAGATTTAAGGCAATGAAATGCAGTTCAGCATTAAAACACAAGTGCAAAAAAGCAATAAAGTGCAGAGCAATGTTCAAAATTGACAGAACAGATTAAATATTATGTGGAATAAACACTAAAGTACCTATATACAGTACAGGCTGAGCAGTATGGTGTGAATATGCTAACATAGCCTATATACAGTGCCAGTAGATTTGAACACAATCAGTGCAGGTTGGCTAAGTATAAAGTCATAGTATATATATATATATATATATATATATATATATATATATATATATATATATATACATACATACACACACACACACACACAGTCTATGCTCATAGTTAAAATGTATGAATGATATTGCCATCTACAGTGCATTTCTGCAGATAATGTTGTGAAGAGCGCCCTCTTCTGCTGGAGAAAGAATCATAAATATGCCAAGTTTACAGCAAATGTATTGTACTACAATATTTTAAGATATCTAGTCTAAAAATTAAAATCACTCTTTAAAAGTGTTTATAGTTTAAGAATATAAACTTACTAAATTCAAAGAACTATTAGAGGACATTTCCTATAGAACAACACTGATGATTAAAAATAAGACACAGAAACAAACTCAGATAAGCTTTTTATTGTTTAGTCATTTCTGCAGAAATACCAACAAAAAGAAAACGTTTTAACTTGATTCTCTATAAATTTCGGTTATACTAGCTTTGTGTCAATAGAATCATTTGTTAGAATTACTAATAGAAAAAACTTAGGAAGGTGGGTTGTGTGCATAGCTTATAACCAACCTCCAAACCAAAAAAAAAAAAGAATAAGGAACAAAAATATATAAATAAATGCTTTAAAAGAATACTAAAGGCTGTGGTGATGTAAACCCAAATTCAGACCATACAGTCAGTGGCACATCCCCAAAATGTGATTAATAAACATCCAGCTGCAAAATACAAACTTGGTATTGTAAAGATAAGTGATTCAACTTATATAGTAATGAGCTGGATTCCACCAGCGAAGTGTGAAGAAAAAAATAACGTCCATGCAAATACTTTTAGGGATAAAGAACAGAGTCTTAAAAGCTGATTTTTTTTATTATTATTGTAAATAAAGGAAAATATTGGCCTAAAACAATATGTTGATTAGTTGCTCAACCATTAAGTTAACTAAAAAAACCTTTTTCAGGCACAAATCTCAATTAGCTTGTTCCGGATTGCCATGTGTGAGGATTTGCAGTTTCTTTTCTATTTTAAATGATTGCATTGGTGTAAAGGCTGTTAATCGAACAAAAGTAGCAATTTAAAGAGTTCAGATATCTGGAAAATATTTGACTATTTGTCACAATTTTCTGACATTTTATAGTTTCAACAATTAACTAATTAAGAGATTCATTGAACAAATTATCGGCAGATTCAATCAATGAGTCACAGCCCAATCTAAGGCACATAACATCCATGTCATTTAACTAAATTCAAGGGACCTGCATTTCAAGAAGGGGACATTAATTCTCAGACAGAGTTTTTTCATCCTTTTTACAAACAGAAAAAATAAGATTTTGAGACTCTGTACAAGATTAAAAAAAACAATCCCCCTTGTTACTTCTTGAGATAGACACGTTCATGGACATCAAACTCAAAACAGAAAACTTGCTTAACTAATACACACACAAAAAAGCATCAACCAGCCAGCTGGTTTGCTTCCAATTCCTCTTCCGTGTTTGTCTGAGCTACAGAAACTCGTTCATCTTTCTGCTTCTTTGGTGTTTGTTCATCTGAAGACAGCTTTAAACAAACTTGAAGTAAACAGCCTTGTAAAGGACAAGGACTCATGCAAAAACCTGAAAGCAAGCTGTTACTCCACCAGGGGGCAACAAAGACTGCAGTAAACCCTCTTCATGGCGGTTAGTTTTCATTTCTAATGGCTGAGGAGAGAGAGGAACTGAATCTTTTAAGTCGTCCTTCATGGAGATGGAGCATACATGCAGTGAGTATACAGTGGGATTTTCCAAAATGGCTACACCTGCAAGTTACAAGACTGACACAAAACAGAACTAAGAAAAAGTAACAAGAAACAATATTTCTCTCCTCACCGTCACCAGCAATCTGCTATCACAGTTTTCGTGGTGTTTGAGGATCATTCGAGAGAAACGTTACAGGCACAAGGTGGTTCTACTGCTTTTCCCTGTTCAACAGGGAACAGCTACAACTTCAAACAAAAAGACAAAAAAGTAAAGTTATTCAGAGTTTGTGCATCTTCACGGCTCCTCAGTGGTTTTCTAAACTCTTGATCACATTCAGTGTTTGGAGTGCTGCCTGTCGGAAGTTAATACACTTCAAGTTGACATGTAGGACTTTTTGTTATGCAATGGATAAGACTAAAGGATTTGATCCTGTTTTGCTGTTGGGACTTGGTTTGGAAGGTCTTTTAAAAAGGTGGAAAACTTTCCCTGCTGAATCAAAATGAAATGTTACACATTAACTAAACTCCCAGTGACATTCCTGCTCACCATTTCAGACCGTTGGCAGTGACAAAAAAATGTGTCAAAACAACTTGTTACAGACGTGTTCAAGAAAAAAAACATCCACTGAATACACAATAAAATTTCTGTATTCATCTGCACAACTGTGGCCAAATTAAAGTTTTTTTATTAACCTGTCACTTAAAAAGGGGTTTTATGAAAAATTACAACAAAAATGATTGTTGGTTTAGATGAACATATAATACTGCAGGAGTCAAGTTTATAAGAAAATCACTATTATCATCCATATGTCCCCAGTACATAATGAAGTTACTTCGGTCCAGCCTGCAGTCCCTTCCTGTCCCTGTTACTTGTTTTCAGCAGTGAAATTGTATGAAGTAAGAAACAGCTATCAAATCTAATAGCTATTAACTAACACTGTCCCCTAAGCATTAGTTTGAATAATAAACTGGGGACACATGGACAATTTTGGCTTCTGTATTTTTTATCATTTAACAGATCACATTGAATTCCTAAGAAGTCCTGAAATCTCAAACTTCTTTAAATCTACTGAAACACACTATAAAACGTTTTGTGCATTTCCCTCTGAGTTGTCGCCCTCAACATCACAGACAAACAGCTGAAAGGAGGACAGACAAGTGCACAAACTTCACATAAAGTGCAAACTGACAAGGTTTTTCCCTTCACAGCTTCAGACCGGCTGAAGCTCTGGGACAACCAGCAAGACAGAAGACGAGACGATCCACCATACACAGGTCAACATGTCCCCCTCTCCTGCTGCTCGCTTTAATGGCTCTCTATCACCACAGGCTCGTACCCGCCTGCAGACACCCTGCATAGAGCCAAACCGACAGGGACAACAGTCAGATTGTGTGTGTGAACAAGTTATAAGTGTGTTTGCTATGTGATGTAGTGTAGGGTTACACATCTCTTTAATGCTCACTTTTACTGTTACCACATGCATTTATTTACAGTTTATTGGGTAGTGTCATACTGGTGTAAGTCATAAGAAACAGGCTTTCAACCGAAGTGAAGTGTTGTTTAAGACTTCTTTTTGGAAAATGTATTTGAGTTCTATTTGGACTGGTGGGTTATAGCGTGAGTTTTGCAAAGAGAAAACAAAAACTAATGCCTTAAACATATTTTTGAATTTTACTTGTTTCAGTGAGGCAGTTCAGCAGATTTGATAAAAGTATTTGAAAAGGATAAAAGGAAAAGAGGAAGAGATAGACAGAGAGAATGACATTTGAAAGTCAAGAAAAGTCCGAACCGAGCTTCTCACCTGTTTCCAAGCCTGATGCTGCTGAGCGCAGTGGTTCCATCTTTGTTGACGAACAGACGCAAGTTGCTGTCTGAAAGCCAGGAACACAGAAACAGAATTAGCAGCTGCTGACATAAACCAGAAGGTGTCAACACACAGACAATAAAAAGGTGACAAAACACGGAGCTGGAGAAGGAGAGCTCGGTCCAAAGATGGTGCAGGAGTTACAGTCATCGCTATTATACTGTCAAAGCAACTTAAAAACCTTCACACAAAGAGATTCACTGTAAACAAATGAGAACATGTTAAAGAGCGATAGCCTGCATTTCACACCATCGCCTGTGAAGTTAAGACTACACTTCCCATAAACCACTCCTACCTACATCTTCATTGAGCGGTGTGTTGATAATCACAAGCTAATAACGAAGGAGTAGCTTGTGTTTTTGATCTAGCAGTGGTCCGATTTTTTAATGAACACTTTTAAATGTGGTGTTTAGTAGGGCTGTCAATAATAACGCGTTCATTTTGATCATATATAAGGTCAAGATTTGGAAAATAGTTTCACATTGTTGTTGATATTGAATGAAAATGTCAAACAAAGTCACATGAACACAGATTTATTATTTATTGAAAGGTTTTCTAGTTTCTTAGCTGTAAAACTCACATTTATCACAATCTTCTTGTTTCCTTCCTTGCATATTGTGATACATGATCTAACTAAAGATTTTGTACCTTCCTATCTTTATTGAGCATGTGTTTTAACAGGCTTGTCTCAAAGTCCACTCTCTTGTTACTAAACCCCTCAGTGTTTTTGAGTCAGCTGCATTTCAGCTTGTTTTTTTGTTGTTTTAAGCTGTAAATAAATCAATACCTAGATTATTTTTTCTAAGCGGTTTTAAACTCCCACTGTACCTTCAGTGTTGTTGATATCTGCAAAGTTTTGGCTTTGGACAATTTTCTCCACAATGTCATCGGCATCCATACGAGTGTCGTTTACCCAAGAGGGCTGACTCACCACTGAGTCCTGCTTCCGCCTGAAATACAGCAATTAGAAAAAGAAAAGAGGACAAATGTAGTTAGAAGAGGACTGGACCACAATAAACCCATGACCTTAGCACTGACGAAAGACTGTATTCTGTGTCTGTACCTGGGGGGCCTGTTAGGGGGTAAGATGGGCCGTGGGGGTCGAGGGGGTCTTTCTGGACGTCCGGCGTCCTTGTCACCCTCCGTAGGTGTGTCAGCAGTGAAGCCCAAGCCCCCAGAGGCGCTGCTTCCTGTCGAGGTGTTCCTGCGATGTGTGAGGTCTGACAGGCTGGAGGAGCAGGAGTGCTCAGTGCTGTAGCCTGCAGCGACACGAGAAGTTATCATAGGAGACATCAGCTGTGTGCCACTTTAAGTATGTACAGTAGTCTCACTTTGCCAGGCTTTCCTCCACAAGCGCTGCGGAGGAGGGTCTCGCGAGTCCACATAGCATTCCCGGGATGGGAGAAAAACCTGCTCTGGTTTATTGGCTTTTCTTTAAAACCAATCACAAAGCTCCACACGGAGCCGCTGAAAAATAGCCTCGGGAAGGAAGTTTTTTCGGTGGAACATGTGTTCAAAAGTTGTTTTTTGTGCCAGAGAACTCAAATTTAGTCTAGGAAGCTATCTGGATTTATCCTGCAGAGCTCTGAGGAACAGTTAACCATAGTCCTCATAAATCCACCAGTTCCACCAATGAAAGCGGAAGGAAATGGACATCAGCGATAAGACATGCATCCAGCTGAAATTTCTGTAGCACTTGGATACACGTGGATACAGACTATTGGGTAGGTAATCTCCTACAAAAGTATTGGGAAATTACAGGACCCATATGAAAAATATGCATTTTTCTGGAATATAAAAATACTTCATAATGTAGGCTGCATGTGGGAACTGCAGGTGAATCTTGTACCTGAGATTTTGTGTTTTAAAATATTTGTATTATGTACCAGAGATTTTGCTGTGCTGGCTGGCATAGCTGGAGTTACTAGAGTGACCAGACTGGAAGACTTCTGCAGGACTGGAGTGGTTCGCTTCTGATTCTTCAAGGAGACCTGAATGCACCAAAGGAGGAAAACAACACTGTTACCACCTCATTTGTACTTATTTTGAATCAAAATAGTTTTCTGCTTGACCAGACATCAAGAAGTCTTTGTTTACTTTTACAGTAGAGATGCAGAACTCACATCACAGATGGCAGCCATTTCTGACTCAGAGGAGTTTTAATTTACAACCATGTACTATTTGTTTCTGTAAAGTCAAACCATTTTTTAGATTTTCCATAACTGATTTTAAAATCTTTCTGATTAAAAATGTGCATTTTTTTCCTCACATGGTGAAGGTGCTTTAGACATATTACTGTACCAGATGCTTTGCTGTTGTGAACAACCTCTGCCTTTCAAGTTGTTTTCAAGTTTAAACAAAAGCACAAACTGCACAAAATACTAATATTGTCTACTAGTTTTCCACATCTTCTCAAAAATACCTTTTTGAACTTTTTCCGAGATGTTGTTGGCTCAGAATGAAACCCATCTCGCTCAAGGCTTAGCCAAGATCTAAATTTCCTAATTGTTAATTTCTTAATTTCATGTCTTTTTGACATAATTTGACTGAGAATATCTTTATATTACTTCCAAGGTTAAGAGTTGAAGAGTTCAGTAGCTGTTTAGTTGTTCTGGCATTGAAAGTGCTCTGTATTTGTCTTTGACAATTCGGATGAATAAGGTAAAAAATGATCGGTTCTCGGTATAAACTTAGTCTCAATTCCCTTTACGACCTGAAACTTTACTGTACATGGAAATCGGGGTGGGATTCAATAACATTGTATTTATTCTAAACCAGGTAGCAATTCTGATCATTCTTTCTGTTTTTGTTTTTTGTTTCCATATACAGTTTATTATACATTTAAACCTACTCTTTTGATTGTATACATTACTTTTTAAGAAAAATAAAGAAAAGGCCAAATAAAAGACTTGATTACTTATACAGTGATCTTGAGGTCTGTCATGCCAAAACAATTCATGCCCCCTGTGCATGAATTAAATAATGTCTATCAAACAATAAAAATGTAATGTGCAAATGAAAGTTGCAAGTTAACCTTTATTAAAGCAATTTGAAAAAGTTAAATGACCCAAAACGGCCATCGATTTTAGAAACAAAAGACACAAATCTTTACAAATATACTGAGAGTGACCTTGAGAGCAAGTAAGGCTTTGTCATATTTTGCATTTATCTTTTCTTCTTCTACAAAGATCTGTTTATCTGATACACGTTGTTCTATTAAAATAAATCCTGCATACCTTGGCAGCATTGCAAGCATCAAAGCACACTTGTTTGCTTATTGTTCCTTCATGAAACAGATTATTTCAACTTTACATGCCCTCTACATATTCCCCCTGGTTATGTATGACCCCTTGAATTGGGCTCTCGGGGGGGGGCGACAACACAAACACACACACAAGTTGTACCTGAGCTGATGATGGATGGTCGCGGCTTGCTGGCTCGTCCCAGAGAAACCCCTCCAGCAGGCCCGGGCTCGGCTGTTCCCTCCCCCCTTACAGTCCAGCTGCAGGGTGTGTTCTTGTCCGGGGATGGAGATGGACTTTGCTGTGCTGGGAGGCCTGCAGGAAAAATAGAAAACACAACTTATCAGTCTGGAAAAGATTAAATGAGCACAGAGCTGCTTAGCTTGGCACGCACAGATAACATTCATTTAAACTGAGTCAGTTGAACTGAGTCATTGCACTAACAAAGGACAGAGGAGCAGAAGTGGTATTAGGTGTTTAACAATCTGGTCATAAGGTTCAAAATGTACATAAATTACTATGATACCAATTAATACCTGTGGACACTCCTCCAACACATATGTTGACTTGTTTTGACAAAAAGACTGAGGCAAAATGGGGAAAGACCAACAACAACACGAGAAGAACACACAAAACTTACTTACAATGTGACACTGAAAAAAACACATAAGGGTATTAAAAACATCTATGATTTTAGAAATTATTGTATTTAACTGCATTTCAAGAGACAACAATTCAGTCCTAGTCCGATCTTCGTCAGGGCGAAATGTTTTAAAATGAGACTGATCGGCTGATATGATGGAGGGTCTGTGATGAACAATGTGTGGTGAATCCTCCAACCTATACTGTATATTTAGAAGTCACTGTGACACAAAGACAGACCATCCTGAAATCTCACAATTTGAAATACTCACGTTTTAAAACACGGATCTCCAGACAGCAGGGTCATTCCAATGATCACCTTTAAAAAGACGTAAGAAGCAATTTCACCACACAATTATAATATACATTGCTTTTTCATTTGCAAAACATGATAAAAGGTAAATGTCAGAAACTGTTTAATTAACATGTGAAGAGATGCTGTCTTCTTATCTCTGATCTAACAAAATTCTGAAATAGTTTTCCATATTTGTGAAATTGCTGCCTTTTTTCTTTGTAGTGCATGTTCTTTCTTTTTCCTGCTTTCCTGCACTACGGTTAATCAACATACTATATCACAATACTATTTCTGTCCTCATCACAGGGGGGGCAGTGCTGGAAGAAGTACTCAGATCCTTTATTTAAGTAAAAGTAGCAATATTACAGTGTTAAAATACTCAATACAAGTCCTGCATTCAAAATCCTATTTAAGTAAAAGTACAAATGCATTAGCATCAGAATACCAATCAGAAAGTACTTATTATGCAGAATGGGTCATTTCAGAAACATATATCTCTTTTATTACTGGATTATAATTATTGATGAATTAATGTGTTCATCACTATAAACTCCAGTAACAAATTCCATAACTGACCTATACTTTTGTTATTGGGAAGCAATGATGAATATTTTTGGGATAAACAGTGTTTTGGCTGGTTAGGCTTTAATAAAAACAAACTGGAAAAGCTTGGAGTGGATTTCCAGTAAGCTCACTGTCGTGCGAGTTACGCACACAGCATGATGTCTTCCAGAGGAATGAAATGACAAAACTACTCGTGACTGTCTTGGCTTTGTTTTTACATAGCCGTGTGAGTGGATGAACTCTGGGTGGCGCTGCAGAGTGAAGAAACCAGAACCCACAGAGGCACTAAACTGCCTCAGCGTTCAGCACTGATGAATAAATGGTGACATCTTCAAATTGTATTTTTTATCTAATCAACAGTCCAAAACCTAAAAGAATATTCAGTCTACGATCACTTAAGACAGAGAAGCAGCAAATCCTCACAATTGAGAAACTGAAACTAGGGAATGTTTACAAAAGAATTGATGATCAATTATCTGTATCTGTGAAAAATGGATTCATCGACTTCTCGTTTCAGCTCTAGAAGAAACTAAAGTACTAAAACATATTTGCAACAGAAAAACCAAAGAACTTTAAAGGTTACATGACAAAGGGACTATTGATCCTCTACCTGATCACTCTGCGTCGGACTAAAATTGAGGAGTGGAAGCAATCAATAAAAAGGTTAAAGGTCAAAGTCTCAGGGTTAATGATAAAGCTTGCTTCAGGCATAGAATTTATGATGCAATTAAATTTGTGTTTATACCATGGGGGCACAGACTTGTAAAATAAAACATCCATCCCCTTGCCTTGAGTATTGAGTTGTCCTGCCGTGTGTTCTTGGTGTCGTATCCCTCCAGCAGACAGCAGCGCACGGTGGAGCCAGAACCCGCAAACTCCGCCATGTTGAGGTCTGTGAAGCCCAGCTGAGGATAAGGAAGAAGAAAAGAAAAGTTGAATCTAGATTCACTAATGGAGGGGTTCCACTGGCAATGATTTCTGCGGCACCCATCATTTTGCACACCTAGCAATTTCCCATCGTCAAAGTCCCGAGCTTTTGAAGTTGTAATGTATGACAGGGTGGAAAAACCACACGTCAATCTTAACAGACATCAAGCCAGACAAAGAGCGAAGACTATATTTTTAAAGTTTCTTTGATGAAGACAGAAAGATAATTACATTTTAAACAGTTTGCTGATAATATCCTCCACAGATACTAAAGGAGCAGTTGGTGGTGTTGATATTTGACTAGTTAATTGAGTCTCTTTGACCTCAATAAAGTAAAACATAAAAGGTAGGCCAGAGCAGGACTAATGTCAATGTATCACATGGGAATGACTCCTCGGAATCTGGGGTACACCAAACGGGTGAAATTGTCTTTTTCACATCCCATCAGTGAGCACTATGGGAGGGTAGTAATGCAAGGGGATTTCCATTGCAAGATCAGTTAGTATGTGGGTTCACATCTACATGTTTTGGTCCACGAGTGATATCTCTCTTTTTTATTCATCCTCCCAAAATACAACCAAAAAGCTTCACTAACACATTAAAAAATATGTAAGAGAAATAGTGACGGCGGGAGGGAGAGCAGGGAACCATAAAGCACAAAAAGCTAAAAACAACTTTATATAGACTGTATTGCTTAGATAAAAAGGCTTAGAAGGAAAATCTATACGTTTGTCTTTTTGTTGGCTGTTCTGTTATTGGCGTCCCAGATGTGGTGGCAGCTGTCGTCCACTACGACACAGCGACAAAACGGTCGACAGCGGCCATCGTTGTTCCCGATCCAATCCAACACCCTACGTCTGCCGGGCCGGGCTATAACCGGGCTGATATCCTGTAGCCTGAACCTGGCATTAGAGTTTCTGATTTATACACAGCCCCAAATTACACTGATTAAGACTCTGCCTGTATGACCTTTTCCCCAAAAACAAACCTCACAGCTTTTTGCCGTATGGAAACTGCATGTGTGATGTTATTATTAATTAACTCTGCAGCTTCTCTCAAGCTAAAGGTTCCCATTCTTCATTCTCCGGGATTCCCTTTTCTTTAGGAGCTTCTGTTTTCATAGGTGTGTATTTAAAGGAAGCAAACTTCTAAGGAGGGAAGCTGGATATATTTAGCCAAAAGGAAACCTTAAAGGAGGATGGGCGAAAACAGAGGAAATGGTTCCTCTCGGGCAACAACGTCCATGCATCGACAAAAGTGTATTCTCATGAACGGGTTTGACCTTGCAATTAATTGACGAGGCGTGACTCATTTGTCAGGAGTTCTTACAGTTATGGTTAGAGAGGTGTTGGCAGGATGTTTTGCAGATTCCCGGCAAGTGTGATTGATACAGGTTTACAGGTGTCCTGCCCTGGTAGTGGCATGCTCATCAAGTGCTAGGAGAAATGCTAATATTTACGCGACATGGCATTAAGATGTACACAGAGCTCATCTGTAACTGTTTCTATGTGTTTATCAGCGTCAGAAGTGAGGCGACCCAGAGGGAGACTAAAGCTCTTACCTTCGTATATGTTTTTCCTCCTTTGAGTTCCTGCAGGGAAAACAGGAAGACAGTAATGAACCCGGTGATCCAACTTTATATTACAGTGGTCTCCAATTACAGGGCTCCCAATGAGATAGTTGAAATTACAGGCTAAGACTACACACATGGTTCCTCAGAGCATGGCACTGAGGCGGCTTTTACATGGGAAATTTCAGCATCCAGTCTGCACTGAAATATCCTGGAGACATTTTTCATGAGAATGTCTCCAACCCTCCTAAAACAGTCTGTCAATCAAGTTTGTTAGGGCAGTTCTCTAGGGCTGGGTATCGATACAAGAGTTTGAATACCAAAATAATACTTATTTTAATACCTTACTTGGAGGAATGTGTTCCTACAAAACCCTTTCCTAATAAGTATTGATTTGATGATTTGCAGGTCAAGAAATCTACACATACAGGTTTAAACTTGGAAATAGATGCCTGGAATAAGCTGTATATAACTGTTACTGCTATGTTTCACTGTGAAGCAGGTCTTAACTACAAGGTTAAATATATAACTACTTAAACAATGGTTATATTTACTCTAGACATCTAAAGATGTTGCAATGCTTGGCCATATTTAGCAAAGACATAGACATCTTGACAAAGTACTGTGGTGTGGTTAGAAGACAAATGCAAAAAGCATCCTTAAGCGGACAGGTTACCGCACAGAGCATAGCAGCAGGTTTTCTCTTCATCAATAGGATACATGACAATGTTTATAACCTAGACATTTTTAACATCTTTTGATCTGTAAATCCGCTCGGTTGATTCATCATCATATTATTCCAATGAAAGGAAACATTACTGGATGGCAGGTATCCATTAAAATGCACAATAATTCAGCATATAACAAACTGGAATTAACAGACAACATGTTGCTTTAGCAAAGCTCTTCTTCAAACAAGGTTACTAGAAGGTTGGTCATGGGTTAGCACTGTTGGAATATCAGCTGAACATACTATGGACTGCCAAATCACAGTTAAACCTCTTCAATCTAACCACTGAGCAGACTGCAGAGGGCCCAAAGAAAAAACGGACTAGTTCAATATTCAGTGCCACATTCCATAATGATCGAGGGTCACTTACGCTTTTCTGCACAACAAATTCAAAGTTCCAACAGTATTCTCCCCTGGCATGCAACACTTGACTAAATGGAAGTATGAATTTTCTTAATTCTTCCTCTTTTAGGCCACAACTATTTCCCTATTTTTTTTTTATATATTTTCAATGGATGGGTAAATAATAGTATGTATAACTTTCACATCCTTCACAACAGCAACTAATGACAGCACTCAAGTAAAACAGGTCTACAGGTCTCTGACTCAACAGGACTGTAGATTTCTATTATTTCAGTTCAAACCCCAAACATTTAAAGACACTGTAGTGATCTTGTTTAACTTGAGGGAACTTCAGAGAGTCTTACCTTCCTAACTGACACCCTGCAGACCGAAGGATCCAGGACGCCGGTGTGGGGATTGGCGCTCATTTTAGACACAAAGGTGAACCTCTTCCTCCAGCGAACACAATTCTCTCGAACCTCCTGTCTGTAAGGAGAGAAAAAAGGAACAGCAGGACCACATCAATCTCTTTTGTATTCTGTATTCTTGTGCATCCAATGAATTATTCATTTTAAAATGCCTTTTTATTCCTGCTTACTCCAGTCTTCACTTCTTGAGTTGCAGACTCATTCTCCTATTTGCTAAATATAGCAAAGACACTGAAACATCTTTTGTAAAATGGCAGCAACCTAAAGTGTGTATTTATGCGTAGACCACGGCTATTTAGGTCAAAGTCAAATCATTTCAACTCACAATTTTGATTCGTTGTGTTCTCTGACTTCAGAACAACAGATTTTTTCCCCACCCGGTTATGTCATCCCGGTCTCACAGCTTTATGACCAATGTGTCCACTGAGGATCAGATTTATCAGAGCAACACTGAGAAAACATGTGAGCAAGCTTTTCCAAAACTAACTGAAGTACAGAGCGGATTCCCATGGCTTCTGACACTGATTACAGTTTTTCCATTTTTGAAACTTAGCGGTTTCTTTTACTGATTTTGTGGGTAGATGCAGCGTTTTGTTTTGAGGATGGTGAACTGGTGACATTTTCTCAGTAAGACAGTATTTAACGTGTAAACTGGTTTGTCTCTCAAGATTTTCCCTCCTGTTTAACTGACAAGAAAACCTGTCAAGGAAACAGTGTACAATGGTCCTACGACTTCTGTAAAAACACAGTTGGTCTGGTCAGAAAATGCAAGTGGAAAACCTTTAAGTAGCCTTACATCCTGGCTGACGGGTGGGAACAAAGCAGTAGGTGTAAAAACAGATTGGTTTGTTTCTAAAAACAAAAGCTGATGGGGCCGGAGATCTTTTTTTTCTTTTCTTTCCCAAACACCAAAGCATGCAGCAAGAGAAGGAATATAGATTTGTGAGACATCCTTGTTTGTTTAATTTATCACTTGTGACATTTGTTGTGCTGCCAAATCAATAATTCCCATCTAAATCTAAATTTCTGCAGCCCAACATGACAAGCCCAACACGCCTGTTTGTTTTGAGATGAAACTATGTGTGCCAGAGTTTTCATCTAAAAGGTTAAATCAGCACTAACATGCTTTCACTAACTTTAAGCATGTGAAATGTTGACCCTGTTCACCATCTTAGTGTGAGGCTGGGATGTCTTTAGTAAGTTAAGGGATCAAAGTTATTACAATTTATCTTGATGTTGACATTTCTAAATCTCAAAAGTCAAAAGTCAGAGGAAAAGTCAAAAGAAGACATTGGAATTTATGCTCTGGGAATTATTGGTGTTTTACAAATTAAATGGCAATTGAGTCCTTGACTTCTTGAGAAATTTCAGTCTTTTTTTAAGATTATTTTTGGGTATTTTAGGCCTTTGACAGGACAGCTGAAGAAGTGAAAGGGGAGAGAGAGAGGGCACATGACATGCAGCAAAGGGCCACGGGTTGGAGTTGAAAGTGGTGGAAGCTGCCATCCACAGAGCCATGTCACAGTGAGCAGGAGTAATTCTACTGTGTTATTTGTAGTTAAATATGAACGTCTCTGGTGCTAAAACAGGGTGACGTCCAAATAATAAATAAGTCAAGATGTTTGAAGTTGTACTTAAAATGCCACATACCAATTATGGGGGGAAATCCTTACATGCAGCTCTTCATTATTTCTAAGTTATGAGAATCCACCCTGTTCTTTGAGCAACTATCATTTTGTCAAACCAAACATTTCAGTTATATACCATCCCAGTAAAGAGCACCATCATTTGTGTGATTGGTCTGTCAATCACAAATGAAAGCACAAATAGAGAAGCTTTGTTCATCTCCTAATATGGCAAACAGCTCATTTACAAACATTCATTGGATTCTGTCCAACACATGCTGAGAAGAAGTAGATCAACTCAATGGCCAAATGTTCCTGGAGTCATTTAGCTCCATGACGCTTTCTTAATCTGAACATATAAATCTTAGACACAGTGCTTCATGGTGGGGTGTGAATGTATTTCAAATCAAAATTTTTCACTCTTTGAAATTGCAGCCTTTTTCCAAAAATCAAAAAAGTTCATTTTATTTCTCAGTTGTACACTCAGCAACCCATCTTGAAGAAAAAAAAGAAATTTAGCCTTTTTGATATTTATTAAAAAACAAAAACTGAAATGATGGTCATTTTGTATTCAATGTAAACCCTTCAATGTTTCAGGTTGCTTTTTCATATCATCCAGAGATGGTTCTACAGTTCATTGGTCCAATTTGATTATACTGATTCTTGATCTCAGGAAAACTCCACCTGTCTATATAAGACCTCAGCTAAATGCATGTCAAAAATGACAATCATGAGGTCAAAGGAACTGCCTGAAGAGAATCAGAGACAGAAAAGGCACAGATCTGGTCAAGGTTAAAAAAAATTTCTGCTGCATTAAGGTTCCTAAGAGCACAGTGGCCTCCATAATCCTCAAATGGAAGACGTTTGGGATAAAACCCTTCCTAGAGCTGGCCGTCCGGCCAAACTGAGCTATAGAAGAGCCTTGGTGAGAGAGGCAAAGAAGAACCCAATGGTCACTGTGGCTAAGCTCAGAGATGCAGTCGGGAGATGGGAAAATTGTATAAACCATCACTGCATAATGGGGCTTTAAATTACCCGAAGGAAGCCTTAATGTAAGACACATGTAGTGAGCAAAAAACACCTTCATGGTGATAAATAAAATTTGGTCTGATGAGACCAAATAGAACATTTAGCCTTAATGGTGTGTGGAGAAAACCAGGCACTGCTCATCACCTGTCCAATACAGTCTCAACAAAGCATGGTGGTGAGCATCATGCTGTGGGGGTCATTTTAGCTGCAGGGACAGGACGATGGTTGTGAAAGATGAATGAAGTACAGGGATATCCTGGGCATTTTCAAGTGCTCTGGACCTCAGACTGGGCCGAAGGTTTACCTTCCAACAAGACAATGACCCTAAGCACACCGCTAAAATAACTGAAGGACAACAACTCTGTGGCTGTTCTTGAATGGCCCAGCCAGAAGTCTCTGGAGAGACCTGAAAATGACTGTCCACTTTACCATCAACCTGACAGAACTGGAGAGGATCTGCAAGGAGGAATGGCAGAGGATCCTCCAGATGTGAGAAACTTGTTGCATCTTTCCCAAAAACTCATGGCTGTATTAGATCAAAAGGGTTTCTACTAAATACAACAAAGTTGACATAATTATGACCATGTGATTTTCAGTTTTTCAATAAATTGCAAAAATTTCTAAATTTCTGTTTTTTCTGTCAATTGTTGCTGAGTTACATTACTGAGAAATAAAATGAACTTTTTTATTTTTGGAAAAAGTTTGGCTGCAATGAAACAAAGAGTGAAAAATTTAAAGGGGTCTGAATACTTTCCGTGACTGTATTTCAAATCAAAGGTGAAAGAGAAATACTGGTACTGATGAGAGGTTTCTATTGAAGCTACTGTAGAAACATCAAGTAAATACAAGTACAGCCTTGATATTCTTGATGATGTCATTTTGATAATGTAAACTTTCAAGTTTCAAGTTGTTTTTGTCATATGCATAACAGAGAGATGCAGTCGCTGGCAATGACATTCTTAGATCTCAGACTCCCTCTAATAATGCTCATTAAATAGGTGTAAAAAGAAAGTCACATGAGTAAAAAAAGAGAATCAAAGACATAAAATAGTGCATAAATTAAAATATATGGATATAATAAACCATATAAAGTATGTATAATAAAAAATAATATATATACAGTATATATTATAGGAATATATATATACTTGTGGTAGACACAGGTGTACAGTAATTGCAAAATTAATAAACTTATAATGTAAATTACTTAATGTAAACGCACAGTAGTGAGCACTCTATTCATTAGTATTTGCTGTGTACAAATAGACATCTTAGCCTGATGGTGTTAGCGGCAACGTGATGGGATCAGCAAAAAACATTAGGATGCATCCTTTGGGGATCATTATTATACATAATAATTATGTTATGTGAATTAATGACAATCTGGCATAAAGTTGTTGAGATATCAGGATCTGGAACAAAGTGTTGGAGAGGTCGACTCAATCAGCTGATCGAGTCCTTGTTAAGTCCTGCTGCCATGAGAACGGAATAAATTGGCACAATTTGACACAAACAAAAAAGTTGACATAATTAGTTGATTACTCAGCTTATCAATTATTCAATTGTTCTGAATCTCTGTTTTAATTCAGTTCTATTTTATTACGCTTAATGTCATTTGGATTTATTCTAATCAGTGTACATGAGACAGTTTGAGTTATTGTGTGAGACAGAAGGTGCAAATTACACACACACACACACACACACACACACCCTGACCAATCGGCTATCCTGACTCGAGATCAATGCCTAACCCCAACCAATCGAGCTGCTTTGTAGGGCAGGACTTGCCTAGAAGTTACGTGGGATCCATGATAACGCTTTTCAGACATAAAACTATCTTTTGTACATATATAAATCACACAAGAATGTTCAAATTAAAAGTATTTCATTGACTTCATAAAATTGAGCTCAGACTACATCTCACTACATCTCTGACTTGATACAGCTTCATACTCCGGTCCGTAGTCTGAGGTCATCAGGTCAGAGACTGTTAGTTGTTCCCCACACTCATTTTAAATCAAGAGGGGATCGTTCATTCCAAGCAGTGGGACCTAGGCTGTGGAATGCATTGCCTACATTTTTACGTTGTGTGAATTCTGTTGATTCTTTTAAAAAGCAACTGAAGACGCTGCTATTCAAACAGGCGTTTAGTTAGACGTGGGGTTTTTATGGTTTCTGTTTTTATGTTTTCCATTTGTTTTTAATAGTGTCTTATGCATTGTATTGTACTTTGTTGGTATTGTATTACATTTTACTGTGAAGCACTTTGTGATTTTTTTATCTGTGAAAGGTGCTATACAAATAAACTTTACTTACTTACTTACATTTTTTGTTCTTTCAGCGAGTACTCAGTCCTCGCCATCATTTATTAGATCCTTTAACCATTTTTAATCATTTTTTACAATATTTTGAGCCAACACTTGGAAGTTACTTCCCCTTTTGCTTTGTTTAGGTTAATGTACAATGTAGCCTCCGAGTTTACATATAACATTTTGTATATTTATGATTTTCACATAAAACTTTCCTTGATGAAATCAGAGACTCAGTGACATCTAGCAAACCATTGTATTTCCAACATGTTTTCCATGTATTACGTTTTATTTTTGCAGTGTTCTAGTCTGATTTAAAGCTTTAGTGCGTAACTTTTCGATATTAATGAACATCTGTTACATTCAAGCCATTGCCAAATGAAAACTGTCGTCATTACTTAGAATTCCTCAGAATTCCTTTTATATTGCAGTCCTTCATTTTAAAATGTATTTCAAAATTGTAATCCTGCTAATAATGTTTGTATTAAATTGTCTTTTTTCTGTAACTTTAAGGGAATACAGTTACTTTTTTTGTATCCTAACTTTTTGGACATGAGGACGCACATGCATGCACACTATTGCATGTCCTAGCAATGGTGTCACACTATTCCCCTGACAGGTTATGGGAGACGCCAAAAAAATGCTCCAATATGCCAGTCAAGATAAAAACTCATGATAAAGAAGAAGACTGAGAGCTCAAGTAGTAAACATAGATGTAAACAATGCTGGATTCAAAACACTTAAAAATGGGTTTAGAAATGTTTAATGAGGAAGGGTATGCACTGCTCAAAGATACACATGAAGTATTTTCCACTGAATGTAAACATAACGATTGTTTGTTTACAAGAAAACTTCCCATGGCCTCTTTAAGACAGACTAGATGGATTAATATAGCCTGGTCCTACCAGACTCTCGTACATTTCATTTGTACAGAGAGTCTGGCAACTCTCCATTGACAAGTGTTAACTTCCTTGAAGGCGGGTCACCTGCAACCTTTGTATCTCTTCTGTTCACTTTTTGTTCTCACGTGTTTTACCGTTTGGGCAGGAGGAGGCTGGGAGTGTAGTGATATTTAATAGGAATCTGTCAGTGAAGGCATTAATAGAGCGTCCTCTGTTGAAGCTTAAAACTATTGGATCTGCCCAGAGCCACTCTGGTAGCCTGGTTCCGCCCTCCTGCATACTGCCTGGTAGGACAGACTGTTAATGTTAATAATATACAGTCTATGGGTAGGACCAGGCTAACAAAGAGGGGAGATGACAACAACTATCAACTTAGCATCGCTAACGCTAGCCTTAGCAAACTCCTTCACCACTAACTGAGCAAGCTGGAAAATCAAATATTCACCGAACCCCGTGGGGAGGAGGGCCACAACATCATGGCCATCAACAAAACTCAGCAAAGATTGTTATTGCTCAGGCTTTAACTTCTGGATATTCAGCACCGTTGCCACAATGGGCACCATCTTTCTCTGCCGCCATTACGGAACTCAACGATGGTTACCGAACCTCAAAAACATTGTTCTCAGCCAATCTCTCTGTTCGCTGATTGGAAAACCCAAGAATATACCGCAAACCCAGACAAAGTACTGAAGGAAAATGAAAATTGAGTGGAAGTACGTAGGAGGGCGGAGCCAGTCTAGGATTAATATTAGAAGACAAACAACATGAATTAAAGGTCTGGACATGCTTAAACAAAAAATGTGGCCATGTTCACAAGAATGAGATTAAAAACACCAAAAAAACCACATAACATGTTGTAAATCTTTAAATTGGAATCCTAAACCAACTCTTTGACGAAGTGAAGAGAGGTGAAAATAAGGATTTTTCTTCATGCCTCTTCCCTGGAAACAAGTGAGGTTCTCAGAAGAGTAGGAACACAAAAGCACACCCACACTCTTTCTCTCTTAGCTCTTATCAGGACCCCCACACCATTGGTTCTCCAGTGTGTAACGGGGAGCGTTCTCAACAACATTCCTCAGTCCAGATGGCTTTGTTCAGGCTCCATGGAAACCTCACACTCAAATCCACCGACGCTCTGCCAGCAGCTCAGAGGAGGAGGACACGCTTACACACCGACACTCTCTCTTTCAGCCTCTGACGTTTTTAAAGGACCTCCACCGTTTGTTTTTAATCTCACCTGCAACCTTTGTATCTCTTGTTCACTCTTTTTGTTCTCACGTTTTACCGTTTGGGCAGGAGGAGGCTGGGAGTATAGTGACATTTGATAGGAATCTGTCAGTAAAGGCATTAACAGAGTGTTTTCTGGCTGTTTATTCAAACTCTGACTTTTGCCTTTCACATTAGACTCGCACCTTAGCTTTTTTTTAAAAATTAGAGTAAAAAACAAAGAGCTACATGAGGCCATGTTGTTTCAGTTCTGATCTAAACTGGATTTAATATCTGATACTATATCAGATCTAGAGTCATGAAACCTACACACTTCATGAGTCCTGAAATCAGAATTTGTCGGGTTACACCCAACACCACAGAAACATTACGACACTTAAGAAACATTACACTGACTTTATAGGAAAACAAGAAAAAATAAAAAGCAGTGCCTCTATTTTACACAGCAAAACTGAAATTTAACAAGTGAGGGAACTGTTTACATTGTCATGTAGTAACTTAAGTGACCTGAAGACACAATTCTGATTTGGCTCAGGAGGTAACATTACATCCATTTTGCATCTAATGCATTTCGCAAGTAATTAAAGCAGCATGTTGCAAAGCCAGAAAAAAACAACTCAGTTTTTTTTACAGGTTGGAAAAGTGGAGGCAAGTTGCTCAATCAGTCTGATCAAGTGGGGATAAGGGCCGCAGCTATCGATTTCATCGATTTTATACAAGTATTCTACCAATTATTCCATCAATTAATTGAGTTGTCAGATAAAGAAATTGCTTAATTAAAGAGCTATAATAAATATACAAAATAGAAAATAAGACAGGTCTTAGTCAGGTTTCTGCAGAGATGCTGATGCATTGACATCATGCTACTGTGGTAATCTAGTTGGGTTTAACAAAAGACACACAGCTTGATATCAATACAAACTTTCATTTTCTCTGGCCTGTCTATTCTCTTCTGGCAATATTCTCTCTCTTCATCCATTTTCCAATCTCCGCCGTGTTCTTCACGTCACCTGTCCACAGCTTGTAAGCACGTTGACAGTAATAATCATCAGTGCAAAACTGTATATAGTTATGTAGATTAAACAAAGCTTTGATGCAAAGAATTTGGCGCACGGACAGTAGACAGACACTGGAGCTGCTCTCACTCCAGCTGAACAGAGCTCACATAAACAGAGGACTGAGGGCAGACAGGATAACGCCAGCAAAGAAAATCAAATACAAGAGCCATCATTGTGCGTGTCCTCTTCCGTGCGTTTGTCCCGTGGGCAATGCTTTCATCATGTTGAACTAAATTAGTGTGTTTCGCACAGAAAACGGCCTCACCCAAACATCATTTCCGACAGCTGAAAATAGAGCAAAGCCTGAAGTATCCCCACACACACACACACACACCATCCTAAAGATGGAGTAGTTGCAGCGCAGGACTTCTACAACATCGGTACAGTCACTTACATTTAATTCATTGTCACTACTGAATGTTGACAAAACTAGAGAGACAAAAGCGAGCTCGGCCTCAGAACCTTAAACCAAAAACGGAGATCAAAAAAAGAGAGAAGACTGCCAGCAGACTTTCTCCCTGAAACTTGATGTATTCTAACGTAGGCTCAAATTCCTACATCAACAATTACACACAAATTAAAAGGAGGACAGTCAAAGGCAGACAAAGCCAACAAGAGATGGAACAAAATATTCCTTTGACTACATTATATCCAGAGTAGATTTGGGAAGTAGTAGGAAAGCAGACGAGGAAAGGATATATTAACTCAAAAACCTCAGAGAAGCAAACAAGAGAAGGAAGTGCAGGAAAGGGGGGACAATGTTTTAATTGGGAAGAGAAAGAAAGAATATAAAGTAGTTTTTAAGATTATTTACAGGAAACATAGGAGAACGAGGTATGACATACAACAATGGTATCCAAAACGTAGCTATTATGGTATGCCACGTAACTGCGATGCCACAAAGACAACCAAGATATGAAGAAGAAGAAATGAGTCTTCAGTTTACAAAAAACATTTCAGCAAATACATTTTCAATTTTAAAAAGTTGGTATATCCTTCAGACACTCTTTGCTTTTTCTTCTGGCCACCAGTGGTTTATATTATGGTTTTATATTCTTACTTAGGGTTTCAGAAAGCTCTTTGGTCGTCTTTTAGCTGGCTTTTTAGGTCGTTTCTAAGTTGTGAACTTTGTAGGATTCATAAGGCCACACTGTGGGTATGTACGTAGGTATGTGGAGAAATGGACCCTACGCCGTGGCCTGACGTGCACCTCTCAAAAAAATTTAACTACATGTCACGGCCACGCAGACTGCAACAACTGTGATTGGTCCGTTTGGCAGCGTTGCATTTCTCCCTACTTATTCCGTGGTTCTCCTTCTCCATTAACAACATGAAATCAAGGAGAGGATTAACTTTTCCTTAACAGATTTCTGGCTGTGGTCAGAAAGCACAGGGGAGACACTTTGTTTCTTCCACTATGCCTGTAGAGTCGAATCTCGCTCCGAAGCTCTGTGGTGTGGGAACAAGAGCACTCCAAACAGTTCTGGGAGATTGTGGTTTAGAGACACTTCACGGAAACCCTTTGGTTGATGCATTTTCGGATTTGACCTGTTTTGTAATTTTACTGGCCCGTCCCTTGACCCAGATAAGACATGGCCCTCTGGGTCCAACCAAGAAGCATATCGCCATCGTGCTCTACAAACTGGCTACATGCGCAGAGTACAGAATGGTAGGCAAAACATTTGGGGTTAAGCAAGACCCCCCGTGTATTTACAGCGAGTGCAATGCCACACAAAATGGGATAATGCAAAGGTATATAAACCTACCTGGATGGGATGAGGCGCAGGAGATCTACCTGCACAACTCCAAAGCACACCCCCCCTCCCACCCACCCAGATGAAGGCTTCAGGGATTTTGTCAATAGAAAGGGCTGTTGAGTCGACGTTCACGTAATTTAATCAAATGTTACGGTTTGATATTACTTAATTCGCATAAAAACGTGTGGATGAAAACATAGCTAGTGAGGCTTTCCTAGTAAAAAGTCAAATTGATAAACTTTGACTGTTTTTTTTGTGCTTGTTTTTGTTACAAGGAAATGTGAAACTAGATTTTTCAGCTGTTGTGCTCCTTGGAAAACCTTTCAATAAAGTGAAATGTATCATGCTGAGCTTAAGTTACAGGAACTGGAATCAGATTTGTTTTGACCTTTTCCCTGCTGCCAAAAATCTGCAATCTGGCAGGACGACAGGTTATTAAAAGTCCAGTAAGTGAGCTGTTTCTGACCCCATGTTACTTGTGTTTAAAAGTCTTGGTTGGCTAGTTATGTAGCAACACTGAACCTAAATGATGCAAACACAACAAATGCAACAAAAAGGAAAACTTAACCCATACAATTCGGACTGAAGAAGACAAATTAAAGTCATCGCAAATCCTGATGTAAACACGATGACCCTAATTTGAGTTGCCGCCCCCCCAGCATGTGATGACTCAACATGTCAGTAATGCAGCAGCATGGGATCCTTATCTGCCATCCTGGCTGCGTGGCTCCTGGGGGCCCCGGCCGTTTGCAGAAATACAAACAGCAGTGCGGCGGGCGGGTCAGGTCACATCGAGGGCTCAGATAAACAGTGCAGAGAGCAGAATGCTGAGGAAGCAGACAGATCCTGCAGAGGGGCCGGTGACGTAAGGACGACCAAGGACGGGCGAGGAGTAACAGACCATGTTCCCGTAATCAAAAGGTCACAGGGCCGACACCACCAACCTTTAAACAACCATCTGTTGAAGAGACCCTGGATATATCACCAATCCTGTCCCTTACATGTTCCCTCAGTATTTTATTTGCAGATTGATCAACAGCACTGCCAAAAGGCTCATTTCTAACAGTTGTCTTTGGCAGTGTTAAATTGTTTTGTTAAATTAGCCAGCAATAAAACAACAACACGTGGGACCCTTCACCCTTATACTGCATAACTTTTATGGAATAAACTGAATTTATAAACTTTATTTAAAGAGGACGTTCACCAATTTCACACATGAATAGACAGTTAACTTGTCACAGTGATTGCTATTGAACCTGTGAAAACAGTTCTATAATGTTGTCTCTGTGGCTCTGGAGGAGCTTTGGACTTGGAGACTACAAGTATTGAACGTGTGGAATTAGAGTGATGAGCTGGGGATGGGGACAGGGACGGGGGACAGGGACGGGGGGCTGACTCAAAAGAAAGATGTTTGTAGGTTGCATTATGGGAAATGTAGGATCCAGTTGTTGTTTTTTTTGTTTTTTCATTGTTTTTATTTTAAGTAATCAATGCATTGTTTGGATTAGAAAATAACCATCATAATATCCAAGAGCCTAAGGTAACATCTTTGTCCAATTAACCGTATAAACCAGAAGATTTACAATTAACCATACTATAACACAAGGAAGCAGTTAATCACATTTGAAGGTTTGGTATTTTTGCTTGATAAAGGATATCAATTAATCGATTATCTGAGTTTTCGTTTAATCAACGGTTTTGTTTTTCATTTTAGGAATAAAACACATAACATCAGCTATTATTCATACATGTCTTCCTTTTTTCCGTGGGGTTATATGAGACTGAACACCACAGTCTGTGATCATGGCGCTGCTCTAAAGTTAAAGTGCTGCAATCTAAGTTATCAATTATTTATAGGAACTGTGCATTAATGACAATGACTCATTTATTTTGGTAAATTAAATTACGTCACAGGATTTAAGTTTTTACTTTGTGTAAAAAGAAAAAGAAAAAAAGATTATTTTGTAACAAAACTTTATGAAAGATTAACATACAAAAAGGTCAAACAGAGAGAGAGAAGCCCTAACAATCAATTTCACAGGAATTCCCGTGTGGAGGAAGGGACATTTTGATTACCTGACCAGATACCAGAGGAATAATGTTTGAAACACCCCCGCACACCAAACACACACCTCCCTGCACATCCCACCAAAACGCTAACGGCTGGAAAAGTGAGATGAAAACAGGAAACAGCTGTTGAAAAGCCGCTCGTCCCAGTTGATTTCTAACTCTCCTCACAAACTTCTTCCTTTCCTTTCTCTCACAGGCCAAATGTCCAACCAGGTGACAAAAGCGTCACTTTCTCTAATTGTAACACTCATGACCACAAAAGCACCGCAGGTACATTTGGTCAAAAAGGTACTTTAATGTTTTGATTGATAAAACCCTTTTAGCATGTTGCTAAAAGCTTTCAAACCACAATACAAACCCATCCATCCATCCAGGGCAGCAGCTCCAGCAGGGGACCCCAAACTTCCTTACCCCTTATGACCTCATAAGGAGCAAGAATCCAGATCGGCCCATCTCAAACGCAGAGAAGAATACCCAGGGCTCTGTTTATACCTATCGCCATTTCTTGACACTAGTGGGAACATAGGCACGCTGGGGGAAGGCATATTAATGTTAAAAAACCTCATAAAGTGAAATTGTCATGCCATGGGACCTTTACAGCATCTTACTAAACATGTTGTGTGTGTGATGTGTCCTTGCACTGCTGATGTTAACAGGAAATTAACCCAATCTGTCCACGTTGCCACATCAGAAACCACCGCTGGAGAGACATTACTTCTTCTTTTCTGCCTTCACCTGAACACTCTGTACTCTCACACCCTACTATCAGGTGTCTTAGCCTTTAACTGCACCAACAATCCTGTTTTTCTTTTATCTTCTTCTGTTGACTCTTATTTCCACTCCTTCTTTATCTCTATCTATCTTCTGTAAGAAATGTTTCATTAAACCCGGTATAAGGTTGTTGTGGCTGTCTTCGCTCTTTACAGTTGACTTCATGTGTTGTTGGTGCTCTGGAAATGTCAGGAACAGTGTAAATACAAAGATACGCTAAAGGTCTAAACTGTAAACTTTAAATGTCAAACAAAAGACGAGAGATGGCTGGTGAAGCCTGAACTCTGAAACTGAATGTTCTTCTGCCAAAAAATCAGGATGTAGACCATATGGTTTCTAAAGCTGCACAGAGGGAAGACACTTTGGCTACACAAACTGAAAAGCTGCAAGCTGATACCACTCCTGGTGCTTGGAATTCAACACCAGTTTTAAAATAAGACGTTTTTGGAAATCTTTACTTGTAGAGTGAAATTGAATTTGTGTCATCTGCACCCATTGTCTGTTTTCTCAATGCAAAGTGCCACAAACAACAGAAATAAATCTTAACATATTTTATATAAACCTTAAATATATTTTATATTGCATTTCAAAGCATTTTTTTTAAAAGTCAGTGCAAAAAAATAGTTCAAGGTATAGTTCAAGTGAGATTTTATATGTTTTTCAGCAGAAAATCTTTTGAAAGTGTTTGGGGTTGTCTGAACTGAGTGCACAGAAATGTTTGGTATTGTTACATGAAGGCAGAAAAAAGGTTTCCACTTAAATCTTTATGATCTGATTTTGCACATTGTAAATCTAAAACTAAGCATAGTGTTGGAATGACGCCAGTCAAAAACAGCTGCCACGATATTTGACATTAGTTTCTCTGCAAAACTTTCCACGCTGGGTGTTGTCATTAGTCTGCTGCGACCTCACTTCACATCCTGATATAATGTCTCAACTCTGCTTGATTGCATATTGTGGTTATTTCTTAAGGAGGTGAACAACTAACGCTCTCTGAAAGAACTAGCTTAAGAATCCATCAAAGTCCCAAAACGGATGAGGAACACAAAACGTTTTGTGCAGCAGTTGAAATTTAGTCATCATCACAAGTGGATGACATATAACAGACAGGCCAAACATAAATCGGCATATCTGTCACATTTACAGCATGTGATCCTCTGTGCTTTCAGCCAGACTTGGAGCGAACAGGGACTCAGGGAATGTTTTCATGTGGTGCAGCTCGGTCCACTGCATAAGCTTGCTGTTAATTCCCTCCACTGTTCCCGACCCACGACAAGGCCAGGCCCCGGCCAGGCCCCTGTACAAAGACCGGGTTTGTCAGATCTGTGAAATAACGCTAATCTCTGTCTGCCGTGGAGGGAGCCTCCCTGCGCCGTCGACTCGTCCTCTGAGAGGGCCTTGTTTTCAGTCACAGAGATGATAACTGCGATGGGAAGGAGGGAGGGTAATCTGAGCTGTTACATAACCTCAAGAGAGGGGAATGACCTCTAAAAGAACAGAGGCCTCGGACATTGCAGTCCTCACTGCTGAGGACAGGAGCTTTGAGTTTGTTGTTTCTCAGCAAATTGCAGTTTTACTTTGACAAAGAAACATTTTATGGGGCAAGACTCACTGGATCATGACCTGCACTTCAGAGGCCAAAGCCAAAAGACCAACCTGTATCACAACCTAACAAACGTTGACAAAAGAATAAACTTTAAAAAACTAAAGCAGGACAAACGCTTACATGCACTATTATATTAAAGTCAGGTAATCAGTCTTTTGTACAATGCAGTTAAACTGAACTGTGACAGACCATGTGATTTTGCATGTTAGCAGATATCCAAGAAGAACAGATATCCATACCAACATTTTTTTACTACTGTGTGTGTGTGTGTGTGTGTGTGTGTGTGTGTGTGTGTGTGTGTGTGTGTGTGTGTGTGTGTGTGTGTGGTCTGTTGTTTGTATCTTCCTGTTTTCCAGTTAACACAAAGAAAGAGGGCTAAGACTGAACAAGACTGAGAGTCTACATTCATGCTAGCAGCTCTGTGAGGCTGCACTTGGAGCTAACATCAGCATGGCAATGTACTTGCAATTCATCCAACAGTTACTGACCAAAGTCAGTAGGATTCACCCTCTGTCAACATCTGTAACAGATTTCATAGCAATACATCAAATAGTTGTTGCAATATTTCACTCTGGACCAAATTGGTGGACTGACCAACAAAACAAAATGATCCATTAGCCATGTTGTTAGCAAAAACTTCTGAAGGAATCTCTAATATGTGATGCTGCTACATATTTTTACATTATGCACAAAAATCCACAACTTACGACAGATTGTGCTAAAACAAGTGTTAACAAAAAGGCAATTCATAGTGCTTTACACAAGACAGAAACGCATTAAGAAAAGATATTTAAAAAATTATGCGGTATAAAAAGACATAATTATCAGTTAAATATAAATTTAAAAGCTGTAGTTCTTTGACTCTGCCCACCTAGGTTTCACTCAAGCAGTGAAATTATTAATTATGTTTGTGAGACTAAAACTCAAAATCTGCTTTCCTCCCTGACTAAAAGGTAAGAAAACGGCAACATCCGCTAACAAGAAAGATGAACAAGATGACCGCGATCCATCAGTGTTTCCTTTTTTACACACACACACACACACACACACACCTAAGTGATTATGATTTCGGCTACCAATGGTCACGAAAACAGAATAATCAAGAAATACAATTATTTAGCTCATTACATTTTCAAGTAAACTCTTATTTTCTGTTGTGTTCTGAATGAAAAAAAGACGTTTAAATAGGAAAAGTATTAAGGTAAAGTTCACAGTTGAATTTGTTTTTTTAACTGTTGATTTATTTAACTTCTTGTTAATTTAACAGTTCCACTGTTTTGTTTTGCAACATCTTTCCAGAAGTCAACGTGTTAAATGATCGAGATTTCAATATTGACCAAAATAACTGTGATTATATGTTTTTCCATAATAGAAACACACACACACACACACACACACACACAGACACACACACACACACACACACACACACACTTGACAAAAGGGAGGTTGAGCGCATACAAAGAGGAGGATCTGCTTTAACTGAGGATGCAGAGAAAGCATTCTCCACGTACAAATCAGTCAGCTCGGAGGATTCCAAGTTTGAGGGGCCTGTTTGAACACAAGGTACAACCAGGGTGTGGAAAAGAAGAAAAAACAAACCTAAGACAAGTCCTGAATGTGGGGCATATTTTACTCAACAGATCAGAAGCCAGTCCTGGAAAATCAGGTCCATCCTTTCATCTGAAGAATGGGTTAGCAGCAGTACAGAGACTCTCTGTCAATAAAACACTTAGCCGGCTAACAACTTAATGCCTCATGTTGTTTAACAAGTTGAGGTTAGTTAAACAGATCAGACTGTAAGGGGAAGCGCAAGGCAGTCTTTGAGAACCCAAAAATAAACACATAAAACATAAGAAATTCTGTTTAATAACTGCAAATCCCTGTATTTATTATCCCAAAAAAGTCAAACAAGTTTAAGAACCATACCGATTATTTTAAACTCCATGACGTACAAAAAGTAAATGAATTCACTATATAGCTCCATAGAGGCACCTAAAGCTCCTGTAAGTTTATTAAAGTGACTTTAATAGAGGAAAAAACATTTCCAGTATGTATTCAATTGTACCAAAACTTTAAAATTCCACTGAAAGAAGTTTTGCATGTGTGAAGTCATGTTTAACCCTTGTGTTGTCCTTGGGTCAAATTTGACCAATTTTTTTATATTAGAATTATGGGTTTCTTTGAACCAAATTGCCCCAAAATAACATGAAAGCATGTTGTATGGAAGCCATGTAAAATAAATGATTACTTTCATTGAACTGTGGGTGCTTTTTTTCAATTTTATAGCATTTGAGTCAAACTTTGATCCAGTCAACATCCTCTGATTTTAACTATGAGTCCAAATAATCCATAATTTCTGTTTTTTTTTTTTAACAACAACAAAATAGGTATTATTAAAAAGTGACAAAAATGTTTCAAAAAGCATCAAAAAACATTGGAGGAAAAAAAAAAAGGAGTTAATTTGCAATTTGACCCGGAAGGACGACAAGTTCACAGTCTCCGGGAAGAGAACACAAGGGTTAAGGGTGTTTTTGTGTGATTTGCTGTGTTAGTGGGTCAGACTCTGGAACAGAGCGTAACAGAAAAAAAAGCAGCCAAGCACTCTTTGTACTTCATGTTTGAAAAGAAGGAGTATAAATAAGTACCAGAGTGTTTTAAAGAAATGCGACCAGTTTTCTGTAATGTTTGCTCACTTATTTAGCTCATGTAGGACAATCCTGAGGTTCTTTTAACACTTGTACACCTGTTATGGAAATAGGAAAATCTTGACGACTTAACATGACAATCAACTGGTAACACAAACTGGCCATTACATTTTAGAAATTGGGTTACAGGTTTTCAAGTCTACTTCATCCTAGCAACTCTTTAAGCAGGTTTTTCTCTGGCATAATGAGTTCACGAAAGGTCCAACTGTCTCCTGACACTCACTGTGTCCTGTCTTTACTCTTAAACAAGTGTAAAAACACTGGAACAGACATCTGACGAGACTTTCAACGCTGTATAATCTCATCTAGTGAATCATAGACAGGGAAGGGAAAAAAAGATGAAAGCAGTTGATGTTATTAGAGTCCAGGGAGGGAATCTGAATCTGGAGTTATGAGACGTGAATGGGGGGGAGAGACAATCCCATCATCAAGTTCACCAGATCCTAGTGCCGTTTCACCAGATCCTAGTGCCTAGTAACCTTATTCTTAATCGTCACATACACACAGTACAATGCAGTGAAATTCTATTACTACATTTAACCCATCCTGGGTATTAGGAGCAGTGTCCAGGGAGAACTTAAGATTCAGCGTCTAGCTCAGGGACTTTGGACATGTGGCCTGGGATTGTTCCGTCAACGTTGTGGTTGTGTTGCAACCATTTTACCTCCGGGCCACAAGCCACATGCGCCAAACTACATGCTAACAGAAGAAACAAACAGCTACATGTATAAATGATTTAAGGGAGGTTTAGAGCTAAGTAGCCGATATCATTTGACCAGGGTGAACTTGGTTTGAGAGGTTGTGTTTAGTCTAGTAGGTGCCAGTGCAGATACACAGAGAAGCCACTTAACATGCCAACACCCTGCATTTAAATGTGACTTTGAGAATAACAGTCTTTCATGATCCAGTCTGAGCTGAGCTGCAAAAAATGGTGTAATGTACGTACCTGAAATACTTTAGCTCAACAAAGCAATAACAATCAGTTTATGGGAAATTTAGTCTAGTCTTTTATGGTACTAAAGGGGGGGGGACCATAGACTGCCTACAACAAGAAATCCTGTATGGTGACTGCATATTCACAATATATATTTACCATACCAATACACTTGCCACAAACAGGTGTAGGAACCAATTAGAATGTTATAGAAACCATATGAAGTCAAAAAATCCATTACATAACTCCATAAACGCACTTTCAACTCCTGCAAGTGTGTTAACGTGACTTTGTCAGAGAGAAAAAATTTTTTTAATTATATGAAATTTTACCAAAATCCTTTTTAAATGTCTCTAATAGAGGCTTTGGATGGATGGAGATATGTTTGAGGGTGTTTTCGTGTGTTTTTTACCTGGAAGAAGTAGCGACAAAGTCTCCATCCAGCAGCCTCATCTTGCAGAACAACACTCCGTTGACAAAAGGCACAGCGGTCAGCTCCTCCAGCGTCAGATGCGTCTGAAACTTGAATTTCTTCTTTTTCACGAAGAACGCCATTGTTTTGGTGTCTTCGCTCGGATGAAACACGACTAAAACTAGCAAATATTCAAAACTAAGCTTAGGCTAAAATGAATTGCCCCTGCTAACTACCGTTGATGTCTTTAGTCTGTGTTTTCATGCGAACTCCGCTTCTCCAGAGATGATTCGGCGCAGAAATCTAAAACCAAAACCGTATTTCTGTTAATAACGTGTGTAACGTGTATTAACGTACAGAAACTGTTGACGTGTGTGGTTTTTAAAAATGAAAAACGACTTACCAGGAGACATTTCGGGTGCTGTGAGTGTCGTCGGCAGCGGTTCAATGACAGAATAAGACGTTTCGTGCCCGTTTCTTTCGGTACCAAGAGGAGGAACTTTGCGCCAGTAGCATCAAGTTGGCTGAGATTACGTCATTTGACTTCCGGTTAGCGCCTTTTGAATAAAAACTATATAAATCCACAATACCAAATAGCAAGTGGTAGAAATTAAATACATTCAGTGTACTTTTGAGGTAGTTTTACTTACGCTTAAATAAAAATGTTGAATGCAGGACTTTGAGGTTGTAACAGAGTATTTCTACAATGTGTAATTGCTACAAAATGATCTTTGTACTTGATTTAACACATTAGGTCTACATTTAAAAAAATACAAAAATAAAAAATAACAACGAACCAAGCAGCAAACAGAGTTGGAAAGAATACCGGCATATCCAACACAAAGTTTGTTTATGCTGTTTCTTTGCTTACCTATTTTCTTTGAGGGGGCAAATTGTAAATAAAAGGGTGTGAAATTTAAAGGTAATGGTATTAGAACTAATTTATTTTGCTTATCCTGGATGATAAAGAAAAGATTAAATACTGTATAATCAATGAATCTGTACAATTAATTGCGTGTAAAATTTAACTCATAATAATATTATTTGCCCTTTTGTTGAATACGCTACTTAACTTATGCTTAATAATATTATGATTTTTAGTAAGTTATGTTCAGTAAAGCTACTAAAACTATGTACTTTCACTATTTGAAAACCTGAAAGACTTTGTAAACTCAGGGTACCATAAAAACATGACATACTGCTGGAATACAAACAATATTAGTCTACACAATAAAACAACAAATCTTAAATGTATCTATAGTTTGCTGTCATTATCATATTAGAGGATTCATTGAAACAATTTAAATCTATTTAAATTTAAAACAATTCATTGGTATTTCTATAGCTTGCAAATACGTTTTATGAATTTTATTTTCAAAGGCAAATCACCTAACTTCTGGTCTTTTACCGGCTCATCCTTGTTAACTTGACACAGCTTTTTGCAGGCTCAGTGCTGAAACAGCGACACCTTGTGGCGACAGTGAACGTTCCTTTATGCTACCTTCAGGAACTCGTTGTAATTTCTTTCTTTCGAGGAAAAAAAGGAAAAACCGAGTTTAAAACGAGATACAGATTTTGTTGTTTTGTGATCATTACTTTCGATAGTTGCTATTTTATTCCATAAATTAAAAAAACAATCAAACTGCTTGTGCCGACCTCACCGGTTAGTTGACTAATCAATCAGTTCATGTTAATATTGCCTTCAAATACTTTGATTAAATAAATTAAAAAAATGTCTTAGGCACTTTCTCGTTCATTATTACGGCTTTACTGGACCACACATGCTCTTTGTTCCTAATTGCTATATTTCCGATAGTACTGAAAGAGGCACAATTAGGCCTACCAGCTTTATTACAGATTTTAAATAAATCAAAATAAATAACTACTATTGTTCATTAAAGCTTTGAATCATCAATGAATCAAAGTTTTAAAAAAATAATTTAAAAAAATAACAATAATACACTGAACACTGAGTAGACATAATAATCTTTGATTTTTAGCGACCATGTTAAGCTGTTTCATTTATTAGGCTGTATCACTACAGAATAATAGTTTTTTGGAGTTATAGTTGTAATATTTTCATACTTGTATTTATGTGATATTGATGAATAAAATTTATATTTTCACAAGCGCTAATAAAGTATTCAAGCAGTAAATTGTTGAGTTTTAAAGGTCCCATGGCATGAAAATTTCACTTTTAACATTAATATTAGTTCTCCATGCAGGCTGCTTTATGGTCCCCCAGTGGCTAGAAATGGTGATAGGTGTAAACCGAGCCCTGGGTATCCTGCTCTGCCTTTGAGAAAATGAAAGCTCAGATGGGCCGATCTGAAATCTTGCCCCTTATGAGGTCATGCATTAGGGGACCACTAAGGTTTATATGAAAGCATCCAAAGAGCACCATGTCATGGGACCTTTAAGTAGACTTCAGGCTCTTGTTCACCCAGCAGAGAGCAGCAGAGTACTGAAGGAAAGGCAGGATGGAGCCATCTACTTGTAGCCTATTATTAACTTCAATGCTGTATCTTTTCAAGACAATTGTACACAGTACAGTTTGCAGTAAAAATGCTAAGTTACCTTCTCAATAGACTGAGTAAAAGTACAGAGAATAAATTACTATATTTTCAATTGGACTGAATTAAATTTTACTAGTATGGTCAAAGTATAAGCTCAGTTTGTTTATACTTTTTTTTAGTATATTAAGGTTGAGTTTTTAATTGTATTTTTATATAACTAGGTATTGTTAATAGTATTAGTCCCTGTTTTTCCTCTGCATAAAAGACATGTCTTTGGACTTTGTAAATGTTGTGAGACAAAGTGAACCTTTGATGATAAGGAACATCTTATTACCTACTTCTCCCAAAAACAAAAACACCATCATCCAACTGTGACACTGTACCTTTCCTGAGTAAAACAACAACCAGATCAGTGGGTTGTACCACGCTGCGATGTCCCTGTCATTGATAAGACTACGCCCCCTCACCTCTCCCCTGTATTAATCCTGCTGCAACTTGTCTGTTTGTGTGATCCCACAGGTTAAAGTGTGTGTCGGCCGCAGTATTTATCGTGTACCTTCAACTGCGTGACGCAGACAATTGAACATCAACATGTTTTAGTTCACACTGGACTTTAACTGCATTCTGTGAACTGTTTGTAAGCTGCTGAAATGACTGTAAACATAGATCTTTGAAAATATAGACTGCATAAAATAGTTAAATACACATATAATGGTTTACTGTAATTTAAATAACTGTTTGAGGATATAAGAGTTAAGACTATCCAATTTCTTTTAAAGATACAACAAATAAATAAGGAAAAGTCCAAAAGATGAAAACAGATTTGTGTGACAGAACTTTGTTTATGGGTGGAGTTCAGGGTGAGGGCTCTGTGCAGGCCAATTGAGTTATTCATCACTAAACTGGGAAAAACAACAACTGTCTTATGATACAGGGCTAAAGTACAATAGTGTCTAAAATAGCATGAAAATGTGCTTTCTTTGGAACTTTGGAGCAGATAGAAAACAGATAATCTCTATCAATAGCCTGAAGTCACACAACTTTGCTGTGTGTGTGTGTGTGTGTGTGTGAAGTTCTGCAGTAGCACTTGGCGTTCCTTCAGCACCTTTTGGCGCTCATCCTTGTTTATTTCGCAGTTTATTTCAGTCTTCACCCCTCGAGGCTGAGAGAGAGAGAGGTCAGGCCTAAATCTAAATGTAACTACTTCACACTCAGTGGGCAAATACATTATGTAACATTATTGTCTGTGGTCACATCGACAAGAAAACTGGTTGCAGAGACAGATCAGAACTGTTTTAGCTTTCCAAAAGCTTCTTTTCAATTGACAGTAAAGTATATAGCAGGAATGAATTCAGAGAACTAAAGTGGACTGTGGAACTTACTCACTTTTGGCCAAAATCAAAACTTGTTCATTGATTATGATCTATTTTACTTTGTTTTTTACTTATTATCTTAACATATTGTGAGTTTCTTTTTCTAACTGACACATTGTGTTTTACTGATGGATGAGTCTGTTTTAACGTGTCTGTCTCCAACTGAGCATAAAGCATTTTAATGTTGATTGTCTTCTGTTGGCCTACATTTCCTCATATATATTTCCGCTTAATAGTTTTAAACTTTTTCTGGCTCTATTTAAGGTTTAAAAACTAATTTTCCATGAAAAAACACAAAAAAATATTAATTTTCTCAAACTTTATATGAACGTAAGGTTTCCAAAACAATTTAATTTATTTATTTATTAATTAATATAACATATAAGTCTATTATATTTATATTTAATTTATATCAATAGTTTTTAGGAGTTCATGGCTCATATACCCGCCAGGCAGCCCCTTATGTCCACTTCTGCCCATAGACTGTTAACAATGAATTAATTAATAATTATTTTCACAGGCAATCCTTCTGCCACAGTTTGAATTAAAAAAATCCTTCACAAAGCTGGCTAAAAGGAGGAACAGGATTGGCTGGCCATTCTGCGTTACCTTATGCAAGATAAAGGCGGGATCGAGCCATAGACAGTTAAAGAAATCGAGCCGAGCCCATCAATGGGAGGCCTCAGCGATTGGTCAGTAGTAAAATGACGTAGGATTCCGGCGGGACAGCCAATGTCGTAAAACTATTCCGGGAATGGGCGTGGCCTTCATGCTTTAGAAGCCGGCGTTTCCTCACCGGCATTTCAGTCGTCTTACCCCGTGGAGTAGAGACATTGTTGGGGCTATTTATTTATTTATTGTAGTTTATTTTAATTTTTCCGAAGCCAAACATGCTCGGCCTGTGCCTTTACGTCCCCGTGTCCAACTCAGATCCGGTTGAAGTGGAATATTTTGAATCTAACGGACTGCCGTCGGAACTGAAGTCTCTCTTTAACAAACTGAGCGTGTTCCTGCCGTCTCAGGAGTTTTCAACCTACCAAAGGTGGCGAAAGGTGAGGAGGAAAACACTTAAGTACTTATCGCTTTATCTGTCGAACATTAAATCTTTTTATTTTAAGCGTCACTAAATCCTTTCTTTCCGGGCGCCGAAAAGAGTAACGTGGGGTTGGTACATTGGTAGTGGAAGACCTTACGACTAGGCCGCAAAGCTGACCGGCTTCCAGAAAAGTCGCTGGGGAGTATAACCTAGCGCGTGCTAGGCTACAGGCTGTAATTCATTCAGGGAATATCCACCCTAAAAAGGAATGTACGCTATGCTATTGCTGGTGACTTTGAAGTCAGTATATGCTGCCATATGCAACATAATAATAATAATAATAATAATAATAATAATAATAATAATAATAATAATAATAATAATAATAATAATAATAATAATAATAATGTACACATGATATTCGAACTGTTCCTCGAGTTTTGTAAAAGGTTGCGCTGTGAGTCATGCTCCTTCTGCAAATTAATTGGGCGCTGACCAGTCAGAAGTTAAAAGGTTCACGATTTACTATGTGATCTGATCGCATGTGCAAAAGAAATCCTGAACTTGAACTACTTTGGTATGACTGCAATTTAAGTTAGCATCTCGGGCCTCCAGCAAAGTAGACTTTCCACTTGGCTTTTTTAGTAAAAGTGCAGGAAGGATACAAACACTAACCAAACCTAGTCACTTCGTACAGGAATAGCAATATAATTTAGATTTGACATGCAGTTCTTCTTCGGCCTTGCTAGAAGTCACATTGAACTTTATGCAAGTATGTGAGCTGCAGGAGAGAGCAGAATGTCCTTCAGACTCTCATTACAGTGTGAAAGTATGTGCCTGCACAGTGGGATGTGGGGTCATGTTTGCACTACTAGGACTGCCTGTGTCCTCGTCTTGTTTTAGCTCAGGAGGTGTGTGCTTAAACTGGATTAAAGCTGTTGGCAGGTCAGCCTGCAGTTCAGGTCACAGAACACCAGAGTTTGACTCACCCTCCCTGGTCTGGGAATGATGTCGTCCCAGTAATTTAAGAACACCAAGAGCATTTTGGCTTAGCCAGTGGGTCATAATGCTGTCCAGTGGGATCATAAAACACAAGCGAGGACGCTGTTTTTAAACCTCAAATTCAGCCAGATTTGGCAGTCAGAACATCAGAGTGCATTCCGTACTAGCTGTACCGGTTACATAAGTGAAAAATATTTTAATATGTTTGTGCAAATTAATCTGCACGCCACTGTCATCTGCTTCTGTTGTTTCTCCCCAACTGTACTACCAAAAGTTTGCATTAAGTGAAATTCTTAGTACCCCAACAACTCAAATTATTCAAACTCTACTGTCCTTTTTTATCTTGCTTTAAACAAAGTACCATGTCTCATTGCCTGTATACATTTTTTTTTTTTTTTTTCCTGCAGAAAACCTTAAAAAGGGAAGAAAATGATGCAGATGGACAGCTGGACTTTGAGGAGTTTGTTCACTATCTGCAAGACTATGAGAAAGACCTGAAGCTTGTAGTGAAAAGTCTCAAAGGGACAAATGCAGGTATGAGGCTGTCACCCAGATGTTGCAAATGAGTAGCTCACCTATAGTATGAGACAACTTTTTCTTACACCTTTCTTTGTTTCCTTTTAAGGCCATGTCGATCCTAAGGAGTTCATGCAGTCTCTTAAGGACCTTGGTGTGCATATTTCCACACAGCATGCAGAGAAAGCCCTTAAGAGGTAATTAATTTGTCAATTTTATCCACTGTAATCCTGGATTGTTGGCTTGAGGTGCTCAATGTCTTATTTTTTTTTTTTTTTTTAAAGCATGGATAAGAATGGAATGATAACAATCAGCAGTGAAGAGTGGAGCAACTTCCCCTTGGTGGAGAAGACTGAGAACATTCCTGAGATCATCCTCTACTGGAAACACTCCACGGTTAGTTAAACATTCTGCACGGTTGGTATCAGAGGTTGGTGTTGCATAAATATTCAGATGTCCTTTTTTCACCCAGCCTTTGATCCGATAACGGTATCAAGGCATCCGATAATGGTTTCACTCAAGCTGGAACTAATCAAAGTACATTGGGTGTTTCACCTTCTGCCTGTCAGGTGAAGGGGGGCTTAATGAAGGGCTCAATGTTGTGCGTCAGCTATTAAGCTGTGAACGCAATGGGTCCCATTCCAGGAGGATTATGTCTGAAGGGTTTATCCATTTGTCTAGCTCTTATGTAAAAGAGCAACAGTCAGTCAAAGCAAATTTGAGACTGAAATGATATAGCAACGCTCCTGCAGGAGGTAGATGTGATCTGGGTTGTTATTTCATCTAATGAGACACTGACACGGCTAAGAATAGATCTGGTGTTACACCTTCTGGGAGGCCAAGCAGAACGCAGCCAAATTACTGATGAAACATTTTAAATTTGAGACTCCTGTAAGGGGACCAGAGGTCACGCGCTGCAGGTTTAGACAGATGGAGTTGTAACTCGTGTCTGCATTCTGCTCGTAACCTAGATCATCTTGTCTCCTTGTGGACTTTGCCCTGTGCCTTTTGATGGAGCCTCATTAACATTATGGCTCAGATTTCAAAGCAGTACAGCATGTCCATGCTTATCTACTGAAATCAGTTTTTATCAAGACCTCCACCTGCTGGGGTGTCTGTAAGAACAAATCGGGTGCTTAATGATGGCCACAGTGGTTGGTTGCTGTGACAGAGTGTGACCCATGTGCTGCAGACAAGAACGCTATTCAGAAAGCTGTTAGTGGGGAAGACAAATGAAAACCTTTAATGATATTGAACCCTTCTAGTCTGATATCTTTGGACAGGGCAGCTACAAATGTTCTTAAAGGGAAACTAGTCTCTAAACCTGTCTCTCTGTTCTTGGCAGATATTCGATGTAGGTGAGAACCTTATGGTGCCTGATGAGTTCACTGTAGAGGAAAAGCAGACCGGGATGTTGTGGCGGCACTTGGTCGCAGGTGGAGGAGCTGGAGCTGTTTCAAGGACGTTTACCGCTCCCCTGGATCGACTCAAAGTCATGATGCAGGTAAGGTGCTGGAAATGGGCAAAGTGTGGGGTTTCCAGGCCTTGAAAGTTTGGGAACATGGGTCGAAGATGTTGAGAATTATCAATCGCATGTGGGTGATATGAACCAGTTTCAGCCATTTTGCTTAGCCACCCAGATATAATGTAAATCTTTCTAAAGGCCTGCTTAATTTGTAAGATTTAGGCCCTAAAAAATCTAATTTTTAATTAAAACAAAATGTAATGGTAGGTTGTCCTGAGGCCACAATTAAGCTTGTTTCGTAAATGCAGGTGGAGCAATCCAGAAGAAACTAGATTACCCAAGGGCCAGAAACGAGTTAATGTTTAACGGATGGTGTGTAAGAGTAGTGGGGCCAGAGTCCAGGGACTGACTGTTAAAGACAGGCCCTTCAGCCGACCAATGACCAGGTTGTCTCACCCTCAACTGCGTAAACTTCACCGTCATAAATGGGATAAAGGTCTTAACTATGCACATTCAGATCTGTGTCAGTGTACCTGATGTGCGTCAGGTGGAAAGTCTACTTTGAGCACCTATCGATTTAGGTCAAATTTATTTTTTATTTTTTTCCCCCATCAACTAATCAAACCTAGTTTGTGGTCAAAAGTCATGTCTTGGCCTTTGTTGCACTGTGCCCAATATACCCAAAATTCATCATTTCAGTCATTTTAATTTTTTTACAAGCCATTAAAACAGTCGGTCTCAAAATAGGATGATTGTATCTAATTGACCAAATCTTCCTTCTCAGGTTTATGGATCTCGAACCAACAACATGTGCATCATGACCGGGATGATGCAGATGATCAAAGAGGGTGGTGTGAAGTCGCTGTGGCGAGGAAACGGTGTGAACATCATCAAAATTGCCCCCGAGTCGGCCCTCAAGTTCATGGCGTATGAGAAGGTATGACAAGTGACTCTTGCTGTAACTCGAATGTATACTTCATGACACTTAGTGGTCATGTATTAATTTCTTTTTTTGGCTTCTCTAGATAAAACAACTAATCTGCAGTGAAAAGGAGACTCTGAGCATCGTGGAGCGATTTGTTGCAGGGTCTTTGGCCGGAGTGATCGCCCAGAGCACAATCTACCCCATGGAGGTGATCATCAGTTTGATTATATCTGCTCTAAAAATTAATCAAACAGAACCAAGCACCAGGGAATCTTATTTAGGAGCTGGCAACTAAACTCTGACATTTTCTTTATTTTATCTGTCCCAGGTCCTGAAAACCCGTCTTGCCCTGAGGAAGACCGGGCAGTACTCTGGTATCTTAAACTGTGCAAAGCAGATTTTCAGGAAAGAAGGCCTTGCAGCGTTTTATAAAGGCTACGTCCCCAACATGTTGGGCATCATCCCCTATGCAGGCATCGACCTGGCAGTGTACGAGGTGAGCAATACCACACACACACCTTTTAAATCTCAGTGGGTTTATTTGTCTTGCATTCTTTAGCCTAGTTCATCTTCTTACTAATGAACTCAACACATTCCCTTTCTATTTTTGTGACACCACTTTTAATCAGAGCAAGAATGTTAATCTTTTCTGCTGCAAGTTTACCACACTTAATTTTTCTTGCTTTTCTAACTTTGCACAATAAAAAGTGTTAATGTGAGTATAAAACTGCACCAAACTGAGATACATAACAGAAAGAGAGAGGGGGAAAAAAAGCATCAGTTTAAAGAATTTGTTCTTTTTCCTCATCTCATGGTTTTCCCTCTCAGACATTGAAGAACCACTACCTACAGCAGTATGGCACCAACAACACCAACCCGGGCATGGTCGTCCTGCTGGCCTGCGGCACAGTGTCCAGCACCTGTGGTCAGCTCGCCAGTTATCCTCTGGCCCTGGTCCGCACACGCATGCAAGCACAAGGTGAGGCCTCTGCTCCACAAATACTGCACCTTTCTTCAATTAAAGCATTTTAGAACCTAAAAGTATCTTGTTTGGCATTTTGCTTAATATAAATATAAAACACTTATACTTATACACTGGCTAGAGCTGTAATGATTAATCAATTGACAGTAAATCAACTGCCAAATACTTTATCGATTTGAGTCCAGAGAATTTTTGACATAGTAAAAGAGCAACAAATGAGGAAGCTGAAAATCTTCTATAGTCAGAGTAATATTTCTCCAAACATAAGTGTAACTTTTTTTTTTTTTTTTTTTTTTTTTTTCTTTACAGCTGCAACAGGGGGCAACCAGCAAGTGACAATGTCTGGTCTCTTCAAGCAGATCTTGCAGACCGAGGGCCCGACGGGGCTCTACAGAGGCCTGGCCCCTAACTTCCTCAAAGTCATCCCTGCCGTCAGCATTAGCTACGTGGTGTATGAGCACATGAAGACACAGCTGGGAGTGAAATCACGCTGAAACTAGCCCTCTCATTGTTCATACTTCTAAGCTTGACTGTGACAAGTGACCCTCACTCCCCTCCACCACCGCTTCCACCCCCCATCCCTCCCAGTGCTTATGCTAGGGAATCCCAGGGACCTTTGGGGACCCGCTGGGGTTCGTGTAACAATCTCATTCTGTGAATGCCTGCTGAGGAAAGACGAGAAAGGCCAAGGTGGAGGATATGGACTCTGTGAGCTCAGGATGTCAGGATTGTGACTGCTGCTATTTGTGTCGTTAAGTGTTGTGAGCTGAAATGAAAAACATGAGGGATGTGGGTGATTTGTTAATCAAGGACCAAATGTTTTTTGTTCTTTCTACCATTTTGACTTTTGGTGCCTGAGCAAGCGTCCTGTTTTTTTGTTTTTTTTTGTGTTGACACTGTAAGCTTTGGTCGGTCAGTTCGATGCATCACCAGCATTAGTGTTACGCAACTGAAAATGACTTTAATTCACAGTACTATTTACATGGCAGATATAGCATTACGTTCTTTTGAAAAGTTGTATTATTTAAGTTATGCTTGTAGTAAGAAATGATTGTGTCCCTAAATGAGAGGATTTTGCACATGTGAACTTTTTCTCTCTCCATCCCTGTCCAAAATGAATGAATGAATGATTGGATGTGACAAATAATGGGAGTATTTATTTCCATCCGTCCTATATTTATTGTTTTTATTGTCTGAGAGAGAGTACTTGCAATGTTGCATGCTTCCTGTCTGCAGAGCCAAATGTGCGATTACATAACTGTTGAAATGCAGTGAGCGTATTGAGGTTGGGAAACCAACACCAGGTCACAGCCTTAACATGTGGCTATGAAACACTAAATATAGCTGTCTGAAATGTTAAAGCAAGGTTTGAGTTTGTACTCATAAGTCTCTGTAGATGGTTGAGACTCAAAACTGTACAGATTATGTCAATGTGAAGATGGTTTTGCCTTTCAAAGGTATAAATGTCTTAATGTTAACCTAAGGATAAGGGCAGATTGTTTAATTCACAGAACAGCACACATTTTTGTTTTTTTCTTATCACAACATTTATACTTAAACAAGTGCTTTTAAAAAAAGAAGAGCGACTTAATCACTGCTGGAAGGTCCTCTCATTGAATCTCAGTTCAATCCAGGTATTAGGTATTCTTTTGAAAGGGAGTTTTAGTCTTGTTTTAATGGACCATTTTGATGCAAATAAAAATGCTAATTCTTGATAATCTCGAGTGTGTTCCTTTTTGTACAGTAAGACACTATTGCATCTGCATGGATGGACTGCAGAGATGACAAACAAAACGTCATTTCCCCCTTAATGTTTTGGCTTAAAACAAGTGAAACATTTTTTTTCTGGGGTGTAATACCTCTTGCAGTTGCAAATGTCGTATACTGGTTATTTGTATTACTGACATAACTGACCTTTAGTAAGATTAAAGTAAATTCAGACTGTATTAATCTACATGTACTGTATGTAGATTATATGTGTATATATAATACTTAGAAAGGATGGGATTTGTAAACTGTTATATAAAAGTTGACTAAGATTACCAGATATGAAATGTATAATGTACTTAAGTACAATTTAAAGTATTTCTGTTTTTAGCTACTTTATGCTTTCTATTCCACTCAGAGGCAAATAGTGTACTTTTTGACATAACTACATTTATTTGAAAACTTTAGTTAATTTTCAGATTCACAAAATAAATATACAGGATACCCAGCAGTATATAAAATACTAAAAATGTGCTTTACCAGCTGCAAAAAAATACAAGAAATACACACACAGGTATAATAACTTGTTATATAACATTAGGACTGCTACTACAGTTTTTCCCGATTGCTTACACACTGAAATCAAAGGTATTACACAATTATCAAAACCTTCCACTCAAGGAGCAACACATTGGCCCAGATGTGTCCCACAATAAACACAATGTCAGCCTCACACTTTTTGCAAAACAATACACACTATGATATGCAAAATACTAAACACACTGGTGTACATTAGACACAGAAGCAGGTCATGATGTCACATCCCTGCAATTCCAAAGCACTGACTGTCAAATGAGCACGCCTATGAGCCAGTCTGTGAAACACAGCCTACAGCTGAGCTAACACATGATTGCATAATTAGAGACACACCAATCAGGTTTAAGCACTCTAAAAATGCAGCAGGTAGGTATAGTATTTCTGTACTGTATTTTCAGTTCTTTTCAGATCATTTTAGCCTGTACTGGATACAGTATGGATTAGAGCTGGGCAATATATCGATATTGTGATATGAGATTAGATATCGTCTTACATTTTGGATATCTTTTTATCGTAATATGGCATAAGTGTTGTCTTTTCCTGGTTTTAAAGGCTGCATTAGAGTAAGGTGATGTCATTTTCTGAACTTTCCAGACTGTTGTAGCTGTTCTATTATTTCCCTTTTAACCACTTAGACATTATGTCCACATTACTGATGATTATTTATCAAAAATCTCATTGTGTAAATATTTTGTGAAAGCACCGAGAGTCAACACCACAATATTGTTGCTGTATTGATATCGAGGTATTTGGTCAAAAATATTGTGATATTTGATTTCTCTATATTGCCCAGCCCTAGTATGGATACAGTATTTTATGTTTGTCTGTTGTTTGCTGAGCTAACAGTGTTATGCACACTACTGTGGTAGCTGTCTGAAACTGGGACATGTTTTGTTGTGATTCTTAGTATTGACATGTTGTACTGATTTGGGTATATGGAGAGAAATAAATTATATTTTCCTGAGTCTGCAGCATTGGTCCTATGTAGTGTTTGGTGAACTAATTGTGACGAGGTGATGGTACAGTGGATATGACACATGCCTTTGGTGTGGGAGATCTGGTTTCAATTTGGGTTCAATTTCCATTGCAATACATTAACCAATGTTTCCCTGAACAAGACACTTATCCCATAGTTGCTCCAGAGGCCTGCAACCTCTGACATATACAGCAATTGTAAGTCGCTTTGGTATAAAAGCATCAGCTAAATGACATGTAATGTAATTGCACTTGCATGCACATTGCACTACATGAATGTACTAAGGGATACGTACAGTAATCATAATACGCTTGCAGTGACAAGGCAGGGACTGACCCTGTGATTCAGTATGCATGGTAAGGTAAGGTGCTCTATGAGAGTGTGTGCCATGGTGGTAATGCGAATAAGTCCAATAGTGCAAGGTTAAAGTCTAGAGACCAGTATTAAGTATGGACAATATAAGAGAATAGAATAGAATTAGTGTTTAGTTTTTGCAAGAGTGTTTCATTTTGCAAAGGGTCTGAGGTGTTCTACTAATTGTGTGTGTGGTTGTGCTAATTGTGTGTAGTGTTCTGAAAAACCGGTCCCTGCTTTCAAAATAATGCTTAATCAATCGATAACAAACCTGTAAAACTCGTTTGACTTTTTTCGCGGAGGGTTCAGTTCACCTATTTTGTCCTTCGCAATTTCCCGTATTAAAATAAGGAAGAGGGAGGCTAACGGATAATATAGCTAGCTAGCTACAACCGTTCTTGAACTGTCTATGGTTGCAACCAGGGGAAAAAAATAAAAAATAAAATCTGCATGTAGTACTGTACTACATGATACCTTTATAAATTCCAAATTTCGTCCTAGAATAGTTAAAACGTATTTTATTGAATATGTATTTTTAATATTGTATAGGTTTTATTTTCGTAAAATAGCTATGTTGTTGCTACCGAGGCTAGCTAGTTAGCAGCGGTGCTAACAGATTAAAATGATGCAGAACATGTTTCGGACCGGGTTTCTGGTTCGAGCCACACACACCCTGCTCACTTGGGTCATAACCCTCATACTGTTCCTGCACAACACTGGTAAGTTAATTCAAACTGGGACAAGTTATCTGAAACCCCCTAACCCTAAAACAATTAACAAGTACACTTGGCAACACCAACACAATTGTAAATAGTAGTGTTAGATCCAGGCTGATAGTCCTGAAAACTCAAATACCACCTGGATATACACCCTAACTGATTTTATTTATGCTCCTTGTTTGAAATGTATTTGTTGTAAAAAAGTAAAAGTACCAGTATGTAAGTATAATCAGGAAATGTTTTTACAGTATTAAAAATAAAAAAATAAAAATACTCAATGCAGAAGGAAAAAAATAGGACTTATTTCATATAGATTAAAATAATGACAACAGCAAACAACAAAGCCTCACATTTGTATAGCTGGAACCATACCTTTTTTCCCCAGTTTTCCATGAATTTCCCCACTGAGGTTTATCTTATCTAATAAGACCCCATTTGACGTCATTATATGTGAGAGAGGTTTGATGATACAGTTAATGTTGTATTTTCTTGGTCTAAAAGTCTATTTTACAGTTAAATACAAATTTGTGACTGTTCTAGACCATATCATCCCAACTGTAGGTTAGATATACTATTGCATGGAAGCACCATTAGTCCAGTATATCATTTCCTTAGTGTATTTTGGTCAGAAGAGTGGTTGTGTGTGTGTGTGTGTGTGCACAGATTTGCGGAAATGTGAGGAGCGAGGCGAGCTGTTGCTGCCAGTTCTGTTTTTCCTCCTGGTCGTGCTGTCGGTGCTCTTATACTTTGCCGTTTCTTTAATGGACCCTGGCTTCGTTCTCACTGACAGTGTAAAGGTGAGATGAACTCAATAAAGCCCACATCTCATAAACCAAGCAGAAACATTATGGGATATCGTGTCACCCTATTATAGTCCTTTAAGTAAAGGTCACACCGGTACACATTTGACCCACATCAGTCTGTGTTGCATTCAGGGTTCAAATGAGGAAATGGAGTCAATGATTCCTCAGTCTTCGACTCCTCGGCTGCGGCGCTGTGGATATTGTCTACTGCAGGTAACCAGCTGCCAACTCGCACTCATTCTGTGTCCAGCATCATCTGAAGTTGAACATGAGTTTGTATTTAACACATTTGCATAGTCTCATCATTTGCGTATGTTATATTCGCTGTATTTAAAACACTTTATATTCTTTTGATGTATTTGTATTAATATTGTTTGTTTTTTCATTTAGTTTTTTACTAATCATGCAACTTTGTCAAAATTACAATCAGACAACACGTTCACTGTGGTAGAACATCTCATCTCACTATGTTGCATGATGATTCAGATCAGTGCAATCAGTAAGGCTGTAAAGGAGATAAAACAATCCAGTATTTTGACAAACAGCTTAAATCCATTCATATCCACTGCTTCATTCTGGAGAATGGTGTTTTCAGTAAAAATAGCACCTCTCTTTCTTTCTTTCCCCTTTTTCAAGCAGCAGCCAATGAGAGCGAAGCACTGTCAGACGTGTAAACACTGCGTTCGTCGCTTCGACCACCACTGCCCCTGGATCGAGAACTGTGTGGGCGAGAGGAACCACCGCTGGTTCATCGTCTACCTGCTGGTGCAGCTGCTTGCTCTGCTTTGGGCGCTTCACATCGCCCTGTACGTGAGAGTGTGAGAATACTGAGAATACCAACAATTAATTTAAAAACTCAATTCTGGAAGCCAGTGAAGAGAAGCTAGCACAGGGGTGGTGCAGCTGGGACAAGGAAACAGACTAATGTGACTCCTACAAAGAGTCATAAGATGACTAACAAGAGGAAAACATTAAAACACATACATTTGTGCTGTACAAAGTTGCATCTGACTTTCCTCTAATTGTATCCCTCATTTTCTTATAAATTAGTCAATCATTTTACATCTTTAGCAACAGTTATTTGAAAAAAACAAGGAATATGTCACTCTTTGCTTGAACGTGATGCAACAGGTGATGAGGCGTAGTAAGTGCTTTGTTTTGAGAGGTACAAGGCAAAAAGGTTGGGAACCCATGGTCTAAGTGACATAAATATACAATTAATTAACTTTCTCCTGATGTTGGGATGAGGGGAGCAGGGTTTGGGAAATAGCCAGCAGTGGGACATTTATGTAAACAGTAGATCTAGTGCAGCTACTTTGAAGGTTAATTAGGCTAAATTAACTAAAGATAACTTGCTAATTTGCTAAAATTACCTTTCTATTCTTTTTTTTTTAGTCTAATATTTTAAACCTGGTGTGTCTCTTGGCTTTGCTAGCTGGTGTTTAGCCCAACCAATGAGATAATTTCTATCAGTCACCATGCTTGCTTTTTTTTTGCAATATTAGGTTTATTTGCATTATTATTATAACACATTTCTGCCCAAATATCACCAATACATTGTCCATGAGTCAAATCTAAATTATAAGGAATGACTGTATAAATGGGTGAAAAAAAATCACAAGTCTAATCTATACCTAGACTGGGTAAACCCCGCCCACTCTGCCGGCGATTTGAATTTGTCACCCAGATCTTTGTTCTGATTGGTTGAAAGACTTTACTATTATGTACAGAGTCATTTGAACTATGCCCGTTGGTCACGCTTCTTGTGCAGAGAAAATACAGAGCAGACTCCCCCAGACCAAAGCTCAGTCTCAAATCTATTGAGCTTGGCTGGTTCTGGTGATAGCCAGACTAATCTATACCATCAATACCTAAACCTTAAAATAACCACATGATTGGTGATTATGTGAATGATTTTGCTGGGGGTTGTATAGAGCTTGATGAGACCCTCAGACTGCCCGGGATTGTTGAGGTCAGAGAAAAAACCTTTAAAATAATGATAATATTTGTCCTAACACTAGTGTTTATCCTTCAGGTCTGGCATCTCACCCAGCCCCACATGGGTGCTGTGGGTCAGAGTGAACGCGTTCCTGTTGATGGCGCTGGTCCTTGTCGTCTTCTCTGTGGTGGCGGGGATGCTGCTGGGCATCCACCTTTACCTGGTCTCCATCAATTGCACCACCTGGGAGTTCATGTCGCGTCACAGGATCGCGTACCTGAAGAACTGCGGAGACGAGGAGAACCCGTTTGACCGCGGCGTCTTCTGCAACCTGTGGGATTTCTTCTGCATCTGCAGGACGGTGGTGTGGGAGCAAACGTACGACAGAAACACCCCAAATTCTGTCTGACCTCCAACCAGACGGCACATCACCATCTACCCCAGAGTCGGACGCTACTTTCAGGGAAAGAAAACCATTTTTGAACTTCAATAGCGGAGATTTGAATTATTTTATGTTCCCTTTTGGGTCGAGGTTTACAACTGAAGTGGATCATGAAATGTTTTCCTAACTACCTGCAAACGTTGTCGGCTGTTAGAGCAGACATGCAGTAAGCTTATTATAGATAGTTTACTAACTTTTCCAAAATTTTTCATACAGATAACAAAACATGATACTTTGATTTGCTGGCTTTTGACTACAAACACATTTTAAAAACACATTGGCCTGTTTGGACTGAAATATCTCAAAAACTATTGGATGGATTGTCATTAAATAAATTAACATTAATGTTTCTTAGATGATAAATCATAATGCCTTTGGTGTAGGTATGGCTGTCCCAGGATTTTAGGCTCTTTTTTGAAACTGACGCATTATATTATTATTATAATTACTGTTATTATTATCTTACCTATAATATATAGGAACTCATCCAGGTTGGACTCAAACCCTGAACCTTTTGCGTTGAGGTATCCAAAGAGTAAGTAAACAAGGCTACTAATCTGACATTCTGCTCTCTTTTTTTGGTTCTTGACAGTTTAGATAGATATTTATTGATCCCAAAAAATGCAGCAAACATACATCAGTCATACAGCACCCTTTTAATACTTTTAATACTCTTTACTGCCTGCAGTGTTTCTTGAATATCACTGTGATTAGTACACGTGAGATAACAAGACCCAACACTAATAGTTATGTGGCAATAATTCCACAATATCAGAAATACCCCCCCAAAATGATTTTTTAAAAATCCCATTTTATTCCTCAGGTCTGGTCACCACGTTCTTTTCTGTAAATGTTTGTCTGTTGTTGCCTCGTGAGAGTGGTGACCTCCACATTTTAACACTAATGGCCTTTATGTCTGGTGCAATTTATGTCTTGTGCCTTTGGTTTAATGTGATTGTTTGTATATTGATGAATATTTTGACTATTACTATGACATAATCTTCCCATGAGAGGCAAATATTTTACAACCTTTTTTTACTGTATTTGTTCTGTTTGTATTTATTGACAATAAAAGTACATTAAAACACTGATGATATGCATGTTATAGAGTACATCTGTACAGACTGACATTCCTCATCATGTCATATACATACATAGATACAGTACTGACAAGTAGCATGTACAATTCAGCAGAAGAAACTTAAAGTGCTACAGCAGCTAAATCAACGTTGGCTACTTGTACCGTTACATTTTATTAATTTAGCTGACAATCTTCTCCATAGTTGGTGGAGTCGAGGATAATGAAACAATTCCATGAGTGGATTTCTGTTTCTTTATTGTATATTGCCTTGTACTTTGTGGAACGTGGAGTAAAAGACAACATCACAGACTTGTTTTTGTCGGTTTAGATGACTCAGTATCTCTGGGGGAAAAAAGGCAAAACTGCTGTGACCTCTCAAGACTGGGACTAGACCAATTAATAGTAGGATAAAATGATAGTGTTTCTCTTTAAAGTCACCTAGCTAATTTTGTAACAGTGCCCAGTAGTTCCCAGAGCTCTCCCTTAGTGCTGATGTTTTTTAAACTCAGCTGTGTGTTTGAAAATATCAAAAAATGAGCCAAAAGGACATATCAGGATTTTTTTTTGAACAAAAATAGGGCATGCATCTTAAAGCTTCATCCCTGCTGCTCCTCTTCTTCCTCTTCTTTTATTGCACTGACATCATTAGAGCTTTAGTATCACAGAATATGATATGCTAAATTCAAAATACAGATATGTTTCTTATCATTATGGCTATATTAGATTCTCTACGGCTTCTCTTTATTATATCGCTAGCTTTTACAGAATTTCTAGTTCAACACGGTGCCATGCACTTCTACACGCACAGAAAACAGTTGGTCAGGTGGAGACGGACATGTGAATGCGTCTTTGCTACAAGGGAATGAGTTGACATAAACGTTGAACTTTTCCATATTTAAAAAAAGACTTGGAACCATAAATTGGGTTAGCTTGTTTCATTTGTTTGGTCAAGGCAGTGGGCGAAGCCTGTCACAGTGATGCATAGAAACGGCAGCACGACCTGTACCTCTGAAGGATACATATTGGAAATAAGCAAAGGCCACAAAGCGAGCTCAATCTCCAAAACTCAGGATGCTTGAAGAGGCTACAACTGGTTATTAGAGGCAAGAATTACATTTATACGTTTATTTAAAAAAGGCAATGATGTTTGAACTTTTACTAAACAAAATCCAGTAGCTTTATAGTGAATTTGTGTACTGCAGTGGTAGAATATATCTATGTTCATTTACTCAAGTCCTGGACTTAAATACATTTTAAAGGGTACCTGTACTTTACTCTTCTAACCGTGACACATTTTCTCTTATCACATTACATAATTATGCCCCATTTGTGACTGATGCACCCACAACTTAGCTAACAAACACTGCTACATATGTGAATATGAGTCAGCATTACAGTATCTGTTAACTTCCAGGGAGGTATGACAATCCTCATTTTATACATTTATGAGGCAACATAAGGCAACTTACAGACTTTTACAGAGTCCAGGCAGTCAATGCCTTAACTACTCACTGCCTATGTGTATCAGGTGCAAAATTAGCTAAATTATGTAATGTGGCAAAAGGAAAAGTGGCTGAAATTATGACGTCAAACGGAGGAGCACTGGATGCATGTAGGGCCTCACCAAAATTATACATACATATTTTATATATGTATATATTAAATGTATTGCACGGTTAGTATAATTTAAGGTTTTGTTTGTACTATTTTCTATTTTGACTGGTACATAGCAAATCGTCCAATATTGGAGTATTAAAATTAAATCATGAAAAGTGTAAAGATGTGATAATAATGTTATAAACTCTTCAAGCATCCTGTATTTATTTTATAAAATCTCACCTGAGCAGCTCTCATAAATAAACTCTTCATAGCAGGAGCAGGTGAGTTGTATAACTGCAGGAGCAGTCACAACAAAGCTTGACTCTCCACAGAGAATACAAAGGGTTATGATCAAATTTCTTTGCTCTGTTAAAAACAAAAAAATATGCTGCCTGGTTTATTTGATCGACAATTGGCTGTCGATTGTATGGCGGTGAGAACAGTCAGCAAAATCAGCCATGGGATCGTATGTAGAGTCCTGTTTGCAAATGACTGAGCTGCAGAAATATCCAAGGTGTTTGTTTATTATAGTGGTACTACGAAGACCAGGGTGGGAGACTTTCTTTAAGGATTGTTGATCTGATGAATAGCTAAATGATTATTAGGCTGGAAGGTCAGATTTCTGGCTTCCAAAACTCACTTTTTTTAAACAAACAAATAATTTCTTTTCTTGTTAATGTAATATTTTGACATTTTGTGAAATATACCTATTTGCTTTCTTGGTGAGAGTTAGATGAAAAGATTGCTACCACTCACATATGAAGTTATACTGTGCAGCCTGCCGTTGATTAGCTTAGCTTAGCCTAGCACAAAGACTGGAGATGAGGAAACAACAAGCAGGGCTGGTCGACAGATTTTGTTACCTTTGGACAAAGCCAAGCCACCTGTTGGCCCCTGTGTCCACTCTTTGTGCTAAGCTAAGCTAGGCAACTGCTGAAGGTAACCTTTTTTTTATACAGATATCATCCGTATGATATTAAGTAAATAAGACCGAAAAGTAGTCTTCCTTTAATCTGTCTTTTTTCCTTTGATTGATCAATAAGGCTAACTGTCTAACGATATGATGACATTATGGCAATAATAGTCCACAACTTACAATAGTCTATAAGTGAAAACGTTTACTTATGTCCATTTTTGGAAGTATTTGTATTTGATAAAGGACTGTCATCGATCATAGCATTTGTCACTGATGCATTTTGTGCCACTTGACTATTAATTAATAAGCAAAAACAGCACTAGACCAAAAAAAAGTCCTGTCAATGTTCTTGCAACATTGCTAAAAACCAACATATTTAATGTTTTTTATTTTTTTTTAAAAAGTATAAATAAAGTAGCTAATCTCTTTATGAATAAATTATTATTCGAATTAATGAATGATGTTTGGTGCTCTGAAGTGGCCAAACCTTCCAGCTGCAAACTAAATGTAGTCATTTTCCCACCCTGGTTACTTCAGCTCTTCTTTCATCCATGCAAGGCGCAGAAGTCGAAGTCTGCGAAGGCTTCCTGCTGCTCAGCAGAGAGGACGAAGGGCTTGGCGGGAGGCGACAGGATTGGCTGGAGTTGAGTGAACTCGCTGTCAAAGTTGCCAACATCCATCGACTCCTTGATTGACGGCAGAAACGGCGGTTTTACCGTCTTGGCCATGAGGCCTTCCCAGTCAATGGTCTGAAGGACAAAGTTACACTTTTATGTTGAAGCAATATTACCAGTTGTCAGTGGTTGTATTGTACTTTAGTAAAGATTTGATGTACTTGTATGTGTGTATTTCCATTATATGTAACTTTAGAGAGTAAGTAATGTTCAAGAAAGTGATTTACCTCAAAGAATTTCTCTCCTTTGATTTCGTTTGCGTCTCTCTCTCCGGCCCCGAGTCTTTTCAGAGGATTCTTCTTTAACAGCTGTAGACGCATGATCAAGGATTGTAAATTAGATATACTTAACATGAATAAGTAATACGAAGCATCGCAGTCCCATTTGGTTCTACAATGATACTAAACATCTTTTGATGCCTTTTTAAAGCGTCGCCTTTTAGCCATAACAGCTGGTGGTATTGTTATTATCTTCCTATATGTGTGTGTATTTGATTTTTCTTTTGTTTGCTCACTTTGCATTGTGTAAATTGATAAAAATAAACAATCATTATTTATATTTTTGAAAGCATTCTTAGTTTATAGCATTTTTTTCACACCTGCCTAAGACTTTCACACTGTGCATAAGACTTTTGCACAGTACTGCATTTTATTCTAATCATGATTTATAAGTTTCCAATATACCCAAATTTGTTATAGTGAATTAGTGGGAAGGTAATAAATAAGGCATAAATATCTCAAGTAATTGTAATAAAATTGGAGTTAAGACAGCAACAGAGAGGCTTTATACCTTCTGGATAATGCAGACTGCATCAGGAGGAAGAGACCCTGGATACTGCACATCATCATTGACGATGCTGTCAAACACCTCCTCCTCATCCTCACCGGGGAACGGAGACTGGTAGCAGGGCAGAGAGATTTAACGAGAGATTTATATTTTGGAATTGGGTTATCTACTTTTCCAACTAGACATGCAAAAACTGACGAAAGAAAAACAAAAATATGCGTAATCAACCTCCCCCACGAGCATCTCGTAGATGAGGACGCCCATCCCCCACCAGTCCACCGCTCGAGTGTAGTTGTCGTCTGTCAGGACCTCGGGAGCCAGAAACTCAGGAGTTCCACAGAAAGTCGAGGTCTGATCCCCATGACCCATCCCTGCCAAAATATTGACAAAAGAATCACGGCAGATTGACTTAAAAAGAGTTTTGAGCATGATTTAAATAAAGGATCATAAATGTGAGATTTAGAGATGAATGGGCTGATAACACAAAGATTGCACCTATTTTTAATGATTTTCTCATTTTTCTACAAGCAAAAAACTTCCATGAGAACAATTTGAAAATGACCATTATCACAATTTCTGTAAATCACGGGGTCCAATGTCTCAGTGAATTGTTTATTGCTAATTTCTGAATATAAAAAAACACAATTTCTGTAACTCTCTTGAAGTTGCAGTGGAGAAAAAAGCCCAAACTAAGTCAACTGGCTCTTTGTCACAGCAGCGCAGGCATTAGGCCTAGGAACGGCGCCCACCTTCCCTCCATGTTGCCAACTCACTGCTCACCCGCGTCCACATCCACTGGATGTAGGCTACTTGAGTAAATGTACTTATGCTGCATCCAAGTTGTGTCCGAATAATCGTAAAAATTAGTTCCCAAATGGGAAAATCCATGTGAATGGCCCATCATCTCAGAACAACAACTCAGAAAGTCGGCAAAACATTTGGGTAACACTTTACTTGAAGGTATCTACATAAGGGTGACATGTCACTGTCATGAACACATGATATGGTCATGACACAGTCATGACACAGTCATGACACAGTCATGAACAATGAACCCTAACCCTAAGGTTAAAAGCACTAATATGAAGCTTCAATAAATACCGAAAACAGCTGTCAATGTGTTTGTTTGTTTTTACATTATGACCGAAGTCGAAAAAACAACTTTTCAACTTGGGGATTGGGAGCACCTGAGGAGCATGTGAATGCAGCATAAGTTACATTCCACCACTGTGTCTTTGGTGGGGGTCAAGTGACATATATTGACAGTGTGATGATAATTCAACTCACCCTCTTTACAAAGTCCAAAGTCTGTGATTTTCACAAATCCATCTGCATCCATTAACAGGTTGTCCAGCTTCAGATCTCTGTGTAAAACACATTCCAGTTCATGTAATTATAGCTGAAACTACAGTACGGTGAAACATAAAGTGACACAACATCACTTTGGACCGGTACGACTTACCGATAGATGATTTTATTCAGATGCAGAAACTCTAAACCCAGCACGACACATGCTGAATAAAACCTGTAAACAACAATAGGTTCATTATGGATTATAATACTGTATATGACCACACTTTCTTTAACCCCAGAAGGTTCCTTTGATTTCCCTTTGAGTAAATAAAGTCAAATTCTTAAAAAACTAAAATGACCAAACCCCTTTTAATTGGAAAAACTGTTGAAGAGTATCCCCTGATGGTTGTGAGAGTGTGGTGATTTTACAGTGTAGCAATGTTGAAATACAAACACTTTATATAAGATTCCAATCTTCTAAGTAAAAGTATCAATACCACAGTGTAAAAATCCTCTGTTACAAGTAAAGGCCTGCAAGTACCAAAATTAAACTGACTTTTTATGCCGAATAATTAATTATATTTCTGCATAAATATGTTGATTACTTTAATGATGCACGTGGTTAAGATGGAGCTTTTAACTAATGTTGTGAAATGAATGTAGTGGAGCAAAAAAGTACAAGATTTCCCTCTGAGATGTAGTGGAGTGGACGTAGAAAGTGGCATAAAAAGAAAGGACTCAGGTTATGTTCCTCAACAATGTACTTAAGTACAGTAGATGTAGACTTGATTGGGGCTTAGTTGATGTCATGAAGGTCTTAAATTTCATTCATAATGGTCTTAAAAAGTCTAAAATTTGAGGTAGTGAAACCTGCAGAAACCCTTTCAAAGAAACGTAGCTGGTAGCAAACAGTACGTCTGTGTAAAATAGTAAACTTGCACACCACAAAACTGAAAAATAAAATATGTTTTATGTCTGTGGTACAATCCAAAAGAAACTTGTGCCAATAACAGGAAAGATGATTGGCTGCAATAAAAAGTTGCATGTTGGCCTCATATGAATAACACAGAAATTCAATTTGGACTAATGAAAGAAAGAACTGCAACACCACAGAAAAGAGCATTAGATGTAGCATTGCATGGACGTAGGAAAATTAAGACCTGTTTAAAATTATTTAAGAACACAATACTTCAGCAAATGTAAGACTTTTTAAGGCCTAAAATTTAGATTTAGAAACTTTAGACTTTTCCCCGCGGAAACTCTGTTTAAAAATATGAGGACAAATAGGAACCTGGTCTGGGCCTCGGTGAAGACGTTGTTGTGGATGTGAATCATGAGGTCGCCGCCTGGTAAATACTCGATGACGAAGCAGACGTGGTCGCTGGTCTGGAAGCAGCCGTGAAGGTTCACCAGGAACGGATGTCTGGATGCATTGACCATCTCAAAGATCCTTTTCTCGCTCATAAGGCTGCAGAATAAAACCCCACTTTTAACACGAGTTACTCTGAACTTCATATATTTCCTTTACATTTACAACACATTTCCATAATTTCTGTCTTATTTTAGCTAATTTAAATTACAGCATATATATGTAGGGGGGAACCAGTCAGTTTAGGGTTTAGGGTTCAACCCTCCCTCTGTCTCTCCCTCTCTTTCTCTCTCTCTCTCTCTCATGGATGAACCTCAACCTTAACCCTAACACCAGATACTGACTGGTTTTCGGACCCCCCCAATACAGTAAAACTGCACATTGAATATGTCAAATGCATTAACAGAGTCAATAAAACAAACCCTATCTCAAAGTGGATCGTTTATTCTGTTTAATTTAAAGCATTAGTTACTATTAAAGTTTAAAGGGTCCATTTGCCCAAAATACAAATTGACTCATCTTCTACTTCCCCCTCATAATGTTTTGCTATGCAGTTTTTGGTCTGTGAGATTTCTGTTGCCATATTTGTGGATCTCAATGCACTGGAAATGTGCATTAGGATAATCCACAGACCTCAATCTGTACAGTTTTTGCTATAATTACTTTCTAATTAAGACTGGTATATCTGTTTGCAGGTCTAGTTTTTTTGTAATTTGGTTAACCTGACTCTTTAAAGCTTTCCTTTGACACACACCTGTCCACTTCATCACGAGTCACAATGTCTCTTTTCTTCAAGGCTTTGATGGCATACAGTTTTCCTGTCTTCTTGAATTCTGCCAGCAGGACCTAAACAGAACACATTCACAACCGACTGAGGACAACAAACACGAGAAGAGGATTTTTGACCAAGCACGATGAGCTTAAGGGGAAAACTTTTACCTTTCCAAAGTGTCCTCTGCCCAGAACTGAAATATACTTAAAATCTTCCATCTGCATCCTTGAGTAAAAAGACAGAAATACAAAATAAAGGCGGAGCTTCTTTCTTTACTTTTACAGTATATAAGATAGTATTTGTGTAAACATGTGAATGTGTGTTTGTGTGTTTGTGCGTGAGTGCGTGTGTACTTTAGAGCAGATACAGGCTGATGTTCACTTCCTTCTGTGTTGTTTATGGATGACTGCAAATAAAGACAAAGTTTGGAACATTTTACCATTCTGTCACATCCACAAATCACATCCCAATAAGTTCCTAAACCCAAAGGCAGTGGCGGAAAAGGTTTTAGACCAATATGGCACTTAGAGATTTTCTATTTTATGCTACCTTATACTTCTACTTCAATACATTTCAGAGAGAAATGCCTTTTACTTTTTACTTCAGTTATTTGCAGATTCAGATTATTACTTATAATTACCATGTAAAATATGATGCATGGTTTCACTCTTTCAAAGTCACTTAGGATAAAAGTATTAAAGAGAATACCCAACAATATCTACCAGTTTTTCTTGCGATGCAGGCACAGATGATGTTTTGCGTGCTGTGGTGATGATGTTGGGTGTGTTGCCTCCCTGGTCGAGGCTGGTGGGAGACGGCTGATCCTCAGTGATTCGGAGTCGGATTTCTGGAGCTTCGCTGCAGATGTACAAAGACAGAAACAACAACAAAACGGCAATTGTAGGGGCGGCCTCTAGCTCACGAATCCGACCTGCGGCCCTTTGCTCCGTGTCATCCCCCTGTCATGTCTATCCACTGTGTCTATCCAATAAAGGGAAAAAGTCCCAAAAAATAATATTTAAAAAAAAATGGCAATTGTATATCAGGACACAACTAAACAAATGTGTTGGCTAATAGTACTAAGGTTTGGTCTGAAGGTCTGACACTTGTTGGCTGCTACACAGAAATAAAATCCAAAAGCCAAACAATAAATAAACATACAGCTTCAAAGGATGCAAGTTGGACATTTTATCATAATCTACTAAGTACTATCTAACAAACACTATGTCAGGTCAGTCAGGAGTTAGTAACATATGATGCTTTGTAAAAAATTAAACTACCCAACAGTTTACACAGCACAGCTGAAGCGATTAGTCAATTGACCAGAAGATTAATTGGGTACTATTTTAATAATTGTTCAAGTGATTTTTAATGCCTTTCATGGTTCCAGTGTCTTCAATGTGAAGAGTACTGCTTTTCCTTTTAATGTTAATACATGTAATGTATTAGAAATAATCTTGAGGGTTCAGACTGTTGGTTGGACAAAACAAACATTGGGAAGATGTCACATTTCTCACTATTTCTCACTAATCAATGGAGAAAATAATCAGTAGATGAATCCATTAATGAAAATAATCATCAGTCCAACCAACTACAACAATAAAATGCTGCTTTTGCATTAAAGCATGAGTAATAATAATCTAATGATATAAAGTAATATATTATAACAGTCAGAGGGGAGATTTACATATTTTAGTGAGGTAACATGTTCAATGCTGGACCTTTATTTTACCAAAGTATTTCCACAGTGTGGTATTAATACTTTTAAAGTAAAGTAAAGGATCTAAATACGTCCTCCACCATTGGATGTGTTGGTTGTTTCTGACCTTGGCAGTGGAGGGGTGGTTTGAGGCTCCTTCTCAGTTGGACGTTGTGTGTTGTTGGCCACCAGGTCGGGGGTCGTGGAGAGGGACGAGCTGAATGTGGTGAAGGAGCTGTAGCGAGGGAGGATGCCCATCATCAGATGACCCCATGTGGCAAAATTCATGTTCATCTGGGCCGCACGGAGGAAGTTCTTCCCTGAGGAAGAGGAAGAAATCGTACGTAAATAAATCAACTAACAACAGGTAAAGATCGTTGATCAACAGTTTGTACCTCTCTCTTTAGTGAAGATACATCGCTGACGTCTCAGTTTTGGCTGCCGCTCAACAACAGTGTTGATGAATTGAAGCTGTAAAATCCCGAACAGAAGAATGTTTTTATTTGGGACATTTACATTCAATTTACATTCAATTTTATTTATAGTATCAATTCATAACAAGAGTTATCTCAAGACACTTTACAGATAGAGTAGGTCTAGACCACACTCTATAATTTACAAGGACCCAACAGTTCTAGTAGTATTATATGTGTTTATGCCTAGATTAGGAGCTTTTTAACATCTTATAGTTAAAATGTAGACATTATAAGATGTTTGTTACCAAACACCTGTACAGTAGCAGGTCATTGTGTGTACCTTGGCATAGAGGAGGCCCTGTGGCTCCAGGCGTAACTCCTGGTCGTGGTTTGGGTTGTCCATCATCTCCTCCAGTCGCAGGGACTTGATTGCACACATCGTCATCTGGTCTCGCCAGAAGACAGTGACCTCCAGCTCTCGAGACTAGACAGCAGACAGAACAATCAACAAACACAGGAAATAACTGAGAAATTTGAATTTACATCAAAACAGAAGGTTTGTGTGATTATTTCATGAAGTGGACGATTCATTTGGGGTATAAGGGAGACACCTGCTGGTTACAGACAGAACTACAACAATAATGCACCAGTGTAGTAGGACTTTTAAAATAGCAATACCACAATGTAAAAATATTACGTAGGTAAAAGTACTGCATTCAAAATTATACTTTAGTGAAAGTATCATCAGGAAAATCTTGAGTATTGAGTCAGCTGTAAACCTAAATTAAGTGCCATCAGTGACAAGGTATTTCGTTGTTTGACACAAGCACTGACACAATGTATTGAAACAGTGCTTCGATAAATCATACAAATATACCACTCTGCCTTTTGTCCTGCATTTCTTGAGTTATGACAGCTGAACAGTTAATTAATAAAATCCCATTTTATTAGATCATTGTTGGAATCATTGTTGGGATCATTGTTAGATCTGGAAATTAACTTGGGCGGTGAAGTAACAATATTTCCTTCTGAAATGTAGTAAAGTAGAAGTATAAAGTAGCATAAACTGGAAATAATTAAGTACAAGTATAAGTACTTTAAAAGGATTCAGTACTTGAGTAAATTAATTTATCATTTTCATCACTAAAGAAACGTCATTTTTTTGGCTTTTTTTCGGAGGGCCTATTCACTAGATAAGACATAAAAAACAGGCCTACTGACTGCAAAAAGTGGAGACACTGATGTAAATATGTTGGGATGGCCTGCATGTCAGTGACAGGACTCACCCGCTCCAGCTGGATGCAGAACGTCTGATCCCAGGTCAGCCTGCTGACGGCTGCCCAGCGTGTCCGCCCGACCACTCTGGTGTCCAGCCTGAGCACCGCGCTGATCTCTGCTAAGGGACAGAAAGAAATAACACGTCACTGAAACCCATAATTTCAATTTCACCAATAATTCACAATCTGATCCCTTCCTGCTCACTAATGGTGTTTTTCCACTGCATGGTACCTACTCGACTCTACTCGCTTTTTTGGGATTTCCATTACGAAAGAAAGTACCTGGTACCTGCTAACAGGTACTTTTTTTTAGTAGTACCTCAGTCGAGGTTCCAAGTGAGCTGAAACGATACCAAAAGCTGACGTGAAAACCTGCAGACTACTGATTGGTCGGAGAGAATCGTCACTATTCCCTGCGTCATTGCCTGCGTCAGACGTGGGGGTGTCCTGAACAAACCCACGTGCCTAAGGCATGAGTCGGTACTAATCTGTAATGGAAAAAAGAGGATGGGGCACCGTGGCCAAGTCGAGCTGAGCCAAGACAAGGCAAGTCGAGCCGGTACCATTAATGGAAAAACGCCATTAGTCAGTGTTTTTACAGGAAGTGTTTCTAACCAGAATGAGGCAGCTGATTATTTACTATAGTTCAAGTTCAAATCTGAGTCATCATAAACTTAATGAGTTGCTACAATAAGTGCATCTTAGCCTTGATGCTTTTGGCAAAACATAAAAGCATAAAAACATAAAACATCTTAAGTGTATGGGTGCAATAAAAGATCAAACATGCAAGGTGGTGTGGCAGTAAGCACAGTTCATTTGAATTAAAGCTATAGTGGGTAGTTTATGTCACCCCTATGAGGAATTCTAAGTAATGACAACACCACTGTTGTTGCGTCCACATGCAAGCCTTCCGTGATTGCTCACGCGCACTTAATGGAGAAATCTAAAATCTAAATTTTTTTTACCTGAATCTTTATTGCTTGATGTATAAATGAGTACTGTCAATAGGGAAAAAAAACAACCAAAATTGGTGCTAGTAAACTGGAGTTGCTGCAGCTAATGGCATCGATTTTGGTCGTTTTTTTCCCCCTATCAACAGTACTAGGATACTACTGATCAAGATTCAGGTAAAAATCGGCCGGATTTCTCCTTCACAGCTGCAACAAAAAATGTGTTGCACACTTTGGTTCAGAAAAACTAACAACTCTGACATATTATCATCTAATAAAGTCTATAGCAACTTCCACATCCAGCAGACAGAGAGCACATTATCGTCCCGTCGGAAGTCAGATTTGATAAATGTACATAAGTCCAATAGTCACTCTATTTTTAGCTCTAGTTTGGTTTCCATCAACTCCTGGGGGAAATATACACTACCGGTCAAAAGTTTGGGGTCACTTATACATTTCCATACCACTCCATTATAGACAGAATACCTGCTAGTTTGGGTGGGGGGGCTGATCTTTAATGCAATACCTACATTGCCCATTACCAGCAACCATTCATCCAATGTTCCAAAGGCACATTCTGTGTACTAATCTATCATTTAAAAATAAAAAACTAGAAAAACATTGGAGAACCATTTTACTATTATGTAAGCACATAATGTAATCTGAAAACGGCTGCCCTGGTTAAAAAAACAATGCAACTGATCTCAGCTGGTATTCTGTCTACAATGGAGTGCAATGGGAATTTCTATGTGACCCCAAACTTTTGACCGGTAGTGTATATCTCACAATTAACGTTCTACCTTCTTGACCAACTAGTTTCTAACTGAGTCGGTCTGCTGTTAGCTGCTGGACAGGAAGTGTAGATACTAAGAGAACCAGGCAGCTAAATATACAATTAGTGTGGATCACCGCAGCCAGAGTCAAACCTGAAACTTTAAATGGATAATCCTTTTAAAAAGGGATAGTTTGCATCTTTTGAAGTGGGTTTGTATGAGGTACGTCTCCATACTCAGTGTATTACATACAGTAGATAGCACCGGCACTCCCGAAGTTTGGAGAAGCAGACAGGAGTACCGAGATGGAAGTAATGTACTGCTGTGGAAAGCAGGAGCTAAACCGATTTTATACACCTAAAAATAATCTAGGGCTGCCCCCTAGGGCTGTTGATAAGTCAACTAATTAGTTGACTAAGATTTCTGTAGTTGATTAGTCATTTTTGAATGCTGTTATTTTCAGCACATCTCTAGTAAACACAATATTTAAAGTGGTGCTTTTGCATGATTCTTCGTGAAGAAACTCAGTATTAAGATCTGTCAATTAAATCAACTAATCAATTAGTTTCAGTGTACGCTATATTTAGAAAATTCTTACCGCTTTACCTTGCCATCAGACAGCCCTTTTGGTGGGAAACTGAAGCTGTTTTATACATCTAAGCTCTCTGCAAAGCCACCAGAATCCTTTGACAAAAATATAAAAATTTTCCCTTGCAGAACACGGGAGTTGCTGGTCTACCGCTGCCTCAATCGGTTAGTTAGTTTGTGTTTTTGTGTGACTTTGGTGTTTTAAAAGCTAACAAAACCAACAAACTAACTAACCAAGCGGCGGTAGAGAAGCAACTCCATTCTAAAGCTGTAAACTTATAACAAGGTTATACTATCCCATTTGTCTTTTCTGCTCAATTTTTCTGAAATAGTAAATGTCATGGCATTTAGCGAATGGCTTTTTGAGATGACTTCCAACATCCTTGGCAGAGGATATGATGTAATAAAATGCAATAAGCGCTCTGATATTAAATTAGCCTTTACCTAACTTTTTCATACTTTACAACAAGCATTTTTCAGTTTTAGGAAAAAAGGCATTTAATATGTTTGGGGCAATTTTAAATTAATGTAAACAAAACAACAAAATAACTCCATTCCACTCAACAAATTCCACTTAATGATAAAGACCATCAGATGTGATTAAAAAGCTTTAAAAATGAAACATGTACACTTACCACCGTCCGTCCTGTAAGCAGCAGGTGAACCGTCATCACTTGGACTCAGACGGTCTCCCTGCTCTGGGTTGGTCAGAGGTTTCAGTAAATCCTCACATCCAAGAAGCTTAACTTCAAGTTTGCCTGAAAATAATAGTAAAAAACATTTATTTTTTCTTTAAAAGAACATAATATTTGTTGATGAATTTACAACAACAGCTACAACAAAGTAAAGCAATAAGAGCTATCTACTAAATTAAACCAGTGTTGCTATCAAGTATAAAAAGTGAAAAGCACAGTTCTTACAAAATATGTAACCACGTGTGTTTCTAGTGGCTGGTAATGAATCTCTGTAAAGGGAGTTGACCAAAGTGAACGTGGCGTTTCAAAATTAAACCTTAATTTGTCAGCTTGAATAAATCTCTCGGACTGAAGACACTGCTGTCTGGAGCTTTCACATCCTAATTTTCCTTTTTTCTCTGTAGTGCAACAACAGCAGTGGAGCAGAAAATCACCTTGAGTGTTCTCACCGCTCAGGGACCCCTTCTCATTATTCGCTGCAGGATTTGTCTCCTTGTTATATCATCAAAAGGGCTTTTTTTGTGCCTTTTTTGCCTCGTGCAGCTTGAGACTGGCTTACAACTGAACTATCCAAAAACCAACAGATTACATGTCCTGATTATCCACTGGCTCAGGTCAGCATATGGTAAATCATGTTCAAACACTGGGCGTCCATAATACTACTGGAAAGGGCTGCATATTCAACTGAAAAAAATTCAACTTGCAATTATTTTCTTAGAAGAAAATGTGGTTTTAACCAGTTTTTTTGTTTACATTTTCAAGGTAAACTGGTGGTGTGCAGTATCCATAACCTTCCAATTAGTAAAGAAATGTGTGACCATCTTACTCAAACAAACTTTTTAAGTGCCTAAATATGAATCATGCAGAAACATTTCTATACAGACAGAAAAAAAACATTTTTTATTTGACCTTTTTTAAAATCAGTAAACAGCATAATTTGCAGTGATACACACCAGTCAAAAATGCAGGTTTGATAGAGAAGACAGACGGCGAGGTGGACAGGGGACATTCAGGTCTGGAGTCTTGGGGAGACGGGGGTCCCTCTGAAGGCTCGAACTCCCCTGCAGGTTCCTGTGGAGGTTTCTGGTTCTTTTCCTTCATGCATTTCTCAAGAGACAGCTGCAGAAGATGCAGCTTCTGGGAAGACTCCTGCACCCGGAGCTGAGCCTGACAGACAGAAAAACATTGTGTAGTTACGTTTGGTCTTCTTAAAACATAGTGCTGTTGAGTATTTTGGGATACGTTTAGCAGTTAACATGTAAAACAACATGAAATGTGCAAATGTCCTTGAACGTTTTAAATTGTTTAAACAATTTTAGAAATTTAGTATAATCATGATTTTACCCTGCCTGAATCTATCCCTGAACTTGAGCTACTTTAAAATAAGATTGATTGAGAGTCCCACCTCAGCCAGTGCCTTCTGGTCCAGCGATGAGATTCCCTCCAGCTGCTTCACCACATCTTCGGCCAGCACCAACGCATCTGTCTCTCTCTGCATGTAGTGCTGCAACTCTGCCAAACGAGCATCCACAGCACTGATGCCAACAGACGAGATCACTAATAGAAATAGGAAGACGGAGAGAGAGGGAGAGACTTAAGGAATTCACTTCAGACGAGCAAAACATCCTTATAGATTCTGTTTTAATTCTTGCAATCAATATTTAGAATGCTGAAAGGAGCCCTTTTCCTCTAAAATGTGACTGTGCTCCAGGCAAAGGTCTTACCATTACAACTGTTATGTTTCTGACAGTTAGCTGACACTTAGCTCTAGGCATAAATGATTAGAATGACTGGGGAGAAAACCCCTTCACATGTTGCTAAGTTATTATAGCGAGACGAGCACTGGCGGAACAAACAGTTGGATAAAAGGAAGTACTTTGGATTGGAAGAATCTACGTTTTTTTTTTCTTGCTGCTTTTGTAATATTGACTCCTGAATGTCTAGTTTTAAAAAGTTGATCCATTTCATAATAGCTTTTCCAGCTTGCAGCAATAGTTTACTGGAGGGAATCTGCACCAATTATTATTTTCTGAAGTGTAAACACAGAATAAATAGTTTCTCTACATTGTACTTTATTGCAAGTGATATAGGGAAAAGCATCAATTCTGTACCTAAGCTCTCAACATTTTTAATAAAGTCCTGCACATGCTTATATGGTGTGAAACATTATATTATTATTATTAGAATAGTGCTGCTAAAAACAGCAGTTATTTTATGTCTATTTGTTTATAGAAATGTATTACTTTTCCATATGAAAATTGTGAGCAAATGTAAATGTTAACCTATTTATTTAATTATCCTCATTGTTAACTGTTACTTTTTGTTAATTGTTACTTTTGACCTTGCTATTAACATGTTTACATTTCTGGCATTGTGTACATTTGGTTTTTGCACCTTACTGATATTCTTTATTGTTTATATTGTGATTATTTGCACTCTTCCCTACATTGTACTGCAAATGATGCACAACAATTTCCTTCTGGATAAATAACACACAGAGTTTAGCTGACACTACACAGTGAATTAAACTGCCTGCTATATCAATGAGAGGAAAGGAGGTCAGGGGTCAGGGAAAGGACATATGAACCGAGGAAACCACATATAGAGTTACTTGTCTCGTATTTCATACTCTTTTTTTTCTTTCAAGCCATGAATCATTGTGTAAGTGTTCGTTTCAGAGTTTATAAAATGGCACACCTCTCCAGTTCAGAATTAAAGCTCCCATTTACTCTGTCTCTCTCTCTCTCATAAGGCTACAGAGTGGTTTCACTTTCCGGATTTTACAAATAATACCCACAAAGATGACAGTTGGCAGGAAGCACAGTTCAACCAAAATGGGTTTTTGATACCACCAATGATATTTCTGAGCTGAACAGGCAATATAGTGTCACCCGTCTCTGAACTTGACCTTTCTTCACAGGAAATTCTTACAGTAGATTGTTTTGGGGACACAAAACAAAGAACTAACCTAAAAAACTAAAATAATTTTGCAGCTTGTTATGTGTCAACCAAAACATCTTCATTGTAAATGAAACTGGCACACATTAATTACTTTAATTTAACCATAACATTTTTAAACCACAAATCTGGATTAACATAAAAAAGTGTGTACATTTTTATTTAGAGGTATAACAGCTACAATTTTACAGGTTTCCAAGTTAAGGAAAACAAAACACTGTCTGGTTTTCAATTTCCAGCCTGAGCCTACATCATATTTGTAAAGGTTCAATGATTTGAGCTTCAGAGATTAAAAGGCCTAGTTTTCCAGTCCAAAAAATGGCATTACATGTAGACTGGACAAAAAGCCATAAATTCTGTCACAGATGTGTCAATGTTGCTACTGGTGACAAATATAATTTGATGATTGCATATAGATGATTTCATGCCTCTTTTGAGAAGTTTGACCTGACCAGGACTCTGACCTCCGTGAGTGGTGCTGTTAGGGTTATCGCCACCATCCCCGCCAATACTACCACCGCCACTGCTGCTGCCAGCCTGGGTGACTTTGATAATCTGCAGTCGGATCAGCTCGATCTTGGAGCGGCTATCCTGCAGCATCTGCTGAGCTGTGGACAACATCTGATCCTGGATAACGACATCACATTAAGAGAAAACAAGCCCCACTTCATCACCATGCTTTTTCTCCTGACAGGTCAGCTGTGACAGGGAAGCACTGAACTGATTGAATACAGCCATGATTCATTATCACAAGTGGCAGTGAGGGAATCACACAACTGCACACACAACTCATTTCCATATTGAACAAAAACAAATGCCAAAGAAAAGATGGGATAAGTGAGAACAACATGTTAACATCAGGTGAAAACAGCATGACTTTGCACTTTACTAACCTTAGGGTGATGGACTCGCTCCTTGCTGAAAAAGTACTAATTTGTCATCATCCTCGGTGGAGGGGAGGACTTATCCGGTTGCGCCTCTCCACCTTCACTATCCTTGAAACACAAGTCCGCTGATGTTATGGTGCACTCACACACACTGACTGAAGGCTCTTCTGATGCCGCTCCTACATCTTGAAACCTGGATCACACAGCCTGTCCTCCTGTTTGTTTTTGCCTCCGTGCAGCCTCCTCTGCAACCTCCCCTTCCCACTGCAGCCTCATCCTCCTCTGCTCTGTAACCAAATCCCTCTCTCTCTTTTAGTGGGTTTCTTTCTGCAGGGGGATGGCAGAGTTCCTCTCCAGTGCCAGCACTTCTGCTGCTGCTATTCTGACAGTGCTGATCGCCTGCTCTGGGCTCGGCATTGGCTGCTGCATGACCACATGTTCCTGTGCTGTCACCAACCAAAAGACAAACAAAGAGCTGCTGCTGCTCTCTTTGGGACAATGCATATACCAGCTTACATGCAGTGTTTAGAGGTGTGTGAGAGACATTAGTAACCTGATTGTAGTCAACATAAATCCAGGGGGGTGGGGAATAATAGAGCAGCTGCTGTTCTGGTACTGAACATGATGCTGGACATATCGTTAGGCTTACTGACAGCACAGTGGATGTTTACAAGCCCTGTATGTACACTTCATGTCTGCAGCATACATGACAGCTCTGTGGTTGTTGTTGTCCTCTTCTCAGCTGTCTGTTGCTCTGACAAATGATAAGGGAGGTTGGTGGGCTCATTGATTGAAAGCCATTACTATATGAGTTACATGTAGGTTAAACATGAGCTGATACCAGTGGCGGAAAACTATTAATGTCTTTTATTTACGTAAATTTAGCAATACAAAGAAAGTAAAAAGTAAAAAACCCTGCATTTAAAATCTTAAGTAAAAGTACAAAACTATTAGCCAACACAATATATGCCACTTGGTAAGAATACTAAAAATAAATTTTATTAATTATCTAAATCTGCAAAGTAGCCTAACTAAAGTTGCCTAAATGTAGTTGAGTAAAGAGAACAATATTTGCCTACAGAATGTAACGTTAGTGGAGTAAAAGTATAAAGTATCATAAAATAAAATCCCCAAATACAGTACAAGTAGCCTACCTCAACATTGTAATTAAACTAAAACGACACTTAAATAAACTCATTTCTCCCAGTAGGCTTATAGCCCACACGTCCACAAGGTTTACCTCATAAAAAGGCAGCTATATTACACATGGTTTTGTGTATATGCAAAATTACGCAATATTGGAAACAATGGCCTGGTTTAGTCATTATTATTCGTCCTTTTCGTATCTAAAAAGATCAATTAGCCCGGGACAACCTGTGACTAACGGGCTTATTTGCGCTGATCACCAGAATGAGGTTCCTCCTGCCTCCACCGATATTCAGCATCTTTTTTAAAGTGCGCAAGTGCGAGTCGGTCCAACTAAAGGTTTGGCCTGGCCTAAATAACGTGGGTTTTTGGGCTGCAATTATGTAAAAATTACGTATGAGATAAACATAAGTAATAATTAGAGGTTTCGTTCATTTTGGATGTAATTTTAAAAGGAGAAAGATGAGTAAATCGGAAAATTGCAGCCGAGTAGTGAGACCTACTTTGAGAGGCGGAGCTCGCCTCTTCTCCATTCGGCGAGGCGCGTTCGTATTGAAAGGAGCGCGTGAGCGGCGGTTGCTGTGACTTCCTCGCTCATCGGCAGCTACATTGTGCGGACAGCAGCACGTTGTTGGCTTCTGCACGCTGAACTTTAATTCTCCTGTTCAAGGAGAAACCAGATTTCAAAGCTACCAGTTATTTTCTCAGACGTGTGTAAGTTACCCCAGCTTGCGAAAACATGTCGGCCTCGGCGGCAAAAGTGAGTAAAAAGGAGCTGAACTCGAACCATGACGGAGCGGACGAAACCTCCGGTAAGAGGGAATGGCGGCCTCCTGTTCACCGCCATTTTCACTTTCTTCTTCTAACATAATTTGCATTGCCACTGAGGAAAATATTCTTAATAATTACTGCGTGTAATGTTTTGATTTCCCCCGGGTACTTCTTTGTGTTGGTGCATGTGTTCACATTTCGATAACGGGAGCTAGCTCGCCAGCTAACGCATTTATTAGCATGCCGCTGCTCTGCTGCCTGTTGTTCAGCTCAGACCGGTGCTGCTTAGAGGCCATGTTAGCTTTAGCATAATCAGCGTGGCCAGTTGTGTCGTTGGCTACTGACTGAGTGGCTGAATCAATACTGGAGCATTATATGTGTGATGTTGTAGAATCACTTCAAATAAACAAATACATTTTTACACTGCTAGTATGGTGTTTTAATAACCAGATAAGTTGGCCATTTCATTTGTGCGTTAGCTGTTAGCCAGCTTGTGTTGTTGTTGTAATGTTACCTAACGCTATCTGACGAGGTTATGTTTTGTTTATCGTAAAATACATTTAAATCCAAAAGTATTTCAATCAGTTAACCTAGGTAATTGTTAAACAACTGGATACATAACTCCGCGGTATAAGTAACAGTTTGACAGTAAGGGGGGTCTGTTCTGGCATCTGTCCTACCTCGGTCTCTCACGTTAACGCCGTTCTGTGTTTGCACTCGGATGTCCCACATTTAAACCACGCGGCCTTGTCAGTAGCAGCCGGCAGGAAACGATGAGTGTCTGAGCCACTAGAGCTGTAGCTATTTGCCGCTCATATTACCGTAGCCTCCGGTGGAGCCCGGCTTTTAATCTGCCAGCTATCGTGATTTTTACTGCGAAGTACCCATCAATTATCAGTTTTATACGTTTATTGACCTTTCAGCATTATTACCGGTTTATAAAGACAATTGTCATTAAAACACTTTCTTTGCTGTTGCAATCTGATGCCAAAGCTAAATAACGCAAAATATTGTCAAATTGACTACGACTTACAAATAGACCCATATTTAAAATTGCAATTATCTAAGCGAAAAAGTTATATCTCACCATTAACCAAACTAAATCTAAAAACCGCTGTCATAAATGTAATAAATATTGGAAGTATTGAAACTATGGAAATTAGTAAACATCCCTTGCTTTGACTTCAGTAGTTTTAGAAATTACAGTACATTTTATTGCAAGTCTTGGTCTAAATATGCCTATTTTCCTTGTATGTATGAGTTAATACACATTTATTAATAATATCAATGTCTTGTTTTTTTGGGTGCCAGTCCTGAATGTTAAGTTATAAATTCTGCATAATTTGTAACACTTTGCCCTTTTTTCCACAGAGAAAGAGCAGCAAGAAGCTATTGAACACATTGACGAAGTTCAAAACGAAATTGACAGGTAATTAAACAAAATCATAATGGGCTGAGGTTTTTTCCAGTCATATATTGACAAAAGGTGATTAGTACATATTTTAATAAAGAGGAGGCAACTAATGAAATCAGATTATGTAATCTGTGGTTGGCATAAAAACCTGCAGAATCACAGCTCTCCATGGTGCAGTTGATGAAGTTCCTACAATATAATTGAACAATGGAAATCCAAAACAAATGAGATTCATCATTTCCTGCATGGACAATTAAAACAGTTTTTTTTAATTTGGTGTTTGATTTTCCCCTTCAGGTTGAACGAGCAAGCCAGTGAGGAGATCCTCAAAGTAGAACAGAAATACAACAAACTCCGTCAGCCATTCTTTCAGAAGAGGTCCGAACTGATCGCCAAAATCCCCAACTTCTGGGTCACCACGTTTGTCAACCATCCACAAGGTTAGCAATTAAACATGAGCTTTTTATTACGAAAATAATTATGATTTGGACAGTGACTCAAAGTTTGGTGTGTATGATCTGTCCCACAGTATCTGCCCTACTGGGAGAGGAAGATGAAGAAGCACTTCATTACCTGAGCCGAGTGGAAGTGACAGAGTTTGAAGACATCAAGTCAGGCTACAGAATAGATTTTGTAAGTATTGAGATATATATTTATTTATTTTTTACACAAAAAAAAAACAGGTTTAAGTTTCTTATGTTCTTACCTTTTTTGTCTTCTAGTATTTTGACGAAAATCCGTACTTCGAAAACAAAGTACTTTCCAAAGAGTTCCATTTGAATGAGAGCGGAGACCCATCTTCAAAGTCGACAGAAATTAAATGGAAATCAGGAAAGGTACGTCTAGCTTTTTGACTTTGATAGTCAGCAAAGTAAGCTAGAGGGCTAGTTAAACTTCTTTTAAATAAATAAATATACTAAGTTACAATGGGGCCTAGAGATTTCTTTTCCTGTGCTGCTATACTAGTTTTAAGGTATTGACTAAAATATTTATTTTAAAGCAGCATGCCCTGATCTAAATTTAACAGATAGACATCTTATTTTTCTTCATGTGTTTGTAGGACCTGACCAAGCGCTCCAGCCAGACACAGAACAAGGCCGGAAGGAAGAGGCAACATGAAGAGCCAGAGAGCTTCTTCACTTGGTTCACTGATCACGCTGACGCCGGCGCTGATGAGCTCGGGGAGGTCATCAAGGACGACATCTGGCCAAACCCCCTGCAGTACTACCTGGTATGTTACAACCAGGTTAATGTATCCTTAGCTGCCATGTTTATTTTAAGTTTCTTTGTGGATGTTCCATATATGATCACATCTATTCCTTCCATATTTTGTGTGGTTAATAAACAAACAAAAGTGCTAAAAGTTATTCTTATCGCTAGGTTCCTGACATGGATGACGAAGAGGGTGAAGGTGAGGATGATGAAGAGGACGAGGAAGGTCTGGAAGACATAGACGAGGAGGGAGATGAAGATGGAGAGGATGATGAAGAAGATGATGGAGAAGATGGAGAGGTAAAGTGATAGTGAAGTCAAACAGGTGTTGTTAAATGTAGTTTGTTTTCAACACTCACTGATTTAGATATCTTGTTCTTTCAGGATGATGAGGGAGAAGACGACTAAGAAATAACATCTACCCAGACCCTCAACCTTCTATTCCCCGTTTGGTTTTTCCACTCACGTTCGGGAGCAAAGGTTTTAATTTGTTTGTTTTTTACTTTTTTATTTTATAAATGTGTGCTTCATTTTCCATTCTGAAGCCTCTTCACCTTGTTGGTGTCATGTTATGTTCTCCTTTGACTCATCTAAGGCCAATGGCACTTTGCCCTGAATTGTGAGTACCATCCCCAAAGTCATCTCAAAAATAATAAAAGTATAAAAAATAGAATCAGCACGGCATCCCGAGTAGAAATTAAAGACTATACGCACAGAATTCCTCCTGTTAACGATTGTGTGGTAAATTGACTTAAAGCCATGGTGTAGTGACCCAGCGCTAGTTGACCCAATTTTCCCTCCATTTTTTTCTTTTTTCAGTTGGGGTGTTGATCCCTTGAAACATATTTTTCCCCTTATGTGCTTAACGAGTACCAGCTCATTCCTTTGACTTGTAATGTTTAGGGGGAGGGCCAGGAGTATGTTGGTTATTGGGGAGAGTGGTTATTTTGACACCATTTCTATGGGACTTTTTTTTTTTCATTGTATTGTTTTACAGATATCCATGAGATTTGAAATGACATTTTTAATAAAGAACAAAATGGAAAAAAAGCTTGTAAATTTTGGCCCCCACTGCTTCATGGGTAAAATAAAAATACCTGTTATCTCAGAAGTTGCATCTATTCACCTTTTATCTTTTCTGCTGAGAAGAAAAAACTGTTTAAAATTTGAGGTTTAAACTTGCTTTGTTAAAAATAATAAAACTTACTGTGTTTACATGTGGGTGCATAGAATTTATTTAAAAAAATAGAATTGGGGAGCAACAAAGGCACCTGGGTTAATTAAATGGATCAGCTCATGAAGGATTTTGGAGTCATTAGCAGGCTGGAGGCAAAGTCTTCTCTTAATAGACGATGGGTGATTAAAGCCAGGAAGGTGTGCTCAGACTCTTCGAATTTGGTTTTTGTGACGGTGTCTGGCCAGTCATTGGGCTGGAAGGCCCAACCTGGAATGAGAAGGGGGGAGAAATCAGTTACGTGAAACCCAAATGGTGACTTACAATATTTATAAATGGGCACTACTATAAGACATGGATTCAAACTTGGGAAGTCTACATCAGTAAAGCCTAAATGTGCAAAACTGAGATTTTCACTGAAACTTGCTCTCAAATGAGGATCATAACAAATTATGCCAGACGTATTAAAATATTTGTTACCAAGTGTATATTCCTAAAGATATAACTTCATCTTATACAAGATATCACATGCTCCATAATTACGATTTACCATACTAAGTTCCGACGACAATATAAGTTAAACATTTATCTGAAATAACTTGAGTATGCATAACTTAAAGATTTTTTTAAACTACCTTTAGTATTTATGCTCCATAATTCAGACAGTTTTATGTCGAAGTCTTGATTATGACAAATAAAACTAATGCATGTATTTAAGAACATAATGGACAATCTTAAATTATAGAAATGTGTTGTAAATATAAGTACAATTTAACAATCTTTCAAAGTGTCTCAGTTTGTCACATGCTTTGCCTAAAGTATGAGTATGTGAGGGAAACGGGCATGATCTTGTAAGCTTTTACATAAGGTTTATCTTGGTGGTGGTAACATGCTTCCCAGTAATAACTCTTTAAGTTGATTTTGTCGACGTATACTGCATTTTTGCACCATGACGGGTTCGTACCCACCTAAATGAGTTTTACACCGAGGACAGGTGGCCACCGTCCATGAGAACCCTGGGAACCAGGAGAAGTGTTTATCTGCCGGCCAGTGCTGGGTAACTTCTGCCTTTCTGAACGTAATCACCTCAAACTGGTTTCCGTGGGGGTTTTCGAAAAGCTGGATGTTAACCCTTCGGCCCCCTATCATCGTGTCGTTGCGGCTGGATAGCGCCAGTCGACTGGGAACGAAGTGGATGTCCGCACCGACCGCCAGCTCATGTCCGCACGCCCTGCACAACAGGGTGGCGGCGCTGCTGGTTCCCCCCTCCTTCGCCACGGCAGCACACGCATCACCGGGCTGGTATGCAGTTGGATAAAACAACAGTACGAGTACAAAGGAAATATACGGCATTATTAACATATCCAGCTGCTTTATCATCAGCCTCAAGCCCCGCTTGTACACCATTGCTGCCTCTCACGCACATGGAAAGCTAATCACAAACTAGCTTAACGCTAGCTTGAACTCCTAGCTAGCTGTTTTTAGCCTAGGTGAGCTAACCGATATGTGTCGTTTTATCAAATACTAATCGACAGTACATCCGAATAATCACTTAAGAATAGTAACTCAGAAGCACTAACTTTTAGTGTACATAACCTATACGTCCACATTGTGATTAGTGCACGTAAGAAGCAAATAGCTAATAAAGTGCGCATTAGCTTGTTTTCGTTTTTAACAAATGAACGGAAGTGCCAAAGAAAGTAACCGGAAATACATTAATCTCACCATTTCCTACTTAAACTGTTTCATTGCTCTTTATTTAACTGTCTATGATTGCGCTACTGCGAATAATTCTCTCTACAGCCACATACCAGTTCAACTTTTGTTTTTTCAATTTAATAGAAAGCAATTTCAATTGAATATTAGCTACATTTGAACTGTACTGTACGATAGTATTTTTTCTCAGGATGGCGAAGGCATGTCCCGCCCTACTTTACCCTACTCTGCCTATGATTGGCTTACAGGCAGCGTGTTCTAGTCCCGCCCTACTTTACCCTACTCTACCTATGATTGGCTTACAGGCAGCGTGTTCTAGCCCCGCCCTACTTTACCCTACTCTACCTATGATTGGCTTACAGGCAGCGAGTTCTAGTGTGGGTCATGCCTCTTTCGCCATCCTGGGATTTTTGTTTTAGCGTAACCGTACCACCATTTTGGATTGTATTTCAAGCTCTTTGGAATATTGTTTAATATGTTTTATGAGAAAGAGTGAGAATAATACAAAACAGATTGTTGAATAAAATATTAGATAGTAGTTATAGGAAGATGTGTTTTAACAGTTTAAACATCATCCGTTACTTTCAGGGGTTACCACGGACAACGCTGATCGTAAACGTGACCCCACCAATCACAGAGCGAGATATTCCAAACAAGCCAATCAAAGCGGTCGTTTGTCGATCCAAACAACCGTCCTCTCCACAACCTGAAACAAACACCGAGATTTTTCTTGAAAACATGATGCTAAGTTAGCACGGTAATACTTAACTATCATTTCTTTTTTTTAAACATTAGTTTGTTTGGGTCTTAGTTGATCCCAAATGCAGTCTGAATGTTGTGTGTAACGTCTCAAAAGAATGAAAACCCGGGATTCACCGCCGCCACCGGTTCACGTCCATGTACCGGAGACCACACCTGTACATGTTCATATGAGGAGGAGTCCCAGCAAGACCCCACAGGTTATTATACTGGTTTATGAAACTGGAAATACAGTTTACGTTTACATAGATCACTCTTCACACATTTTGTATTGTATAGCTCTGTGAAATTCACAGTGGTGGAAGAAGGACTCAGTGTGTGTTCTTAAGCAATACGCAACACCCCAGTGTATACATGTACTCTGTTACAAGTACAAGTCCTGCCTTCAACTGTTTACTTCAGTTGGAGTACTGAAGTATTGGTATCTGAAGATAGGCCTACTTAAAATACCAACAGTAAAAAAAAAGTACTCGTGCACAATGGCATACTTCAGACTAATGTAGGCCTATATACTATTTATGGATTAATGTGTTCATCACTTAAATGTTGCAGCTGGTAAAAATGATATTACTTTTTATACTGCTGGGTAGATTGTGAATTCCTACAGAAATATCAATAAAGGTGTATCTATCTAAATATTACATCATGATGTATTTGTTTTTTACATTTTGTATTAATAATCTGAAGTAACTAAATTTGTCAAATACATGCAGTGGAGTAAAAAGTACAATATTTCCCTTTGAGATGTAGGGGAGTAAAAGTATAAAGTAGCAGAAAATGTAAGTACTCCAGTAAAGTGCAAGTACCCAACATTTTTTACTTAAGTACAATACTTGAATACATTTATATGATTACTTTCCACCACATGAAATTCATCACCTGCCTCATGTGTTATTATTATAGTACCTTGTAATGTTTCCCCTTTTTAACATACATTTTAAAGAGATTACAGTCAAACAGACACAATTATAAGTTTTTAAATATTTGTTATAAAATTGTATGTGTTTTACTTGTGGAATGGAATCTTGTTTCTTTCTGCAGAATAGGGCCAAAGATGCCCACATGAGGGGAAATGAAGGGAGGCCAAAGGTCCGGACGCCGTGGATTCCTCCAGGAAGACTGTCCTGCAGAAGAGATGTGAGACAGTTTAATGTATTTTTATGGTGTTTATTTCTCACTGCAATGCTTTCAACCAGTGCCATTATAATAAACAACATGCTGGCAGACATGTTTGCACTGAAATCAAAATTTAAACAAACCTGATTAAGAAGTAATAATCTATTTTCATTGCTTGCTTACTAAGGACTGCAGTTAGCTGCTGTTCATTCAAAGCTGTCATAACTGTTTTTAACTTTGTGCGATTTATTCATTTGAAATGGCAACATGCAGAGTAGAAATTTGACCCCTGTGAGAAACCAAGGTATAAGATAGGCAGACTGATGAAGGATACTTCAGGCAGTGAATGCTGTTGCAGTGCTTTAATTGTATGATTTTGCAAATAATAAGCATACAAACATGTTTCAAACATCAAACTGAATTGAATGCAATGGAAGATATTCACTGACATGCAACACTTTGGAGCTTGAATATCTTTTCCTTAAAGAAAATATTTTCAACGCCTGCTTTGATTGTAGATATTACAGATATATATTGTTTATTGTACAGCCCTGTAGTAAATGTGTGTTTGTTTATGTCTTATGTTCAGAGAAGCAGACCGGAGCACCAATCAGAACGTGGATTCAGACAACAGCGTGATGAAGAGGAGCCGGAAGAAGAGCTCACTGCAGTATCCAAAAATCTCAGTTTCCTCCTCAGAGAGCAAGAGAGCATTCGTCATTTAAAGAAGTAAGAGCCTCTTCAGCAGCTGGAAAATAACAAAGCTTTGTACAATTGTCTCAAATTCAAACCCCCTTTAATTGTGTTCAAATCAAATTAAAGTTCTGTACTTTTCATTTTGCGGTGATGTATCTTCTTTTGGTGGATACTATAACCGTCCAAATGTAGACAATGAGACGTTCCTTCCAGATTCTTTTAGCAGCAGAAAGTTTTGCTGTTGTCAGTCCCCTTTCTCTCCCGTTTTTATTTTATTTTATGTCATACAAGGAAAGGTCTGCTGGGAGATGAGGAAAAAACTTTTGTTTTGACAAAAAGACCAGAAAAAGAAATACAGTCAAATTTGGTAAATTTAACAAGTTACAGTGGGTTTGCACTCATCGTATCATAAATGCTGACGAAATGACGACTTTCTTTATGGATGAGATGCCTTTCTGCTGCACTTTAACCTCACCTTATAAAATTCAGGCCAATGATCACATTCAATATTATTCTGAGTACACTGTTTTCATTACGTTACATTACATGTCATTTAGCTGACGCTTTTATTGCAGTGGCAATCGAACCCTGGTCTCCCACACCCAAAGGCATGTGCCATATCCACTGCGCTATCACCGTCTATGTTTACATCACTTTACCTCACAATTTTGTCTGTAATTGATCATCTATAGTTTCTATTTGGACTTCTAATGTTATTCTAGTTTTGTATACCTCCTACGAATATGTTATTTTTTGTACTTATTTCAGTTCTTTATTTTCCCCTCCTGTTTACAGGTCGGAGTCTAGTGGTCAACACAGAGAGATAGACGTGCTCCTGAGGGCGCTTGTAGAAGCAGAAATCGATGGTGTAGCAGTAGCTAATCAGCTGGCCGCTCTGAAGGAAACTATGGATAGCCTCGCTAAGGTAAATCTAGAAGGCTAGATAAAGAAGGAATGAATGGAGGAGGACTCATTTTGCCGTACATGATCGTGTTTCAATTCGTTCATTTATTTTATTTTTTAGGACAAGCGGCTATCAAAATTGCACACAGCTTCACTGGGACGGCAGCAGGAGTTGTTGCTAGAGAAGATTGAGATGTTTGACAACACGAATCGCAGCCTTCGAGAGCTCCTCAGAGAATGGAGTGAACACGAGGTACAGGAAGTTGAAGAAAAATTCAAGGAGAGTCAAATGTCAATAATTCTCTTCTGACTATGATTTGCATGCTGTGTGTTGTTGTATCTACAGAGAGAATCATTGGTGTGGTCAGAACAGAAAGATGCCTTAAAGAAGAGATTGACTGACAGCGAAGCAGAGAACATTGTGAGTAATCATCACCCGCTCATATGCAGTGCTGTACGTTATCATCGGCCAGCAGACATCTGAGGAGCTGTTTCTTCTTCTCTTACAGCGACTAATGGCCAAACTCACCAACAAGGAGAAGGAGGCTTCTAAGCTTGCTGAGCATTTGGACTATGAAAAGGTTTGAAACTTACCACTTGATTTGTGCTGGTTCACAAAAAAGTACAGTATTCTGTCATGTTCTGTCATAGCTCTGTAGAATAAGGTTGGTATCTTGTACACACCCTTTTGCGGTTTATGTGTTCACAAAAAGAAACTCGCCCTCACCCTCTACTTCCCTCTGTCACGGCAGGACAACGTGAAGACGACGGCGGAGCTTTCAAGAGTCCTGCAGTCGACCCACGGCCATCTGGAATCTGAGTTGAACAGAGCAGAAGCTGAAAAGGTCCATCTGGCTGCCCAGATTCAGGTCTGTGAACATAAAACACATGAACTGTCACATGTGGACCGGTTGTCTTTATCGGTCCAACACACACACTGGCAATTCTGAGGGATAAAAACTTTGTTGTTTTGCTTTCTACATGACCAATCGGTGTTAATAAATCAGTATCCAGCTTAATGATACCGTAATGATATTTTCTATTTGATGATGATTTTTTTTTTAAACTTTTGGTCATATATCTGCTCTAATTAGAAAATACTCATTCCATTAGTCTTAAATGGTTGTTGGCGCAGATTTGCAGAAGACATGACTCTAATGACTTAGAGTCATATTTTAGAAGCTCTGTATGTTTTTTTTGTGCAAAAACCTTAATTTGTAAAGTAACTTAAGCTGTCAAGTAGTTAGCGAAGTAAACATTCCAATGTTTTCCTCTGAAATGACGTAGAACTAGAAAGTGGCATTAAAGAAAATACTCAAGTAAAAGTATCTAAAATCTGTGCTAAAGTACGGTACTTGAGTAAACGTATTTAGCTACATTGCGCCATTGAAACTCGATGTGTGACTTCTTCTGTGTGTGTGTGTGTGTGTGTGTGTGTGTGTGTGGAGCAGAAGATGCAGCAGAGCCACGAGCAGCAGCAGCAGGAGCTGCAGGCTCTACAGAAGGAGCTGCAGACTCTGAGGCAGCAGAGGGAGGAGGAGGAGGAGGAGCAGGGGCGGCAAGACCAGGAGGCCCTGGCCCTGCTTACCCAGCAGGCCGAGCGAGCTGAAGAGTCCACCAGGCAGCTCGCGGAAAAACTGCAGGAGAAGGTCAGTATTTCGTGGTATCACAGATCTACACCACAATATAGGTTGGAGGTGCACAAAGCAACATGTCTTTCTATAAAGTGGTTTCTGTTCTGTTCTGTGGTTTATCTGGCATATAAATTAGTTTTCTCACTGGTGGCTGTATCTTGTCTGATCAAGAGCTTTTATGCAAATCAAGTTTAAAGCAAGTTCAGCCAGCCTCTTTGTTCAGTAGCAATATTCCAGTGAAACACACAAACACCAAATTCTAGGGCGAGGACAGGTCGCTGTAGCCTATCCTCGCTTTAAATGCTTTTCCTTGCGTGTTGAGTTTGACTTTACAGTGAAGCTTTTCTTGCATATCATACCTGATTTTGTCAGGAGTCTCAGCAGCATTTCCTAAATTCTAAGTGTGTTCCAGGTGTGAAATAACTTGAAAAAGGCTAAATAATGATAAGACAACGTGTTACTTTGTTCAAGGAATCCCAGTTGGCTCAAGCCCTGTCCACATCCAGTGACTGGTGCTTCCGCCACTCTAAAGAGGCAGCCGCTAAAGCACAGCTGGAACAGGACATTTCTGCTCTCAAACTGTGAGTACATGGGAGACACACATGTAATGTCTGTAAAACATCATGAGGTGAACAGCAGCTAGGCCCAAAACACATTGAATTGATTTTTGGAGGCTTTTTCATGATAGAATTTAGATTAAGTTTTTATACAAAATTATGATGTTAGAAAAATCAAATACAATGGGTTAGGGTGGCGTCCGGTGACTTTCTCGCACAGAAGCTCGAGTGAAGATAATTCATGTTTTTTAATCCTCTGTGTCCTCCTTGGCTGCTAGCAACTGCATGGAGGAGGGGTGGGTGCGTGATAACTGAAGGCTTGTATCATGTGGATGCGCCGGCAGTTTTGTTGTCATTACTTAGAATTCCTAAAACTACGCACTATAGCTTTAAGTTTGGTGAAAGAGAGAAGCTTGAATTTATTTCCTTTTTTGACATTTTCTGAGTTTATATCAGCTATCGCTGCTTGTTGAGCTGACAGTGGCTAGTTAAAATTTACTAGGAATAGCAACTTCACAAGTTCATACTTGTGTCATTTCATTTTATTAGTCATGAAGTGGTTAAAAAAGACCCTCATTTGCCACATAATATGCTGGTATTCTGGATGGATGGATGGATGGATGGATGGATAGATAGATAGATAGAAGTTTCTCTGTTACAAGGACATACTCACTCACACACATACCGAAATTAGAAATAAGATAAAATTAGACAGCAACGATAAGATTGCCGGAACCACTATGGATATATAAGGCTTTATTAATACCCGTGTTGATGATCTTATATCAGTCCTCCTTGTCGGGCATACCCATTGCTTCCAGTGCAAACACAATCTAGAGGCTCGTGATAACAGAAAAAGGAAAAAGCCAGTTCCTCCAGTAATTAAAGAAATCATTTAGTATCGGTCCAGCTAGGCTACCTGTTAATTGCATGTTTTGAATGTTAATAAATTGTAATAAATTGTCCAAATCCCTGTAGATTTTTTTAATAGGCCTACTTTTTCCATCTCAGACAAAGGGCAATTGGTACAAAAAGCTTAACATCAAGCCCTATGCAGTAGTGGGAAATGTACTGTGATTTTCAAAGAAAACAAATTTTCAGTGTCATGACATTTGAAAAGTTTTCCATTTTAACAGTCTAGAAAAATTGACATGACGATATATTCTTTATGAATTTGGAAAATATATAATTATGGAGATTGTGATGACAACCAGACACAAGCTTCACACATGCTCTTCCATCCCAGTGAGCTGACGGAGCTGAACTCTCAGCGACATGCAGTGGAGGAGAGGAGTCTGACGGAGAGGGAGGAGCTCAGGGATCAGATTCATCATCTCTGCGCTGAGAACACCTCCATCAAGCTGGACAACCAAAGACTCGCGGTACCCTTAGAAAGATCTACAGCAGATTTGAGTACTTCAAATCTTTAAATTATGATAAAGTAATGAATCCGGAATCATCATCACTTAAACTATTGTAAAAATGTGGGGCTTTTTTCATTTATTTTGCAACTCTTACGAGGAATCTCCTTGACCAAAGTCTTCTTTAAACTAATGTTTAAATGTCTCCTTTTTGAGAATTTCTTCTTCTACTCTTCCACAATTTCTGCGTCATATTTAGGGTCAGCGGACATCATCTGAGGAGAAGCTCAGCAGTCTGCAGGCTGAAGCCCGTCAGCTGAAATCGTCATTAAAAAAGCACGAAAACCTGATAGATAAATACAAGAAGAAGGTACATTTAGCTGATAATACTAACATACTTTGACATAAGTAAGGTTTTGAATAAAGTAGTTTAACTTGAAGTGGAGTATTTTCACATCTTTACTTGAGTAAAGGATCTGAATACTTCTTCCACCACTGTGTGCTTGCAAAGGGGATGTACTGTATGATGTTTGGAAATTGATTATACTTGTGACCCATTTTCTGTTAACCTCAATCACATAAAGAACACATACGATCTAATCTCACGGAAACTCTTCAGATACCAGAAAGTGTTGAAGTTTACTGTGAAGTTGTGACGTCACACTTCTCTGTGCAGCTCCAGCAAGTTCGTCTGGAATCGGAGGAGTGCTGCCTGAAGCTGGAGATGACACAGAAGGAGGCGCGGGAGGTGAAGGTGAGCCTGGCGAGGGAGACGGAGCAGGTGAGGAGGGAGCTGCTGGGCCGGCTCAGAGAGCTGGAGACGCTGCCCGACAGACTGAGGAGGACCGAGCAGCAGCTCAGAGACGCCCAGCAGGAGGCCGACGCCCACGAGAGGAGGAACATAGAGCACAGCTCCGCCCTCTCTGAAGTCAGACACAAGGTACTTAATGCTGCCTGCTGCGTCGGCCGTTCGACAGTTTTGACAAAAACGTGGGTATTTCCATTCATTTTGAATAGGGGGTAGTGTGTTCTGGCCGGGATTGCCAGGTGGCCAGGGGCCTGCTGCAAGAAGTTGAGACCGACTCAACTTTTGGAGAAACGCAACCCCCACGTCACGCTGCGGCGATCAGACATGTCACTGTGTTTTGAGCTATTGTTTGAGAATCTCGTACAGGAAACAGGAAACATCACTGCCTCTATCGCTGCCACAAGAAAGTTTTAAAACACTACGAGGGTAAAAAACAAAACAAGCACTGAACTGCCCGGGAGTTTGTGTAACAGCTGAATGTTTTTTTTTTTCAACAACAAAGCACTCGCCATGTCTCGCTCGTCTCTTTTCTTACCCTCTCTCCCCTGTGAAATAAAGCTCCATTCAAGTGCGGTTGGAAAACGTCAAAATCTATAACCATCTGACGGAAAACAGTAATTGTAAAATATACAGTCTACTTGTGCATTGTTGGGGGGTATAAGAATACTTCCCCCGCCGCACCACCCAGCGGTGTATCGCCGGATCGCTTGTTTTGATGTGAAAGACCTGTAAAAAAGCCTGATATATGTTGGAGGGACAAAATAGGTGCAGTCATGAAGGTTTAATTTGTTGTATTTCAGTCATTTGTTTGTTTTAAACTAAAATCACAGGATCTGGAGAGATGAGGTCTAGAACCCACAGTTATAGAGCTTCTTAATAAGGTTTAACTACTGACATTTCAATATAAAGCATGTCTTTAGCAGATTGAAAGATACCATGATTCACGACATGCATGATGATTGGACAGAGTTTTGGTAAACTGTTGACCTAGTGGCAGATCAAATATTCCCACTTAATCAACAAACAAAATCCTTCTCACCGTCACAGAGGAGTGTTCCCTATTTTCATGTCAATATCGAGCCTCGTCGGCTTCCTGCTGGGAAAGACATAGGCGTGTGTGCTCCGGGGCTCGAGCACCCACAGAAAATACCGAGCACCCACATGTGTCATTTAAAATGAAACATTTCAGTTGATGCTAAGTGGAGCGTCTGTCATAGTGTGATTGGTTATGTCGCTGTATGTCCCTTGCTCCATTCTTACTTTATATAAAGCTGATCACAGTTATGTGTCAGTTAAACGTTTCATCTCCAATCCTATTCCATGAATATGAATCCTATACCAATCTGTATTTGTGAGAAGGGACACTGTCCTGAGTTGAAAGACTTTATGACTTTATTATTGAGTTAATAGGCGTGTGTGTTTGTGTCGGTTCTGAAATGCTAACATTTTTTGATTACTTTTTTTTTTTAAAGGGCATGCGCCCGTGAGCACCCACGGAGGAAAACATAAATCGGCGCCAATGATGAAAGGTTAAAGATTTCCCTTCTTTGCTCCTGACCTTTAAATAAAAACTGTTCCAGTCTGCCTTTTATAGGCATTCTTGTGTCAGAGGCTGATGATTGAACCTAATCGTCAAAATCCCCTGAAATGATGCTGAGTAACGTGTGATGTTCTGTAACTAAACTATGTCTGGTGTTTCTGAATCTCTTTCAAAAAACAGCCTCATATAAAACATAATAATAACATGTTTGGTGGTCAGCTTGATATGACTCCTACCCCAGTGAACATACATTCTCATTGAATGCTCACTGGAGGCATCAAGTGTCCACATCACAAGTGGCATCCTGGACTACGATTGGCTTCCAAACTAGTTGTGATGTCATAAACCCTGTAGCTACGTGTTAAAAACTCAGATTTAAGGTGAGCTCAGAGAAACTTCCCTTCTTTAGCATATGGATTTCAAAAATAGCTCTGCACTTACATCATCCTGCAGAGTGAAGCTCAAACATCAAAGGGAAGGAAGCAAAACCCAATCTAGTGGAGCGGAACTTTAATAATAATAAAAAAAAAAGCCTTTCATTTGTTTGTTTTTTATTGTGAAAAAAATATGTACGGTATATACACACTACCGCTCAAAAGTTTGGGGTCACTTACAAATTTGCATACCACTCCTTTATAGACAGAATACCAGCTGGTGTCTGATCTTTAATTATCTACATCAGCAACCATTCATCCAGTGTTCCAAAGGCACATTCTGTTCACTAATCTGATCAAAAAAAAAACTAACAGAAAACATAATTTTGCAATTATGTAAGCACATAATGTAATCTGAACTGCTGCTCTGGTTAAAATAACAATGCAACTGACCTCAGCTGGTATTCTGTCTATGATGGAGTGCGATGGAAATTTCAAAGTGACCCCAAACTTTTGACCAGTAGTGTATATACAGTATATCACATTGATGAGTAAACAGAAAGATTGTGTGTAAAAATAAGTGCTAAGTCAGTTTTTTGTCCCTTGATTGTATATAATAATGCAGAATCAATAGAAGACAATTTCTTGTTTGTTTTTTCTATGTTTTGGGGTATTTTGTCTTTATTTCAAAGCAAACTGTATAGAGGTGACAAAAAAAATGAAAAAGTTCCCAGTAGGGGTGTTGAAATTAATCGAGGCATCGCGATGCGGACCTGGATGATTCTGCATCGATGCAGTGACAGACCATAATCGATTATTGCCTAAGGATGTTACTTGTTGATTTTCCGGTCGCTGCTTTTTTTTTTTTGTCTGTTTGCTGTGTTCAGGCTCCACTACCTTTGGAAAGTGTCTTTTTTTTTAAGAACAGATACAAAAAAAGAGGACTTCATATCTGACTGCTTGAATTTGTTGATGAAAACCATATGTAGCAATATATAAAAATATTGAGGAGGTGATGCATTGTGATATTGAATCGATTCAAATCCTTGACAGGATAATCACAATCAAATCGTGACACCAAGGAAGATTCATGCCCCTAGTTCCCGGTGGGACTTGAACTGGGGACATTTCTATTATATGGCCAGAGATAGAGACCCCTATAGGCCACCAGGCCGCCCCCCTCCCCCCCACCCCCATAGCGGTGGTTTTCTCTCATGATAATCAATTGTGTTTCTTTACAGGTGGAACAGCAAGGCACTCAGCTGGAGACGTTCCAGCAGAGGAACCTGCTGCTGCAGGAGGAGAACAACGTTCTCAAAGAGAAGATTCACAACTTCGAGAGGTACAGACACTTACAGAACTATCTTAATAAATCTATTTTGAAGCTACAACGATTGCAGACAACACAAAACACAGACATGGTTTCCATACATTTTACAAAACTGCTGCTGTAGATTTCTGTGTTGATTAATTGCAGGAAGCTGGAGGACGTGATGGTCGAAAACAAAGACATGTCCCAGGCTCTCTCCTTAAAGGACGCCAGTATCCGCAGCATTCAGCAGCAGCTGGAGGAAAAGACCCGCGAGGGAGCGCCCTGTCCAGACAGCTGCAACAAACTCTGGATGACGCACACAGACAGGTCTGAAACTACTGTGTAGTCACAAGTTTCAACTCTTGTCACCTGTTTTAATTTCTATAATTTATAACCTTTATTGATCCCCTTTGGGGAAATTACAATTCACACTCTGTTATTACACACTACACACTGGCCTGAAATACACACACATGCTCAAGTCCTATACATGCACAAATGGAGAGATGTCAGAGTGAGTGGGCTGCCAGTGCTGGACCAGCGCCCTGAGCGGCTGAGGGGGGTTTGACTCTCCCTGACTATTTGACCAACCCGCTTTATTACCCATGCTGCTTCTGTTTTTCCAGTGCAGTTAAAGCCTGAAATTGTGACCATTTAGTAAGAGTATTATGGAAGCAAAACGTAGGATATTTCAGACAAAGACAAGGCAGGCTGAACCAAAAGTGCACTGATAAAAGTGATACACTAAAGGTCTTCAACTATTTTGTTTTGATGGACTGCAATAATTTTATCTAGTTCTATCTAAGCTGGTATTGGAATAAGCAGTGAATTTAAGTCCCAAAGAGCTAAACAGAAAAACTCAGGATATATCATTCTCTTTTACTCTTGAAATAACATTTTCTTGCAATTTTCATACAAGAAATGCAGCTCTACATGGAAACCCAGAAGTCCAATAAAACATGTATAAAGTGCTCCTCAGTAATGAATATAAAAGACATAATATATACATCTATAAACTTAAATATAATCATTTATTTGCTTATTCTGATGTTGCTCAACTAAAGTTATCAGATAATGCTGTTTATTTGACCTATTCTGAGTGTAGTCTTTGGGTTAATCCTGGAATATAGCAGTCCATGTAAACATTGTGAGGAAAACTTGAACCCAACATGTTTTCCTTTCTGCAGGTGGACACCAGCATGCAGAGGGTTTTGGCCAAAGAGAGGACGGCTCAGTCTAAAGCCTTGGACCTTCAGAGCCAGCTGAACCGAGCCAAAACAGAGCAGAGTCAGCTACGGCGAAGCAAGGAGGAGGTACGTCACGATGTCCATGGATTTTCATGTTGACCATACAAACTGTTGGTTCTCATGCGTTGTTTCTGTTTTCCTTTTAGATGGAGCATCGTTTCCAGAGTCAGCTGCAGAACATGAAGGACAGACTGGAGCAGTCGGATTCTACAAACCGTAGTCTGCAGAACTATGTTCATTTTCTCAAAACCTCTTATGGAAACGTGTTTGGTGACTCTTTGCTTGCAAGCTGACTGCAAAAAAACTGACCAGCATCCATTCCCAAAATTGTGGTATTTTGTGGTTGACCAAAATGACATTTATTGACTACTATTTTTGACTTGAGAGTTTTATACTATCTATGAAATGAATAAAAAGTTTTCAAATGAAATGCTCACATTAGTTGCCTGAAATGTATTTATATTCTTTTGAACAATGACTTTTAGAACAATCTTAATTCTGATAGATATTTTTTTAAAATTTTATGTCTTAAGTTTATCTACATTTTAAAACTATTTTACTTTCGAGCACCGCAGTGTGCATTTCGTTCAGACATAACACCCCATTTTAAATTCCCTATATAATATTTATATATTTGACGTGGTCCCACGTTATATTTCTGTATAAATTATAAATATAAGAAGTCAACTCCTTTTAGAGATTACCTAAATATATTTTGCTAAATTATGCCAAACCCCATTATGAATTTAGAAGAGTAATTCAAGAAAATCTTGCTCGTTTGCAAACATTAAAGCAATGTAAGAAATAAATTTGGACATTTGATCTTGTTTAAATTTAAATATTGATGAACTGTATGCATACTGAATGATTTTTACGCTGAATTTTGCCATGGCTCGTATTGCAATCATAGACTGTATATTATTAACAGTCTATGATTGCAATTCAATTTAAAGTTTTGGCGTCAAAGTTAAGCATGTGTGTTAGCAAAGATCCTCTGTTTCTAAAACGTCTCTGGTGTAAATACATAGACAGTTAAATACAACCAATAAGTTAATAGATTTAAAAAGACGGTCCGGTTCCGCCAGAGGGTCGGTAACGTTCATAACACTATGGTGTTTCCGGTTGAGTCAACTGCCCAGAAATACTCACAATAGTAAAATAAAATAAATAATAAAATAGCTTAGATTTGATTGTATTGGATAACGATTATATGACCCCATTAGAATAATGAACAAAATGTGAATAATTATAATAAAGTGTATAGCCAAGCCGGAAACATAGAGTGAGTCGGCAGTAAACGGGCTGTTTCTCGTCGGATTGTAATTCATGTAACCTCATCCGGCGATTCAAAACCATCAAAACTTAGCCCGACGCTATCAGTAGTTTGTAGTTTTGGTTTTGTTTATCGTTCTGTTGTAATGCCTGCTGAAAATCAAAAATGGGACACTTTACAGGCCTTAAAAAATTCCCCGAAGGGAAATATCACATACGACCCGTTCTGGTCGGAAAGGGGCGAGGTGAGTTAGCTATACTAACTAATACTGGCTAACGTTAATGGCTAGCTGGCTAGTTGGCTAGTTAGTGTTAGAACTAGCTATACTCTGGTTAGTGTTAGCACTAGCTATACTCTGGTTAGTGTTAGCCAGGCTTGTTTAGCTAGTTAGATAACCGATAACCGGCTTTACCGAATTCATTATTTAGCTAGTTCAAGTGTCAGTTTATTTATCTGTGATTTATTACCACCACGACAGTCTGTAATGAGGGCAGTTAACTAGCTACCATTAAATTCATTAAGACCAATATATGAACCAGGTGCACGCGCTGTTGCTAATTAACGTAACGCTAGTCAACGTTATTTAATGCGTCACCGCACACTAACCTACATTATTTTATCGGTTAAAACACAAGATACATACTCCCATACACACACTGCTGCAATGTAATTAAGTTTATTTGCTCGAGTACTCTACTTGTCCAATTTTGAGATAGTTTTATTTTATTGGAGTATTTCCATGTCATGCTACTTTATACTCTATTACAGTTATCTGAATATTGACCACCAACACTGCCTAATGGTCAGTGTTTTTTTAATCATGAAGGCCTCATGCCATGTCTCTTTGTGTCAAAATAGTAGTAGAGTATATTTTATTTAGGTTAACTTTAGGTGGTGTCTATATATTTAAGATTGTATTTGACTGTTTAAAAAAAAAAAAAAAAAGTAACATTGAAACTTCTGTGACATAAAATAAACTTGGAGCTTAGTAAAGGTCGTCCTCTCTTAAATACAAAAATCCTTTATGTACATTTTAACCATAAAACACCCATGAATGCAGTACACCTGAGGTTTTATTTATTTGTGTGTGTTTTTGCAGCATATTTTGGCAGGATGCAAAGAGGCCTTCAGCCTGTCCTCGACCTCTGGGATCATACTGGAGCGTCTCTGCACCTTGCCCCTGCAGAAGTCTTGCTTTCTGGGCTCCAGCTCCGGAGACTCCAGCCCCGGCCTCTCTGAGGAGAACTCCGCTTCGGTTTCCTTTACAGGATCTACCTCCGACCTCAACGCCATGCACACCGCACTTTCTTCAGCCCCGTCTTCAAAGACTGAGCGTGAGCAGGTAGGTCTTCCTGAATACATGCTGACTTTTCTGTGTTTTTGCATGTGAAAGGGGAAAAAAGCAAACTACCTTTTATATTTTCTGATCCAAGGAAGAGTTCTTGAATAACTTTTGTGATTTGCCAAGGCTTTTTTTGGAGCTTAGTGTTATTTTGATGTATGCATTAAGAGAGCAAATATACAGTATTTAAATATTAACCTTTTTTTGTTGTTGTTGCTTCATGTAATTGGTTTCAGGAAGTCATTAAATCAGTTTTTACACCAGTTGGGGTTTGCAACTTTATATGTGTGTTTACTTCCCTATGCAATGCTTTTTTTGGATGCAATGCTTTTTTTTGACTGACTGGTTCTCTGATCGAACTCTGAATTGGTCTCCCTGTCTGAATTTGTCACTCTTATCCTTTCTTACTGCGCTGCAGGCTGTTAGTGATGAGGCGAAGGATGAAGATCCAGAGGGAGATGTCAGCGAAGTTTCCAGTCCTGCGTTACTACCTGGCATTTCCCTGCTGTCGCCCAAGGCCATGGTGATGGCGGGCCGCATTATCAAGTTTGAGGTGGAACAACGAGAAAAGGCCAAGGTCAGACACCCTGAATCATATTTATTCTACTTGAATACCCAAGTCAACTTCAATGGCTGTGTTAACAAAAAAAGTTTGTTTTATGTTTAATAGACTGTTTCAAACAAGAGCATAATGCACAGACAAAACACGGTAAGAAAGAGAAGGAAAAAAAAGCAGGACGTTTGAAGACATCTGACATTTAGACGACGATTAATCAAAAAAACTGATTTAGTCAAATGTTTCATTTTGTGAACTAAAACAATTAGTTTTAGTTTTTATGTAAAACAATTGTTACCGTCTGGCTCAAGGCCGGCAACAAAAGGGAAGTCACACACAGATAGTTTAGTCAAAAAGTAGTTTATTTAACTAAATAGGCTAATAACACAACGTAACTCAACAATAGTGTAATGGTGGGGTGTAGTGTATAAGACATCAGTCGTGTTTGCCATGTGTGGATGGGTGAATGTATGGTGTGATGTGTGTTATATGGTGCACCAAACCAAACTAAGAACAAAATGGTGGAAGGATGCAGTAGGCCCAGCTGAGAGAGCGTGAGACTCCCAGGAGGGCGGCTTTTTTGCTTTATGTAAGCCACGCCCAGATGGCCAGGCACAGACGACCCTCCCAGGTCTACCTACCTGCCCACTCCCAGTACCTGCAGAACGTGACAGGCAGGCAGATTGGGAGGGGTCATCACACCTTTTAATTATTTTTGTTACAAATTTATTGCCATTGTTCAAAGTTTTAAGACAATTTCTTGAATGTTTCAAACCCACTGGCCCAGATATGTAGAGAGGAAGCTCTGCTGTCTCACCTGACTGATGTCTTATATCTCTCTGGTCAGATGGCACTCAAACAGCGGCAGGAGATGCAGGAGAAGTTGGTGGCGGCGGTGGCCACCTCCGAGTCTGAGCAGCTGAAACGCTTTGAGGAGTTCATGGAACTGAAGCAGAGGCAGGAGTACCAGAGCATGAGGGACATGATGGACAGAGAGTAAGAGCCAGCAGCATTGATGCAAATTCTAAAATGTTGTTTTAACATTGCTGAAATGTTGTCTTTGTGGTCTGGTTTACCACTTTCTCAGAACCAAAGAGAGCATCGGGCGTCAAGAGAAGCTGAAGGAAGAGCAGCGACACAGAATGAAGGTATGATCATCGGGCAACACGTAGACATGTTGCTTTAACGGTCTGGAAACACCACGAAGTCTGGTGATATTTATCAAGCATCAATTTTGATTTAATTCATTTTAATTGTTTGGAACCGCCCTCATTTATTTATTTGTTTGAAGTTGGTGTTATACAGATGCTTAAATTATTAAATAGTTAAAAAAAAAAAGTTGAGTTTTGAGCCATTTATTATGACAACATAGTTTTGCATATGTAACCTAGATAGATATTTTACAAGATTAAAATTTTACAACCGTCTAGTGCTCCCTGGAGTACCTTCTCCGTTCTGGAAGTTTGTGTAGACAGCTTCATGAGCTGGGACTGATTCATGATAACGTGATAACATCTGAGCTGAAAACGTTGTTTTGTACACTATAAACACATTTTCTTCTTTGGTGCCAGATCATCAACCTGCGTCTGAGGGAGGCGGAGCAGCAGCGCCTGCGGGAGGCGGAACTCGAGCGTCAGCGGCAGGCGGACGGCCGGGAGCGGCTGCGTAACCTCAACACCATCCAGGAGGAGATCCTGCAGCTCAACCAGCTGCTGGAGCCCTCCACCCAGACCAAAACCAATCTCCCACCGGCCATCCTCAGCTCCTGCTGCACCCGCGGCGGGAACCAGCTCTGCTCCCAGCTGTCAGAGGTGGTGCGGAAGACGGCAGAGGTCAGTTTGAGTCCTGATGCGTGGCTCCTTTCCGATGCTGAAGGGGAACAAGTCTGGAGAGAGGGGGAAGCTCATTGTGGTTGTGTTTTTAAAGGGCTCCTTTTGTTTTTCCAGGGCGAGTTCCCCAGCGTGGAGGACATGACCGTGGCCGAGCGAGCCCTCCACGAGATGAGGGCGCTGATCCGGCTGATGCAGGAGGAGGTCGCCAAGGCTCAGGAGAAGAAGAAGAAGGAGCAGGAGGATGAAGAGGAGCGCAGGAAGCAGGCGGAGCTGCAGGCGCAGCAGGAAGCGCAGAAGAAGGCGGTGGAGTCTGCCAAAGAGAAGGCAAAGAGGAAAGGTGAAAGAGTTGGATACTTCACTACGCCAACGACTCCTTTCTCATTGCATGTATTTGTCTGATTTAAAAAAATATATATATTTAGAGGTTTTAAAGTGGTAATCTCTAAGATTTTCATAAATAAATGCATTGTTTAATCACTATCGCCAAAGACAACACGATGGTGATTGAGCTTATGGCCCACGCATGAAAGTATTTCACTATTTAGTATTTTAGTTGTTCTCCATTATATACACACACAAAGTGGAACTAAGCACACAATTCTGAAAACTTGAAACTCATTTATGAATAACAAGACTCCAGACTACTAAACTCTCAACACCATTCCATTGTTTTCACTCAGATATGAATTCTAAATCAACCAGGACTGAAATCTTTTCTGGTTCAGTGGTTCATCAACTCGTCACAGGGTGAACGGCACCAATGCATTCGCTTTGCCAGATCGGATAGCGGATCTGTAGTTCCCATGTTTCCCAGTTACCCCCCTTGTGGGATTATTAAAGTATACATTATTAGACATAATGGGACTATTCCGCTTCCAACTTGTAGGGGAACCGAAGCGGGACACGTTCTCTTGTGTTGCTTTGAGAATTGAAAAGGCTTTAGCTGAATTTATAAGTACTTAGTCTGTCATCCACGTGTACAGAATACTGTGAGTACTAAGATTTGTCCGTTGTCCTCCGACAGGGCTGCAGAACAGCGCTGAAGACAGCACGCTGAAATGGTACAAGCAGCTGCAGGAGTCGGCTGCTCAGTGTGCGCAGTCCTACGAACAGCTCAACTCCCCAAAAGACTCCCAGGTGAGTTTGTGCTTTAATAATGATAATATTGAATTTTTATATAGCACCTTTCACACAAAATGCAGCGCAAAGCTTAACAAATTTAAAAAGAAAAGAGCAGACAATTAAAACTGCATGATACATATTCAGCTTTACTGTTTGAACCTGTTTAGAGAAGGGCTTTTTACTAATATTTGGATTTAGCCATAAAAGAACTCTGCCTAAATAAAATACAGGCTACAACAGGCACATTTTAAATATACATAGGAACTAAATAATCAAATAAAAAAAGAAAGCAAACAGACATCCGTCTTTGATACTCTTATGGAATTGGGGGGGAAAGGACTGTAATGGCGATACTTAATATTTAACTTGTGAGCAGAACTGTGTAAAGTAGCTTTTCATTTTTCTTCTCTGGACTCAAAGACAAAGAAGCTGAAGCTGGAGCTCCAGAAAGCGGCCTCCATCCCCGTCAGTCAGATCTCCAGCAACTCCGGCTCCCAGCTCCGAGAAATCTTTGACAAGATCGACAAGCTGCTGTCTGGGCGGGCGGTGGTGTCGGGGGGCAAGTCTGTCTCCACCTCCCAGCATCCACAGGGCCTGGACTTTGTCAGCTACAAACTGGCTGAGAAGTTTGTGGTGAGTCTGTTTTGATTAATTATCCCAGATAAACCTGGGGAAAAAAGAAGGGGAAATGTGTGATGCAACACCAAAACATGGTCATCCAAAAGAACTCATTGTAGCTGCACTTTTTATTTCACTACATTTTCTGAAAATATTTAGTTACTATGCAGTTTCAGATTATGAGAACAAAATATAAATCAACGTATTAATTATATATTATTGTAGATCAAACTTTCCAGCACTATAAAAGTATTTTAAATGAAATTTGAATAATTAACCACAAGTAGGACTGCAACTAATGATTATTTTCATTATTGATTAATCTGCCGATTATCTTCTTGATTAATTGTCTGGTCTATAAAAGGTCAGAAAATAGCGAAAAATGTCCATCCCAGCTTAAGGTCCAAGGTGATGGCTTTAAATGTCTTGTTTTGTCCAAAATCAAAAAATATTCAGTTTAAGATGATATACAGTACGACAAAAAAAGAGCAGGAATTCTCCCTATTTGAGAGGCTGAAAAAAGCATTTTTGATTGCAACAATTAATTATCAATATAGTTGGCGATTATTTTTCTGTCAATCGACTAATCATTGCAGCTCTAACCACAAGACTTCTTTTGGGATTGGATTTTTTTTTCTTCATTTTTGTAGAAACAAGGAGAAGAGGAGGTGGCCTCTCACCACGAAGCTGCTTTCCCCATCGCCGTGGTAGCCTCCGGCATCTGGGAGCTGCACCCTCGAGTGGGCGAGCTCATCCTCGCCCACCTGCACAAGAAATGTCCATACGCGCGGTCCCACATTACCCTCCGATGAAGGACGGCACACCTGTGGAGGAATACCAGAGGTCAGAGAGAAAATGTGCCGCCGCACCTTCCTTTTTACTCGTTTATCATCAGTTTTATTAATCACAACGATAATTCATCAGGATTCTTGGTTACCGCGTGGACGACTCCGGTGTTGAAGGCCAGGACAGTTTCCTGAAGAGGATGTCAGGGATGATCCGTCTCTACGCAGCCATGATCCAGCTGAGGTGGCCCTACGGCTCCAAGCAGGGGGTAAGAACGGTCTCACTTCCTGTCGGGCCCGTCCCGCGCCACGCTTTCTAAAAACATTATTTAGCTACTTTGATTCTCACTGTTGACTTGATGTGTTTCAGTCTGCTCCTCACGGTCTGAACCACGGCTGGCGCTGGTTGGCTCAGATGCTCAACATGGAGCCTCTGGCTGACATCACGGCAACACTGCTGTTCGACTTTCTTGAGGTAAATCCTATTCCTTATTTATTTATTTTTAAACTAATTTTTTCTGTTTATAGACATCAACATTGCTGTTTCAATACACTCATATCCCAATATAGCATAGAGTTTAGTTAAGTATATGTTTATATGTTTGTCTATTAGTTGATCTGTCTTTAGGAAAGAGATTTATTATGACCAGGTATATGTTTATCAGTTTTTCAGACCCCCCCACTGAGCCTTATTATTGGACAGGCTGGTGATGCAATAAAATGTATTAGTTTAGTAGATGACCGCAGCTGTGGGTTAAAAATCAAAATTTTAGGGTTGATGTTCATGGTTTTGTTTTGTGTGTCTTCTTCAGGTCTGCGGTAATGCTTTGATGAAGCAGTATCAGATCCAGTTCTGGAAACTCATCCTGCTTCTTAAAGAGGAATACTTCCCCAGGTACACCCTCACTCTTAAAGGTGTAAAGCATGTTGAGTTTTTTTAAAATAAAAAAATATATTTAAAAATATTTTTTCCAGTTTGTTTTCCTCCAGTCTGATGTGTTGAATGTTGGTGTCTGCAGAATTGAAGCGGTGACCGAAAGTGGACAGATGGGCTCAGTCATCAGACTCAAACAGTTTCTAGAGGTACGTTACGCACTGCTAATGACTCTGTATGTTTTATTGATTTTATTTTTTTATTTTTTATTTTTTTATAACCTTGCATTAACGCTCTTTAATCAGTGTTCTATATCTGGAACATCTTTCAGATTGCTTCTTCAAACCTTTTCAGATCTTTTATAAATAAATAAATAAGCGCACTGTTTATTTCCAACATCATTTATGACCAATCCCGGGTTAAAAATGGCTTCAACAATTAGGGCTGAGCACCAAATAAAATACTCCGATCCTATAAGTATTACATTATTTATCTTTCAGTACCAAATTTTGAAACCTGAAAGCGTGTAATTGCAAGCGTATCTGCCCTCTCTGCATGTTGATCGACAGCAGAGCTCCGACACACACACACGCAGAGGTGCGGACGGAGTAAACTTGAGCAAACTACATCAGCTCTACAGTTTTGTTGTCACAAGTCACAGTGAGTCACGGCAATGCCGATGAAGTGGTTAGTTATTCAAAACTTCACGCAGACAGCGATATATTAATGGCGAGGCGAAAGCGGTCTCGGTGCTGTTGACGTTACACTTCCTCTGAGACAAGCAGGCACAACAGTGGTTCTATGCCCTGCTGACTGGCTGAGGTTGTAAGGCAAGGCAACTTTATTTCTATAGCACCATTCAGCAACAAGGCAATTCAGTTACATTCCTTTGCATTTTAGTCAGTTCAATATTAGCCTGTACACAATGTCATTTGTTTCTCTTTTTTTGTTGTTTTTGGCCCACTTAGAATTGATACCAATCCTGAGTATCTGACTGCTGCACCCCTACCCAAAAGCACTACCGGTGTTATGAATGTTACTCTGAGTGAGCAGTGTGAACACATTTTTGGTAACTGTTAAATATTTTAAAGAAAAAGTGTAATTTAATTTAAGATTTAGCTTTGTCATAATACAGAATTAAGCATTTAAATGCAGTTTTGTGGCCCCTCTGTGCTGTAAACGGCGAACAGTTTATTGAATTAAATAGAAAAGCGTATGCAATAACGAATGAGGTAGAATAAGAAAAAGACTTGACACTGTACAAACAATATTTTAGTTTTTGTGATGTCAATCCTGGTTTTATTCATCTGAATAAACTAAACTTTATGTCCCACGCGTAGACCTCGCTGCAGAGCCGGCAGATCCGTCCGCCCAAAGGCCAGCTGAGCTCCATGTTCTGGGGCTCCTGATGGAGGAGGAGGAGCTGGGTTGGATGTTGCTGCTTGACGCCATTTAGGACTGAATGAGGCTGAGAGGCTGTGGTCTGATACTGAGAAACTGAGTCCTTTGTGGCAGGACGGAGACTTGAGTCAGTAATCACAGGGAGGAATGGTCTAAGCTGCTACTGGAGGAAGATGGTTGTTCACATCTTCGTTCATCAACTTCGAAGTAACTCAGCTTCTTAGGCTAATACAGTTAGTGTCAGCTTCATTTGATGGACAAGGACACAGTGGAGGACATTGAACAGCTAACGGAAAGATATTATTATATATTGATTTCTTCTACAAAATCTGCTTAAATGTTTTTTTACATCTTATGGCTTTAGAATATACTTAATAATTTGTTTGCAACAAAAAGTCCAGGTTTCTCTTTAAGGTGGTAATTATGTTGAGATGTAAATGTTCAGGCTGAATGCTAGCAAAATGAAACATTTCTCCAGTGTTCAAGAACAAAATGTTAGTTTTATTTTTGTTGGTTTGTTATGCCGGTGGGGAGGGAGAAGCTTTTACTCAGTACAAATCAAAATTGTGTTGAAGGATTTGAACTTTTTTGCGGTTTTTAAATCCCACCATATGGAGCAAAGATGTGTGGTCTGATGAGCTGTTGTTGAATTATTGTAAATGAAGTTTTAAAGATTAGAAATGTGTATAAATGAGGTTTAACTGCTGAACAGCATTAGTTAATATTTTCTAAGACACATTTGTCATGTTGCAACAGAAATCTTAGCATTATAGCACTTTAAAGTAAATTGAAAATGTCATTGAGGAGCAGAGGTCTGATTATATGAAATGTAGATTATACAGGTGTATTAGTGATTGTTATCTTCATCCATAAACCAAATGTCTGAAATTAAACCTCAGTTTGGATACTTGTAATCTATTAGTGATCAGTTCTTTAATGTTGTAATTAGTACTTAAAACAACTCCAGGTTTCATTTTTTATTTTCACAAATATGCACATGAGTTGGTTTAATACAATTAATCTGCAGTTTACATATTAAGTACATTCTAACTGGCAGCTCACCAGTTCTTACAAAAGAGAACACCAGCAGAAGAGCTTATCGATGTCGCTGCCAGACTGATCCTGCATCAGTTACAGAGAAACAAGAGATTTCATGGTACCTATAACAAGTTTACAAACTACTGAACCTCGAAGGAAATCTAAACGCCCCTTTTTATTTCAGACAAAGCGGCGATGATCTGAATATGTCTGCCTTCAAATTAATTGAACGTAGCTGATTTTTTTTCATAAATAAGCTTGTAAGTACTTGCAGGAACAACATCTTTGGTTGACAACCCCTAAAATAAACAATTAAAAAAAAAATTATACAGTACTGTGTGAAATAGCATTTTTGTGATACCATTAAAGGCCTGTAAATGTAAAACTCATTCTCCAGATCTGCATGGAAACCCTTAAAGGTACACTATTTTCCCCTTCCCGTAAAGCAAAACTGCAGGAAATTGTTAGAATTGCTTTATCAAAGGTATGCAGAACAATTTTTTATTTTGTTTTCTGAAAATGTGACTTTACGTTGTTAAATTAAATGTTTTGTTTTAATTGTTTCAGTTCCCACAGTTTACCAGTAGAGGTCAGTAAAATGCCCTAAAATGAACAGATTTGAGCAGCCTGGTTATTAAATGGTAAAATGATCTAGTTGCATACAGTATTTTCATGTGTGTGATCTCTTTATTTTCATAAATGGCTGCAGTTAACAGGTTTAAACACATGTGTTTAAAAACCATCAGGGCAGTGGTGACCATTCTCAAACACTTTCACAATTTTTGCAGGACTTGTTGCCTCCTGCCACCGGTCGCTGACGGTGACTGTTTATCGTTCAGTCTTTCTGAGGCTGGAATCTCTCGGTGTTGTGCGGTCTCCTTCTTCTCCTTCTTCTTTCACACGTTGGCCTCCAGTTCTCTTTCAGTGCTGTCGGCCCTCGTGATTAAGCGACGCCCTCTCCATCCGTCGGTACCAGTGTTTGACCCTGGTGTTAGCCATCATGTCGTCAAACGCCTGCAGGCCCTCCATCACTCGAAGGACACCAAACACCGCCTGCAGAAAGATGGAAAGATGACCCGAAAAAACAGTAAGGGTTGGGATGTTTATTACGCACTTACATGGCAACTTTTATTCATGTATTTCGTGCCGGTCTTATTCTACTTTAACTGTTGTGCTCTTGAATTTAATTTTTTTTTATATAAAGCACTTTGAATGTGTGTGTTCTCTCACCAGGTCTGCCAGGTTGGGTTGATCTCCACCCATGAACTTCCTCTTCTTGCCAATGGCTGTCACCCAGTCGTTGACGGCCTTGTAGAGATCCTGCCTGACATCGTCCTGCAGGTTGTGTCTGTTGTGTCCAACGAAAAGTAAAAACAAACACTATTTTGACATCTAAAATAAATAAACTACAAGTCTTAACTACTAGAAGAAACTTCCAGAAAACATTTCCACAACTGCATCTCTCTCCCAGACAAACTCAACTCACTGATAACATATTACTTCAACTTACCGACTTTTCAGCCTTTTGGCAATGACAAACATGGCCGCAGCGCCAACATATTTGGCAAAGAAACCTTCAAAAGTACCAAACTTGCCCTCGCGCACAATGTAGTCAAAGGATGCCAGGGCCTCACCGGTAGTCCGGTACACGTTGGGAGATATGAGATGCACAAGCCAATCATCGGCCCACTGACGCCATTTCACCTCCTCTCTGAAAACGAATAGAAAGCAAACATTTACCTTGTAGTCGCAACAAGACTTTAATGTCATTTATATAAACTGTACTTTTGGGATGTGGACTAAACAGTTACATATTTGCAGAATAATTCCAGATCACCTTTTATTAGTGTGCGACACAGACTTACTTCTGCATTCCCTTCTCGGGGTATATTTCCGTGGTCTCAGCCTCACCCAGCATCACCCAGTACTTGTTGTTGTACTCCGTCACCTCCTTCCCACGTTCGTTCACAGACTTCATCTCAGGGTAGCAGTGAAGGATCTCAGACATGCTTCTCTCCCTGGATGGTAAATGGCTCCCATTTAAAAAGGGTCAATGCACCCAAATTACAGAAAGTTTATTTTCTCCCTTACCTGTAGTGTTGTATATGCATGATAGTTTTGGTTTTATTTTCCTGAGCAATTTTTAAAAAAAAGTAACAATTGTTTTTAATTATTGATTAATCTGCTGATTATTGTCAAGATTGATCACTTTCATTTATAATTACATTATTTCCCGCAATCCAAGGTGACGTCTTCAAAACGTTTTGTTTTGTCCGACAAACAGTCCAAAACCCACAGATATTCAGCTGATTATGGAACCAGCTATTTTTGGTATTTTAGGTTAAAAGATGAACAAAATGATCTCTTCTCAAAAACAGTTGCAGATTCATTTTAACAGTAAAGTCTGTGGATCCAGTATACCTCGGATGTTTAAAAATAAATAAATAGGAAAAACATTTGGTTAAATTCCTAACAAGGTTTTAATATTGTTAAAACTATATTCACCTCTGTGGTTCTGGGGTAAAAAAAATGCAAAAGAAAATGTAAATTTTTTTTCTAATTTCTTTTGGGTGACCTGGCATTTTACTGGTCACATAATAATTATTGAGAAGAAGAAAAATATGTTCATATCACGTAAGAAAAGCTACAACTTACTTGTTAATTAAATAGGTCTTGAGGGAGCTGATGATGACAGACGAGTCATTCAGTTGCTGCAACAAAAGATAGAAAAGGACATGGATGGTTTCTTTGAGAAATAACTGCACATTCATGGAGAAGACATAAATAACCTGTTGGATTTCTGAATTAAAAAAAAAAAAATACTTTCTGGTCAGGCTATAAAAATCTTAAAGCAGCTCTCTGGTGTTTTGTTTTTAATCCAGTTTGAACTACATGTTAACACTGGTTTTGTGGTAGAAAGGCGAGTTCCTTCCTGTGAGTGTGAGGTTACTTTAAAGAAATATTCTCACAGTAGAAGTGTCAGCAATATTAAAATAATATTCATTTGTAACCTTTATCTGACGTGAAGAGACTCCGTTTTTAGCAGTCTTACCACTTCGCCATCCACCATCAGGATGGGAACTTTTCTGTACACCGACCACTTGATCTCCTTCCTCATCACCGGGTTCACCTCCACGATCTCGTACGGCAGCCCGTGGTAGTCCAGAAACGCTCGCACCTTGCTGCAGAACGGGCAGGTCTTGTACTGATACAGGGTCAACCTCAGACCTCCTCCTGAGACCTGGAACCAGGCAGCGTAGTGAAAATAAATACATGTAGTGCCGTAAAAAAGTACAGTATTTGCCTACAGAATTGTAGTGGAGTAGAGGCATTAAGTTTCAATTTTTCATTGAAATATTCAAGTAATGTACAAGTACCTCAATATTGTACTTAAGTACAGCACTTGAACAAAATGGTAACTAGTAATTAAAGCTGTCAAATAAATGTAAATGGGGCAAAACAAAAAAAGATGCAGTAGAGTATAAAGCTTAAAATGGAAATACTCAAAAATGCAGTGCTTGTGTAATTGTACTTAGATTAGGTGACCCTGTCTGCAGCCGTGGCGTTCGTGGATGTTTTATATTAACATTAGATAAGTAAGTAATTAGATACGAAGTTAGGTAACGATGGAAAACTGCCAATGGAGATTAACGGGACACCGGCTGACCGGAGACCGCGTTACAGGCTCCGCTGAGCGGACTCACCTTGGTCTCCTCCTGGGCCAGGAGCTGCTGGACCCTGAACTTCAGTGTGTGATAGAAACCCAAACCTCCACCGAGCAGGACGGCACAGCCCAGCACTCTGCCTGCTACTCCTGTCTGCAGAGAGGACAACAGCTCGGAGCGGTACCCATTGGTACCGTACGCCCTCCTGGACCCTCGTGAGCTCACATTCCCCACTAAGTAGGAGACGGTACCGGGCCGGCGGGCGGCTGGAGACGCCAAAATACTCCTGCCGACCTTACAAAGCGTTCTGGTGCAGGCGGCCGCCATGTTGGTTTTACATAAAAGTCCCAGAATGCAACGCGAGGGAGCAGAATTACGGGTTATGTTGCCCTCAGTTGAGCCTGTCAGGCTGTGTGTCTTTTTAAATTTAACTACTATTCGCTATTTTTCTTTGGTTATTTTTTTGTTGCGTACTAAATTGTGTAATATTTCAATTTATTAGAATGGACTTTTCTTATAACCGGAGTGACAATAAACTTAAATCTTAAATCATGATCTTGAATTTACGATGAACCTCTACCGCCGTTGTCATGGAGATGGGACAGTGGTGACAAAAAACTAGCATAGACAGTTAAAGAAAGAAATCTAGTAGTGGACCGTTTTTTGGCAGTGGTGGAAAGTAGCTGTACAAGTACTAATTTTACTGTAGTAATTCCATTTCCTGTTAATTTGTAATACATTTTAGAGGAAAATATTGTGCTTTTACTTTGCTATATTTATTTGATACATTTAGTTACTATTTACATTGCAGATTCCGAATATTATTACACAATATTATCAACAAATAAAACATGTTATAACATTATAAATGAAGCTACTCAGCAGTGTATAAATTATTTAAAATTAGCTCCACCACAGTAAAGTGAGACGTACATTAAAGACGTACATCTGTCAATAAATATAATCCAAATCAGCCGTTTTAAAAGAGTAAAAAAAAACGTAATAAAAAGAATATATTTTATATTCTTTATTATGTGTTTATTTTTTTATTTTTTTAGAATTAAAATTATGCATTTTTATTATTTGTCTTTAATTCTTATGTAAAATATATATTTTCTATTTATTTTATTTAACAATTTAACATATGTATTATTTATTATTATTTTCCTTTATTTCTTATTTAATTAAATACTTTGCGCCTAAATTGGTGTATGCATATGAAGTATGTAATATCTTGTTAGATTTTATAACTAATGAAAAGTATGTACTTTTTCCATTTAAGTTTATATATTTAGTTTAAACATCATTAAAATATGTATTTATTATTATTATTATTATTTATAATTAAAAGTATGTATTTTGGGTATAATCATAGATTGTATATTCATATTTACAGTGGGTATTATATTAAGGTGTGCGTCTGTTTCGCCTCCACGTCGTGTGGTGCGTTCAAGAGCGTCGTTGTTCTGAGTTGCTCTTCTCTCTCCGACCGTACCAGCAGCAGCAGCTGCAGGCAGCAGCAGGCAGCGTCTTGCTTTGGTAAAAGCGGAGATTGAGATTCCCCTCAGCAGCATCCATTTAAGCATCAGTGTTACACTGGTGAAATCAGCCACATCTTCCCCGGAACCGACCACTCCTCACTGGGATGTCGTCGTCGAGCAACGGCACGGATTTAGTCGTGAGAACCGATGATAGAGGAGACTTTTCCGTTGGTTTCTTTTGAGTGGAAGGGAGCGGAGCGGCGATGGATGAAGGCAGGAGGAGACAAATAAAATTCTGATAATCGCTGAGGTTTTAGCTGGCTAGCACGCTAACGTTAGCCAAACCTCAGATGGTCGTCGGTTGTTTTTTTCCTCTCCCCGTTTATTGACCGATTGGGTGTTTTCCTCCGTGAATAAACACTCCTTCATTTTTTTTATATGGATGTCGAGACATGTTGGAGTCAATGAGGACATTTCTCTCAAGGATAAAAGCACCGTAGCTGTCTACTAGCCTCCCAGCGTTAGAGCTAGTTAGCTGAAATCCATTATTATTATTATTTTGATTTCTCGTTAATTCCATCTACGTGAAGAACAAGATGCGGCCAGAGGAGTGTGTCTAACGGGGAACCTGAACTCGCATGTACACAGACTCCATGAAGGTCATGATACCGAGAGAATGATCATGCTGGAAAAACAGGTAAGAAATTATCTGTGAGGTCACAGGGTTCATATTTAAAATGCACACCTGAGATCATTTGCATATTCGGTATTTATGGCGTTATTAGAGCTCATTTCACAGCCTGTATCTGATTAAACTGAGGATTTGTGCAGTAGCCTAATTCCTCAGGTGATCAATACATCTTAACATTTCCCATCATAACCTTCCTCCCAGCGCTCTCTCTCTCTCTCTCTCTCTCTCTCTCTCTCTCCTCTCTCTAAGTCAACCTCTCTCTCCCACTGTGCCTCCAGCTGCTATTTGTTTTTAGAAATGCACCTATGGAGTTTGGCATTGTAGTGCTTTTTATTTGTAGGAGTACTACACAGTATAACAGTAATTTAAATTAGTTTTTTTATTGTCTTGTATCAATAAAAGGCTGCAACTGCCAATAATTTGAATTGTTTAGTTCAGTGGTTCCCAAAGTGGGGTCTGGGGACCCCCGGGGTTCCAGGGGGACTACCAAAAAGGAGACTAATTATTTTCACTATAATTCCACCCATAATGACAGAATGTATGACTATTTTGGTCATGGGTTTCATACACCTTATGTAATAAAACATCTAAAAGCAAAAATCCTATCAGATGGGGACCCCTGGGGGGAAATCTTATCAAATGGGGGTCAGTGGCCTGGTCAGTTTAGGCATCCTTAACATTAAAACGTTTGGGAACAACTGGTTTAGTCTACACAATTTCAGGAAATACTGAATAATGTCAAACACAAGTTCTCATAGCCCAAGGGGACATCTTCAGTTTTATTGTTTTTATTTTTTTACCAACAGTTCAAAACCCAAATATATTCCATTTAAATCAATCGTGGCAAAGAAGCTGGAACCAGATTTTTTTGGTCTATCAATTTTCTTATGTGTCAGCACTAGTGTTTGGCATTTGTGTAAAACAAACAATTTAATCCTGAGTTCAAATGTGGGCGTGACAGCAGCACAAGAGAGACCAAAAAAGGTCAGTTAAATTAGAAATGAATCTACGCAAGAGAATTAGTGAAATTTGAAACAATTAGAGGTAAGATTAAGGAAAACTAAGATTAGGGATAAGATTAGGGCTGCGTGTTGCAATTCTTTCATCGTTATCTTTTTGTTTTGTACAATCAACCAATAGAAAATTATTTGTTTCAAATATGTAAGAAAATATTGGAAAATGTACATCCTCACATTTGTTTGTCAGTTCATTTTCTGTCAATTGATGACATTTTGTGGACTAAGTGATTTATTGACAATGGAAACATTTGTTAGTTACAACCCTAAAATATTTATAATAACAATACAGTATATTCACTGGAAAGTAGAGTGTAAGTAGGACTCAATGTGAACAAATATGTAAAGGCATGCATTGTGGTATCAAATAATAATACAATAGCAAAGATAGGGTCGGGCATCGAGAACCGACTCCTACTTGGAATCGTTTAAAAAATTCCGATTCCAGTGGAATCGTTTCTTTAATGGAATCGTTTGGAGGGTTTGGTTTCAAATCTGATCATCGGATCCAAATTTAATATGCACAAGTTTTGGTTTCCGTGGCGGCCAGGCGCTTGTTGTGTTGCAGCCATGGAGCACAGTAAACTGCGCTCTAGTGTAGCTTTATTTTGCGTTGAAAAAGCCCGGTAAAACTGCAACCCACCAAAATAAAACCTTCCTCTCATTTGTGAAATAAGAATGTGACCCGTTTCAACTCCACCCCTCAAAGAACCGGAATCGCTGAGAACCGGAATTGGAATCAGAATCGTTAAAATCTGAACAACGTTCAATAAGCAAAGGGCGTGAAATAGCGCTCAAACCATTAGTCGATTAATTGACAGAAAATTACATGACACAACTTTTTCTACAGTGTGAGAAGTTGCAGCTTTGTCCATAGCGTATCATTATGAACTGACTCGCTTCGGGGTTTTCAACTCGTGTTCAGACAAAAATAAGCAATTACTGTGAGAGATGGCACTCCATGGGCTCTGGAAACAAGAGCATTTGTTTTTATTTTCCAACATTTCCAACAATGAATTGGTTGATTAGGAAAAGTTCCAATGAATAAAAATGTGTTGTCGGTGGCCGGGTTGGCTTAGTTGGTAGAGCAGGCGCACGTGTACATAGAGGTTTATGCCTCGACGCAGAGGTCCAGGGTTTGAGTCCGACCTGTGCCGATTTTCCTGCGTTTCTCCCCCGTTTCTCACCTAGCTGTCCTGTCCATTAAAGGTGGAAAAACTCCAAAAATCTTAAAAAAAATATGGTGTTGTTTTCTACAAAAAAAACTGGTGTCCCCTTGCATTCACACCCGTCAGACTCAGTGTTATTATGTGCTGCAGACCGGAAGCTCTCGAGGAAATAATCCTCCACTCAGTGGAGGTCACAAAGAACTGTGGGGGGTTAAAGCGGAGGGCGGAGAGGTTACTTCCTCTTGTTTACTCCCACAGCAGCATTAATGACCATTAACAAAAGCTGACCATCAATAATACATCAGGGATGTGAGGAGGTACTTTAAGATTAAAGAAGATGTTTCTTGTGTTGAAGATTTGGGGATCATATTCAATGAATCCATTAGTCACTCAGCAGGAAATGAATGAATTACTCTTGATTGTTTAGTATTGATTTATATTGATTTTATGGGGAGTTTACTCCCCCACAGTCTCTAAAAGACATGCTGGGTGAACAGGAATATCTGGAGTCCCAGTTGGTGTGAATGTGTTGGTGTTGGTGTACTCTGCATCTTGCCCAGTGCGTGCTGAGATATTCTCTGGGATTTTATTTGCCTAATATTGCCTAATTTCTCTAATATGTATCACAATATGGCAAGTATACTCATGGAAAATAATCACACTGATGTTCAAAGCAATGACCTGTGTTCCACTGCAAGGCCAAATTCTTCATGTGTCAAACAAAAACTTAAACTGTTAGTTTTTAAGCTTGCACAGAATCATTCATTTGGATGAACCCTTACACGACAAGATAACATCATAACATATTTTTATTACTATTGAGATTTGAGAAAAGTCTGATAAAATAATATGATGTTGTGTGTGAGAACTATGTTTTTTTCTTCTTCTCTCTATTCTCTTTATCATCTGGTAACCATTCACATTTCATTTATCTTGTGAGGGGGTTTCTAACACTATGATTACCAGATGTTATTTATGGGCGTGTTTTTAAAATCGCAAGATGGCTGAAGTGATGATGATGTATTCGAGACACAGCTCGGTCACTTCACGTCAACAAGAAATAACAAATCCATCCTGGAGAGTAAAATACAAACTGTCCAGTGGAGGGAGAAGTATTCAGATCCTTTACTTAAGTAAAAGTACTCTGTTACAAGTAAAAGTCCTGCATGGAGAATGTTACTTAAGTAAAAGTATGTAAGTATCTTCAGGAAAATGCACCTAAAAGTACTCAATGCAGAAAAATCCTCACATTTTAGAAACTGGAAACGATGTAAACAGTTCTGTTGATCAACTTACCGGTATTTTCCACCAGGCGTGTCTGGGCTGCGTTCCAGAAGCTAAAGCTTAGAATCAAGCCCGACCCTACCAGAGCCCGTGCACGTTGTGTCCGATCCCGGCCCGACACATTAACTGTAATTATGAGCTCAAGGCTGATTTTAAACCCTACAATATTTGAATACTACAATTCCGAGTTGTTTGATATACAGAAAGTATTATCTTAATGAATAATTTATCAAGGACAAAGCATGTAAACTGCGCTGTTTGTTTATTCAGAATGAATGGTTCACAAATGAATCCAAATGAAGAAACTTAAAACAAAACAAAAAAACTTGACCCTATAAGCTCCCTTAGCCAAATAGTGTGGGTAACAGATCAAGGCAGCAATATAATCAAAGCCCTGGAAGCATATAGGAGACCTTGTCTTGATCACCTAATTAATACTGTCCTTTGCTAACAGTCTGCATGCCGACGCACTGGCCGACAACGCGCCGGATATAGGAGAGACTATATCTGGAGAGGCATAGCTTTCTCCTCACCCAATTAGGCTAATAAAGACTCAAATGCTTGATCAAGGGCCCGAGGATATTGGCGGGAAATAGGCAAATCATGTCAGCTGGACTTATAGGCCGTTATTTTGTTGGGCAGTTTAATTTATAATGACACATTGTATTTTATAAACTACATGTGTTCTGTGTGCAAAAAAATCTTAATTTGTGAAGTAACCAGTAACTAAAGCTGTCAGATTAATGTAGTGGAGTAAAAAGTAGAATACTACTCCCTGAAACGTAGTGGAGTAAATGCAGAAAGTGGCATGAAAAGAAAAGACTGTAAAGTACAAGTACCTCAAATTTGTACTCAGGTACATGACTTGAGTAAATATACATAGTTACATCCCACCACTGGAAACTGTCAGTGTGGGCGTGAGCTCCATCCAGGGAAAGGGAGACTCATGTTTTCGGCTTGGCTTGTCTGTCTGTCAGCAGAAGAACTTCTGGCCTGATGGCCATGAAACTGGGTGAAAGGGGGTAGCACGGACCAAGGAAGAACCGCTCATATTTTGGAGCGGTTCCGAATCACGGGGCAGACACACACATTATTTTTCACAATGTTAACATTGCAAGTTAGGGTTGTGCTGCATTCATGTAGCGTAGGAATAATCGGAAATATGAGTTCCCTATTAGAACCACCAATGCTGCATTTACATTGTGAGAGAGTGCATGGCCTTGGTGGAGGTCTGTGCTCTCAGAGTGTCCTTCTAGTCATTATATTTGTTTTTTTTTGGTGGTAAACTTCACACACCTGCTAGTTTGAAATATGAAATATTAAAGCTAAATATTTTCAATATTTTTTTTCTTGGAGACCCACATTTGTCACTGGAAGGATTATTCCAACACAAGCAGACATGATGATTCAGTATCAAAGGTCACCACTGAGCTATCACTGTGAGATGTCTTCAGGATGTCAAGCTTCCCTCTGCCTCAACACACACACACACACACACAAAACACACACACACACACACACACACACACACACACACACACACACACACACTCTCACACACACACACACACTCACACAAAGGATTTCTCTGTAAACAACCTTTTCTTATTCTTCTTTTCTCCCCCTCCACCCAAATCCTGTTTCCTCTCGCTGGTATTATTGATGTTTATCCCCTTTTGAAACATGTATTTGTCTTTTCTTTCCTCCTATATTGTAGGATTTGGAGATAAACCTGTGAGCTTTTCTGTTGCTTCCATTTTCTGCACGGCACTCCAGAAACCACTCTGTTCTTGAAGCTTGACTTCACTCCGAGCATATCTGACTTCTTTGTCTGATGGAATGTGACAGGAGTCAGACATTTTCTCAGCTTTTAGTCCCGAGGGCTCTTTTTTTTCTTCTTCTTTCTTTTCAGAAGCATTAGTTATGTGTGCATGGAGGAATGGCTTGTCCTTGAAATATCTAGTCAAAAGCATATTTTGTACTGTGGAAGATTGTATGAACAGTGTTGCAAAATGCAGGAGCAGTATAATATTTTGACTTGTTGCTTAGTATTTTACCGTCAGACTGTTTTGCTTGGCTTATTCCGTTCATACTTAGCTGTTTGGTGTGTCTATGTGTGTGTGTGTGTGTGTGTGTGTGTGTGTAGACACTGTAATCAGTTGCAGGTGTGTTCATGCTGAGTCAAGTGAAAGTTTTCCATCTAGAGACTCTGCAGGCTAGAAACATAAAGTCTGGCTGCTGCACATTCGGACATTTTATATCTATTTCTTTCAGTTTTTGAAGTGAAATGATATGAGTAAATAACTATAAATTAATGAATCACATCTATGTTTCAGAATGCAGGTTCAAATCTAAAATCTGGTCTAAACCATTGGATTCTAAATGGTTTTCCCTGAATACACTTTGAGTAAAACATGGATTAAAGCAGCCTGCCTTCAGATCATATTATGATATATCAGCCATTATATCAGTATCAGGCAATAATGGCTTTACAGTAAAATGCGGGTCTTGGGACTGATGTTAACATTATCGCATATATTTAGCACAAATATATCAGCACAATCTTGAAAATCTTTTCTATTTTAACATTCAGTTGTAATTCTTGACTTTCTGAGCTTTTTTTAAAATGTAAAGGGAGCACATTTCCTCATTTCCTAATTCACAAAACCCTTTGTTTTTTGAGACTATATGGCATTGTCTGACTGGAAACATTTCAAGGTTCATCCTGCTGCTAACAACAAAAAAGTTACACCAAAGTAAATGCTACATCTTTTCATTTTTTTAATTTGTATTTTTTTTTTTGACATTTGGGTTGCCAGAGGTTTTTTTAGCTCTTTCCCTCAAACAAATATGCATCTCAACATTAGCTTTATGGTTACGATCAAACACAAATGTAGTAATACATTTGTCGCCATTTTGATTCTATAGCTCCTTTTTAAAGGCGTAACAGCCTGATAAAATATTGATCATCTGAGACGACGAACCTTTTTGGAGCTGAAACAATTAATCGATTTGACTGTGGAAGGAAAAGTCATCTTCAGCTTTTTGATAGTTGATAATTAAATGCTAAAACCTCTTGTTTCAGCCTCTTAAATTGGAGTATTTGCTGGTTTTCTTAGATTTCCATGATATTAAACTGAATAAAATAAGATGTGAACTTTGAGTTTGGAAAACCTTTTTCTGGCATGTGATGGAACAAATGATGAGTAGAGACGATACTCAGTGGGTTAATATTAGTATTTTTGTTTTTAATCTATTATAACATTATACTTTTTGAACTTGGAGACATGGAGGCAGGTTCATCCAGTAAAGCAGCTTTACAATTGACCAATAGCAACCAGCTGTGGTGACAAAAGCACAAGACGGGGGGGGGGGGTTGACAGTAGCCCAGTCCATAGGGAGTAGGGTTGGGAACCGGAGGGTCGCTGTTAGTACGGACCAAAGTACGTAGTGTGGACTCGTAGCTGGAGAGATGCCAGTTCTCTTTCTGCCCTCCCCCCCCCCCATCCCAACCGCTCAGGGCGCCTGTCCAACACTCGCAGCCCCCCACGTGTGTGTGTGTATTTTAGGTCTGTGTATAGTGTGTTCTAACAAACAGTGTAAATTGTAATGTACCCAGGGATCAATAAAAAGTTAAAAAATGAAGATCAAATCTGAGCTGAGCCAACACAGAGCTGCACGGTTCAACAGATGGATTCCTTGTAAGGGCTGCATCCAGATTATCGTGTTAAACGTTTCCATCCCGTTATAATGAGTCACCTGTTGCATGTTGTCACACCTTGTGGACACCTAAACTGAAACACCTCATCATCTTGCTGAAGCAGCATTGAAGCAGACCAGAGCACATTGAGAGCAGTGACGACGGCTTGCAGTTTGCACTCACGTGCTGCCGATGACGACCTGAACTCTGGTGTACCTGCACCGCCCGTCCTGTCTTTGTCCACAGGAGGCGAAGCTGCAGGTTACAGTCTGGCTTCCTGTCCTGGCTGGGTATCTGTAGAGGAGAGGAAGGAGGAGGAGGAGGAGGAGGAGTGAAGGGGGAGGGGGATGGGGTTGGTCCTATATAGCCCTATGAAGAGCCAGCTTTGCCTTCCTGTTTCCATGACAACGGCTCTCCTACAGTATTCAGCCGTGGGACGCCCTCTGCATCAGAAAGCAGTTCCCAGTGGTGTTTTTGGCCCTTTTGCTCTTTTCTCTTCAGCTGCGCTCTCTTCTTCTTTTTCTTCTTCTATTTTTTATTTCCCTGTGCTTTTTTGAATGCAACAGCACTTCATCTTCACTGGCTGCTGTACTTTTAAATGTACGACATCAAACAGCATTTGCATGTGAATCGGGGCTGAATTCCGCCTCTGTTCCCCGTTTAAATTCCCCAAGACTACAAGCCTGGACTGGACTGGATCCGGCAAACACTTAACATATTTAGTCCTGTAAAAATGCTAATATCAGCAGCCAAGTGAAAGAAAGAGGCGCTTTAAAATGAGGAATGTGAGCACGATGCTCTTTGCTCATTTTGCAGGACCATTGTGTTTTATTTGGCAATATATTTCCCCAAAGACAGCTAATAATTACACAGCGTGGATGTTTGAATTGAGCTCAGTGTAGTTTAGTGCACGATGATGAAACACAGATTTTACAGCTCTAAGGCTTTTTTTTCAGGTCAAACCAAACTTACTTCCTTTCTTTCATGGTTTCAGCCAGTTAGGTTAAAAGCCGTGTGACCTACATACAACAAGGTTGACTAGAAGTATTTCTGAGAGTTTGGAGGAGGTTGTAAGGGCCTTCAGGGTTAAGTCCAGTTGGAGGGAAAGGTGTTTCTGATGGACTCCTGCTGCTGCTGTGGAGAACCCTTCACCTACTCACAGGAAAAGAACAAACAAATGCAGGCTGAGATGCATTTAGTTGTGAAGATAAATGTTCTGCAAAGGTTTAGTTTTTCTTCAAATGCCAGAAACTTCAATTCTGTGTGTTGTGGTTAGTTTCCACACAGCAGGAGTTGGATTGTAGTGTGTTGGCTGATGTGAAAAAAGATAGCTCATGAAATGGAATCAATCCACTTTGCAAATTAAGCATGAGGCTTCTTTTGATTAATCAATTAACGTTTGTCTATAAAATGTCAGAAAGTAGTGAAAAATGCATGTTCTTCAAATGTCTTTTGTCTACAGTCCAAAACATATTCAGTTTTCTATCATTTATGACAAAGAAAAGCATCAAATCCTCACATTTGAGATGCTGCAGCAGTCAAATGAAGTAAAAAGTTAGTCTCACATTGCCAGACCTTCCTCCCCAGAGCTGCGGAAGAGTGTCTGGCTAGTCCACACGGCATTCTGGGATGGGAGAAAAACGTGCTCTGGTTTATTGGCATTTCTTTGAACCAATCACAATCTTCTTGGGTGGCATCAAGCGCCGGACGTAGCCACGGCTCCACACTTGTTTTGGTGGAACGTACCTGTATGTATGTTCAAAGGTTGTTTTTGTTGTGCAACAGAAAACTCAGATTGGACAGATACTGTAGTCCCGGAAATGAAACGCCGTTGATATAGATTTGTAAATTATTTTTTTGATTATCAAAATAGTTGGACATTCATTTTCTGTGGATCAAGTGATTAATTGAAATACAACATATTAACTGGCTAATTAATAAATGCCATTGGATCCTAAACATTTCTCATCTGCTGTCAGCTGTCAGAGGAGGTAGACGATCAGATGTTCACACTTCCACTTACAGACTTCTGCACATTTAAAGTGATAATCTGTGACATTTTCACATTCATCAGTGATTCATCTTTAACATTTACTGCTCTAAACGCCTGATGATTCAGCAGTTCAAAACCTCAGTCAGTCATACTAAAATATGGTTATTTTGATCCAAAGTTAGACAAGCCCACGACTTACTGTACCTAAAACCTGTCACAAAGTTATTGTTAGTTGTACAGAACAATGTGCATGTGACGTTGGAAACTACAAATGATACACATATTATTAACAATATGATTATTATTATCAGTTAAATAGTGACATGTAAGTTTAGAAATGGCTCTGAATCAAAACAAGAACTTGTCTTAGGTGGGTTTTTTAACGCATCGGTAGCCTACATAAAACTCTTTGTATTTATAAAACTCAAGCAAACTGTGAAAGATATTGCTCGTTGAGTATTAACTTAGTAACTTTGTGTTTGCTGACTTCAGAGGAATCACTGAAATATTGGTATTGGTTTATTAGTTGATCTCTCCTTCCTCAGGAAACATTTGCAAAGTGCATTTTAAAATATTTTAACACCTACATTGTTTACATGCTTGTTTATCGGCTAGCTCTTTTCCTCATTCCCACCGTTGCAGTGTTTCTTGGCACATTACCTCCAACAACTGTTCGGGGGAATATTGTGAAAGCCTCTGCAGCAATATGTACATAATACAGTACATAATGACAACCTGGGACCTGCTCATCAAAACGTTGGGTTCCTTTACACAGATTATATTCACAGTAAATTAACTTACCCATCTTTGTTTGCTTATCCGGTATCGTGTTGCGGGGGGAGCAGCTCCAGTAGGGGACCCCAAACTTCCCTTTCACGAGCCACATCAACCAGCTCCGACTGGGGGATCCCGAGGCGTTCCCAGGCCAGGTTGGAGATATGATCTCTCCACCTAGTCCTGGGTCTTCCCCGAGGCCTCCTCCCAGCTGGACGTGCCTGGAACACCTCCCTAGGGAGGCGCCTGGGAGGCATCCTTACCAGATGCCCGAACCACCTCAACTGGCTCCTTTTGACACAAGGGAGCAGCGGCTCTACTCCGAGCTCCTCTTGGATGACTGAGCTTCTCACCCTATCTCTAAGGGAGACGCCAGCCACCCTCCTGAGGAAACCCATTTTGGCCGCCTGTACCCTGGATCTCGTTCTTTCGGTCATGACGTTAAGTTAATTGGGACTCAATATCAAGCTAGCATGGACAGCAAACGCCACCTAAAGTTTTCATCAAAAGTTCATCATCAACAATTGATGGAAGAAGACATCAATGTGTTATTGACACGTTGGTCAACACACCACAGTCTGGCTGTCTAAATATTTAATAACCCTCAAAAGGAAGGCAGGAGTCACAACCGCTGGAGGGGTTTTTATCGTCTCAACAGATATTCACAAAAGAAAACATTCTTCAAATCAGGGCTAGTTAACCTGCCAGAACGTCTGGTTCCACATTTACTAGAAGCATTAATGCAAACTGGTTCATACATCAGCTTTAGAAGCTGTCCCCCTGCTTCATCTTTAATGGGCTCACACAGACATTCTGGCACTACAGGAGCAAAAACATAGCCGGCCTTTCTCTCTTGATTAAATCTCTGCAGCATAATGAAGCAGACGAAAGTCAAGACGGAGACTCAGAACCCCTATGTTCACCTGCTGCATTTAATTAGAATTATTAACGAGAATTTTTTGTTGTTGTCTGGCAGTCGAATGCCTTTGTATGGCAAGTCTTCAGCCTGTAACACACCAACACATTGCGGTCGTGGTATTACAGCTGTGTGTTGCTGCTGAGCTGTTGGGCAATACCTCCAGAAGACGGAAAGACAAGAGAGCAGCTGGTGACAAGACGTTCCCTGGTGAGGGAAGGAGGCTGGAGGAGGAGGAAAGACGAGAAGAGGAAGAGGGGGGGAGGAAAACGAGGGGAGTGCTGGGTTTGTTAGTGGCTGGGAAAAAGAGGCAGAGGAGGGAGGTGGAGGTGGAGGGGTTCCTCTTTTTTTTTTTTTTTCTCTCTCTCTGAGACGGATTCCTCACAGTCTTTGGTGAGAGGCAGAGCAAGCGAGCAGCCCGCTTGGGGAGTTCCTTCTTGATTTTTCTTTTCTTGTTTTATTTTTTATTTTTTTAAATCATTTTTTCTTGGTGTGTGTTTGTTGCGAGCGCTCGAGTGGCAGCCTAGCGCTGCGTTCGGTGTGCAGCATGGAAGCCAAGTCCCTGTTCAGCCTGCACAGAGCCCTCGCTCAGCCCGTTAGGATGTGCATGTTCGATTTCCCCGTCAACATCCTGGACGACCTGGTGAGCTCCGACAACACACCGCAGAGAGCTGGCTGTTTGTGTGTGTGTGTGTGTGTGTGTGTGTGTGTGTGTGTGTGTGTGTGTGTGTGTGTGTGTGTGTGTGTGTGTGTCTGTAAGCGTACTTACAATTGTAATTATATGTGTGTGTTTGTGTGTGCATGCCCAATTCTGTCGTGTTTCTCTGCACATATGAGTGGCCTACTGTATACTGCAGAGTGCATTTTAAGTATTCATAGTCTGTGTGCTGTGTGTTTTACAAGTAGGTTAGTGTGTGTGTGTGTGTGTGTGTGTGTCTGCATCAGTGATGTATGTACCATCATTCCCATCACATTACATTTATATTTCTATGCAGTTTTAGCAGACCAAACACTAAATTTTGTCACTATAATATCCAGGTATTTTAAGAAGACCACTACACTGTATGTGTGTGTGTGTGTGTGTGTGTGTGTGTGTGTGTGTGTGTGGGGGGGGATTCACATGGCACATTTTTGCCCGTTTGTAGATATTTAAACATATGTGTGTCGATAACCCTTTGCATAGAGCAGCCAATGTGTATATTTGTAAGTGCGTACATGTGTTTGTCCTGTACCGCAGTGTTTCACACGTGTTTTTAGATCTTAATGTTTGTGTGTACATGTCAGTGTATTTGTACAGGGCTGCAGCCGTATGCCTGTGTTTATTTGTGCATTGTGTTTGTATGTCTGCATCAGTAATTTATTTGCTGTGTATTGTTTGTGTAGTTCACAGACTTATTATTGTGGGCGTAAAGAATGATAATTATCTGGTCTGATCCAGAGTAGAGAAGCTGCTTTGCTGCTCTGGTTTTATTTTGTTTCACACGGCGGACCAATTAACTCAGTGGTGGTTTAATGAGCAGTTTTTGGGGACTTGTCAGCCCTGCATGTTGTAACTCCAACTGGAATTTGTAGCTGAACTTGTTACATTTTTTCCTTCTCTCTTGACTCTTGTTTGCCCTCAGGTGACGGGATGTGTTTACCTAGATTTGCTTCTGGCTCTTAGATTTCATAATCTGTCACCTTAGTTTCTTTGCTTTACATGGTAACATATGGGTATTCGTTTTTTATCTGTTTACCTGCAAAGTTTACCTGTCATTGTTCTTACTTGCAACTAAAGTGAAAAGCTTAAAAAAAACATTTATCTTGGTGTGAATGCAGCCGTCAGTCAGCCATGTATATTTGTGTGTGTGTGTGCGTGAGTGTCCCTGCAGACGAGGGTGTGCCCTTTGATAATTTGACATGTTGGGTCGTATCTGTGAAAATCCCACAGGGCACCTAAAAAAGTGTTCCTGTGTCAGCTGGTTAATAAACGCTGCACCTGAAGACAACACAGATCTTCTGCTGTTGTGGGTGAACATTTTAATAAACACTAATTTGTGGCCCTTTTTTTATCAACACAGCCTGATATTAAACCTGCAATCTCTTTATCTGAGACTGAATTTTTTTTACTTTTACAGGTCTTTGTTTTAAACAGTTTTATTTATCACATATTGTGTGTGCTTATTTAGATCATTAATTCTTCTGTTTTTGTGTCCCCAGCCCCACTGAGCATTTTAACGTATATCAGCCATTTAAATGCTGATGGTTCATAGACTTTGGAGTAAAATGGAGCCCTCTTGGCCGTATGACAAAAAACTAATTCTTACATTACACAGAAAATGTGCAGTTTTTTCCCCATTAAAATAATAATGCACTTAATGGCTAAACATGTACTGTAGGTGTGGGGTTGTTTTTCGAGACCCTTAGTTAGTTGAGAGAAATGTTAATGCTACAGCATACAATCATTTTTTAGACACTGCTTCAATTTTGTGTAATATTTGAGTGTCCACATACTTTTAGCCATGTAGTCTATTATACTTTAGTATTTATTTATTTCAAAAATGTATGTTGACATTTATTTTCAAGTGTAGACTGATTGGCAAGAAGAGTGTTACATAGACGCAAAAATGACGTCGTTCCTCTGAAAGAAGCTTGTGAATGCAGCTCCGTTTGGCAGTTGTCTGCACAAAAAAGCTCTCCACCTGTGGAAATACTGAGCACATATTTACTGCTGAGTTCTAACCTTCTGCAGAGCGAAGAACATCCTGTTATAATAGCCAAAATCACGTCCTGTTGTTTGTAGCCTGTGTGATTAGCCTGTTGTTCATGTTTTTAACCACATCTGTAGAGCATGTTGTTGCATGAATTAGACTCTAAGAATAATATTTAATCATATTTGAAACTCTGCTGTGCCGTCAGCGAGAGGCTTTTCTCTCTCTCGTTCTCACATTCGCTCGGCGTCTCTCAGCTGCAACACCTGATTGTGTTTCATGTGGCCTGAATTCTTCTTCTGGGGTCAAACGAAGTCGCTCGCTCTCCCTGCTGTCAGCCTGTATGTGTTATGATCCATCTGGGTGATATGGTTGAAGTAAGGTCCAGACGTCTAGTCATGAAGATATGTTTTTATCACATTAAAGAAAAACCGACTGGCTGTGAAAACACTTGTATAAAGTCATTTGTGGCTGTGAGGGAGCTTTGTCAAGTCTGATGAAATCATAGTGATGTCATCTGTGTTTTCTCAGCTTGGGCATGGAGACTACACATTCATAACAGACAAGCTGTGTTACAAACTGTGGCTGTGTGTTTAACAGAGAGGAAGATGCTTGTTTTATATCTCAATAACAGTATGTATAACTATAGCATGTTTAATGGTAATTTAATCAATAGATACGTGATAAAGCCTAGTTTTGCATAGCCAACTCCTGTGTGAAGTAAATACACAACAGTTGAAAAACATGGAGTATTTTCTCATTTTATTAAGAGTTTTAGCGCAAAATGGACATAATGTTCACAGATCACAACGTAAAGCGCCGTCCAAATGACAAATAATGCCCCAACGCAGTTTTTTGAGATTGCAATAGAAACAATATAAAAAATATATACAATAGAAATTTTTATATAACGCTATAATCGTCTAGCCCTTGCATTATGGAAAATGTAGTGTCTTGTTTTGTGTGCTAGACCTATACAACTAATTAGCAACAGTTTTAAAGGAAATGGAATGCCAAGTGGATTATGTTTTCTAGTGACTGACAGCATATTTTATTTGTACTTACTACGTACTGCCAGAATATCCGATCTTGCAATAAATTATGCGCTCTCAGTGACTACAGCATTGTTTTTTATAGTTTTTGTTTTGGCTCTTGCAGCTCTTGGTTAAGGTCAGGGAACGACTGGGGTCTTGGTTTTATAGTGAAATAAGTCTACATTGCAAGAGACACAATGTATTGGTTAACATTTAGTCAAAGCAATACGCTCCTTAAACATAGTACAGGGCCTTTAAATAGTCAAATACGCTTAAACGTCTTGGTGGTGTATGATGTAAAAAAAGTGCTTAATGCCTCACCTTTCCTGAATTTTAAAATCAAATGTAGTTGTTGTAACAACAGTTGTTTATGAAGCAGGACATAAAAACCAGAAGGTGCAGAGACCGGAGTACTTGTTGACAGTCAATGATGCGAAAGAGTTTACCAGCAGCCAAGTGGTCGAGCTGTCACACTGTCAGTCGGCTGTAAAGGAAATGAATGGATGTCTGCAGACTTGTTGATAATGTGAAGTGTTGATTCTCCGAGGGAGTATTTTTATCAAAGTGTCAACATTGAGACAATTTATAACAAACTAGTGGAGTATCTTTGTTTTAAAGATTCTGTTTTGGGCATTTTTAGGCCTTTATTTTCACAGGACAGACATGAAAGGGGAGAGAGAGGGGGAATGACAGCAAGCAAAGGGCTGCAGGTCGGAGTCGAACCCACGGCCGCTGCGTTGAGGAGTAAACCTCTATATACAGTATGTGCGCCTGCTCTACTAACAGATCTAACCCTGGCCACACGAGTGGAGTATTTTATTGTAGAAAATAGTGATCAACAATTAATTGTAGCCCAGTTAGACTCCTGCCCAGTATTCAGGTTTCTTCTTGTTTTTAAGTACAACAGTATGCAGGTTTTCTTCTTCCTCAGGCAGTTGATGTACTGAGTCCCCTCACTCTTTGCTCCAACTTGGTCCCTAATGCCCCCACAAATAATCTGATGCTGATCTGAGTTGTTCAGCTACAGGCAGACACTCCAGCAGGGAGGCTAAAGTCTAAAAAGGCCAGACAAGGGTCAGAAGACCAGACAGGCAGAGTAACTAGACTGAAGCCTGGAAAGCTATATGGTTTAGATTGCACAATAATAGACAGTTTGGCAAAAAGATGGCATGTACTGTCGGTGGGAACACACTGCAGACAACTACTGGACAGGACAAAGAGGGAGAAGATATTAACTTTGGACCAAAAAAGATTACTTGACATTTGCTTCACAATTTTCTCTTTTCTTATTGTTTCTCTCTGTTGTTGTTGTTTTTCTATGACCCACAGGAAGCTGGTTACTGTCCTGAGATTAGTCAGCTTCATTAAAGGGGAGCGCCAGCGATTTTACATGTCAAAGTGTCAGTTGGGGCTAAAGACTTCAAGTTTAAAAAGTAAAAATAAATCTGTGTGTCATTTAAAAGAGGTGAGACCTCTGTAGCCTGCTCCTCATCTCGGCTTCAGGCTACATTAGCCGCTACTAGCATAACACACCTGCATCTCTGGCCAAAATGTCGGCGGTTAAGATGCATTGTGGGTAATAAAGGCGCCAGATTTGACAAGAAAGAGAAATGCGAGGAATAAAAAAAAACTGTAAAAAAAAAAAAGAAATTACAGGAAAAGAACTAGTCAAACGGTTGCAGTTGACTAAATCCCTGATTTTCAATGTGTATAAATGTAAAAAGCTGCTTGGTCGCTGTGTTATGAACGTTGTCATTTCTACCGTATTGCATTGTGGGATATTTATGCCAGTGTAGTGTCCAGTGTTTCCATATTGGAATTTTTTACTAGAAATAGTATGCAATTCACATACTATTCTAACTGGCTGGATGCAATTTGTCTCTTTCCACTTAAACAGATAATGTATTATTACTTCTGCAAAGTTGCAAGGTAGAGCCAGCCACTGATAATTTCTCTGAGCATTCGGCCCGAGGATGCAAGTACAGTATTTCCCTTCTTTAGTTAATCAGGGAAGTCCCTTTGAATTGTATTGCCTCATCGTAAGCCTTCCTTTTCTGGATAAAGTAGATACAATGAAAAGGTGAAACTTGCTTTGATAACAGATTCTGAACAAGACCGTCGAACAATCAATTAAGAAATGTTGAATCATTTTTATAACAGTACCACTTACTAAACAATCAGAGAGAGGCTGGTTTATGTCTTACTCAGCCTGGGCAACCGTTGTCAGGTTGCTGCCTCCAGTGATCGCCCATTTGGCTGCAGTTGAAATGAAAAAGCATTTTTAAATGCCAGGACATCGGAGGAGTACCTGAATGGCTCTGCTGGATGAATTAATGGCAGGGGATAAATCTAGAGGCAGCTCAGGCTGGCTTGTCTTTGTCTGTTACTGGGAAACGCTCTCATGGGGTTTGTTTTCCAGTGCAGCATACATGGGGTGTCTGTGGGTCTATAAATGGAAAAATGATATTCAGCTGGGGTGGTCATGTTGTTTATTTGATGTTGTTCTTCAGGTAAAACAATTTTATCTTCACCTGCTTTATGTTCAACTTTTTTAATCGACTTCCTCTTCTAAAATGCTTTTTCCATTCTCAGTCTAAGCCAGTGGTTCTCAAACTTGTTTTAAAGCTCAACAACACTTCATATGGATTTCTTTTTTCACGGCCCCTCCAAATGTGCACTTATAAATGTGTGTAATCAAACTATAATGTGGACTAAACAACCGAACAGAGACCACTTTAAAAGGAGGCTCTCGGTCCACTCCTAAGTCTGCTCTGGTGGTTTGTTTTTGTGATTTTGGATATATGATATATGACCAAATAAACTGAACTGCTGGTGTGAAAGCGCCCCAAGGCACAACATTTTGGAACCATTTCAATAAGTTGTTTTCAGGTGATGGTCCTTGTGTTTCTTCTGTCTGTGTTGTGGTATCCAGGAAACAATGTTTTTATTTGACGCAGAACGTGAATGATTGATTGCATAACCGTGTCTGTGTCGTTATTCTCACCGGCTGAATGCAATAAGTCTCTTCACACTTATACACACAGTGAATGTCTTGTTAGTGACAAGACATTATCTGTTACCTGTGCAAAGTTGTAGAGCCAGCCACTGATCATATATCATTTCAGCCCAATGATGCAAGTACAGTAATTCCCTTCTTTAGTTGATTAGGGAAGTCCCTTTGAATTTCATTGCCTCTTCTTTAGCTTTCATTTTTGACAGATGTCTTAACAACACAGAGTTTCCGTCTTGTTTTTGTGGTTGAGGTTGTGCACCATTATTACGAGGTTTCACTTTATCTTTGATGGGCATGGACTGACCTGCTGTGTTCCCGGAAACCCATTTTCTTTTTCCCCAGCATAAGTTAATTTTTTCTAGTGTTGTTCCTCACTTTGTTGACACAGCTGATAAAGTAAATACGCACGAGCAGAGCGTTGGTGGGGGGTTCGGCCAATCTGTGACAAGGGGAGTGGAAGCACTGGAGGCTCGCTGATGGATCTTTTTTGCTCCAGGACTACTGGGATCCTCAGGATTGTGGTGTAGTTCTAAGGGAAGTTGTGATGTTGTGCTTGAGCCAGTGGGCCTGTGGAGTGCGGGTCAGGACAGGTGTCTCCTGGGACTGCGAAGATTATTACGGGACAGTCAGGAGAGCAGGCAGACAGGTTTGATTTATGCTTTATTTTATTTTATTATTCAGCCAAATATCTCAACCTAATGAGACTAAAAGTAAAGAGACTGAGGAAAGAGACTGAGCTGCTTGTTGTTCAGCACTATCTGAGGACACGATGATAAGGATTGAACTTTTGACTTTACTGTCAATAAAACTTTGTGTAACCAAAAGATCATCCTGTTCCAACGGATGTAATCCAGGCCACAGATTTATTTATTTATTTATTTATTTATTAGACCATGTGAGGACACTTGTTACTGGCAAAATATTGGATCTGCTGATACATTTTAAATTCAAATTTAATTTGAAATGGTTTGGTTGATGGGACGATTAGATAGATAATGATTAAGATCATTTTTCATAAAAATGTAGTTACTGACTAAATCTGAAGCAGATGATCAGTTTTCTTTTGTCATTTCACCTTTTGCTTTCAAAATTAATGCTTCACATATTCACAGTTTGGTGTATTATCAGTGAGTATACTGGGGCCTAGTGGTCTCTCCATTCATCAATAAATGAATGCAAACATGCAAAAACATATTTAAAAAAAACTGGGTTCATGTTTACATTGCTGTTTTCAAGAAATTCATCACATCTTAAATATGATTTCGTTTTAAAAATAGAATTGATATAAGTATTTATGTGAAACAGTATTGGGCAGACTTAAAGCGTAACTCTCGCCAAAATACAACCATAGGGTCTTTGTGAATGTGCCCGAATCAGACTTTTGTTTAAAAGCATAATTAGGACAGAAGCGCCACTTTTAAGATTTACCGTTTAAAAAGATTTTTCCTCAAATGGCCTTTTGTATGGGAGTTCTAGGGGCATTACTATGAAAGCATCAAAATCACTATTTTTAAAACACTAAGAAGGTTCGACACGACATGAAACCTTGCTCCAAGTATAACCAGGGGCTCTACACATGAACTCCAGCATTGAGAACATTGCTTGTGTACACAGAGTTTAGTAAAAAGAAAGCTTTGATATTTGGTTATGAATTTCTGCCTAGACTTTGATGTACTGTCACAAAGAGTTTGTGAACTTATGAACCAACATTCAGGTTGGTTCATAAGTGAATAATCAGGCTCTTGCATCACAGTGCGATGCGTCTGCACTGGAAACTGGATTGCTTCATTTGAAATGAAACAATAGCTGCTGACAATAATCGGATCCTATTATCCTGTCATTGTTAGTGTTCTGCACTTCACAGCCACATAAAACAGCACTGAGGCTTGACCTCAACTGTCGGCTCCTGTTAAGAGCTGTCAGACTGAGACAACAGGACGGGCAGGAGGCCAACCTTTACCCTGCTGATGTCATACTCACTCGGGCCATCAGATTCTTAAAATGTCTAATTGGGGTTTAAAATAGAATTCAGATTGAAGTGGCTTTGTCTGATTCACTGTCGGCATCTCAAGATCTGTGCACCTCCTGTTAGCTGCCGTCCACTCAGAGATCCTCAGATAGGTTTAGGAAGAATCTAGTCTCGCATTGCCAGACCTTCCTCCACAGCGCTGTGAGGGAGGGTTTAGCTGCTCCACACAGCATTCCGGGATGGGAGAAAAACGTGTTCTGGTTTATTGGCATTTCTTTAAATCACAATCACAATCATCATGGGCGGAGCTAAGCACCGGACGGAGGCACAGTACCTCTGCTAAATAGCCTCGGGAAGGAACTTGTTTTGGCGGAACATGTGTACGTTCAAAAGTTGTTTTTGTCTTTTTAGCAACAGAAAACTCAGATTGGACAGATAGTCTAGCTAGCTGTCTGGATTTACCCTGCAGAGATCTCAGGAGCAGTTAACCATAGTCCTCAGAAATCCACCGGAGTTTAAAATTCCAACACAAAACAAGCGGAAGGTAACGGATATCTGGCCGAAAAGAGTGACATGCTGCGGAATTTCCAGCGGGATCGGACCAATCCCTGAAGTGGAACGTCGTGGATATAGACTAGGAAGCATTAGAAGGGGATTGAGTCAACCTGAGTTGTCAGTTAAATCACAAATTTGTGATTTTGTGATGTATAGAAAAAAAAACGTATTAATTGACATCAAGCCTCGGCTTTTAAAGGATTCATGAAATGTGTTGTTTGACGGAACGTGTAGGATGTTGTCTGAGCGTTTAGCATCTGTGCTTTTCTTTTAGTTTGTTTTCCTCTTGCTGTCTTCCATATCTGATGTTGCTGTGATGTAACTAATGGCCACTTTATAGAGTGCTGCAGGATTGAGTTCTAAAACCCAGAAATAAGTTAGCAGCAGTTTTGCACTTCCAGTTACTTTGTCTCAAAGTCAATGGGTTTTTTGGTTAGATGTTTGGTCAGAAACTGTCTGTCGTTAACACAAGCTTAAAGCTTTAATGTTTAACTTTTTGATGTTCGTGAACGTCTACTTTCAAGCCATTGCCAAATGAGTTGCTACAAAGCTAATTTAGACTATCAGCTCCACACAACTCTCTGTGTATATCTCAGTATGACTATGTTCAAAAGATTGTGTCGTACGGCGACTTTCTCGTGGATAAACTCGAGTAAAGATAATCCTCCATGTCTTCCTTGGCTACTAGCAACTGTGTGGAGGTGGGGGTGTGTGTCACAAAAGGCTTTTATCATGTGGATGTGCTGTCATTACTTGGAATTCCTCATGGGGGAGAAAGAAATTCAGACTATAGCTTTAAGAGATTCTCACCTTTTGGTCTATGATGTAAAATATGCCAGTAAATAGAGAGGTGAAGTCCCTCCCCTTCTGGTGGACCATGGCCATGGGACCTTAACTTGGAAAAAATTTGAACGGTAGTGAATGGGGAAAGACAAATTATTTTTTGATCCCGTTTGAATTGAGCCATGAATTACAGACTGTGAAAAATACGTCTGTGAAAATACGTCATTTGAAAGAATACACACTTCTAAGTCGCATGGATGACGTCTCCCTGAAGCTACGATGTCTGTGTGTATTGTATCTGGGATGTCAGGTTACTCAAATGAGCAGAAGATCTTGCTTGTTCTTCTGTTTATCTGCTGAAAACAAAACACTTCACTGGATAAAACCCATCAGGTAAGATAAAGCAACGTGTTGTGGAACAGAGCTAAGCGAGCAAGTTGAGCATCAAGCTAGCGACGAGAGATGTAGTTCACTGAGAGCTTTCACACAAAACTAAATGGTCATATGACAAACTTTCTTCGGTTGAAACATTATCTTTTAAATTGACGAACATCATATTTGTAATTCATGGATTAATTCAAATGGGATCAAAAAATAATTTGCCTCTCCCTGTTCATTAAGGTTAATATTTTATCAAAAGATAAGTCCCATGGACCGGAAGTGATTTCAGCTCTCTATACCACTCTTGTGAAATGTGCAGCTTTAATATGTCTTAAAAAAAGACTGGTGCTAATAAGTGGCTAATTCCGTTATGGATGCTTGTGTATTGACAAGTACATCAATAAACACGTATGTGTTATCTGTATAACTATCTGTATCTGTTACAGCTACATTCTAGTGTGTTATCAACCGTTTATTAAATCTTTACATGATGCTTATTAATGCTAAACAGGGGGTTAAAATAAATGAAGCAATTTCAATAATTAATCATTTAGTCTGAAAATAGACAAAAAATACTAACAAAAGTCATTTAACAAACACATTTAATGGACCTAAAGTGATGTTTTCAAAAGAAAGAACCTTAAGGCATTTTTGATTATCTGTCACTATGAGTGTTCCCTGCACATGAGAGGCAGGCATTTGATCCATTAATAATAAGAAATATTAATTAGTGCAGCTTTAAACAGTTGCAAAAGAAAATGTGATACCTATATATAGATTTAAACCCCCAAAACACATTTTTGTAGGCTTTTGTACGCACATCTATGCTTTATAACCACTTTATTCTCAATGTATTTGCCTGCTTTTTCCCGTTATGTAACTCTGTACTCTGTCCAATGTCTGGCACTCCCATTGGCTTGTATTTGTTACAGATTTATTGTTTATGGAGCACTGGGGAACATTGTGCGCCTGGCAGCAGCCCAGTGCTACCACAGGCGTCCACTGCTGTCCAGGGAGCCTCCACTGGGGGGGTGGAGTGCCTTGCTAAATAGCATCCTGACAGCAGTTTTGCAGAAGTAGAACTCGTTGAACTTTCTGGACTATAATATCTTCCTGATGACGCTGCTTTGATTTTAATTTTAACCTCGTCTTGATGTAAATCTTCTGCCATGTTAAACCTACTGCACATTTGTGCATTTGTCCAACTCTCGCTGGGTGTGGTCGACTTCTTTAAATATGCCGCTTTGTATCTATTTGTGTTTGTGGAGTACATGCATGTGGTTTGTGAGAGAGTAAGAAAGTAATGGGGGGGGTGGTTTGTAAGCATCACTCTCCTCAGGGAACAGTAAAGCATGTCGGAGCATCAGCCAGAGTCCCAGCAGCAGCACAACAACATCCTCTGGTATTGATTTCCAGCAGATGGAAGCAGAGCTTTAGTTAAATCACAGCAGACTAAAAGTTGGCTGTCCCTCTTGCTTCTTAGAGATTTTTTGGGATTCAGACCATATGGGGTTTTTCCATCAGACCGAAGCGTCTGCTATTATTGTTCAATGACAAAAAAGTCAGCATTCAGTGTTTATTTTCTTCTCCTGTGGTTGAAAAATCGTCTGTAACAGCATTTAGAGCAGAGGTTTCAAAGTGTTTTTTAATAATAGTGTTTAACTCTGTTCCTCTCCTCTATCTCATGTAGCAGTGGTGGCAGAACGTTTTTAGATCCTCTACTGATGTAAAAACACCAATACATCAGTATGAAAATACTCCATTACAAGTTAAAGGAGAATTCCGGTTGATTTCAACATGTAGCTCTGTTTTTTTTAATTTGTAGTGCTGTCAGTAGCGAGACCAATGCTAGAGTTAGCACCCAACAGGCTTAAACAGTTTTAAACTTGTTTTTAGCAAAACAGAGCTACATGTTGAAATCAACCGGAATTCTCCTTTAAATTCGTGCTTTAATCATACAATCGGCTAAAAGCAATTAGAGTTGAACATAAATCTGAGTCTGAATTTATTATTATTGACTTCTTGCATTACAGATCTGCCAACCTTAAAACTATTTCAGTACTTTATGTTTGTATAAAAGCTGCTCTAGAGGTAGACAGGATTGTTTGGGGGAAACATTTGCATATTTGGATGTTTTTTTTATTGGAATGAAAATAATCAGATGTAAAATCATTTAATTGTTGCCCAAACAGTAGCTGCTGATAATTTAAGTGCAAGCGCACACACACACACACACACACAACACACACACAAACACATTTTGGCATTGATTTATATCAATGAAAAGTTCTCTACAAATAAAATGTATTATTAGTATTATTATTAGATAGATAGATAGATATTTATTGATCCCAATAAAATGGGAAATTACAGTGTTACAGCAGTAAAATCAGTCACACAGCACAGAATATAAATATAAATGAAATAGTAGGATACAATATACATACTTACAATATATATGACATAATAATAGGAATAAAATACACAAACAACTATTTGAATATATACAAGTTGGGAATACAAATATGTGCAACTGCTTAAATAGTGTGATTATTCTAGTTATGAAGCGCTGCGGCTCGGGGATGAGGAAGGCCGGGGAGGTCAGACGTGTTTGTGGTTGCAGCTGGTGCAGCAGATGTTTTTGGGTTTGCTCAATCACTTTAACACCTGTTCGTCCTCTGACTGTGTGGATTATTTACTTGGAAATAGATAACGGGCCGCCAGTTTGTTTGGTTCATTAGTTGTTTATTTTTGACGTACTTTCTCTTCTCATTTAAATAGGTTGGGTTAATTAGAGTCACTAATGCTTTTAAGAGCTTGGCAGACATCTTGTTAAGATGATGGATGTCGGAGTGCGCTACTGTATGACACGTTTGTTCCGGACGTTGGCCAACAGGAGGCAGTGTTAGCTGTCTAATTGAAACAGGCCCGTTCAGTGTTGGACAGTAGACCCTTCAACAATGAATTCTGACTGACCTTTTCCTGAGAAACAGGGGTGGATGGGTTTTAACGTATGTGAGGAATTGCGGTTTCTGGCATTGAAAATAATGCACAGGATCTTAGTTTGTTCTTTGCAAAGAACTGCAGATCTTTGTGTTTAGGTGCTGTTTGAGTTTTACTGCATTTATTTGTTTTGCTGGTTTGTCATGGACCTGCTTGCTTTTTGCTGACATCGGTGAAGGAAATACTCAGATTTAGCTAAATGTATTATATTCCAGCTTTTGAAACGTGAGGCTTTGCTGCTTTTTATCATTGCCAATTCATTTTTTATTTTTTATTTTACACTAAGTTCATCAAAATAAGATATTTGAAGATGTCACCTTGGGCTCTCACAACTTGTAATAAGCGGTTTCAGACATTTGAGAGACACATCGATTAATCAGTCAATAATATTAGATTAAAACATAACAATAATAAAAAGGTTAGATGTGTTGTAAATAAAACCATGTGCTAAAATGATTCTCTCAAAGTGTTACAAACACTATATATTTTATTTCATCCTATTAATAATTAATTTAACATGAAACAGCACTTAAAATTTTGCTGTAAAACTATTTTCCTTCAGTAGTTTTTGCTTTTAATATTTTGTTATATATAATGATGATTGTAGACTTTGTATGTAAAATCTTAATCTGAGAAAAATATAAGTGATGACTTGAGCTATTTAAAAATATGTGAATAAAAAAAGTAACACACGATATTTCCCTCCAAATGTGTTGGGAAATTACAAGTACAGTACAAATAACTTTTAATTTGTACTTCCGTGTATTATTGCTAGATTAATGTTACTGTCTAATGTTTGCAGACCTGCTGTTGGTTCTTTGTCAGACATCAGGGACAGTAAACTGTACATGAGTGTGTTTTCTTTTCCCATGCCAGCCTGCTGCCATAGTGAGAGCAGAAACAACACACCCATCATTTCCCAAAAGGCATGACGTGACGCTGCCTTCAGGGACACCTCGTAGATCTGTACTTTTTACTGTATACACATTTTAAATATTACCTTACCACACAGTATTACAAGAGCACATTGCATTTACACAAAAAACTCATCTCGTAATTATGAGTTACTATTTCATAATAAGAAAATATCTCGTAGTTATGAGATAAGATGTCTATTTTTTGTGTTAATGTAGTGTGCTTCCCTACGGTATAGTCCCTGTTAGAAAACAGAAAGAGACGGCTTTGTGACAAAAATAGCTGTTTTGCTGGTCGGCTCCATGAAATGTCATATGATGTGTATTCATATAGATATAGACAGATATTATTATTATTATAGATATTCTAAAATTCTGTTATAATTGCTGAATTCCACTCAAGTGTAATCCAGCAGTTTAATAATAACAATATATACATATAGGCCTACTAAGGGAAAATTGAGAAAGAAAACAAATAAATAAAATCCAATTTATTTATAGGGAGTAAACCAAATATGAAGGATGATTACGATATTTTTATTCCAAAATAACAAAATATAGTTAAGATAAGACTTAATTGATCTCCACTGGGGAAATGTACACGTTAAAGCAGTATAAGAACACTATAACGAAGTAGAAAAAGAACTTTTGAAAAATATAAAAATAACAAAACTATAAAAAGGAATAAAGATATTCAATTATATACATTGGATATTACAATACTGTGTGAATATATGTACAAATGTAATGTACATTATTGCCATTTTTATAATAAAACATTTGATGATTGAGATAAAGATGAATGTTATTGTTTTAGATGCCTCCGAGAAAACATGGCTATGCCCAAAGGGCCCTAAGGGCATAGCCATGTTTTCTCAGAATAAATATGAACAGTAGGCTATTTAAAGAACGTTAATCATCCGTTACATCCCGGGACGCTAGATATTTCCGATAGCCCTGAAGGCAGCACACGCCTGAGGGGCGGGGTTTAGAAAAGCCTAAATCTGAGTCATGACTCGCCTGAACACAACGGACAGTAGCGATGATCTGACACAGCGGCTGGCCCATAGGCAGCAGCAGCGGCTCTCTGGTTTAACGAAACACAAACACAACCAGTGAGCATGTCGCTATCGTTACTGTGACTCGGCTCCGCGGGCATCCATGGTCTATTTCTCGGGGATGCAAACCGAGGCGCACAGCGTCAAACCGGGACAGCTGGTCGAGATGTTTGACTCGTCGTGGAGGGTGCGGAACATTTGGGACGGGGTGAGGCTGGAGGTGGTGGAGGACCGCAGCCCGGTGGTGCTGCACAGTCTCACACACCTGGACCCGGACCTGCCGCTGCTGGAGGTGAGCTGGAGGAGGCCGGGGGGAAGTGGCAGGGCAGGCGGGAGGAGGGCGGCGGAGAAGCGGGGATAAGAGGCGACAGAGGTCCGTTAGCTGATGCGGTTTGTAGTGTTGTGATGTGGAGGACGTCCGGGGTTCCAAACTGGTTTTGAGGGTTGGGGGATTTTGGATTGATCCTGAACTGATAGGAATTATAAAAGAAACGAGCAAAGTTGTGAATAAAATTAGTTTCATTTAAGGCTAAGGCTATTTACCATCAAGTTATTTTTTTAAAATAAAAGTATTAGCTAGTATATAAAATGATATCCCCTGTGTGATTGTTCTACTTTAACTCTTTTTTGGCTGTAAACCCCACTTTTAAACATCTGTAGGTATCCAAAATATACAATGAATAGGTTTGTATGTAGGAAGATTATTTATGTATTTATGTATGTATTGTCTTTTACCTCAGATGATGTAATGTATGAGAACATCTACTAATCCTATATTTGTAAACCCTGTAAAGCTTTATTATAAGCAGTAGAGGCCATTTAAACAGCTTATGGATGTCAAATGCTGAGTTGCTGGATATAAAGGGATAGGACTCTGTATTAGGTAACATACATAATGGACATAACAAAAGTAAAAGTAGAACAAAATGATACTAAACATTTAGAGTGAAACCCATTGTGACACACCTTAGACAGTGGCACAAGTTTACTGTAACAAGATGACTTGCTTTTTCTGTGGGCATCAGTTCTGCCTCTGTATGCACACTGATTCAGTCCAATACTGAATAGATGCTAACTGTAACCTTATAGTGCAGGTGTCAGTCAGGTCTTACTGTTGAGGATAGTTTTGTCATATCACACACTTGTATTTCCTGTGTTGTAAGATTCTGAGTTGTTCTGTAAGTCGAGCTAGAAGCTAGTTCCAACCAAAACCCAAAGAAATTAAATTAATATTGATATAAAACAGACAAAGTAAGCAAATATTGAAATCGGAGAGCTGGGAATGTTTGGTGATTTTGAGTTAAAAAGGATTAATTGATTATCAAAATAATTGCAGAGCTACTTATCGATTCATTGATTAATCATTTCAGCTTTACTAAATGCTAACATTAGCATGGCCAATGGGAATATTATTAGTTTTGCAGGTAATTGGTCATTAACCAGTGCTGGGCAAATTTAAATTTTTAACCAATGATGACGCTAATTAAATGTGAAGGGATCATCAAAGCGATTAGAATTCATCCTGAGGAGAACAAGAATGTGTGCACAACATTTCTTGACAATCCATACAACAGTTGTTGAGATATTTCATATAAAAGCACAAAAGGGGACCCCATGAGTCATAGTCACCTCAAGCCTTTAGTGTTCATCTTGTTCAATTTCATGGCAATCCATCAAATAGTAGAGCCAATAATATCACCCTAATGCTCTTCTGGCAGTGTTATTTTTTTTGTACACCCTGAGCTCATTTCATACCATAACCCTACTTCTTTATTTCCCACTGCGTCACTTACCTTTTCAAAGCCAAAGAGAGTATTACTGTTATCTCTAAAATGTCCTTTTTTTAATGGATTAGGTGGAAATATTCTCTAGCACTGCGCTCCTTACATCCCGAACATTCAATGAGATCAGGAGGGAGTATGAGTAATCACATTAATTTGTCTTATGTAAAGCCGGGGACGTGGACAGACTGCTAACCGTTACCAAATGGAGACGGTCTGTCTCCGCTGACTGTACACTTAACTTGTTTTATTTTCTCTCGTCACTGGTCATCAATCAGACCTGGACTGATATCACAAACCTGGTGTATGTCTCCCTTTTTCATGTCCGGAGCTCAGAGAGGTAGCTTCAGCTATAACCTGCTCTGCCTCTTCGCACTGCTCTAATCTAATCCTCTCCTCTAACACAATTACTAATGCTTAATCCCCCTCCTGCAGAGGCCGAGGGGGTTTCCTCCACAATCGCCGTCTTTCTTCCCAGCAGTCCAGAGGCTAATGTGGACGTTATTCAATGTCATGGTTCTTTTACTGTATAAAAGGTCACTGGAAAGGCGGATGTGGAGGAGGTTGGTGGGTTGGATTCAGTCATTAGTTGATATACCTCAGGCGATCGATGAGGCATATCGATGAGGGAATCAAATGGCTCTGAAATGGAGGTTTTCTGACATATCAAGTTACAGCTGTGTTAGAAAGAAATTAATGCAGTGTTTCCTGTTTTCTTTTTTCCTGTTTATCATTTCACCGTGACTAAAGGTTTGAAATGAGTGCTGTGCTTGATTTGGCAGATACAAAGTCATTGTTGGCTTCATGCTGGCTGATCATGTTTGAATTTTATTGGTTACAAACAATCTGAAGTCTGAAATCTGAATTTGGCATAGGTCGTTGCTGATGCTTATTGCCTTATAACTCTTCTGTTGATCTGCCAATTCATCATTTATTAAGTTATGACCAGACTGAACTTGGCAAGGCCACCATTTTCTGCAGACACCTCCCATGATTCGGGCTGGGTTTAAAAAGTTTTGCATCTGTTGCTGTTACAGTACCTGAGTTTAGCTACCGATGTTCTTTTTTCAATTCAATCATTCGGCAAGTTTGATGTCTTTGAAAGTCCTTACTTATGTACTGCGCTTGTGTGACTCCAAACAAAGATGGAACAGAAGTTTGATGCCTTACTTAGCTAAAACAGAAAGCTCAACACACAGGGTGAAAAGAGGAGCTGCAGCAATGCACCCCTTAAGATTCAAAGAATGTAAACCTAAGCAAACACTCATTTTGGTTCAGTTTTGGAGTGAGCGGTAGATTAATTATAGATATGACATAACTTGCAGGTGTGAGACCTCCTTAACGTTAACGCGTGACTCTCAGCTTTTGGGTCTTGACAGTGATAAGGACGTATTTTAGTAGCATGAAAAAGCATTGACGGTCAATACCCAGCCCTACCCACAATTGTCCTATTGTGGGCTTCTTCTGTTAGCTTTTAAGTTTTAAGCTTTGAAAGATTTAATTGTAAGGTCGATGTGTGGGTCGCGAACTTTGTTCTGCAAGGTTTGTATGTAAGTCTTAAACTGCCAAATCTTGTTTGCAGTTTGGTGTGTTGGGAAGGAGCAAACTGTAACTCAGCTGTTTCAATACAATTACAATACAATTTTTCTTTCATTTGAATGTATATAACCGCGTAGTCCCACTGTAAGCGTACTATCCGCAGTCAAACAGTATACAACAGTTCATACAAGCTAGAAATAGTCATAATTAACGTTGATGTTTAGCTAACCAGCAGGATTAGGGGCCAAACCAACATAAAACACTGCTAAAGAAAAAATGGACTGCTACTTATTGAGGCTGCCTCATGAATCCTTAAACAATAAGGCATTTAAACAGGCAGCTCCTTCAGTTCTGGACTCCCAGTACAGTTCAGACCAGTTCAGGACCGTTGAGTATGAACAACAATCATTTATAAGGTCGTCTTTGGATCTATTTTAGGACGTAATCAATGCTCAGTGCAATTCTGAACTGACATTGAAACCATAGAGAAAGGGCTACTGTAACTGCTCTAAAAACAGCTTTCATTCTACTGTGTCATGGTCTGATTATCCTCAACAGTAACTCGGCCAAGCAAACAAGCAGATGAATGACATTAATAACACAGTACAACTGTAGTTATCCCACATGGAAGAAATAATCTTATATGCAGTCAAAAACAAGCAGAATATCATGTTACAAAAACAGGAAAGTACACAATACTGGTTAAAAGTTTCCTTGTTTGTCGGTGGTGGAGGAAGTTGTCATTTACGCAACAATATGTCATTTTCTGCTGTTAAGGGTCTCTCAATCAAAACAATAACAAAAGACACAAAGAGTTTGGTGACGTTGTGAAGTAGCACGGGATCATGGGAGTTGTTGTCCCACCATCGGAAATGGTGGGGCAACAGCTCCCATGATCCTTTGCTTTTTTTTTTTTTTTTATAAGAATTTTATTGAAGTTTATACAAAATACATGTTATACGTTTTACAAAATACGTATCATACATTAGAGAGCAAAATTAAGATCACCAATCAACAAGTTACAAAACATGACAAATTACATTATAAAATGCAACGAGTAGTTAAAGTGCATTTGTTAAAGTGCATGTGCTAAAGTGCAAAGAACAGACTAAAGTGCTATAGAGTACAAAGCGTTACAGATTGATAATGTCCCAAGGCAGGAGGTGATTTTTATCCAGGGCTTTTCTTCTCCTCAGCTCAGTGAGTACCTGCTTACAAACTTCATCGCTGGTTATGGTTATCTGTTTTATAGTCATACGTTGTGAAGTAGCACGGGATCATGGGAGTTGTTGTCCCACCATCGGAAATGGTGGGGCAACAGCTCCCATGATCCTTTGCCACTCCCTGTCATTGCAGTCAGCTTCTTGCGGTTAGGATTCCTTCAGTGTTTATTGTTTAGGAGGTTTTTACCAGGAGCCCAATTATCTGCAGAGGTCTTTTCTCTCCAGAACAAACAGACCAAAACTGGTAAAAATCCGTAATAAAGCAGTTTTGACGACATCAACAGGCGACCAAATGTAATGGACCGTTACCTTGAATAAAATGACGGATTTCTCTCTTGGAAACATTTGGGATAACCTATAAAGTACATAACTCAACAAAAAATACAACATACTGTATATATGAAAAATAACAACTGGGCAACAAATTCCGTAGGCTTCATCCTCTGTGCAACATGAATCTCTGTACACAATTTCGTGCCAATCTATCCAACAGTTGTCACCGGTTCATGTTGACATCACTAAAGCAAATGTCACAGTGGTCTAGCTGCAAATATCTAGTCTTATTTTGCTTAACAACCTCTCTCTTTTCCTTTCTTCTCTTTCAACAAACATGCAAAAAACACAGACTTCCTTCTTCTACCACACTAGCAGTTCTTTCCCTGCATCTGGTCCAATCTAAAAGGTTCTGGATACTTTCTTTCTAAATTACTACCAACCCAAAGGGGCTATTTTTTCCTTTTTTGCTTCTTCCAGTTAAAACTTGTCATGAACAGATCTTTTCTGTGAAATTTAGTTGGCAGATCAGCTGAGAACTACTGATTTGATTTTGCAAAAGAAGACTTCAATCCACATTTCCTGCCATCAGCTAATTCATTTTATTTAGCTGTAACTTCAGAACTATTCAAAATCTTCCGGGCTTGTTTACATCGTCAAGAAATCTCTTTTAGATTCAAAGTGACGGGAATAATGAGATTTCTTTTCTTTCAAGCGCCATCTAGTTATCTGTTAACTCTTTGCTTATTTGTCTCGCCGACGCAGTTAGTTACATTTTCCCTATTTTTGCACTTTCTATCTTTGGCACAGAAATAAAAACTAAATCTTGATTTGATCCGTGGCCAAGTGCACTCCTGTCCATGTGTTGCCTAAAACTTGGTGACAGAGCTGTTGTGACGGGTATTAGTAACACGCCAGCAGCTAAACTGGCTTTGTCAGTTATTATCAATCTCCAACATGCGTACAGAGTGCCGTTAGGAGAATAAACCTCTTATCTTTCAATAGAGTTGATAGAGGTGGGGATTCCGGCAATGACCAATCCCAGTTTACTTTATTTCAGCTTTTCTGGGCTGAACTATTCTCCAATGCTGTTGGGTTTTAGACATTTGTGCTAAAACAATTAATGATGATGATTAATAATTCTTTATCAAGTAGAGAACTAAATTAGTAATTGCACCTTCTTTTGAATATTACAAAAGTGAATGTTTACTTCTTTCCCATAATTGTATATATCATATGTTTGCGAGATAAACTTAAGATATTTTTATAACATAGACAAAGCAAAATCAATTCAAGGCCCATTTACTTGTTTAGGAGCTTTTGATTGCATCTGTGTAGATGTTTAGAATCATGGAAGCCATTTGGTGTGGTTGAAAGCTCCAGAACAAGAACAATCACTTACTTAAAACACAAACACTTAAAAACTCTCAGCTGTGCCTAGAGACAGTGTTGTAAAGACTTCCAATCCCAGACAATCCTGCTGAATCGAATCAAATCCCTCAAAAATTGTCTCTGTCTTTAGTCCTTGTCTCTGTCCTTTCATTTGTCAGTTTTAACATCTATTCAATATGCACTAAAAGTGATACATGTCTTTACATAGTAAGAACTAACAAATATGACATATTAAACTAACTGACCAAAGAAAACGATGAAGTTCCTCCATAACTGTTACACTGAGGTTGCCAGGTTTGGTACCATTGTGTCTGTATGGAGACCAAAACCTGAGCTCACGCAGATGTCTGGCAACCAGTGCTATAGTTGCTGCGTCCATGGATAAACTGTTGCTTGTCAATATATGATAATGTCATTTACAAATAATCAAATAAGCCTATTTCCAAGAAAGGCTGAAATGGAATTTATAGACCCTGAAATATTCAGGTTTCATATCTAAAAATCTGATTTTAACCATATTTTAATTCAGTCCACATCGAGAAAAAAAAGAGAGAAAAAAAGGCAACTGTCACATTTGGGATACTTTGAGCTGCACCTTCTCTAAAAATGCTCTTTAGTTAATATGTTTTTAAGTTTCCTCGTGTAAGACCAGTCCAGGTAATTAAACTAGACCAGACAGCGAGAGCAGAATCAGACAATTTAAGTATTATTCCAGCCGTCACAGGCTTTTGCATTCCAGTGTGTCTGCCGCTGAGATCCAGCACTCGGCTACTCGACTCTTTTCAAAAATTAACTGTGGAAACAAAAGATTCTCTGTCCATATCGACTTGGACGGTCCGGCTCCTGTTTCTCACCGCGGAGCTCGGCCAAACCTCCAACTCCGCTTCGGTCGACTTAAATCTCAAATAATAGCAGCTCAGAGTGTCCTAATATGAACTCTTCCTTCTGCATTTGTGTCTCAGAACTGATATTTTATAATCAGTAATAAGCTCATTAAAGTCACATTTTTTCAAAACAAAAGAATACCTGCATCATACATAACAACAAGCAGTAGTAGAAAGTAACCAAGTCTATTTACTCTGTACACAGTGTTGAGGTACTTTACTTCTCCATTTTATGCTACTTTATACTTAGACTCCACTACATCCTTTGCATTAAAATGTCTAAAAAAGACAAGACCTACTACATCTAAAATCAATCAAGACTAGAGAGTCCACAGCTATGCTAGCAGCTCTGTGAGATGTTTGAGCACAGCAGGGCTTTGAGATAAATGCTAACGTCAGCATGCTAACATGCTCACAATGACAATGCTAACATATTGATGTTTAGCAAGCATAATGTTTATAATGTTCACCATGTTAGTTTAGCGTGTTAGCATGCTACATGTACTAATTAAAGCACTAAATACAAAGTATAAGTGAAACTAATGGTAATGTTATTAGTTCTGCAAGTATTTGGTCAAAAAATGAAAATGTTGACCTGATGATGGCGCTGAAAGGGGCCGTTGTTCTATCTCAAGTGGAAGGAGGAGTCCACACCACAACAATAACGACAACGGTGAAAGATATCGTCGGGATCACTTTCAGAGCAATTTGATGATCGATAGAAACACTGACAGCCAATCAGAATCCATCTAAATTGACAACATGGCACAGCAGAGAGAGATAATGCGGAGAGCTTTGTTGCACAGAGGTGGTAACTGGCGGGACTTTTCCCCTCTGTGCTCCTCCGCACAGATCTGACACCACCCGCCCGCTAGGGTTGCACGATATTGACAAAATGTGATATTGATTATGAATATTGCAATATCGATATTCATTCCGATATTTTTAAACATGTAAAATTACAAAAGTTACAGGAAAACGCATCAAAAGGCAGCTTTTTTCAACTGCAACTCCGCTGTATCTGTAACTACAACATGATGTCAATGGTGTACACATTTTGCAGACAATAGGTTGTTGGTTGGACACGTTTTTGTCAGTCTGTTAATCTGGCCAATCACAAACTATTTGGTAAGTCGTCTTCTCCAGTCACACACTTTGCCACTTAAAACGTTGTGTTTAGTGTAATTCAAATGACGTTGTATATTGCTAGCAACCAGCTAGTCGTCTTTGCTGCAATGCTATTGTTACAATGCTACTACTAAAACAAATACAGTATCTACAACGTCTTACACTTATAACAATTTGTAATATATATATATATATATATATATATTATATATATAGCTCTCTTTTATAACCGAACTTGTTGTCAGTGAGTATTTCCTTATCAATATGTTATCAATATATTTGACAAAGGTGGAGGAGGATGACATTTAGCCATTAAACAGGCGAAGAAGGTGAAGATTTCAGTGAATAGCCTAAATATTTTGGACCCCCCCCCATGATCTCATTGGCTGTTGTCAGCAGCCATTGTTAGTGAGGGGAAGTCACTGGCTTGTGCTACAGGGTTGTAATGAGCGCAGGCTATTGTTGGCTTTGTTTAGGTGTTGACTATTTTGGGGGGCAGGTTTTCTCTTTCCACTGGGAGTTTCCCTGCTGATCAACATTTAGAACTCGGCTCCGAGGGGTTTTCTAAGGGTCATATGGGACCATTGCTATTGAGGCAGGTCATTTTCTGTCGATGATCGCCCATCAATTTGCCAGACGCCTCCGAACAGTGTCCCACGGCAATGTTTTGCCTTGAGGGGGTTTTGGCTCAGAATGAGGGTTTACTTTTGTTCCTGTGTGTTTGTTTTAGTCTGTTCCTGTGCCAGGTGGCTGTGTTTATAAAGAATGTACACCATCAGATATAAAGATGGGAGGTTTGTTATGTGGGATAATTCTTTATTTATTTCTAGATGAAGACTCATGATTGTGTATCTGAGATGAAGAGCAGGTCAGCCAGCAGTTCAGCCTGTTATTAAGACTTGAGAGTGAGGCTGGGAGTTTATGTGGTGGACATCTGTAGCTCTCTCCCTGGATAAATTCCTTTTGAGCCAGCTTTGCTAGCTTGTGGAGATTCGTTTATAGTAAATTGATTCTGCTAGTTCACCTGAACACCATCAATGTTTACATCTCAGGCTGTCATGAGCATGGACCTCTCGTCCATTAATACGCTTCCTTCTGCACGCTGATACCATTGGCTGGTGTTGTTTGTTTTTTAGAAAATATATCCTACATGTGTTATGATTTCTAGGGGTGGGAATCTTTCTCACAGTTTGATTCCAAAATGATAATCAATGCATCTTGATGCAATAGTTTTATTATGTACATTTCCATGTGTGGTTTAACCCTTGTATTGTCTTTACTTTTGGGACCCTCTCGCATCCCTCGGGTCAAATTGACCTGTGACTTATTTGGGGTTTTAAAAACAATTCTGAAATAAAATTTTATTTCATAATCTATTAACAAATATTGTCTTTATCTCAATTTCAAACAATTAAGATAACATATATGTTTAGGGAATGCAATCAGTCTCTACTAGAACACAATTAAACATGGAAGTGGGATTCGTTTTTTGTCAAAAGGTTATAATTCATGTTAGAAATCCTCTATGGAAAAAAACAAGTGGTCATATTCAGGATAATTTTCTGAATTGAGTCAGGAATACATGTTTATCACAGAAAATAAGGCACGGCCATTGATTTTCAGGTAGAAAAAATTTAACTTGTACCATTTTTTTTATTCTTGTAAAAATTTGAAATGGGTCAATTTGACCCGAATACCATACATGGGTTAAGAAAATATACTGTAAATCAGAGTTTGCTAATCACTTCCTAGATAAAGCAGCTACACAAAGCTTAGATTTATTTGTCACACACAAGTTTTAATGAAAAGTTTTGTCTACTGAGATTTTTATTTTGTAGTCATTGCACGCTAAAGCCTTAAAGATGCTTGTGAAAGTCACCTTCTCTCTTCCATGTCAGAGGCTCAGTCATGTCTAGAGGTGGAGAATTGGCTTTTTAGAATATGAAACATGAGATGGTCAGATATAATGTAGATGAACAGCCTATATGTTTTTAGCCTTATTATTTTATGTATGTCTTAGATTAGATGTGTGTGTGTGTGTGTGTGTGTATGTGTGTGTATATATTCAAAATTAATATATACACACACACACACACTTTTAAGCCATTTTTGTGGGGGTGTTTTTGCACTCTTGCCTAAACTCTAAGTTGTTGTCCATTATCCCATTTGTACTTATCTGGACAAAGTAACTTTTAAATAAAAATCATATTTTTTTTAATAATCGATTACCAACTTATCTGAATAGAGCATTGAATCGTTCTAGAGAGAATCACGATGCATCTGAGTATCGATTATTTTCCCCACCCCTAAAGATTTCTGGAAAAAGACATTGCTGTTGAATTCTTTTTTGCATTTTTTTCAAGTCAAGTGTTATCTAGTTCCATTATATCGGAGAGAAAGCAGACATCCCTACGGCCGATATCTCCAACACTCAAACCAAACAATCTAGATTGATAAATAGCACTACAGGTAAGAGGACAAATGTGTATTTTTTATTTGGGGGAGAACTGTCTTTTTGAGGCAGATGAATCCGCTGATTGTTATTTAATGCATGGCGAGGTCAGAGATACATTACACACCTTTTAACTGTAGAATCAAGTCATGTTATGTCTTGGAGCTATGTGTTGTACAAAAAAGTGTAAAGAAAGTGAGAAACCGTTGACATGTATGGGTAATGCAGAAAACATGTTTGGTTACATTTAACGGATTCATTTGAATGTCTATTGAGACAAACAGTAAAGCCATTCATCCTTTCTCCACTATGGCTATGGATATCCCTCTTTCTGGAAACCTTTTCCCCTTTCTCTCACTCTCTCGCTTTCTCACTCTCATCACTCTTTGCTGACACTTTTATTCGCCTCACATTCCTCCATCCCACATGTACATTCATGGTGCTTCACGTTCAGGATGGTGTAGGTGAGAGTAGATGTGATAAGTGTGTGGAGGAGGCCGACTCTGGATGCCAGACATTTCTATGGATCCTGCTCTAGTTTTCTGATTTGATTCCAAAACTGACAAAAAAAACACAAAAAAATGTCATTATACATTATAAAGTGACTCTTCTGCTGTTACTGTTGATTTGTGCTAACTAGCATTAGCAAATTTGTCTGGGTGTCTGTTTTAAGTGGTGGCTGCATGTAACTTTTTATTCTGTGTTCAGGTAACAATGCACTTTTGGTTGGTTAATTCTAGGGGTGCAAGATATATCGACTCAATATCGTTATCTCAATATGTCGCAAAGTGTCGCAATAAGTATGCATTATTTTGTGGAGCGCTGCGTCCCGTCCGTTGGCTGTGTGGCGTAGTTGTGTTTGAGTTAGAGCCCGCTTGAAACGCTATAATGATCATGTTTCATTGGCCAGTTACCGTGCCACTTATACATGTTAGTGCACGTCAGCACACGGGTCCACTACGTGACAAACCCTATGGTACGTACCGCGTGTGTGCATATTTCAACAAAGAACAAAGTGACAGTGTAAGTAAAGAAATAGATCGAGACAACAAAACGGAACAAATCAGAGAAGAGAAAAAAATAAAAACAAAACAAATTTTTTTTCCTGTAAATACATTCAGACCCAGTTTCACTCTGTTGAGCATGTGGCAACTATATTTAGACCAGTTAATTAAAAGAAAAAAAACCTTCTCTCTGGTATAATGGCTGTTATGCAGTTATTTTAGTTGCATTGTTCATTACAAAGAGTAGGTAAACAGGTTTCTAAAAATAAAGGTCATCAGTGCCTTTTTTTGTTTTTAGTGCATCATGTTCAAAATGCAATGTTCTGCATCACTCACAGTCCTGCGTCACTCAGTGGTCCCTAAGTTAATGTTGAACATCTTTGCTTTTATGGCATAACGACTATGAGTAAAATCAGCTTCATAGATCAGCTAATGGAAGCTTTGAACTAAGCAATCAAAAGCACATTGAAATTCCACATTAGAAGTTACAGTAGAAGTCATAGAGTGGACATCAGAGGAGGTAACGAGAGGCATACTGCATCTACAAGATGCCCGTTCCCATTGAACATTTGTTCAAGAATTGATTACGACCTATATTTACCTTTTTTATAGTACAACACAGGAGAGCAGGTTCCATTCCAGTTTGAAAATACTGTACAATTTACAAAAAATACAAGTACAACGGTGATATTTTTTTTTAACTTTACAAATGTGACAATCACGTGTGTAACCGGAAGTGAGGTACTGTCTTTAACAATTTTAACCAAAACCACAATCTTTTTCTAAACATGACGTCCAACCAAACTGTGACTGTTTCACAACATTAAAGATGTGTTTAAAGCTGCGATCTTTACGTTCCAAACCGTGATCGTCGTTCTCTGGTTTAGATATGAGGACGGAGGACGCTCCTGTGGGTCCCATTAGAGGGTAGGATCAAACGGCTCATATTGTTGTATGGTTTGGAGGACTTGTTGGGATCTACAGCCTCAAAGCCCCAGTCACCCAGCACTGACTCACCTCTCACCTTTTCTTATAGCAGATAATCCATGCTAAGTGTTGTTTTTTCCCCCACAGTTATCTGTAATATAGTGGTAGCTGCTGTATTATTTACTAGATGTAGTTATTTAATGTGGTGTCAACCATTGTTCGAGCTTTACATTTATTTAAAAAAAAATTTTTTTATTGAAGACAAATGTAAAATAGGAAATGACTACTAGTGTTTTACATGTTAGCATCTCCCACTACCTGATGGTCTGATGCAATAAAAGTAGGTAAACAAAAGCACAGAAGAAGAGAAAGGGGAGAAGAGAGAAGTCTTTCACAATTGCATCTGGTCAGATGCCAGGCCTCAAAAAAGAGCGGATTTTCTTCATGCAAATTAATTTTATTTTTAAGTTTCAGGAATGACAGATCAGAGATAGGATTTCCATGAATGTGGAGTCGGGGATTTCCAGTAAAGCAGCATCCCCCTGCGAGCAATTAACTTTTAATTTGTTTTTTTCCTTTTTTTAACCATTGAACCATGGGTGCTGAGGAGGCTGCCTATCTTTAGAAGCTACTTCCTGAGTGTGTGGCTTTGTAACCAGGATGGTGCCGATCTGGTTGACTAAGCAGCACTGAGTCAGGCTGAAGGAATGTGAGACAAACTTAAATATAAAATAGGAGATGATTCAGAGAGAATTCGCTCTTATTTACTTAGTGTTTCTTATCGACGCTGCACTGGAATGCAGTTTAAGATGGTGTGGCTTGTTAAGCTGTCGGCTGACAGACAGAGTGAATGCCATAATTGAATTGTAAAGCCTCTTCTACATTGTTTAGCACCTTTTTACTTACTTGAGCAAAGTGCCTAGAGAGGTTTCATCTTATTCTTCTGCATTTGATTTAAAGCTAATCAACGGGTTGGTCCAAACAAACATTTGGGAAAGACTCTGTGAAAGAAAAGTCATTCATCACCAGCTGCAAGTGCAAATTACTTTTTTCAGATTTAAAACCATCCTGCCAACGTCAAAGGCTTAATTAAAGCCTTAGTGTGGAACTTTTTTATATTAATGAATGTCCGGTACATTCAAGCCGTTGCCAAATGAGTTGCCACAAAGCTAATTAAAACAGCTCCACACAACTCGCTCTGTATTTCTCAGCATGGCTGTGTTCAGAAGATTGTGTAGTCCGGTGACTTTCCCATGCAGAAAATTGATCGAAGATAATTACCTCTTCTGATCGTGTTTTTTTTCTCCATGTCCTCCTTGGCTACTATCAACTACGTGAAGGAGAGTTAGGGGCGGGTGGTTCTGGTGTGCGATCACGGAAGGCTTGTATCATGTGCAACGGTTTTATTGTCATTACTTAGAATTCCTCATGGGGGCGACAGAAACTACAGACTATAGCTTTAAGGCTTTTTCTAATTAAAGTGGTCTCTTGGGTTAGATGTGAGATTTTGGCTTCCTTACTTTCTGGTGATTGTTAACAGGAATTCAGTCTTGACTTAATGCTTCTGTTTGTTTCCACTCTCTGATTTGGGATATTTTTATTAATAGATATTTAAAGCCTCTGCTAATATAGATATAAAGCATTGATCGCTCAGTGTGTTGTTTGAGTAGTAAGGAGAGTTTGTTTATCGTGACAATAGGATGAATGGGAATTGACTCGGCAGATGGAGCGAGGCGCTGCCCTTGAGCTCTAGAGTTTTTTTCAGGGTTTGAAGTGATAGCAGCGCGGCCCCTGTGGTTTGGCTGATAAGCACCTCTCGTGCTGTCAAGGCCCTCAGCTGCAGCTGTGCCTCAGCCTTTATACTCTGCAGGATTTACAACAGTCCAGGGGTTTTTCTCCGCTCTCCCCGTTTATCTGTCACACACACAACCTCCCTCTGTTACACACTCCGTTAGTAGGTTACTGAAGTTCAGGTTCTATGTGTAAGCATTAATCTTGGTTGTCCTGATCAGGGTGGAGAACCTTTGAGTGTTTTAGATGGTTAGATATCCCAGTTAGAGCTAGTTTCTATGCCTATATATTTCTTTTTTTCCCCTTTGTGTTTAAGGACAAATAGTTTTGCTTTTCTAGCATGTGAAACAGCAACAGCCTGCTTCTATTCGTAACCCTGTTTTTTTTTCCTTCCTATAGTTTGTTGATCTTATTCTCTTGTTGGAGTGTCTAGTTTAAATGTCTCCGGGTTTGAATGGTCTTGTTGTTACCTGAAGTATCAATTCATTTGCTTGTTTCACGCTAAATTAATTTATTAATTATTTGTTTAGAATGTTATAAATGTCTATGAATTCAACATTAAAACCCACCTTTTTAGAAAATGCAGTATTTTATCTTAACCCATAACTAAATGGGTTCAATCTTAATTTTTTTAACACAAAATAGCACATGTCTACTATTGTCAAACTCCTTTTGGTTTTTTAAAAACAGTGCACTCATATCTCCGTCAGCTCTTAAACGCCTACAGTATGGAAACTAGGGGTGTGCAAAAAATGGGTTCATATTTATCGCGATTCAAGCTCTACAGAGCTCGTTTTGTAAGGCGTGTATACTATCACTTGGGAAAAGTAACTTCATTTACATACTGCGAATCGCTTTTTAATTGAGAATCGTTTTTGAATCGAAAATTGATGTTGAATTGAATCTTGAGCCTAAAAAACGATATTGAATCGAATCGTGACATTTTCTGGATCGGGCACCCCTAATGGAAACCCAAAGTCGATCTGCAGTCGACCTCAAATTCTGAAATGAATCACATAATTCTGCCAACATTCACGCTTCTGAGAATGTACAATAATTCACTGAACTCATTTAACTCTCTCTGGCTTAAATATCCCAACTACTAGATGCATTATACACAAAGGAAACAAGAAACATCAGATAGCACCCTGAGGGAGGCACCTTAGTGGAATAAAATATAGCATGGCATGTTGGTGAAGTACCATTTGATATAATTTAGTTCACTTTGTCCAGTTTACTTATTTTTGTGCTTTTGCTTGTTTTGTACTTCCCCTTTTTTCAAATGCTATAGGTCACAAACGGTGCGCCATTCTTTGTCGTAATACTCAGATTTAAATTCTATGTAAATCACGTCCAAAACAGTGTAACCTAAATACCAAGGACAGTACTAGTGCTTGAATATTCTGTATCACTTTTTCCAAATTTGCAGCCATCCTCATTTTGAGCTTGTCTCCATGGTAACACAGACACAACAGAGGGACTTGGCATGGACCGAGATGTTACCGAATAGATCCCTGACCAAAAAAAGAAAGTAGGCAGTGAAGCACTGGGAGTCACACAGAGCCTTGGAAATGGACTGATGACTAATGCTCCCAGGATGCACTACAAAGGGCCGCGACACATCAGATTACATGCCATTCCTCCACCGAGGCCTCGGCTCCAATGATTCACACCACTGTAGCTCTGCTATTTACGGTTTGATGTGTTCTGAGCCTCAGCGCTCCGACTGTCAAGCTTTATCTTCCAACTGTTACACCAACTGCTGATTGGAAGCACATGCAGTTGTGTGGTTAATCATTTGTTGTCACACAAATGAGTTATATACGACTTGATAGTTGTGCGATTAGGTTGTATGAAAGGATTTTGTAATTCTTGAGTCATAGCAGGCAGCCTTAATCCGTAGTAGGGCTGAACGATTTGGGGGAAAAATCAAATAGCGATTTGTTTTTGCCAGATATTGCGATTACGATTCGTTTAGCTTAAGTTCAGTATTTACTGTGTGGCAGATAAAAGTTCATGGAGCATTATAACATGAGACACCATCAAAACTGCTATATATTGTTATGCAAAAAAAATCGCAATAGAATAGATCTTATTTGTCATTGTTGTCAACAACGAAGCAGTTTAGCAGCTCTCAATATGACAGTTAAATCACAGACAAACAGAAATATAAAATATAATTAGTAAAATAGAAAATAGGGTAACAATTAAATTTAAATTGTAAAATAGAACAATCGAGATAAATAAACACGAGGAGGGGCACTATACGCTATATACATGTGTTATTGATTGTTATTAGTTATTGATTGTCTAAATAGTTGAAAAACAAAGGTGTTTTGTTAATCGGCTTATTGATTATTGACTAATTGTTGCAGCTCCACTTCAGAGCTCTGTCTTAAAGTAAAGGATCAGGAACAATCTGGTTTCTCTTCTAAGCTGCCAGAAGTCACTCAGCTATTTTTGCTTTAAAGTGGACTTCAGTTTTGTAACCCGTTGATTAGTTTCTGTTGTGTAACTTTCAGCAGCGCTAATGCAGGTCACATGCATCACACGTTGTTGACAGCCGTGATGATGAATAAAACAATCTCTGTCAACGTATATGTGTTGCTTTGTGGTCCGTTTTTTTTCATATTCCGGAGAAAACAACAACAAAATGCAATGATGGTGCCATGCAAACAGCCTACAGAGCTCGTATTCACGCAACAAGCGGTTTGTGTTAATTCCCTGTTTAGGAATATACAGGCTGCAGCTTGTATTGTAGTGCCAGTCATCCAGTGAGCTCTGTTTAGTAACAAGCTATTGTTTGTTTGTGCACGGCCACGCACATGATTCACTAAGTATGACTCAGAGAGAGAGACAGACCAAAAAGAAGAGTGCCGGGTCACACAGATGCTCATAATTAAAGGCTTTCGTCCCGAAATAAGATGTTGGACATTTTTTAACTCGACGTTCGGCATGGTAATGGTGGCATCTTTTCTCTGTCTTTAACTCCTTCTAATCTGCTCAAAGCAGATATTTGAATAGCTTGTTTCAACATAAGACACAATTGTGTGCTACACCATGACTTGTAGCACGCAATTTAAGAATATAAAGTTAGAAAAGTTATTCGGAGTAAAATGTCTTACTTTCCTTCTTCCTCTGTCTTGTAGAGCTCGACGCAGGAGATTGGCGAGGAGGCAGAGGACGACGCCATCTTCACCATCACGCTAAGGAAGGTGCAGCTTCACCAGTCGGCCAGTAAGGGCAGCGATGGCTTGGCGTGGAGACGGACTCGGCCCTGAGCCTTTACGAGACCTGCAAGGTGCGGACCATTAAGGCCGGCACGCTGGAGAGGCTGGTGGAGTACATGGTGTCGGCGTTCAGGGGCAAAGACTCCACCTACGTCACCATCTTCCTCTGCACCTACCGCTCCTTCGCCAGCACTAAGCAGGTGCTGGATCTCCTGCTCCACAGGTACAGTGATGGCAGATGACACATGTCTGTGCACCAGTGTTTCTCCGCCCCTGGGAGGGGGGGGGGATAAATCTTAGGGGACCTTTCTTGAGTTTTACCTCTTCAGCTCTCTGAAAATCTTTCAAACTCAAGAAAATCTTCTTTCTGTTTATTGTGTAGGGGTCACAAGGCAAGAAATGGTTGGGTACTATTGCCAAAAGATTATGCTCAATAAAATGAACATAACATCATCCCCAGAAATATTTGGCGTTTTTATTCTTGAAAAGTCAGAACTGTTAGTTAATATTCCATCGTGCTTCATATTCTGTTACATTTTTAAATGTTTTTGTTAACTTTTGATATCAAATCTAATTATTTTTATCAGATTTTAAATGTTGCGTTTTTTTATCAACTTGATTGAACAACTTGTTTGTGCTTTTAGGTATGCCAAGCTCCAAAACGTCCCTGCAGCCACAGCGCACAGAGTCTCCCAGGACGACAGCACAGAGCTGAGAAAGTGAGTCTGCTGCAGCCAACATTCATCACTGAGTTCATTCACAGCACCGATCCTCGTCCCACTCATCTCCGGGTTAAAGGGATATCCGCAGAGTTTGAAGCTCTGGCTGATTATTTTTCTTTGAGAGACACCGGGCAGACTGTTCTGTGGCTGTTTGATAAAACACAGTTCCTCAACTGATAAAGATACAGTAAATCACAGACAATAAAATACTTAAGCTTTTACAGCCTTTTGGAGCTTTAGTTGTGCTAAAACCACCAAAAGATCATTAGCATTAGCAAGCTTCACTTGTTGAAACCACAGGACTTATGTCTTGCTGTCATTTGAGCAGTATTAGCATATCTCTCTGAAGCCCTGTGTTATATGTAGCTGTTACGACATATACAACACAACAAGTTTAAAACTCAACATTTCACATTTCTCTGTCAGTGTTTTGAAAAATTATGCTTTTTTATGAGACAAAGAAGTGCAAAAAAACTCTCTTTAGTGTAATGCTAAAGCTCTGTATTCTAAACTTTAATTAAGTAAAAGTACAGAAGTATTAACATAAAAAAAATAAAAGTACTCTTTATGCAGAATGGCCCATTTCAGAATAATATATAACACATTATTGCATTACAATTATTGATGCACTTTAGTGTTGCCGCTGGTAAAGGTAGAGCTCATATTAATTACATTATATACTGCTGGGTACTAAATATTTAAAAATACATCATTATGTATTAGTTGATTGATATTTTGCATTATCTGAATCTGCAAAGAAACTAAAGTTGCCAAATAAATGTAGTGGAGTAGAAGTATAAAGTAGCATTAAAATGAAAATATTCTAAAGTACAAGTATCTCAAAATATTACTTAAGTACAGTACAGTGTTATGTTTCATTCAGCGCTGATTTTTGAAAAAAGCCTAGATTAGAATATCTCATTATTAATTTAATATGTATTAATACAAACTAAATTGTTGCTGGTTAGCAGGACACTTAAACATTTTAGTATTTGACTGTAAATGTCAATAATAACTCAGAAATGGCTTGTTGGCATCACTGACGCCTTTTTATTGTCTTTATTGTACATTTTCATGTTATTGCATGTGTGTTGCAGTACTGTTTCGTCCATCCTGGGCGCGTGGCTGGACCAGTACTCGGAGGACTTCTGGACCCCTCCAAACTACGACTGTCTGCACCAGCTCATGTCCTACCTCCACCGCCACTTCCCCGGCTCGGACCTGGAGCGCCGCGCCCGCAACCTGCTGGCCCACTTTCACCGCCGACAGCAGTGTGAGCCTGATCCTGATGGTATGAAGGCAGGACAGGAGAGGGACCACAACAGGGCAGGGACTTCAGAAACAGGGGGTCAGAGAAAAATGCTAGATTTGTTTTGTCTTTCGCAAGTGCAAACAATTTGTCCCCATGTACACCTACACATTTCATGCAGCCGTTGATACAATGTCCGTTCCCATGATGTAGTACTTGTTGTTCTAAAGAACAGTCTGGTTGTACGAGTGATAAGGACTCGTTAGCAGTCGCTCATGACATTGAGCACTGAGATTTACAAATCAAAACAAACATGAAGGCCAAAGAAAGGATGAGAAACAGAAGACCTGCGTTTACATTGAGCTCAGGTTGAGGCAGTGTTGTAAACAATGTTTTTTTTTTAAAATCTCTTCAGGGGAACACATCGGCTGCCCTTTTGCTACGCAGGAAGAGAGTGGCTTTGAGGACGAGCTTCCTGCTTTCAGTTTCCTGTCGTTTGACCCCATCATGGTGGCAGAGCAGTTCACGCTCATGGACGCGGTGAGGATGTTTCCCTTTCCCTTATCAACAGATTTGGTTTCTTTCAACCTCTGTTTACTTCCATAGTCCTTCATCTCTAGAGTTCCCCAGACAGTCTGGGATTCAAATCAATAAAAGGTTTTCAGTTTCTGCAACTAGTTTAATCATAATTATTTATATTATTGATTAATCTGCCAGGTATATCTTTGATTAATCAGTAAATCGATTTAGTCCATGAAATGTCAGAAAATAGCTAAGAAACACCCATAATTTCATTGTCTTTTTTTGACTGACTAACAGTCTTAAACAGAGATATTCAGTTCACACATATTCGGGACAGTTACATTTTCATGATATAGCTGTGACTGTTAAAACGTCTCTTGTTGTGCATTTAAAGAAGCTATAGTGTTCACCAATATCCGGTCATCTATTCTTTTAGAGTCAGCGGCCAAGCAGCGTTTTAAATAATCAAATTCATGTTCCTTAAATCCACAAAGGAGAGGATTGCTGGGAGACGAAGATGCCCCCAAATCTTCTCCATAGCCACAGAAAACATTATACATCTTCATCTCAAACAGCTGTTTTTACATTCTAATTAATACTCTTAAAGTAAACTGGCATTTCTGGGTGTAATTACCCTTTTAAAAACCCTCTGCTTGAAACCACAATGCAAAATTACGAATTTGGTCATTAAAGTATTGTATTTAAAACACTGTATTCACATTTCTCTGTCCAGGATCTGTTTAAGAAGGTGGTGCCGTACCACTGCCTGGGGGGGGATCTGGTCTCAGCGGGACAAGAAGGGGAAGGAGCACCTGGCTCCCACCATCAGAGCCACTGTGGCCCAGTTCAACTCCGTCACCAACTGTGTCATCACCACCTGCCTGAGCAACCCTGCGCTGAAGCCCAACCAGAGAGCCAGGCTGCTGGAGAGGTGGATAGACGTGGCACGGGTGAGTTTAAATGAAAGACATGATTTTAAAGGAATGGTTTAGATCAGGGGTCTACCACATTTTTAAGGCTAAGGACCCCTGAGCTGAAAGAGAGACGGCGCAGGGACCCCCTCTTTGTTATTAATACTGTATGTCAGGCCCATGTTTATGTATATTTTAGGACATATATTACCTTTTGGTATTTAAAAAAATATATATTTTTAAACAATAACTTGGTTTCCCCCCTGCAGTAACTCTGAGGACCCCCTTAGGGTCCCGGACCCCCTGTTGAAGATCCCTGTTTTAGATCTTTTAAGTTCTCTGGTAGCTATGCAGACAGAAAGGAACTGGAGAAAACTACTTAAAAATGTCAAGTTGAAGCACAGTTTGTTGAATCGGTTTCTAATTGGATGATTGTTCGCGTTGTGTTCAGGAGTGTCGGATCTTGAAGAACTTCTCCTCGTTGCGAGCCATCCTCTCCGCCCTGCAGTGCAACGCCATCCATCGCCTGAAGAGGACCTGGGAGGAAGTGTCAAGGTTGATTTCCCGTCTTGGGTTATTGCAGTTGCATATGCACTAATCAAATTTTGGTTTAAGGCAGAGGGGGCTGTCGGGGGGTGTTGGTTGTTTGTTTTTCGTGCACTGACCTCGGCGTCTGTTCACAGGGAGAGTTTCCGCACCTTCCGTGAGCTGTCCGAGATCTTCTCAGACGACAACAACTACTCCCTCAGCCGAGAGCTGCTGGTGAAGGTGGGTCGCAGCTTCTCAACTGCACACACACACAAACAAGCAGCACATAGGTATGTCCACTTTAATAGTGTCTTTAAATATAAAAGAATATATCAAACATATGTTGTAGCTTGTCAAAACAGCATAAGGTGATTTTTTTTTTTCTTATTGAAAATGCATGACATAAAAAAACAGTTTACTACATACTGCTTTTTAAATTTTAAAACCGTCTCTGCTGGACTACAGTTAAGAGATCTATCTCACTAAGATCACTCACTCATCATATTCACACTACACACTATCTCCTTTTAAAGCATTGATACTGATCCCCACATGACTGTATTGTTATGTATTGATATTGAAATATCTGTTTCAAAATATCATAATTGAAACTGAAGCAATTCATTTTTAAGCAAAAATTGAAAAGGTGGTGGTCTCGACTCTCTCTAGTTGTACTAAACTGAATATCTTTAAGGTTTTAGACTGAAAACATGGGCTTGCCTTCTGGGAAACTGAGGGACATTTTTATGATATTTGAAAGCAAAACGATTACTCGGTTAATTAAAACAAAATAATCTGCTGTTTTATCCATAATGAAAATATTCAAATAAGTTGTCTTTGTCAGTATCACCCAGTGCTAATTCCCAACAGTTTCTCATTTGAATTTCCAGAAAATGTATTACATATTTACATATATTGTGATAGTAGATGTTATCCTTATTGCTTGTCTGTCTGATGTTCTTAGCCAGAGTGACTTCAAATCTGTAAACAGAACACTCATGGCATAGTTTCACTAATATTGCCAGAAACCTGCAGCAACAAGTTCAATGATCAGAGTAGTGATTAGACTGGATTAGGATTAGATTTACAGTAGAAATAAGGTAATATGAATGATGATTGCATGATGAGATAGAGGAGCTGCAGAAAATAAAATAACAACACATAGACCGAGAGAAGTAAAAAGTGTTTGCCTCTAATCAGACATACTGTACCAATCCATGTGTGTGAGTTATATAAGGTGTTTGCATGGCATCTGGACACAGAGCAGCAGGATGTATGGCTTGTTAACCCGTCCCATCGGTGGACTTCCTCATGTCTGTTTCATAACAGCTGCAGAGGAACATTAGCGACAGAAACATCCTGCAGGGGAGGAACACCTTGTATCATGTTCATTTGGATCACAGTATCCACACATATTACTCATGATGTCCTCGGTGGGCTCCGTGCAGCTGACGGATTGCTGTCATCGCTAATCTGATTTATGGTGCTTAATTGAGAGAGGCGTTGACACCTTCTCATACTGACGCACACAATACAAGGACAGCAGGAACTGAGAAACTGGACAGAAAATGAAACCGTAAATCTACATGTTCCATACCATGCTGTATTCATAATAAATTCAACTTTAACACCAACAACACATTTTCAGGTAGACATATTAAAGGTTCTATGACATGGTGCTCTTCGGATGCTTTTATATAGGCCTTAGTAGTCCCGTTATACTGTATCTGAAGTCTCTTTCCCAAAATTCAGCCTTGGTGCAGAATTACAGCCACTAGAGCCGGTCCCACAATGAGCTTTCCTTAGGATGTGCCATTTCTGAGTCTGTAGCTTTTGAGGAGGGGAGAGGGTGTGGCCTTGACCAACTGTCACTTTGCTCATTTGAAAGCCATGATGTCTCTCTCTCTCTGGGCGGGCAAAGCAAAGAATGGGGAGGTAACCTTGCTCCTTATGACCTCATAAGGGGCAAGATTCCAGATTGGCCCATCTGAGCTTTCATTTTCTCAAAAGCAGAACAGGATACCCAGGGCTCGGTTTACACGTATCACCATTTCTAGCCACTGGGGGACCATAGGCAGGCTGGGGGAACGCATATGAATGTTAAAAAAACCTCAAAGTAAAATGTTCATGCCACGGGACCTTTAAGCAGGCTCAATTACCACAATTTACATTCAAACTTCTTATCTGAGTCATGACTCAGTCAAATCTGAACACAAAGACATTAACTTATTAACTTTAGTTTACAGTTATTTTTGGGATTTATGGTCAATAAACGTCATTTATAGGAAATTATACCTAATGTTTGAGATAGAAAAGGAGAAATTAGACTAAAATAATTTAGACTAAAATTAAAGGAATGTATGTTATTGGATAATCACAGACTGGAATATGTCAACTTTTACTGAAAACCTCATGTTCAATTTGTTTTTCAAATGCTATAAAACTGAATAAGACACCCCAACATTAATGAAAGTAGAGATTTGTACTTGCCAAAGAATCAATCATGTTATTTTGGTTAATTACAATTGGGTAATTAAAAAGAACATTGAGATAGGAAAATGGGCCAATTTGACCCGAGGGTAACATGAGGGATAAGTTTGTACTCAAACCCTCACGCACTTTGAAATTTTACATTGGGACAACACTAAACCGTTACAAAATACACGAGAATGAAATTCCGTGAGTCTGCGAGTCTGGACTTTGGGATTGTGTGTGTGTGTGTGTGTGTGTGTGTGTTAATTAAGGAACATGACACCCTGTGCAATGGAGTGGCTCATTGATGTGTTTTGTAACAATGGAGCTCTGTAGCACACAGGAAGAAGATATACATTAGGCATTGATACACACACAATACTTGTTAGTAGATGCATTCGCTGTGGGTTTGGGACTTTTCATGGGATTTGTTGACATTAAGGACAATACAGAATATTACTACTGTGTACTGCTAGGTTGTAGTTTGCTGATGCAACAGTGAGTGAACACCCAGGGCTTCCTCTGAGGGAACCCCCGCTGACGTCAAGAGGAGGAGAAAACCTTTGGCAGGTGTAGATTACAGCTCTGAGCTGATGTCTGTGTGAAACAGCGTATCGGGGCGTCGCCTCTCTCACTCTATCTGCTCAGGCCAGGCTGCGTCAGCTCGAGTTACAGAAGGCTACAGGAGACCTTTGAGCCTTACATCACACTGAGGAATGTGACTGGGAGGTGGATGCCCCCCCCTTCCTCCAGTTTCTGCAACAAGGAGAAATGTTTTGAAGAACAGTCAGCATGAAAATATGCTCACATTCATTTGTATTGCTTTGTAATGACAGAATTACTTTTTACACACCTGAATACCAAACTAAATCCTTTCCCCATCCACTTTCATACACTTTCAGGGCCATACAAAGTATTAAGGAAGTACAACATATATATTTACACATTAAAAGTTTGCAACAGTTCCCCTTTTCAAACTTTTAGACATTTTAAATAATTAAAAGGGAGGTTCTCACTCGCTAAACCTGAACACTGAGCTTCTCTCTAACATCCAGGCCAGCTGCATATTGCTCATGTTGCTCAAATATAATCTCTCTTGTTATTCTGCAGGAGGGTACCTCCAAGTTCGCCACTTTGGAAATCAACCCTAAACGAGCTCAGAGGAGACACCAGCAGCAGAGAGACCTGGTAAGTCTACAAAATAAAACAACAGACATCAGCTCAGTGTTTCTGCTTCACATTGTTGTTCTCACACATTCAGCCTGGACTGCTGACTGCAACACTGAACAATGAGCAGCGTCAATTTTGTGCCAACAGCCTCATCTAGTGGCAAGTAAAGTCATTGCAGTTTCTCCAGGAGGAAGAGAGTAAGGGGCCCTTTTTAACAATCTAAAAGCGCACGGGGTGAAGCACAAAGCGCAGTTGCATTTAGTGTCCAAATCCACTTTTGCTACTTTAATAAAAAAAGGGTGCATGGTTCAGAAGGGTAGTACTTAGTGTCTTCATTAATTCAGGGGTGTGTTTTGGGGGGAACATGCAATAAACCAATCAGAGCATCATCTCCCATTCCCTTTAAAAGCCAGGCGCGTTTGGACCTTGGAGCATTGCTATTATGATGGCAGATTTGCTAAGCAGGAAGGAGAGATTTTCAGGAGAAGAAACTGATCTGCTCGTGCGTGAAGTCAAAGCTTGCATCATAAGACTATTTGACATTGTAATTTTTTTTATTTTTTAATCTTTTGCATGTTTGTGTGCCACTGTGCTTCCCTGTGTGTGTATGTAACAAGCATACTGGGCACACGGTGTGCACGAGCCTAGCCACATTTTACACTGTTAAATTAACAATGAAATGCTGCATTACTGACTTTAGACCAGGTCAAGAATGCACCTGAACACACCTCCCGGTAAGACCAGCACGCCCATGGATCCCACAATGGGGAAATTCAAATGGCACGGCGGCTCAATGCAGCACAACAAATAACAAAAATACACATGAAATATGAAAACAGTAGAAACATACACAAAGAAATAATAAAAATAGGAAATAGAAGCAAAAAATAAGATGAGGGTAATAACGGTACTATGTACTGTACACTATAAACAGTTGTTGTATTTACAGGTGGGGAGAATATATATATACAGATGGCACATGAAATCCTTTGGGAGCATCTGAAACAGGCAACAAATTATACTTATCATCTAAAAATGAACAAGAAACAAGCTGCATCAGGCAAGTTTGAATATGCTGCTGGTATCAGGACAAATTACACAATGACCCACAAAATCAGGCTTTTAAAACAAGCATTTCTGTGCCATGCTAACTTGAATAATCCTCGAAGAAAGTCTTTTTCTAGCCTTTACATTAAACAGTTGTTTTCTCGCTCAGCCTCCATGTTTGTTTGTTGTTGTTGTTTTTACCTCCACTCATGGTCCCTCTGCCCTCTGTGAACAGGGAGTGATGCAGGGGACGATTCCTTACCTGGGGACGTTCCTGACGGACCTGGTGATGATGGACACTGCCATGAAGGATTACACCGAGGTCGGACACCTGACCTGTGATATAACTGTGATTAGGGCTGGGTATCATTCAAAAATGTTATCAATACTATACAGTACCAATACTACTGTGATTCTGTTTCCAGCCCCTGAACGATCCTTTTTTCGATACTAATTTTATAAAATCCATTTTCACAAAAGAATTTACACATTACATTACACATTATGGCACAAATCATTTTATTTGTTGTTCAGCTCCTACTACGTGAGCCCCATCTCTGTGTAACGCAGAGTTTGTCCTGCCTGCCTCTACGACGTGTAACCGCCAATCAGAATCATTATTAATAATAACCAGAATGATGCTGCATGCTAATTGGCTCAATGATGTGGATGGGATTTACTCCTTAGGAATTGAAGTTTGGTATTAAATGACAAAGCATTTTTTGATACTCAATACCTTTAGATTAGATTAAATTAGATTAGATAATACCTTATTCATCCCACAATGGGGAAGTTCTCTTATTACAGCGGCAGTTTTTCCACAATAAACAACAAACAACAGGCAAACAACGGACAATGTGTAAAATGTACTGAATGAAAGTAAAGTGGCATTATCTAAAAAGTAAAGTGAGGTCGCCACAGTACGGAAAATATTGCAATGTAAGTGAGTAAGTAAGTGATGTGAAATCAAATTTGAATAATATGTAATTAGATAATATAGCAAAAGTAAGTAACCATAGTATAATATAAATGATGTTGAAGTGTGACCATATAATGAATAATATAAAAAAGTAAGTACTTGGAATGGAAAAGTATAAATACAGATGATACATATAAAGATATACATAGAGCCATGGCGAATGGTGGGTAATTAAAACAGGAAGAGAAACTACAACTTACTCAGGTGGTGCAGTTGTTGTAGAGTCTGACAGCGTATTTCTTCTTCTTACACCGGGGGGGTATCAGTCTGCTGCTGAAGGAGCTGCTCAGGGACCCCACAGTGTCATGTAGGGGGGGTGTATCAGTCTGCTGCTGAAGGAGCTGCTCAGGGACCCCACAGTGTCATGTAGGGGGGGTATCAGTCTGCTGCTGAAGGAGCTGCTCAGGGACCCCACAGTGTCATGAAGGGGGGGTATCAGTCTGCTGCTGAAGGAGCTGCTCAGGGGCCCCACAGTGTCATGTAGGGGGGGGGTATCAGTCTGCTGCTGAAGGAGCTGCTCAGGGGCCCCACAGTGTCATGTAGGGGGTATCAGTCTGCTGCTGAAGGAGCTGCTCAGGGACCCCACAGTGTCATGTAGGGGGGGGTATCAGTCTGCTGCTGAAGGAGCTGCTCAGGGACCCCACAGTGTCATGTAGGGGGGTATCAGTCTGCTGCTGAAGGAGCTGCTCAGGGACCCCACAGTGTCATGTAGGGGGGGGGTATCAGTCTGCTGCTGAAGGAGCTGCTCAGGGGCCCCACAGTGTCATGTAGGGGGGGTATCAGTCTGCTGCTGAAGGAGCTGCTCAGGGACCCCACAGTGTCATGTAGGGGGGGGTATCAGTCTGCTGCTGAAGGAGCTGCTCAGGGACCCCACAGTGTCATGTAGGGGGGGTATCAGTCTGCTGCTGAAGGAGCTGCTCAGGGACCCCACAGTGTCATGAAGGGGGGGGTATCAGTCTGCTGCTGAAGGAGCTGCTCAGGGACCCCACAGTGTCATGAAGGGGGTAAGAGGTGTTGTCCATGATGGATGTCAGCATATCTAACATCCTCCTCTCCCCCACTTCCTCTATGGAGTGCCTAAAAAGTATTGAATTCAGTACCCAGCCCTAACTGTGATACATACATTAGTTTTTTTTATCTCCTTTTTCACTTTCACGTTTCACATTTTTTTATTTTGTTTATCTCTGTTTTTCAGGGTGGTCTGATCAACTTTGAGAAGAGAAGAAAGGTGAGTTCCATGTTTTTGTTTGGTTGTAAAGACTGTAAAAGCCTAAAAAGACAAACAGATAAAATCCTGACAATTAAACCCCTTTTTTATTGTTTCTGCTCTCTACCTGCAGGAGTTTGAGGTGATTGCTCAGATCAAACTGCTCCAGCTGGCCTCCAACAACTACAGTTTTACTCAGGACAGCCACTTCAGGGAGTGGTTCGCAGGCGTGGAGAAACTCAGCGAGGCAGAGAGGTCAGTCGCTCTGCTTCTTCCTCTGTCCCAACAATGTGTGTCCCCCTCAGGCAAGAATAATCTAATCAGGACTAGATAAAAGTTTACTACGTATGTGAGGTGTTGAAGCAGGCTAATGAATGGGGCGACGCCTGCGAGCTAGTTCAGGCAGCCCACTCGAGCTGAACTGCGTGTGACATGTGTGTCACTGCTGGTTGTTTTCCTGCAAGATTATTTTTTAACAGATTTAACTTTTACAACTAAAATAACTCCCGATGACATTGCATAGTGGAAGAAATAAACGTTAAAAAAAACTGGCGCGCAAATGTTAAATTACATAAAATAATGCAGTGAGTGGAAATTATTATAATTCAATTGATGGTTCACTTTCCACCTACCATCTTTCATTTTTTTGTGCAAATCGCAGCAGTAATTAGGTTTTGGATGTATTTGTGTTTTTGGTGTATGGTGTCGGGGGTTGTGCAGTGATGCAAACCCTGACATCCAGTGGGCAGACATTTGATATGTGCTCCATTTTCACTCTTAAGAATAAAACATCTGTGTATGTTGGTGGAAATGGTTATAACAGTATGAGAAGGGTGTCTGGTCCTTGTAGGTTTCAGTAATCTTGAGTGTGTTTTCCTAGCTATTGAGAAGCTAAACGAAGCTTAATGAAAGTAAAACTGAGGTCATGGTTTTTAGACCCAGTGGCACCTCTGAGGTCTCACAAATAGACCTGAGCATTTTGCAACCTTATGTTAAGTCTGTTGTAACTAACCTGGGAGTAAAAATGGATTGTGATTTTAAAATGGAGAAGCAGATCATATCTGTTGTGAAAGCAAGTTTCTTTCAACTTCAGCTTCTTACTAAGCTGAAGGCCATTTTATCCCTCACAGACTTGGAGAGGGTTATACATGCGTTTATTACAACACGCCTTGACTATTGTAATGCTCTGTATGTAGGTGTTAGCCAGACCTCCCTCTCTCGACTACAACTGGTTCAAAATGCTGCCGCTTGTCTCCTTACTGGGACTCGTAAGCGAGATCACATCACCCCTGTCCTTGCCTCTCTTCACTGGCTCCCAATTAATTTTAGGATTGATTTTAAGAGTCTGTTTTTGTTTTTAAAGCCCTTCATGAACTAGCTCCAGTCTTTATCACTGATCTGTTGAAGCCACATGCCCCTTCAAGGTCATTAAGGTCTTGCAAACCAGTCTCTTCTTGTTGTCCCTAAAACACGGCTCAAGAGCAGAGGGGATCGAGCTTTCTCAGTCGCACCCCCGAGACTGTGGAATGAATTGCCTCTTCATGTCAGACTGGCCCCCAGCCTTCCTGTTTTTAAATTACGACTTAAAACACATTTTTATTCCTTGGCCTTTCATCCAGCATGATAACTGTATGTTGTATTTGTCTGGTGTTGTATTCTGTATATTTATTGTTTCATGTCAATGTACAGGACTTTGGTCAACCTGGTTGTTTTAAATGTGCTTTAGAAATAAAGTTTGATTGATTGAAGCTTGATGCTGCACAAAAACAACAGAGCACCTGTAGAGCAAAATAAGATGCTGGTGGTCGGAGGAGGCAGCATGCACTTTAAAATGACTGGAGGTAATAAAGCTGCACCAGGCAAGTTTGTGAGGTAAATAATGCAGCTGGTATCAGGAAAAAATGGCAAAATGCAGCAGAAAAAAATACCCATTTCCCAAATTCTAGGCACTTGGGGTTGTGTTTACTGACAATGTCAGTGCAGGATTTCTGGGATGAATTGGCAGGACGGCTGGGAACAACACGTTCGCCCTCGTCTCATCTTTGAGATGAGTTCACTTAACACTGTCGTCATCGTTCTGACTTCCTGTTCCTGCAGCTACAATCTGTCCTGCGAGATCGAGCCTCTGTCAGAGTCGGCCAGCAACACGCTCCGAGCCAAGAAGAACGGAGGAATCATGAAGCGCTGGAGCGAGTAAGTGACAGTGTTGATCAAAGCTGAGTGTTGAGAGAGAGAGACACTTATTTTTCTTTATACATACACTGTGTCCAAATATGTAACTACAGCCAAATAATTGTGGATTTTCTCTAGCATCATGAATGTTATAAAACTCTTCCTTCTGTTATGTTGTCCGTGTCCAGCCGGCAGTTGACGGAGGCCGGCTGCAGCGGTGGCCCAGGCTCTCATTCAAAGTCCTTTGACCACTCGCACTACAGACCGTATCAAGGAGGCGGGGGGGACAGCGGCGACGCTCTCAGTGTCACCTCCGTCAGCTCTAGTGGTTCCGACCTGGAGGACGTGAACGCCAGCTTCCTGTCCGATTCTCCGGAGGGACACGAGAGAAAGGTGAGGAAGAAAGACGGGATAGAGAAGTCACTGCAAACATGTCCAAAAGTAAGTTTCTTTTCCAGTGGTGGAATGTAACAAAGTATTCAAGTACTGTACTTAAGTACAAATTTGAGGTACTTGTACTTTACTTGAGTATTTTCTTTTCATGCCATTTTCTACTTCTACATCTATCCATACATCCATCTACACTACATGTATCTGACAACTTTAGTTAGGTACTTATTTTTTGCAAACAAAACACATGGAGAGTTTATAAAATATGTTACGTTATAGATTAAAACCACCCAACAGTTCATACAAGTAGAAGGGGACATTTTTATACTTTCAATACCTTAACTACATTTTCATGATTATATTTTACTGATGTAACATTTTCAATGCAGAACTTTTACTTGTTTACTTAAACCTGGGATAAGTGGCTTATTTTTATTTAATAATCTTTCAGCATATTGTAATGTAAGTGGTGCGAAAGAAAACTAGACTTCTGCAGAGAGAGAGAGAGAGGGAGAGAGAGAGAGAGAGATCCTATTGGTTCTCCAAACGCAGATGTGAATACAAGTCCATTCTGGGAAAATTCTGCTAAGCCACAAGCGCACTGCTGCAGATAATATATAGGACTAAACTGTTGGACAAGAGAGACTTTATTGTCATCCAGGAGGTTTCACTCTAATTCAAATTCTGGCGTTTTTTTGTTTTTTTTTCTGCCTCCCCCAGCTTTATTGATTAACCTGTGCAGTTACATTTTGGCTTTATATAGGACATCACCTTCCAACAGCCTATTATATGCTTTTGTTGCAAGTTCAGCTTCAGTTGTGGCTGTTTCGGTGATATAGTCTCTGTCTTTCTTTAGACGTCGACTCCTTCGGTGAAACTAACCGTCTCTGCCTTGGGGAGAGAAGCTTCGGCAGCAGATACAACCTCAACGGTAACTAGTTTATCTTATTTTATTTGCTATTTTTTATCTGCAGTGATTTTTTTTACTGTAATAATAAACACTGTCAAAAACATTCTGCTTCCAAAGTTAAATATCTTAATAACCACTGGATGGATGAATGGATTGCCATTATATTTCTTTTAAAGAGATTTATGGTCGAGAGAGGATGAATCCAAATAATTCTGGTGATCTAGAACTACTAGCATGTCAAAGTGTCCAAATTATAAGCAAGAATACTGTTTGTTATTGTGTTTATGATTAATAACATTGGAAATGTAATTTTCCTCGGCCTGACATGAACCAGTAATTTAGAGACATCACCTTTGAGCTCTGTGAAGTTTAATGGTTTGAAGTTTTTCATGGTCAAAAAAATCGTGGCAGAGAATCGTGATATCAATTCTAAGCTAAAAAAATGATGGTGCCAAACAAAAGTTTGATTTTGTTATGGTTTTTTCCCTAAGCTCAAATTGTTCATATTTTTCCCCAAATTGTCAGGCCTATGGGTGAAGCTCAAAAAACCCTGGATCCTACAATTCCCATAATCCAACTCAATCTCATTAGATCTGGTAAATACTGACAAAGGCCCACATCTGTTAAACTCCACACCTTCAGTTTATGACAGACTTATCACAGGCTAAGTAGATCTTGATATGTTAAATTGGTGGGGTACTCCTCACATCCAAAAGGTAACAGATTAAGATAAATCGATAATGAAAGTATTCATATCCTGTGGTCCTGTGATAAAGTCCAGAAATTTTGGACAGGGATAGATGGTAACCTATGTCTGATTGCAGGGACCCAGGATCCATTCAGCCCACGATTATTTGTTCTGGGAGATGGGTCAGTCCTAAGCGAGATGGATAAGCACATCAGAAGCTGGGTCCAGACTAGTTTAATGAAAGCCAGATAGATTATTTTAAGAAGATGGAAGAATGAAAGGGTGCCGTCAATCCAGGACTGGGTTTGTGAGATGGATTGCTGAAAAAATGTCTATAAACAATTTACAAGATTGGATGTCTATACTAGAAAATGGGGGAGGTACCTGAACTTTCTGAAAAAAAGACTTGTCTATGTTAAAATGTTTATTTGGTTTATTGTCTTTTTTTAATACTATTTTATGGTCTGGAGTTTTGTAGTTTTGGGGGTCTGTTGATGTTGCGGGGGTCTGTTGATGTTGCGAGTTGTAAGTTCCATATGTGGTTAAAAAATAAAAAAAATGTTGATCATGAAGATAATGAAAGTAGTAAATGTTCTGACCACTTCCTCTGCTCTGCCATTCAGTTCTGGGAGTGCACGTCCCTGTCGTCTCTGGACGCCTCTGGGACGGGCTCCAGCTCCGGTTCGGCCTCGGGCTCCAGCAGCGCCTCCTCCTCCTCCGTGTCCTCCTCCACGCCGCTGTCCGCCTCTCGCTCTCACAAACGCTCTGTGTCTGCGGTGTCCAACTACTCGACTCTGTCGCTGCCGCTGTACAACCAGCAGGTGGACGACTGCTGCATCATCAGGGTCAGCCTGGACGTGGAAAACGGCAACATGTACAAGAGCATCCTGGTAAGTTAACTACAGCTCTCTGTTTGTAAAAGTTATATATTTTTTAAATATTTTACATTGTGTTAGTTTCAGAGCAGTAATCCTAATTAGCAAATGGTAGGATATGTGTTTAGGAGTGGCCGGTTAGCTCAGTTGGTAGAGCAGGCGCACATACTGTATATAGAGGTTTATTTCTTTCCACACAAGGTCCAGCGGTTGAGTCCAACCTGTGACAGTTTTCAAAAATAATTATCTACAAAAAAAATAAATTAAAAATATGTGCTTAGCAACAACAAGAAGTCATTAAGACAAACACAGAATTAGCCCACGGACTATTAGTAGATAAGTAGAAAAACAACACCCAAAACATAATGTCATAAACTAAATTGTTTTTTATTTGCCAAGGTCCAAGCTAAAAAGTTTTCAACAAAAAAATCAAAATATTGTAAAGTACTGCTGCAGCTGTACAGTGACTTGAATTTCTGAAGTTTACTTTATTTGCCACTAAAAAGTCAGATATTTGATAAATTGGATTCTTTTACAGGAATGTACCAGAATAAGTTTTACTGCAGTGGAGGCCAAAGTTTTCTTTTCTAATTAAGGCAAACAATATTAAACAGCAGCAGTAAAGAAACATAATTTGTATGCCTTATACTGTTAGCATACTGACATATTAGTAAGAAATGTAGTATCACCATGAAACTCAAGGCATTGTTGTGGATAGATTACATACAGGCAGTTTGACTTTGACAAAGATACCAGTCCTTGATGTTGGTCCATTTTATTCAGGTGACGAGTCAAGACAAGACTCCCGTCGTCATCAGGAAGGCGATGATCAAACACAACCTGGAGCGAGAGAAGACCGAGGAATACGAGCTGATGCAGAAAATCTCTGAGGACAAAGGTAAAAAACTTAAAACATTCACATTGAGACTGTGTTGTGACCAAAGGTCTGCAGGCCATTAGAAGAAAAGTCTTAGTAAATTACAAAAATAACCATCGTTTGCATTGCAGTAGAGCTGAAGATCTTTGCACGAACCCAACAGGACCCGATGGGTTCAGTTGAGTTCGGTCTTAATTTATGTTTATCTATTGCAAGTACTAGTAAAAGAAAAAGAGTGTAGCTAACCCTCAGGAACGAGTTACTGTGTCATCAGCTAGTCAAACAGAACAGGACAAAGTGGTAGCAGCCACAGTGCAAATGGAGGGCAAAAAAGAAGCTGCAAGGTCTACTGATCTGCGCTGGTCACAAAGCAATCTCTCTCTATCTCTCTCTCTCTCCCTCTGTGTGTGTGTGTGTGTGTGTCACTCTCTCTGTCCGTCCGTCGGTCTCTCTCGCTCTCCGTTTGCCTGATTGCGTGTCTCGCTGTTTGAAATCAAGACAGCCCAAATCCCCATGAAACTAGGTGTTTTATTTTGAAATACTTTATTTTTGTAAAGTATCCGGTGGCTCTATGGTCTTCCTGTATGTGATTACCTGCCCGGCTTGACACATTCCTCTATTTCGTGCATGAGACGCGAGCGACACGTCAAAATGATCACAGCAACGCGCGGGCCGACGTGGATGCTGCGCGCCCGGTATGAACGGACAGATTGGATAACATGGGCGCCGAAATAAAAATAGCTCACGCACCCGGTGTGTTTTCACTGTAAGGGTCCCGGACCCCCTGTTGAAGATCCCTGGTGTAGATTAAACAAATAGTCAAATAAGAATAATCTTTTGTGGGGTCACCATGCATACTGTATCACCGCATTAATGCTGAAAGTATATCCAGTATTGGTCAGGGAAGAATAAATCATAATGTTTTTATTAATTAAATGAATTGTCATGTCTCCCCAACACAAAAGATTTATACCTGATTTGTTTAGACTGACTTTTCTCTTGTCTCGTTCTGCAGAGCTTCGGATCCCGGACAACGCTAACGTTTTCTACGCCATGAACTCCACTGCCAACTACGACTTTGTGTTGAAGAAGCGTGGCTTGGCCCGGCCGATGCGGGCCAAGAACGTGGCCAGTTCCACACTTCCTCGCATGAAACAGAAGGGACTGAAAATTGCTAAAGGGATATTCTGAGGAGAAACGCACCACTTCCTGCCTCCCCTCCAATCCCCTTATCCCTCTCTGGTCTCCACTCCTCAGAAGAAACATTTGTGTTCGGGTCTGTTGGAGGGGAAAACTAACCTCAAGTATTGGACTTTTGGTTTGAACAAAGACTGAGACGCCAGAGGAGATAAATGACCAAGTAACCTTTCTGTGGATTAGTAGGAAGCAGAGGAGCACCTTAGCACTTAGGAACAGCTGTCGCGTCATCAGGACCCTCCGAGGACTTTAAAAGGCCAAGTGTGTCGCAGGAAAACGCCCAGATAGAAGCTGTTTCCATGAAGGACACATTTGTGGGACCAGCTGTGTTGGTGTGGGGTGCCGCGACCCGGTGGCTGAACCAGTCGAACTCTCCGCCAGCCTCCGCTCGCTCTGAAATGTCACGAAACTTGTTGTGTCGGCTTGTGGAGATGCAGATCCATTTCATTTCCTGGTCCATTACTTTTTTGTTTACAGCTGTTTACATCTTAACTCTATCTCTTAAAGATTTTTTGTTCTTTGCACCATCGATAAAACTGACTTTTAAAACGCCAGATTTCCTTGGCAGCATTAATCCCTGTACTTCAGCCCCCCCTCCCCTCCGGCATGGAGTGTACATACAAGAACAATACGAAGCCGTAGATGTGTGCAACGGCTGGGTGTCTCGAATGTGTTTCGATTTCTTCAGGGAAGATTTGCTGCGAGTGTACCGCCGCCTTTACCTTCCGGCCCCCGGGGTTTGTGATGTCAACAGTGTTTCTGGGACTACAGCACTGAACTCTCCGCTCTGCGGACGCTGGGACTCATTTCAGCATTTTAACACCAGCGGCGTTGATGTGGAGGGATCTGAACACTTTAAGCTTCTGAACGCTGCCATGTTACAAAAAAAAACTACATAAAAGGTCAAGTAGTCTGAAATGGAAACATGGTGTCAAAATCCAGTGGGCACAGCCATGAATCACATGCTACTGTTTTCTTTTTTTATGAATGAATCGTAACCACTACACCGTGAAGGATGTGGCAGTCCTTTTTGATAGCACTTGACTGGGACACACAACGTACCTGAGGGAAGAACAAGAGAGCTGAAAACAAAAAACCAAAAAAATACGGAGTGTAAATATCATTTAACACCAACTGTGCAGTATATTCTTTTGAAACGGACCATGAGATTTTGTTAATAGAATTGTCACGATACCAACATATTACATATTATCATTTTGCGTATTATTCTCATCGCTTCACTGCTGTCTCTCTTTCCCTCCGCCGGCCGCCATGTTGGAAAGACGACAGAAACATCTCGCCTGCTGAGTGAGGCCTTTTGACTGGCGGGTTTGCCGTTGTCAGAAAATTCAGTTTAATCTTCCGATTGAGATTGGAAGCCCATTTCTACAAGGACAAGAAAAGAAAAAAAGTTAGAAATTAATGTAAATAAATTATAAATTATATTTAATAATTATTTAAAATAAATCTACTCATGTCAACTCAAAATGATGAGATATAAATTAAACATTTTGACTAGGTACTTCTCGATTCGTCATCCGATCATTTTCTTGATTAGTCTTTGTCAGTAAAGTGCCTGTTACATTTTTCTTAAGCCCAAGTGTCTTATAAACATATAAACATTTGTCACATAAAACACAAAACTTATGTGAAGCACTAAAAAAGGATTTTTACTATTTTTTGATTAATTGATTATTTAAATAGTTGCTGATTTGTTTCTGCTAATGGACTAATGGATTAATCAACTAATTGTTTGAGTTTTATCTGGGGGGAAAATGGAAAATATATATATATATATATATATATATTTCTTTTGAGTTTTTTGTTGGGCTTTCCTGGCCTTTAAATCACAGGACAGTTTATAGACAGGAAAGGGGAAAGAGAGTGGGGGGGGCATGCATCAAAGGGCCGTGGGTCGGATTGGGACTCGGGCCGCTGCCAAGGACTCAGTCCACCTGGGGCGCACACTCTAATGGGTGAGCTAGAGGTCGCCCCGTGAAGATATTTTTAATCATTCCTAATTCTTCAATTTCTTTTCTTTTTCTGGCAGAAAAGGGCTTCCATACACCAGGGTGAAACCATTCAACAATACATATACAAATATATTATTTATATTAGCATAATATTATGTTCTCAAAATACTGAAGCAAAAGAACAAAAACAAGACATTCTATCAGATTCTCAGGTGTCTTTCTGCTTGGCAGTGAGGACTTTTATCATTACGAAAGAACAATTTTCAACCTTTTCTGCAACAGCAGAGTGATATTTTGGTTTAACCCGGGACCAATTGCATGTGAAGAAGGGATAGACTGTGTTTTGGTAGTTTAGTTCTTCCAACATGGTGGATCATCCTTTATATCAGAAACCACTTTTCAAACTGTGCCATGACAGGCTTATGTGTTGCAGAACTACTCATTTATCCTGCAGGACGGTTTCATGTGGCGTCGGCTGGGGTCTCTCTCTCTCTCTCTCTCTCTCTCTCTCTCTCTCTCTCTCTCTCTCTCTCTCTCTCTCTCTCTCTCTCTCTCTCTCTCTCTCTCTCTCTCTCTCTCTCTCTCTCTCTCTCTCTCTTACAGAAGGTGTGTATAAGATTGTGATGATTTCCAGATTTGGAAAACCTGTCAAAATACACAAAAGCTCCTTAAATCAGGCCCTAAAACACAGTGCGTAGGAGCCCAGATGTCTAGGGTCTGTTTTGTTAAAGGAAAAATCCAACCTAAAACATCGAACCAAAAGCAGTTTTTGGTGATGCTCTTTCCATTTTTCAGGGTCCAGCTTCCTTTTATTCCCACGGATACAAAGTTACATTTCTAACGGCTACAAAACTTCAACAGACATTTTTGAAAGATTTCTTTTTTGGATTGTGCACAGTTTCTCTCTGCACAGTCAGTGTTAAATGATCTGTTTTATTGACCGTTATCTAAGCCCCAACCCCCTACATATGCAGTTTACAATGATGGTGGCAAATTTGCCATCAACATTCTTAGTTATTTCTGAAAAATGTGTGTCCTTGATTTCAGACAATAGCAGCTTCTTATTTCAGGCCGGCGGCTGTAGATTTTGCCGGTTGAAATATCAGCTGTTGCTAACAGATTCTGTCAGCCATAGCTTGCTACCTTAAGCTGACCTTTTAATGTTTCCAACTGCATAGTGCGGTTATAGCCGGTAGAGAGCCGCATAGCAAAAATGCAGAAGTGCCGTTCATGAGTTGGTGAACCACTGAAACGATTATTTTAAGGTACAAAAAGTTCTCTAGTGTTGCTTTAAAAGAAGTTGGTCCTAGTATTATAAGTAGGAGGAATAATGCATATCTTTGGTAACATTGGCTGAAGTTAACATAACCTGTAATCTTGCGCTCTTTGGTTATGCCATAGCACATAAACATGTTGCTGCAAATCCTGGGAAATGTAGGAAATCACTAATTAAGGGACATCGGGTTCACCAAAAACACTTCATGACTAAATATCAAAGGTTGGATTTTTCCTGAGTTGATTATATCGCTGCAACAAAATACTACATTGGCCTGAATTGCACTGCGACCATGTATTGCCTTTTTTTTGTTATTTTCACCTGCATGAAGTTCATAATTCTCTTAACGATCAAATGAATGAAGCACCTGCAAAAAGCAATATGGTGACGAGCGGCAGGAGGCACGTAGTCTGGCTGTTGTGGATGTTGGTGCCAGTTTGGCATGAAATCCTTTAATGTTCTACACAGTGACCTTTGACCCTTTTTACTCTGCCCACTTAGCCTGTTGATCGGCGCGTCATGTTGAGCACTGTGAACTTAAAAAAAAAAAAATCTTGTTCCCCCTTAATGGTGGCGTAGTGAACATCCACCCTTCGCTCATTTTGTTGGCGAGCAGCGAAGGCGTCAGGCTTGACCCTCCATGTGCCAAAAATAACAAAGAAAGAGAGAAAAATGTTGCTTTTTACAGAGAAGTCCTCTGCCTTTCACAGTGAGGAAAAAAAAAAAGTTTTTATGTTTACTGTTGTTGCATTTTTCTGGAAAACAAAAAAAAAGGGTGAGAACACTGATGTCTGGACCCGTTTCTCTGTGAAGAATTAGACTTGTCCAAGTTGTCCAAAAGACTTGAAGCAAAGATGTTTGTCCGGAGCTGCAGATGAAGCTGCTGTAGAAACCCCACGCTCATGAACTCATCCTCTTTGTGTTTTAACGTCTTCTTTAACATCTTTCAGGGTCAAACCGCAGCAGAATTTACAAATATTCAAAAGTCTGCTGTCAAAATCAGCAGCTTTTAACCATAAGCCAGGTTTTTATTTCAACCAATCTCTACAGCCGAGATGTGTTCAACACACTTCTGGTTGAATTATATGAAGGAAACAACAAATCTCCCTGACTTTATTAACAAACTTGTGGGACCGAAACTGTAATGAAGTGAATACATGTCATGAGTTTTTGATCCTGCACACCTCATCAGGAAGACTTTATGGTGTGTAGGATCTCAAGCATTACTCTAAGGATTTCCTCCAATTGGTGCTTCACATTTCACACCGAACTTTGAGATGTTTTTGCTTTCTTTTGGCCAAGTTTCAGGAATGAGAACTATGGTTAAAAACCACACAAATGATGGTGACAGATCAGTGGCAGAAACATTAAGAGTGTTACAAACATTCATCAGCACAGTGTAAATCTTTCTTTCAGCTGTAGATTAGTTTGTCCTCCATTCTTTTATAGCAACCTGTTTGCCACAGGACCTTCAATACACCGCAGTGTCTGTAAAACAAAACGTGTTCTGGTGTCTCCTACTTGATGTTTGATTATGGACTATGGACAAAATGACCTGCAGCAAATCTACTATCACGCTTATGTTCACACTGAAACTGTCAACTTTTAATTGTTTACAGATTTCCTGAAAAATACACTTTTTTTTGCAAGGGTTAATGTGAATTTCTGTATTTGTCAATATCTCCCATGAAAAGACCAAAACCCACAATGTGTTGTGCATTTCTTAAAAGTGCCCTGCCAAACATAACCGTTTTTACTTGGATTTTTTTTAAATATGTTAGGTCCATATGTGTTTGAGTTAAGTCGTGAATGTGAAAATGAACTGCTACCTCCTCTGTCAGCTCTAGCCACTGAAAATAAATAAGAGGAGAAATCAGGCCAATTACAACAGCTGGTCAGTCTGACGTCATGTTGACTGAGCTCATTACTATTCATGAGCTCGCCCAGTTGCGCTGGGTAAAGGATACTTACAGCCAGGCTCTCATTGGCTAGCTGTTAGCCAATCAGAGTCAAGCAGCTTAGTTTGTTTAATATTGAGCTGAGTCTTCCTGCAGGCTTTCTATACCACGCTAGAATGGCTTGAAACAAGGTAACCAAGGCATTTCTTCCATAAAAAAATTTTACAAAGCCCATGGTAAAACTTCAGACATCACCACTAAGTAATGTAATACATGTGGCAGGGCACCTTTAATACTTTCTGACTTCACTGGTTCCTACTCAAGACGTTAATCTAAATCGATAGTTTCATTATTTTCTGAATGGACAGGTCACATGCTCGATAATTTCCTCCTAATTCCCTAAATGTTTTAGTTCCTTGTCTGTGTTTGGTTGGAACTAAAATGTTCATATTATCAGGCCTTTGATTGAACACCCATCTCTGTGCCAGTGGTTCCTCTTCCCAGTTGAACACAGTTACATGTTTCTGCAGCAGCTCTGTCTCGACTTTAAGTGTGTTCTCTGAAAACATAAACATGTGCACATGAGTGGAACTTTAATTGATTGGCCCCCGCGGGCGTTTCTGTGATGATGAGGTTGATGTTGGACTGGTTTGTGTGTCGTCGTGGCCCGTGTTGACAATGACGTACCTTTTTAGTGATCTGTGCGAGTTTGAACAAAAAAAGGCTGCGTTTACAAGAAGAAGAAAAAAAAAACCGGAAACCAGCTGGGTGTGGTGTGTGCTTTTTGATTTCTTGTTTTGTTTTGTTTTATTTCCCTGAACTGTGCTCGGGTGCCATTTTCCATTTTAACAAAAAGAATTTCAGAACTTTTTCTAACTGCAGTCTCATTTGTTTTACTTTTCCTACTTTTCCCCAAGAACACAAAAACCTGTGTAGAATACAAAACTGTCATTGATTATGTCTTTGGTTATTTATTGATTTGTATATAGAGATTTGTTTTGCATTGTACATTCTCTCCTTTCTTGGTTATAGATTAATATATTCATGTATATACGAATAAACATTAAGTTTATAAAAGTAAAAAGACTCTTTTCTTTATTTCTTCTGAAAAATCTTTGCATGCCGATATGGAAGCTAAGCATTTGTACTGCTGCGGACGGAGGCTGCGTATTTAATGCTCCTGAAAAAAAGGCCCTGTATAAGTGTTATTTATGCTCTTTTTAAAGCCACTACCCAATTGACAAAAACGGTCCTTATAAGAATAGATTTAGACATTATTAGAAAAGTATTACATGACGATTAGACATTAATACCCCACCCAATTAATACAACACGCACAAGACTACACTTTATGCTACTTGAGTATTTCCATGTTATGCTATTTTATAATTCCACTTCATTACATTTTGAAGGCAAATATGGCAACTTTTTACTCCTCTAGATTTGTTTTAAATATAAAATCAACTGATAAATAAAATGTGATTTATCTATTATATACCCAACTATATACATACAGTAATTAGTTTATTATATTAATTCCTACATTGTAGTATTGGTACTGTTCTACTTAAGTAGCAGAGCACTTCTTTCACCACTATTGATTGTTGATTTATTTGTTGATAAACTAGTGTAACGTCATCTCTCAGCGACAGAACGTTCTTGTCATTTGCGCCTGCGCAGTAAAACAGAGCTTTGTTATTTCATTTCAGTATGGCGCTTAGCAAAACGTTTGGACAAAAACCGGTTAAATTTCAGCTTGAGGAGGATGGAGACTTTTACATGATTGGATCGGAGGTTAGTAGTTCACCGTCTGAACAAACCATTACTTTAATGGTTTACTTAATTGGCAAAAAAGTGTCGTTTTACCTGGCAGCCTGTCCGCTAGAAGCTAGCTAGCCAGCTAACGATGCAGGACAGCACACCAAGACTCATTCATTTATTTGGCGTTTATTGTCAAATCAAATGAGAATATGCGCTAATATAAAACACATTAATGTATATGCCGATTTAATGGAATAAAGGTTGATCTGAAAACGTTCGTCCTTAACCAGATATTTACCCGCTTAGCTTCGGCTGAGCTAGCTAGCTAACGTCAAACAATAATGCTAAGATAGCTAGCTAGGTAACGGTGGCTATCCAGTTTCAGGTTATGCACGTTAAAATATCATACCGAAAAGGTAGAACTCATACTTGTTAAATAGACTTGTTATTATTATTATTATCATTATTATTATTTTCTAGTATTTTGTAGCGTGATAATCGACATGTTGTGTGCTGGCGTTGGATAATAAAGCCACAGTAAATCTCTCCCTGACCTACATTTACTCCAGTTGTAGTATGCAATGATAAATGAAGTCTAAAGCCCATATAATAACTATAATGTCATTTAACCTTGCGTTTTATCAAAAATAACTCCCGCCATCCAATATCTGCATGTGTTCATACTGACGTTATTTAAGTCAGAAGAACATATAATCAAGGCATCACAACAGAGTGATCAATCAAAGATATTGACCAATCAGTCACCTGTTTCTTTGGTTTATGAAATGTCAGGCAATTCTCAAAAGTGGCCACAAATTTCCCATGACAAATCAATCAATCAACAAAATGATGTGCGACCAGAAATCTAAACTCAAAGGTATTCACTTTACTTAAGAACATTTTGCAAAACTGGAACCAGCAAAAAACCCACTAATCATCATCATCATCATCATCAAGAATCTTGGTTCAGCCAAAATGGTCTGCCTTCTTGTTGCTTGATTCTCTTTTTGTTTCTATTTCTGTGTGTTTGTGTTCAGGTGGGAAACTACCTCCGTATGTTCAGAGGTTCTCTGTATAAAAGATACCCGTCATTATGGAGAAAACTGGCTTCGGTGGAAGAACGGAAGAAAATAGTGGAGTCATCCCACGGTCAGTAGAGTGCAGTTGTAACACAAATAAAGCTGGAGCGGTTGTGCTGAGCTTTGAATCCCCATCATTATGTGTTCCCTCTAATATGAAAGGCTGTTCTACTTGGAAATTATAGACTGCCTTATTTACTATATAAAACAAATTTAAGAAACGTCCATCAATTCAATAATGTGGAAATTATGAGTTATTGTTAATTATTAACATTTAACAAGAACAATTAAAGACTTTGAACAGTGAACTACAGATAAAATGATCACTTTTTAACTCAGATGTTTGATCATAAAGTGGTTAAGACTGTAATGTTCATCTGTTTCTTAATATGCAAAAATACTTGAATTGAGAATGAGCTCTAACAAGTAATGTAAGCATGTAAACCACATGCTGGTCATCTCACTGATGGTGAAATTCATCTATGTTGCTTTTAGAGGTTGGTAACATCACATTTTGTATTGGGGGGAGGGTGTGATGAGGATACACATTTTCTGACAGTGAGGATCATTTTTATGGCTGGCTGATGCTGATTTTACTCTTGTTCTTCAGATCACGGCTACACTCAGCTGGCCACCAGTGTGACTCTGCTGAAGGCTTCGGAGGTCGAGGAGATACTTGAAGGAAACGACGAGAAGTACAAAGCTGTCTCATCAGCACTGAGCCCCCTGCCTACCTCAGGTACCACGGTCACCTCTATATACATTGTGCAGACAGTCTCCACTGTAAAGTGTGATGTTGATATCAAATTTTATTGGAAAGAGAGAGGGCTGTGTATTCAACTTTTTTTGATACAGTACCAATACCGTGACACTTACAGCACAAACCTTTACATTTCTTTTTCAGCTCCTACTACGTGAGCCCCGTCTCTGTGTAACGTAGAGTTTTTCCTGGGTTCCTCTACGACTATTTAACGTTAGACAGCCAATCACAATCATTATTAGTTTTTGATGGAAGCATGCTGCATGCTTATTGGCTCACTGATGCTGATGAGATTTACTCCTTAGGTGTTGAAATGTGGTATTAAATGAGGGGGCATTTTTTTTATACTCTTTTAGGAGGTAACTCGTCGGTGCCTAAAAAAAGTATTGAATTCAGTACCCAGCCCTAGAAAGAGATCTCTGTAATAAGTATAAAAAATCTGATTTTTACATGTTAGCATCACATCAAACGGTTCCTTAAGTCACACTTATAACAAACCTGAATAGTTACATTACACGTTTTTCTAAACATATCCAATCCTAGTAGAATGTAACGTGTACATTTTTTAACACAGAAGTCTACGTTGGTGAGAAGAAATTAGAAAAGAAGCCCATCTTATGTTCTATGATTTTCAGTTTCACATGCATCCATCTGTCTTGTCCTGTCACCAGGGAGCAGAAGGCGAAGAGGAACAGTCAGTGGGTTCCCACGCTGCCCAACAGTTCACACCACCTGGATGCGGTTCCCTGCTCCACCACCATCAACCGCAGCCGACTGGGCCGCGATAAGAAGAGGACCTTCCCACTGTGGTGAGCAACAGGATTCCCTTTAGATACGCCCAATGGTTAACTCTATAGTGAGGGGTAAACAGAGATTTCAAACACATCTCAACCTGCATTGTTTAACGTAAAAATAGTGCAGCATAAGTGTGATTTTCACATCTATTAAATGCAAAGCATTGCACCGAACGATAACTTCTTTTTCTTTGCGTTGTGGGAATTATTGAGGGAATTAGAAAAGGAATTAGAGAATATTTGTCTATTACTCATTGCATTCTTTTCTAAACTAAAATCTTAGATCTCCGTAGGTTAAAACAAATATTTCACTCTTTCAAACAATGAATGGAATGGAATTAAAGTAATGTTTTTTGTCTCTAGCTATAACAATGGTACTACTTGACATTGGACTGATCAGATATTTTAGTAGTTTTTTTGGACGTTTAGTATGGTTAGAAACTTGGTATGACTTTTTTTTTATTATCCTTTCTTATTGTTGTTTGGAGTGTTATGTTTAAGTGCACATTTCCACTTGTACACTTTATTGGGTCTTTATCAAGCAAGAAATTCTGGTTCTTTTCCGTTGCTCATCACCACTTGAACAGTTTACAATGAGCAAAGGGATTTAATAGTAGTTTTAGCTTTTGCAAACATGCTAAAATCACACATACAATGTCAGAATCTGTAGTTGATTCACTTTCAGAACACAAACAAATTGCACTGGAAACGCTTGGAAGCACGCAGAGTAGACAGAGACTGTGTTCTTCATATTTATGTAGAATTATAGTTTGCTCTTATGTAAAATATGCGGCTCTGGTAGATGTTTGTGATTTGTCATGCTGTGCAAACACTGCCTCTTTGATGTGAATGCGTGCACCGCTGGATTGGGAAACCCCGGGTTGAATGAACTAGTTATTAACCACCATTGTGACACAGCTCATGCAGGACCACTGTTGCTCGGGTTTGTGAAGCCGGAAACTGAAAGAAATCCTGGGCATGTTGATCTTGATTTGTGGTACAGGCCTCTGCTCAGCTCCAGCCAACCTTAAATTGGAAACAGAAGGCAATCAGGCAGAGTGGATTGAGGTGTGGCACCATGCCACTTGGACTGCATTCTTAACACCTGCATGGAAAAAAATACTCAATGGCGCCCACAGAGTGGGAGGGGTCATCACAACCCCTAAATACCTTATACTTTATACGTGTACTACAGCTCCACATTTTCCTTTTTTATAACCACTTTTACAACTTCACATTTTCAGAGAGCGCCATTATTTGTTTCATGTAGAGCAGAAAAAAACCTTCCATGTTTTTTCTGCTCCACATGAAACCTTCCACCTTCCACAAATTTGCTATTTACAGTGAGTGCAGTCTGATTTTAGCTACTGTCAGTAAGTTTTTGCCCTGCATGGTTTTGTCTTTTCCAGCTTTGACGACCACGACCCAGCAGTGATCCACGAGAACGCCACTCAGTCTGAAGTTCTGGTTCCGATCCGTCTGGACATGGAGATTGAGGGACAGAAGCTCAGAGACGCTTTCACCTGGAATATGAACGGTAACGTCCCATGCTATCAAAAGCAAAGACTCTGAAGCACTGGGAGCCAATATCAGTTTTGATTAAAAATTCTCTTCCTTTAAAAATATAAAATTCCAGAGAAGCTGATGACGCCAGAGATGTTCGCCGAGATCCTTTGCGACGACCTGGACCTCAACCCGCTGGCCTTCGTCCCTGCCATTGCCTCAGCCATCCGACAGCAGATTGAGTCTTATCCGACAGACAGCATCCTAGAGGAGCAGACGGACCAGCGGGTCATCATCAAGGTGCGCTCTACACTGCCAGTGGCTCCCACTGAGTATCTTTCAAGCATAATGTTTTCAATCCACACATCCCCCAGAGTTATACTTGTAGTGCATACATGTTTTTTTCCCCTCCTGTTGATTAAATGTTTTTGGTTTCTAGTTGAACATCCATGTTGGGAACATCTCCCTGGTGGACCAGTTTGAGTGGGATATGTCAGAGAGGGAGAACTCTCCAGAGAAGTTTGCCCTGAAGCTGTGCTCTGAGCTCGGCCTCGGCGGAGAGTTTGTCACCACCATCGCCTACAGCATCCGCGGTCAGCTGAGCTGGCACCAGAGGACATACGCCTTCAGGTACTGTCTCTCAAACCCCCCAGCAAAGTGTGTGATTTGAAAGTATGTTTTTCCTCAGTGTCCGGTACCAGATCCAGTCTCACTCACTAAGCTTATTTCCCTCAACATCCAAGTTTGAAGATTTACCGGAAAAAAACGATACACGAGTAGTAGTCTGTGTTTGGGTTTAGATTCATGCATGCTTTTGTGCCTGAAAGATTTTGTCACAAGCCAAGTTTTAGCTCAAATTTTAATTCGAGATCCCAGAAAATTGAACTAGGAGAAAAAAAACGTTAGATTAATTAACTGTACTGTCCCACAGTACTTGTCCTTGTAGGCTATTTGCAGTATATTAAACTTTTTTGACCTAATTATTTTGCACTGAAATGCCACTTGTCTGTCGGCTCTGAAAACAAGGGGGGGGGGTGTTCTGAAGACAGACTGTTACCTGTGAAACAGGGGTGCTCTGTAAACACCCCCATTAGCAATTAGTGCTTTCCACCCATAAACCGTAACGGTCTATGCTTCCACCTGATGAAATAACACGGCAAAATATCAACCAATCAGAATACTGGTCGATCCAGAACGTATCGACCAATATTATTATATTATTATAACAGTTGGAAAAGGTTCTGTAACGCACAGCATGATGAATTATCTTTGTCAAACTAATGCTGTGCCTTATTACCGTTGGCCATTATGATTGTATTACAGTGTTTTCTTTTTATTCTTTTATAAAGTTGAAGGAGGTTAAATTAAGGTCTTGTTTGCGGCTCTCGTGGTTCTGGGTGAAATGTATCCGACAGTCTGCTGTCAGGAGGTGAAGTAATTCCATATCTCAAAACCAGCAGCGCTGACCTCTATCACAGTTGGACATCTGGTCTGGAAGAAAGGTTTTGGTACCAACATTTGTCTGCTTCTATCATAACAGCGAATGATGAACAGTGAGCAGTGCAAAGAACCAAGCATTCATAAAGTTACAAAAACAGAGTCATTATTTTGCCTTCGCTTCTCACGCTTGTTTTCTTTGTTTCCATTGAGTCATGATTGCTTCCTGAAATATCTGCAAAGTCAGGAATTTGGTTTTCTTTCATGATCCTCTCTTCTTATCATCTTTGCTCCCTATGCTTATCCAGGGCCATCCACACTATGATAAATGTTTTAGTTACACGTCATAATATTTAGTTGTTGTAACAAAGATGTCTTTGAAGCTTCAAGTTCAATTTGCATGTATCTGGATCAGCTTAATCCTTTAGGAGGAGGGGGGGGACCTTCAGCTGTGGGAAATATTCAGCAAGTGCTGAAGTGAATCCAATCTGACTGACGTGTTTTTCTTGTTTGGCAGTGAGAACCCGCTGCCCACAGTGGAGATAGCCATTAGAAACACAGGTGATGCCGACCAGTGGTGCCCCCTGCTGGAGACCCTGACGGACGCAGAGATGGAGAAGAAGATCAGGGATCAGGACAGGAACACAAGGTGAGTGACCGCTGGGTGTTTGACAAACCTCCAGCTGGAGCCTGCTGCTTTAAGTACTCGCTGGAGGCTGGGGGTGTGGCCTTGACCAACTGTCACTTTGCCCGTTTGAAAGACATGATGTCCCTTTCTCTCATGGATGAACCAAATTTTCTGGGCGGGCAAAGCAGAGAAAGGGGAGGTAACCTTGCCCCGTATCTCATAAGGTTTCAGATCAGCTGGGTACTCAAAGCTCGGTTTACACCTATCGCCATTTCTAGCCACTGGGGGGCCATAGGCAGGCTGGGGGAACTCATATTAATGTTAAAAAACCTCATGAAGTAAAATTTTCATGTCATGGGACCTTTAAGGAAAAACTCAGCAGTAGCTTTCTTCAGGATACATGAAGGTTTGGGGTACTTTGATGTCTTACACACAATCATTTATTGATCTAGATTAAGGAAGACAGTACAACCACAGTATAACCACAATGTGCTATTCTGCAGTGTCTTCCCCAACTCTGTGGTCCTGTGCCTTTTCCTGATTCCTATATCTCTAGCAACAACTATTTAGATATCACATATACCAAATATGTGATAGCTAAAGATATCGATGGCGCCAAAGAAAAGATGGTCACCTTGAGGATAGTTCTGGGATGCATGAGAAACTATGTCACCTTGTTACACTGCTTACACTGACCTCCAAAAGGAGATAGTCCTAAAACCAAACATGCCCTTATTATGACGGCTGTCTACATAGGCTGCCTGATTGAGACAGGAACCCTGGGACTATGATGACCTGATGTCTAAGCTTTCCCTTTAGTCTCATCATATTCTGGATATTCTACCCCAGCTTCCACCTTCTCAAATATGAGATATTGCAGCTTTTATGTCTTTATAAATGCAATGTTTTTTGTTTTTATGGACAAAACAAAGACATGAAGACATCACCTGCAGCTGTGCAAACTTTGGAGGAGCAATATTGTGCCATTTTATAGACTTAATAATGAATTAATTGAAAGAAATTGCCTACAATTTATTGGTTAAGAAAATAATAGGGGTTGGGTGAAAAAATTGATACAGCATAGTATCGCGATATTTTTAGTGGCTATACAGAATCGATACACAGGCGCCAAGTATCAATCTTTTATTATATATGTGTTGGTCAGTTTGTCTGCTTGACAATCTCATTTCTCAGCAATAAAATTGAAGTGAGATGAACAAACAAAATGTATCTTTTTAGATAAGTTTCCTTTTGAGGACATAATTTGAAATTGGAAAAAATTAGAAGTTGGGAAAAAGGTTGGGAATATATTGCAATATGTTTAAAATCGCAATAATATCGTATTGTGATGATATCGTATCGGGAGGCGTCTGGTGATTCCCACCCCTAGAAAATAAGTGTTTGTTGCTTGAAGACGTCAACTTTAAGAACCTTTTAATGGGCTTCTAATTTTTTTTTTAATTACAGATATTAAAGCAATTATTAGACGTAGCGGTTCAGTTTAAGCCGCTGTTATTTGACGTGTTGACACCCTGTTCCCTGTTCTCTCTGCAGGCGAATGAGGCGATTGGCGAACACGGCCCCCGCGTGGTAGAAGCAGCTGCATCAGTGACCCCCCCCCCCCCATAGGAACGGTGAGCGTCTGGATTGAGGTACATGCCGCTGTCACGGTTCACAACATCAGCAACAAAGACGTCCCTCCATCGGCGGCTGGATGTCTTTTTCTGCTCGACCGGGTTCTCAATCGTACACCGTGTCATTTTTTTATTTTAATTATTAATGTTAATATTATGTTCTGTTTGGCAAAGCCCCCCGGTAGAAAATCCTTCATGTTTCTCTTCCAAAAACTCGGCATGGAGAAGCTGCTCTCTCACTTTGACCACTGACTTTTACCTGACCACAGAGTGAGAATAAAAACCACACAGCCAGTTTCAAATAATATATTGTTCGGTTGTATTTGTTGTCTTTTTGTACATTTGAATAATTCTTACAAAATAAAAGTGAACGAGCTTGATTTGTCTTGTTATATTGTGCATCACAAAAAGTTATTAAATAAAGTATTTCTGCCATAACTAGGGAACGGCTTTTCTGATATTGTTTTATTAAATACAGGTGCCACTTGTTGCTCTGGTTTCCTCCCAGGCAGGACTGACAGATTTTTTATTTCAAGTTCAAAATCTCTAGAGCTGCAATTTTAATTATAGCTCACATGATGGTTTTAGGTGGCAAATTCCTCTCTGAGTTGGCAAAACCACACAAAAAATTCAAAAATGCTTTTGTTGAAGATGAATGACAAGTCATGTCTGGGTCACTCTTTGGCTCTTTGCCCAAACTTAAAAAAGGCCTATTCAAGGACTGAAGGACACAAGGGACAACGCCAATATCTTCTGACTTTATTTACTTCCAGTTTAGTTTGTTTCAGATGGATTTCAGTTCGTAGGTACAAGCAGTAGAAGCATTTCTAATAGGCTGATGACCTTTTTAAAGGCAAAAAGAAATATGCATTACTTTAAGTAAGGGCATTTTCAAATAGTCTGACTCTGAAAACAGAGTTGGATTCTTGACTAATTTATCAGCGGTTCTGTGTTATGAGGGATGATGTATGTGTTTTGTTGTTGGTGGTCCCACAGAGACTTGTTTGCTTGTTGTTGCGCTAAGCAATTTCCATTTTGTCCCTCACTGTTTGACCCACAAAGGCAGCGGGTGAAAGTGCAGAGTGTGCAGACGGGGCTGATGGGATTTCAGACCGTCGGCAGTTCAGTGACACAACAGCAAGGGCAAGCATGTTAGTCCTGCTCCTTTCTGGTCTTTCTAAGCCAGTTCACTCCTCTGGTTCTGTTGACACTAGAGCAGCCAAGCTGTGGTCAGAAACCAGTTTACTTCTTTTACACAGTTGGAGCTCTCTTAGGATGTTTGTATTCATGCTTACAAAAAAGTGAATAGCTTTGTAAAATGTAGTCAAGCGAATCAGTGTCTCTGGCTTATTGCAGATTTGAAATTATTTTGCGAACATTGGGTCACTAACTTTTAAATGTAGCTCTTTTGAAAGTTCTTGTGGTCTTTAAACATAATTTCTGTTGAGCTTGGAAGTTCATTGATGACCTTAAAGCGTGCATATTATGCTTATTTTCAGGTTCAGAATTGTATTTTGAAGTTGTACCAGAATAGGTTTGCATGGTTTCATTTTCAAAAAACACCTTTTTTTTTGTACTGCACAATGCTGCTGATCCTCTTTCCACCCTGTGTGTTTAGGTTTTTGTTTTAGCTACAGAGTGAGACATCTCACTTCTGTACTATCTTTGTTGGAAGTCACACATGTGCAGTAGCTAGGTAAGATCACATCAGCTAGATAACTCTTTCTCCAACTTTGGTCAGGACAAGGCAGGATTAGCTGGGAGACTTCTTCTAAACAAGGGGCACTTGTGGAATCCCTGCAGAACAGGGACATGGAAGTAGTTCTTTTGTAGCTTATGGTGAACTAGTGTGTGTTGCAGCAGAGTTTTTCTATTGAGAATGAGCTAGCGCTAGCATGCTACAGTTTGCCACCTCATCTCGGCTAGTGACGTAGAAAGCCGTGGAGATTTTGAACAGCTCACCTGGAGACTGAAGGCAGAGGACATTCAGAAACAGGTATCTCACTCAAAACAGCCTGGATGTTTGTATGCGTGGGGAAGCACCGGCGACCCAAAATAAAACCCCAAATCCTATAATATGGGCACTTTAAATGACAGAAAATATCAACTCGAGGTCCATTTACTTACTTTTACGCATCACATGGTTATGGGTTACTTTAGGGCTTTTCATTACGTACTAAATCCCAGGCTAATATAGCGCTCACACTGGCTCTGCTCAGCAGCGTGAACTAGAGCTCCACAGGGTACCTTTTTTTTTTTGTTCTGCTTTGTATTCCTTCTACCCATAATCCTTTCAATTTTGGGGTAATTTCCCATTGCTTGTTTAAATGATGCTTTCTGTCCTAAATCATCTGCAGCGTAGTCTTAGTAGAAAGTTGAGACTTGCTTTTTTGGCCGTATGTCATTGAATATTCATGATGCTGACTTGCAGTTCAGTCCTTATATGTCTGAACTGTCCTCTGCAAGAACTCAGGGCTCCACATCTTCTGACTGTCTTTCTGTGTCATCTGATTTATCCAAATTTGTGGGATTGGGATTGTGTTAGTTGTTTGGCTCGTCATCCTGCTGCAGATCTCCACCCTGCTGCTGTTCTTGGAGGGGGCGGTAGTCTGGATCCTGCGGCCGGTCAAACATGGCCCGCCTTTGAGGAGAGAACGGGGGCAAAAAATCTCTTAGCATTTCTTAAATTAGACTAAAAACAAAAACAAGAAAAATGAGGTTCAATACGTCTCCTCTTTCTAAATGACGAGTAAGATCTTCTTACAGAAGATCTGGTGTCATCAGCAGCTTTCTTCCTCCGGGCTGGTTTGGAAACACATCTTCTAGGAAGTAGTACATGTGGCCGACACTGATACCTGAGGAAAAACACATCAATGAGCCACTCTGTTGCATTGGGTGGCGTGTTCCTTTATTACTGGCACACACACATGTTTTATTTTAACATAATCCCACATACACAGTCCTGCTGCCCACTAGAGCACCAAATATGGATTAATCCGCTGGTGGAAATAGTCCCCCAACACTCGGCCCTACAGTGACCAGCTGTTTTAGAAAAGTACGAAGATTTTTCAGTTTTAAATGAAACTGCACTACATTTGTGAACTTTTTAATATATACATGTATACATATTAAAGAGGTTTGATTAATACTAAAAATATAGAATAATGTCCTGTTGTTGACCTTTTAAATGTATACTACCTTTTACATTTTCAGAAACAAACTTTAAACTCACTGCTAAGGGTCTGTTAATATAATTTAGACCTGCAATTTGAAAATATAGTAGTGTAGGTTGCAGGAACAAGGTTTGGTTACATCAGATGTTTGTTTTTGGTTAAATGTTTTCATACCTAAGAGGTCGACCACGATGGAGTTTCCGAGCAGCAGTGAGAAGCCCATGAGCACCCAGGGGAGGAACGGAGCCTGGAAGTTCAGCAGGCCGAAGAAGTTCATGCGTACGAGCGGATGTCTTCTACTCCACACGTACACCAGCATGATGATGAAGGCCTGGCCCAGGAAGAAGATGTTGGCGAACAGACCAAAGAGCTGCCTTCAGGTTAAATACAACAAATCACTTGGTTTTGTTTTCATCCTGACAGTAAAATCACTTGAGCACGTCTGTTTTAGATTGCAATTAGAGTTTCAGTTTTTCAAAGAAAACCCCTGCAGAAATAACCTCATTGCTTGAGTCCTGAGCTGCCGGTGTGAATATTTGTATGACTGACGTCTTAAAACTAAAGGTTTCCTCCCTAATATCAGCAGACATTTTGTCTGAGCTGGCTTTATTGTTTACTTAGTCTATATGCACGATGTACCACTTCCGGGATTGCTCCGTTGCCAATGGAAATTCTGACGAATGTCCCTCAATTCACTCAATTCACTCTCAAAGGGATTTCTCAGATCTGTGCAGGGTAAATCCAGACAGCTAGCTAGACTATCTGTGCAATCTGAGTTTTCTGTTGCACGACTAAGACAAGTTTTGAACGTACACATGTTCCACCAAAACAAGTTCCTTCACGAGGTTATTTTGCAGAGGCACCGTTACTCTGTACGGCGCTTAGCGCCGCCCAAGACCATTGTGATTGGTTTAAAGAAATGCCAATAAACCAGAGCATGTTTTTCTCCAATCCCAGAATGCCGTGTGGAGTAGCCAGACCTTCCTCTGGCAAAGTGAGACTATTGTTTAATGAGCGCTAAACCCTTCCCAATAAAAGCCAGCCTAAGTATCTTAGTTTCCTGATATAACAACAGAATTAGACCTGCATTTAAAAAAGCACACAGCCCCAGACAAACCATAAACCTGCACACTGACGGTTTCACAGCAGCCCAGAGGGACGTCTGTGGTAAACAGACCCAGGACTGTACCATTAACCCTGGAATGTGAATCAAATGGCTACAAAATGCAGAGCATCATCAAAAAGAGACAGGGTGCGTGTACAGTAGATGGGTTTACATGCTTTTAGCCAGAAGGAACTAAAACTGAAAATGTTTTCACCTTAAAGGTTCAGTTCACACAAATTACGAGAAAAACTTTTTTCTCTTAACTCTTGTGGTATCTAACCCTGCAGATAGTTTTCTGTCACCACTAGGAATTGGTACTAGAAAAATAAAAAAATGTAAGGAATCCATTGAAATAGAATGAACTTGACCTCGCCCTTTATGACCACATAAGGGGCAAGATTCCAGATCGGCCCATCTGAGATTTCATTTTCTCAAAGGCAGAGCAGGATACCCAGGGCTCGGTTTACACCTATCGCCATTTCTAGCCTCTGGAGGACCATTGGCAGGCTGGGGGAACTCATATTAATGTTAAAAAACCTCAGTTTCATGCCATAGGACCTTTAAGTAAAAACCCTCTATTTCTTTCAGCAAATGTAAACCTCAATGTCTTTTTGTCTTGGAGCATTAGTCGGACAGAGTTTAAATTGAACCTTTGCATGCTGTGAACACCACAAGTGGTAGTCTAAGCATCACTGTAGTAAAACTTTGGACTGTTGTCTTGCTGAACACCTTAGAGGATACAGTCATCGCGATTCCTCCAAACAAGAACATGAAAACAAAATCCGCCGTCCTTCCCCGGAAACAGCCTTCCTCCAGCATCCGACAGTACCGATAACTTCCTTTTAGTTAAGGACTCTGTTGCATAAATTAATTATTAGACTTTATAGTAGTGTTTTCATAGATACACTGAGATATTCATTTAGTGATAAAAGATACAGAAAGATGATGTTGAACATAAAACTGAATCCAAGAGAACCGAAGAAGAGGAAGCTGGTTATCAAGCGCCATATCTGAGAGAAAGAGATAAAAGAAACCCTTTAAATATAATAACACACTATAAGGCCATGTTGGGCAATGTAATAGCTCATAAATGTTACCTGGTATCTTCTGATGATGAGGTCTGGGTTAAAGTAGAGCTGGAAGGGGGTGATGACCTCAAGTTGCTGAAGTAAAATAACAGCTTGAGATGAATCAGCAAGTTACAGTATGTATCAAGACATGCATGGATTGTGATTATTTTTGGGATATTTGATTTGTTGCATTGATAACATGAAGTCCCCCCCATTCAATTCAATTCAATTTTATTTATATAGCGCTAAATCACAACAACAGTTATCTCATTGCGCCACCAAGAGCAAGCACTAGGCGACAGAGGCAAGGAGAAACTTCCTTTAAGAGGCAGAAACCTCGAGCAGAAGCATGGCTCAGGGTGGGAGGTAATTTTCCTTGACCATATATAATATAAGCATTTAATTAATTGATATTTCAAGTGTTTATTGATGTGTCAACCACTATAACTCCTCCTATGTGCACCAGTAAGTGGAGGCTGTGCGAGCTTACATTTAAGTTTCAGCTTAATTACCATGATACAATACAGCTATACATGCTACACACAGAACATGTATATACATATTTTAAATTACAATAAAATAAAACAAAATAGAATGAATGTCTATAAAAGCAGCACTAAAAGAGACTTCAATTATATTTACAAGACACACACACACACACACACACACACACACACACACACACACACACAACTTTTTAAACTTTAACTGATACTTCAATCCCTTTGATACTTTAACTTACATTTGCTTTAACTTTTAACTGATACATCTCAAAGTTTAACTTGTTTATATAGTTTTAGAAGCTCTAAAGACAAAAAAAAACATTTCAAATGTTTATTACTACACATTTTTGGTGAATTTAAGCTTTTTCTCATTGGAAGACACATGTATTATATTTGTGTAAATTGTTTGCTGGTTAGTCTTTTATCAATTTGTTTCAAAATTCTGTTTAAATAAAAATGTCAAAAAAATAAATAATTTAGCTTTTAATATAACAATAACATAATAAGTAGCTGAATTCCAACAGCGAAAAGTTAGAAATGAATAGTTCCCTACTGTCTCTAAATAATTGTCCTGTCTAATTAAAGCTTGGGGGTCAGAGTTTAAACAATGTTGTTGTTGTTGCTGTTGTTGCTGTTGTTGCTGTTGTTGTTGTTGTTGTTGTTGTTGGTTCTTACCACAGCAGCGGTGGTGAGCACGCAGGCGGTCGTGTAGGCTCGGGTCACCACGGGGATCTGAAAATACTCCTGAGTGAAGCTGTGAGCCATCGCTGCTGCTGCTGCCTCACTGTAAGCCATGATTTACTCACTGAATGCACTGCACAGGCCCCGCCCCCTCTCTCTGCCACCAGCCAATCAGATTCACTCATCAATTAACACCATCCACCCCACACACTGCAAACCTTTTCCACATTATAGTCACTTTAAATGCAGATAAATTAGAATCCAGATGCAGACATTTAGTTTTTAAGTTGCTTTCTTTTTCTCTCCACATTTAATCCCAGTGTTGTGAGATCTAAGGAAAAAAAATCCTTAATCCCAGTGAGATTTAGTTTGTGAAATAAAATTTGTGTTTAAAAATATTTTAAAAAGTTACCTAACTGATATTTAGGACTGCAAATGTGATAATAATAATAATTGCACAGCAATAAGTAGACAAATAAAATGTAAAAAATAAGCTAATTTATTTAAACTAATATTGTGCATGATAATTTATCTGCAAAATGATACGTTTTCCAAAGACTTGACATAAGGAATTTACAATTTAAAGCTAAAAGTGAATCAATATTTATATTTATGTATTTGTTAAATCCTTGATTGATCAGTCTATGAATGAATGAATGAAAACATGTTTTAAGACGTACCATCATCATTCTGTTACAGCAAAGATCATAGTTTGTTTTCTAACATTGTAAATTATATTTTAGCAAAATGTTTTAATCATGGCTAATTGCTAAGTCTCAAACACAAATGTGATGTTGCTTATTACAAAAAAATGGCATTTATTAATAATATTAAGAAAATTGTTCAGATTTTACTGGTAAATTAACTTGTCTTTCAACCAGTTAAATTCACACAATACACTAGATATCTTCTAAACATATTTTTCTCATATTCAACACCAAGACTGAAGTAAGTTGGCCAAAAAGAAATGTATTTCCATAATTATGCACAATGGCTTTCATGTCTCCAGACGCAGCAGCGTTTAGTAAAAAGGTTATGGTTTTATTAGAAAGAAAACAATATGCAGTTCATACATTTGAATGTACAGGGTAAAGACTACATATGAGTAAACAATAATAATAATAATCAAAAACATCAACAAACAGCAACACATTTTTGCTAAGTTGTTTGTGTATAAATATTCTTTCAATGATTAACACTTGAGTTGTAGAAATGATACAACATAGTCTAAATGATGAAAACTGTAATGACTCGTCAGCGTCCCGCACTGAAAAACTAACATCTGATGAACTCCACAGTCTGTGCTGAGCCTTCACGTTTCAAGTGCTGCAACCAGGAACACAGCGGGTTTCAACCTGGGAGACCTGACCCACAAAGAGGTCGGAACATGAGTTTATCAGGTCCGTGAGATCCTTTCACTATCCTGTTGTGGTGGAAGAAGTATGCAGATCCTTTACTTAAAGCAACACCAAAGCACTTTTCCTCTTTGGTCCCCCTACAGGTTGGAAGCGGAACTGTCTTATTGGAACTACAGATCTGCTACCTAATCTGGCAAACTTGCAAAGTGCGGTTATAGCTGGTAGAGAGCTGCAAAGCGAATGCAAAAGTGCCGTTCACCCTGTTAGGAGTTGATAAACCACTGAAATGATTTTGGAAACATTATTTTAACTTACAAAAGAATCAATGGTGTTGCTTTAAGTAAAAGGTCCAACAGTGTAAAAAGAATCCCTTACAAGAAAAAGCTTCAAGTACAGAAATATTATAATAAGTGTGCTGCAATCTAATGCACCAAGGAAGTGAAGGAGGTGCTCACAGCTGGAAAACATTAAAGTAAATTAAAGTTGGGGCTGATTCAGCTGCTCCGAAAGATCTTAGAAAACAGAAAATAAGAATTAAATCGTAGGGCACCTGCCCCTTTTAGTTTGGTTGAATTGCTCTAGAGTCAGTTTTGCCCCTTGGTACGTTTTTTTGGGCAAGTGAGAACTTGGCAATCGCAATCAGGTGCGCACCAAAAGCGGAGTCTGTTGTGCATGGCAAATACGGCAGAGCAGCATACTGTAGCAGCTTCAATGTTTCTCTCACAGAAATAGACAGTGGTCAAGATTGTCTTCCGTCACTTGTATCTCCGTGGTCAAACTAGAGGCCGCTAAATTTGGAGAGAGACGCCGGCAGAGCAGAGCGAAGTCTCGTAGTAACGTCTCTGGCGAAACAATGTCTGATCATTTTAATGAAATGAGCTGGTTTTACCATGGAGATGCAAAAAATATACAACAGTCCAGAACACAGGACCTTCTTCCTGTATTTACTTTCTTGCTCCCGCCCCCCAGACACATCCGACCAATAAGAGGAGTGAACGTTGTTGCGGGATTTGTGATGACGCATTTTGGTACTCTTGGATTTTTCCAGGTGTGAAATGAAACCAAGCCAAACCGACCGAGGGCAAATCGCTCCAAGTTTACAAACTCATCAACTGATTCGGACCAAAGCAACGAACTACAGGTGTGAAAACGCCCTTAGTGAAACAAAGTCAAAGTCCTGTTAGTATAAAATGGTAAAGTATGATTATTTTTGTTTTTATACTAACTGCAACAACAGTTAACTATTTGCAGCCTTGATTTTTAACAATGTATTATAAACTTATCTTGTGTTTTTATCAATTTAAATTTCTTTATAATAAAATGAATTATTATCTACAGCTATCGAATAAATGTAGTGGAGTAAAAGAAAAATGTCTGACTCTAAGATGTAGTGGAGTAGAAGTATAAAGTAGTATAACATGGAAATACTTGGGTATCCGGTGTGTGTGTGTGTGTGTCTGTGTGTGTGTGTGTGTGTGGCACCTGAATAGAGCACCATGTTATGTTATAGCACCATGTTACGTTATAGACAAGCAATGCCTTCATCAAGCATGAGACATGAGAGACACAAAATGTGAGGAAATATCTCACTTCTTCCGCTGAACTCTAGATGGCACTCTGAAGCTTTTTTTTTTTTTTTTTTACCACCACAGACGTCTTGCAGACTGGTGAGTGGTCAACAGCTTCTTCATCGTCAAAATATAGCAACACATACGCTTGGCTGAGGTGGAAAAGTTGATGTATCTATATGAAAAAGTATTAAAAAAAACATGAAATGCAATGGAAACAGACTTCTTGAAGAACTTATAACATACATGAAGCGTTACTTAAACATCCACTGAAGAGCTAAAATCATCACAGCTGTGCCTGTAAACTCCCTCACATTCATACATGAAATACACATAATTGTTATATTTCCACCATGTTTCCTCTTCTCCTGCAAAAGGTTTAATGGCACCAGACTAGAGAATTGATGCGACTGTTTATCTCTAATCACTCAACTCAGAATATTTGCAACAGTAGTGGATGGATCGAGTGCTTTTTTTTTTGCCAATTCTTTGGAAATTTGGTGACAATTTGCATCATATTTTAATGTAAACTTGACTACAGAGCATGAGAGTGCGTGCTACCTGAGAGACTCACTTCAGGACATTAAACGCCAAATACATTGAAAGCTGAGTCATCATGCTCGGTCAAAGTGATGTGACTTTTGTTTATATGTTCTGGTTCATGGTCAGTGTGGGCGAGGCTGGCAGGAAAATTAACCGCATATGTCACATCCTTAAACTAAAAATTGACGGCCTCAATGTTGAATGATTTCTAGGTGTGAAGTTACAGAATTAAAACTAAAGTTAACCCGCTGCACCAAATGTTCATATATACCTTCTGCAGCTTTAAGTTTGATGTCACCATTCAAACACTTGAGGACCAGCGAGTTGAAATGGAAAACATCCTCTACAGTCTGTGCTGGTTCTGTCTGCAAACCAAAACAAGTGGAAAATCTCAAATTTTAGGCGCAAAGACAGGAAGTTAGAACGATGCAGCACCACACGTCATTACTACAGTGCCCAGATCTCAGCCTGATGGTGACAAAAAATTGCAAAAATAAATACGAGTATAGCTGTACAGGAGGTGCCAAGTCTGAGAAAACATGACTTGGTTTTCCTGAGAAGGTGTAATTCAATAAATGGAGTAAAGCATAAACAGATTTAAGGGAGATCGTCTCCTCCCTCTTGAATCCCCAGGATGAACACACAAACGTCTCTGCTCCAAGAACTCTTCATAGTCAAAAAAAAAATCCTGTTAGTGTGATTCTCCATAGTTAAAGACTCACACATTTCTACAGCCGAAAAAATCCATGCCGACGTAGCGAGGGTAGCCCTCCAAAGAGTTCATGCCAACGGGATCGAATTTCCAGTACTGTCGTCCTCGGATGAAGTGAGCGTAGCCTGAAAGATGGAAAACACAATATGATCTGATTGTAAATACTCAGTCTCAGGGGATCTTCCAAAATATTTTGTGTGTTCCAAAGAGAATACAAATTTAGGAATTTAGGAGTTTAGGAAATCTCAAAATGTCAGGAATGCACTTGTTTGTTGGTGTTTTGATTAGAAGTAGCCTGTGCAGACAGTGAACGTGTTACGTCCTTGGTGCTACATGACAGCTTTAAGGTTTTTATGTCTCCACATGTCTGTGCATGTATGGCCTACATCACCGAGTTTAACGTGGTAATTCATTATTACACATTTTAATACCAGTCAACTGGTGCAATACATTTCATTTCCAACTTTGGCACAGGCTGCCAGAGAAGAGATTTGATTGTTTTTATTTAACTCTGGTTTAATAAAGTTTTTGATTTGGAACAATTTAATGCTGAAAACTGCTGTTCATTAACTTTGAGGAAGCATTCCTTCGAGGGATTTAAAAACAATATTATTGGACTTGATTGAATTCATTCTTGTGATAGCTATATTGCTAATTCCTGACCAACTCTTTATAAACAAACTAATAAGGAATGTATCTGTTGCGGGCAAACCAATAAGGGTTCAAACACTCTATGATAGGGTTGGAGGAATTCATTAGAGATAATTTTCATAAATGGCCGCTACTCCACTACAGTAATCTAGGGGTATCAAAATCCCATTTGACTTAATGTGCATCTCATACCGTAGACGTCCCTGAAAGCGGCGTCCACGTCGTCGGGGATGCCGCTCCAGTCCTGCATGCTGCGCGGGTAAACCGACTCAGCCCGGTTCTCGCGAGCGCTGAACCTCCAGTAGCTGCCTGACTTGAAGAAGTAGGTGTTGTAGTTGGAGTCGTCACCCCAGCGCAGCGCCGCCTGGATCCCAGACACTGACAGACCCAAACTCCTGATGGACTCCGGCCCTCTGATTTGCATCTCAGCATCAAACACCCAGTAGTTCTCACCTGCCCAGAGAGAGAGAGAGAGAGGATAGAGAGGGTGAACGATGGACAACATTCAACTGTTGTTGGTAAGTTTCTGTTTGTTGTGTCGCTTAAAGCTATAGTGCATAATTTCTGTTACCCCCATGAGGAATTGTAAGTAATGACAACAAAACTATTGCTGCATCCACATGATACAAGCCTTCCGTGATTATGCAATGTAACAGACGTTCATTAATACCAAAAAGTTAGGCACTAAAGCTTTAATCAGAAATTAGTTTCCAAAAATGGGTATACTGTCTTGTCTGTAGCTCTATTGTCGTCCAGGAAAATGTAAAACCAAGGGTGGTCGAACACTAGTCTGGTTACAGACGTTGGCAGATCTATGCAGCTTTGGACATCTTGTGTTCTGTTCCTTGCCAGCTGTTTTCCCTCAAACTTTACAGAAATAAAAATTTCCACAATCTAATACATTATTCATAACGAACAAGAGTTAGCTGGTTTTGCTGCTAAAACAAAGTCATAGGGAATCTTTAAATGGAAATTTAGATGTATCCGTGATAAAATGATCTGTTCCATGTCAAAACAGAGCAGGCATAACTTGTGTTTGAACAAACATAGCTCTTTGGTTCCCAATAAAGTTTTCATCCCATTTCTTTTTCGCTCATGTCTTTGTTCAGACTGATCAGTTGGAGCAGCAGTGATGCTCAGTGGAGACAACAGAAAGTCAGAGGTTGAGGCCTGACTGCATCTGAGTTCCCTGTTGTTTTTGAGCAAGGTAAGAGCATTAGGTAAAGTTGGCTCGTAATAATAATAAGTGTTGATTACATCAAGACAATGTACCTGGTGAGGTAGAAATATAGTTAACTGTCCTCAAATAATTATAAAATAAACTTTTTGGCCTTCACAGTGAGGATGGTAATATGCAACCCACATCTGGTTGAAACAAATACCATTGCACATACTACTGCACCTTAACCACATCTAAAGGAAATACTCACAGAAAGAGATAATTGCAATAATTTCACAGCTCTGTGTTAATATACATTTTACACCAGTTTAAACTTGCCTAGGAGCGCATAATACTTAATGATCCTACGCTCACATGAAACCATAAAGCCCATAACAGCAGAGCTCAAACCTCCTCGTTGCCCACCTTGAAAGAACCAAATATTCCCAGACTTGTCTTCAAAGGCGGCGTCAATGTTGTCGGGAATCCCCCTCCAGTGACGGGATGCCAGCGCTGGGTAACCGCTCTCCAGATGCCCGTCCCTGATCCGCCAAACGTAGCCCGACTTAAAGAAGAACAGCTCCCCTCGGATCATAGACGCGGCATCAAAGTCCGTCTGGCAGGCGTCGGGCTGAAGATGAGACGGATCACGTAAGCGTAAAGTTTGTCACAAGAGGGATTTTTATTGCAGTGGGATGCAGTATGTTAAGGAGCCGTTTTATTGTCTCAAAAGGATCCTAAAATAAAGTACAAGTCCAGTGTAAATCCTCTGTTACAAGTTTTACAAGAGAAAATGATCTGAAGTGGAACCTTATCCATGAGACTTTTGTCTTTGACCCTCATTTATCATCCGTAGTTGAAAAATACATTCTTGTATGATGTGGTGCAAAGATATTCACTCTATTTAAGTGGCGTTATAACCACAGAAACCACTGACTCTTATGGGAGAATGCTGGTTGTAATTCATATTTTTTTCTTCATGTCAACAAATCCCATGAAATAAAAAGCAAGTTTTTCTTCTTCCTCTGTGTCATAGAGCTCCATTGTTGTTCAAAACACACCAAAGAGCCACACTGTTGCACCGTGTGAAGAAGAAAAAAAACATCTATTTGTGAGGTATTTTAAGGATGTACATTTTCAGTAGGAATCAATGAGCTTGGAGCTGAAAGCCACAGACAAAAAAAATCAGAAAATACTGAAAATGGACTAAACCATCATTAGTCTTGGTCTTTTCATGGGCTTGGTTGATAAGAAGAACAAGACATACTAATGCGCTCTGTGCCTGTTTGCCTCATTAATAACATAACGTTATTTTGGGCTGTTTTCTTAGCGTGTCACTCCACGATTGGTTCTTTTAATGTTGCATCAGCTCCACTCACATTCTGAAGGATCTCATTGGTCTCTGGGTTTGATGGTGGCGGAGGCGGGGGCGGCGGTGAGGGCAGGACTTGCGGATGATCTCCGTACAGGTACTGGATGCCTCGCTTGTCATCCATGCTCAGCCTCAGCGGGTAGGAGAAGGTGTAGTATGCCGACATGATGGCTCCTGGCTCGCTGGAGTGTTGCAGGCCCAGGACGTGCCCAAACTCATGGGCAGCAACCTGGAGAAGGTCTGTGCCTGCAGGGGCGGGTAGAGAAGACGTGCAAAACCACACCTGGTTCAAATGAGGTCTGAAAATAGTTTGTTTTGACCTGCTTCAAGTGGCAGACGGATGGTATTTTGTTACCTGAGACGATAGTGATACAGTCATCAAAAAGTACCTCGCTGCTTCCTCTCCCTCCTGACTCATATCCCCGTTTCCACTAGTGGAATGTAGCAAAGTACATTTACTTAAGTGTTGTACTCAAGTACAAATTTAAGGTACTTATATTTGAGTTTTTTCTTTTCATGCTTTCTTCTTCTACATTTCAGAGACAAATATTGTATTTTTTACTCCACTACAGTAATCTGACAGCTTTAGTTACTTTACAAACTTTATATTTTACTATTACAAGTATTTTTACACACAAACATATTGACTTTATACAATACAAGGGTGTATTTTAAATTAAACTACCCAACAATATACAGGCCTACAAGTGCGGCTGAAATGATTAAAGCCTTAGTTGATCAACAGAACTGTTTGGATCGTTTGAAACGTGAGGATTTTTCTGCATTTAGTACTTTTGCTTTTAATACTTAAAGTAATTTTCCTGATGATACTTACATATTTTTACTTAATTAACAATTTCACTGCAGGACTTTTACTTGTAACAGAGTATTTTTACAGTGTGGTGTTGGTACTTTTACTTAATTAAAGGATCTAAATACTTCTTCCACCACTGCCCGTTTCCTTGTCTATGTCCTGATAAAGTCTCATGTTACAGATGTGTCCGATTTATTTGACTACTTTGTTGTCTTTGTCTATAACTCTGTCATCTGAGAGAAAATTAAAACCAGAGTAAAATTCCTTTTAGCCCTCTACAGTAAGTCTCATCAACAAGGCCCCGGACCCCCACTGACACTGACTCTTAGTTTTGATTCTGATTCTAAAAGCAATAAAAAGTCAAATAGTCAAAAAGAAAACTGTCTGAACTAAAAAAAATCTGTTTTCTCTTTCTCTCAGGCAAAACACTAACCCATGTGGTTTCCGAGGGTCCATGACTCGTCGTAGTCAAAGTGAACGTCGCCCTGTCGGTGTGTTTTTGGGAAGAAGGCGTGAGCGAGAATCCCACCCGGGCCGTCGAAGGGAAGGTTGTCTCCGTGCCAGTACCTGCAGGTCCATAAATCAAACACTCTCTGATGCACTCTGAAGGCTTAAAGCGTGAAGAACTTTGTAAATCAAACTTTTTTTCCCATCAGCTTTACAGATGATAAAAGAATGTCAACAACAAGTATTGAACACTGAGAATCATTATTTACCAGAACCCAAGCTGACATATTGAAATTTTTTTCCCGATCAACAATCCAAAAAACACAGCACATATTAACATTTTAAAAGCTGGAATCAGAGAATATTGGTCATTTGGGATTTTTAATTCAAATGATTTGATTAATTTGACTAATTGTAAAAGTGTCACCCCTTCAATAAAGCTTGAAAAACCAACAAAATTTAGTAAAAGTTTATCAATAGAGTTAAATGTATAACTCAATACATAAATAAAAATACAGTTCATTTAAATAACTAAGGCGTGTAAAATACATCTTAACTTCCTTCATGCATTTTCCTTTAAAGGGGCCTTGGCACACAAATCCATTTTTACTTGCATTTTTTGAAATATGTTAGGTCCATATGTGTTTGAGTTAAGTCGTGAATGTGAAAATGAACTGCTACCTCCTCTGTCAGCTCTAGCCACTGAAAAGAAATAAGAGGAGAAATCAGGCCAATTACAACAGCTGGTCAGTCTGACGTCATGTTGCCTGAGCTCATTACTATTCCTGAGCTCGCCCAGTTCCGCTGAGGATACTGATAGCCAGGCTCTCATTGGATAGCTGTTAGCCAATCAGAGTCAAGCAGCTTAGCTCGTTGAATATTAATGAGAACTGGCACAAATTGAGCTGAGTCTTCCTGCAGGCTTTCTATACCACGCTAGAATGGCTTGAAACAAGGTAACCAAGGCATTTTTTCCACAAAAAAAATGTTACATGGTAGTCCATGGTAGCACTTCAGACATTACCACAAAGTAATGAAATACATGTGGCAGGGCACCTTTAACCTTCAATCAGTTGGCAAAAATAAAGAAAACATTGGAGTACCCTTTTGCAATTATGTAAACACATAATATAATCTGAAAACTGCTGCCCTGGTTAAAAAACAATGCAACTGATCTCAGCTGGTATTCTGTCTACAATGGAGTGCAATGGAAATTTCTAAGTGACCCAAACCTTTGTCCAGTAGTGTATGTGATAATGAGATGTGTATGTGCTGTTAGTCAGAGTAAATTGTCAAAGTTCACAACAGTAATGAGAATCTATATTTCTGTTAAAATGTGACTATTGTAGCATATTCATGCAGCAGGTCAAACAAAGACTGCTGTGACATGACGAACAATAAAGCTTGAATCACGATTCAAAAGGGGAAAAACAAGAAAACGATGCAGGAAGAAACAAAACAAACTAAATAAAAGAAAATGATGTAATTTTAAAGATGACACTGATAGTTCCCCATAAAACCGGTTTTGTGTCTCTGGAGTGTATCTGTTTGTACTTTCTCACTCCTCTATCTCTTGTTTTTAATCTTTTTGTCTCTCTGAAGTTCTTTGTAACAAAATCTGATTTGAACTGCTCGGATTCTGCCGGAACTGCACTCTGAAATAGATTTAACCGCCCTGTTGTCCTCGGGCCAAATTCAACTCGTTTACAAAAACTTTCTATATCAGAACTATGACAAATGAACATTGTAAAAAGTGACAAATGTTGGAAAAAGCTACAAAAACACAGAAAAAAGAGAAATCGGAAAAAGTGACAAAAAACATCAAAAATTTGCTTTAAAAAAGTGAAAAAAACATTAGAAATAGAGACAAAAAAGTGACCAAAATAAATTGGAACAAGTAACAAAAAACATTAAAAACATTTTCACAGGTGACAAAAACGTGTTAAAAAAAATATTAAACACCCAAAAATGGGAAAGAAGGCGATGAAACAATTTGAATAAAATCAACTAAAACCTCAAGAAAAATGTAGAGTAAGTAAGTAAGTAAGACAACACAAAGGTTAAAATGTTTGACTCAGCCGAAGAATGGATATATACGAAAAACACAAGTTCTTTAAAGACCTAAGTGGTACAACTAACATAATAACTTAACTGGTGTCCTATATAAACACTTTTTCTAAAGCGACACCAGCATGTTGACATTTCTGTCAAGGGTGAACCATGTAGCATTTGTTCTGCTGAACTTGGTAAACATTATACCAACTTTCAAAAACCAAAGTATTGGACAACTTTAAACTTTAACCTGATGATGGCAATAGATGAAATGTCAGAGGATCACCAAAGTTATTCCAATTCTTCCCGAGGAGAACACGAATGTGTGAACAGAATTTTATGGCAATGCATCCAATAAATGTTATTAATTATATAATTAAAGTAATTCCCTTTGCAATAATCTGCTTTTGTTTATCTACACATATAGCACATGTTCCTTTCTCCTTTTTTTATTCATGTCTTAAACAAGACATACATTTTCTCCGTCCTCCCACCTTGTGAAGTCGATGCGGATGTCGGCCTTCCCACTGTGGATCTCAGTGAAGGTGAGCGGGGTGACGTCGCTCCAGATTTTCAACGCTTCCCGAAAGACACGTCGAACCTTTTCCTCACTTATCTGCCAGGGAAACCGGACGATCCTGCGGGAGATCAATGCCGGTGTCAAACACACACACACACACAAACCCACACAGGATGTACAGTATAGTAGCAGAGAGGGACCACCAGCCTTGCATGCCTCCCTCTAATCTGATATCTGCAGTTGCATCAGCGCTGAGGTGTGCTGTTCCTGACGCCCTTAGGCTCACTAACAAACCACAGCATTTATGTCTCCCTTCTTTTCCTTTTAGATAGAACCGCCCAGTGTGATAATTGAGAAAAAGAATACAAACCATCAGGGCTATTCATTACTTATAGGCTACACAGTATTCAAGGGTATCCTGATTACCTGAATATCAGCTAGTCTGACTTCCTCTGTGTACATATTTACGTTTTCTTAGTGTGAAGGTAGGGCTGGGCGATATGGAGAAAATCAAATATCACCATATTTTTGACCAAATACCTTGATATCGATACCGCAACGATACTGTAGTGTTGACACTTCCATAATGTAGATGATAGAGGATAATGACTAAGTGGGTAAAGGCAAATAATAGAACAGTTACAACAGTCTGGTAAGAAAGTCACTGTAATGTAATGCAGCCTTTAAAACCAGGAAATGACAACACTTATATACCATATTACAGTATCCAAAATTTAAGACAATATCTAGTCTCATATCATAATATCGATATAATATTGATATATTGCCCAGCGCTATGTGAAAGTATAAAGTTTAAGGTAGGATTTAACTAGCGCTCCTACTGCTAAAATCACCAAGACCAAGGAGCTGTGTGTAGGAGGCAAATGGAGAAAGGCAGCACATATCTACAAGCCAGGAAGTAGAACAGATCACACACTTATCTGAGAACAGTAATAGAACATAAACTCACTTCCCAGGACAATGTACGTCTACATCTACAAGAAAAGTAAAACAGCACCTCGTTTTTCTTAGGAAACCGAGGATCTTAAACCCCAGCCAGCTCATTCTTCTCATGGCCTGCAAATCATTAGTCTATATCCTCCACGTTCAACTTCCAGGATTACTCCGCCGGATATCCTTCTTTTCGGCCGGATGTGCATTTCTGCTTTCTTAGTGTTTGAATTTTAAACTCCCATCGATGAGGTATATGCTTAACTGCTCCTCAGATCTCTGCAGGGTAAATCCAGACAGCTAGCTAGACTATCTGTCCAATCTGAGTTTTCTGTTGCACGACTAAAACAACTTTTAAACTTACACGTTCCACCAAAACAAGTCCCTTCCCGAGGCTATTTTGCAGTGGCACTGGGGCTCCCTCTGTTGCTTAGCGGTGCCCAAGACGAATGTGATTGGTTTAACGACATGCCACATGCTGTGTGGACTAGTCAGATCCTCTTACACAGCGCTGTGAAGGAAGGTCTGGTAATGCGAGACTAGCAAAACATTAATAGAGAGTTCTCACATTTAAAATGGTCTGTATTTTGTTTGCATGTATGGGTCAAGAGGGACAGGTTTTATGGCAAATGTGTTCTTAATTTAGTGAAATAGTATGTATACCACTGGTATGCATTTCAACCGCTGTCTCTTTTGTTTACATGAAGTATTGTAGGAGGGAAGAACCAAGACATTTAAAAAAAAAGTCATTGTTAATTTAAATCTATGTGTAAAGAAGCTGTACGTGCGGTGCAAATATTTGTGCTCACAGGGACTTTACTCAGTGCAAAGTTCACATTGGTGTGATTTGTCCTTACATACAAAGTGCGTTAACATAAAAAAGATACAAAAGGGAACAAATGAAGTCGTAAACACACACACACACACATATATATATATATATATATATATATATATATATATATATATATAAGACCAGAAAACAAGGTCTCCTGCGATTGTACCACAACAAACTCAAATCTTTAACATGTTCCAGCCACCTGAGAGCTTCTTTTCAGTTTCGTTAACAGCCGTTTAAGCCGTTAGAACAACTCAGCTGACTTCAAGTATCGTGCCACAACTTGCTTCACAAGCTCAAAATACTGGCTGATCCTAAATAAAAACAGAGAGACACATTAGCGTTGCTCCACTCTTCCACTCTTTCAACACTTGTACTTTAGTCATTTAGAAGGACGCAGAAGCTACGGTGGCCCTGTCAGGTCATGCAGAAGTATTGTTTGACTTTGCCAGTTGTTGCCTGGGTCCTTGTTATCCACTTCCCTTTGTCGGGTGTCGCTGTGAGCGCTTTATTGGGCCAATCCAGAAGAATCTTATTAGTCGGCGGTCGGTGCTCCCACCCCCCTGTCTGTCTTAATATACTGTTGTGTTAAAGAATGACTACAATGAAAGGGACCCCAGGAGACATAGACAGAGAGGCAGCAGCCAGCAGAGGATTGCCAGACGCTCAATGGTGCCAAGGCCTCTGATGAAAGAAAACCAGCACCAGTTTGTCAGAAACATTTCAAGACTTAATTTTCTAAGTAGCCAACTATATAAGGCTTCTCATGTTACATTGTTTTTTCTTGATTTTATCATTCAATGTGTCTAAAATTTGAGCTGATACTGCCTGAATAGTCATCATTTACTCCGCTTTAGTAAAATGACGTTTTGTAGAAACGGTGCCTGCGATCCAATACCCATACTTTTATAGTATTTAGCATGCCAGAAAATATTTTATGTGTCCCAATACATGGCATGTCAAATGCAGTAGGAGTTCATACTGCATCCTGCAGTTTTCAAGCCAGCATGCTTTCCCACAATCAAATATGAGCAAGAGGGTCAAAGTTCAAGACTATGTTTTAAGAAGTAGTATATCCCAATTGTATGCACACTGAATGCAACATGACTTACTTGGGAAGGGCAGCTGCACTACATACTAACATCTACATCCAGAAATTGCAGAACAACAGAATCTTTCATCAGGAGTCTTTGTGTTTGTGTCCACCTGATAAATGTAAGTCCAGTATTCACCCTTTCTTTTAGCTCTATTTTTGGTCTCCACCAACTCCTGACATATTGGACGTTGCCCCAATAGTCTTGTGGAGCCTGCCCAGCGGTGACCAGGCAATGGAGAATTCTACATATTAAAGTAATATTGGGTCCGAGCTGATTATGTGGGTATCTGTACCTGTAGGTGAGGTCTGTCTTCTCCAAACGTCCTCCGTACAGGACGAAGCGTCTCTGTCGCCCCCGATAATGCACCTCCTTGTGGGCGGGGTAATCTGGTACACCACAGCGAGGTCGGTTCCACATGTTAGAGGTGTTCGTCATCTCCTTTACTAGATCTTGAGCGTGAGGCATCTTCCCCCTCTTCTTCAAGTCGGGGAACTTTTCAGAGACCTGCAACAACAACAGTGTTCGGGAATCATTGCAAGTTCATTTTTGCTTATTAAAAATCATTAGAAATATGTTAAGCTGTGTCATTTAATCGTTTTTGGTGGGGCATGACACTGTACGAAAATAAGAAAATCGTGTTTCAGGAAAAGATGAAAAGGAAGAAAATAATGTAGACGAAGCACAAGACAGACACAAAAATAAAACTACCTGGTTTATTGCTGGTGAGCTAGTCTTGCTTTGCCAGACCATCTACGCATAACCATAAAACGGCCTTTAAGTGCCCTTAAGGTCAATGCTGTAGCCTTTTCTTTGTTTGAGTGTGTGATTGGTCCCTTGTCTTGTCTTGTGTCTGTTTCTGCACGTGTTGTTTTGTCTCCCTCCCTCGTGTTTTATCTTCCTGTGATTTTGTGTCCCAGCGTGTTGTTTGTAACTGTTCGTTAATATTATGTTTACATTATTATTTTTTTCTAAATATAAAAAATGATCTAAAATCGCCCATGTCACTGAGCCAGGTAGTTTGCCCCAGTTTAAGACAGTCAGTCCCATGTTGTCCTATTATCGGTAATACCTCCCCCCCCACTCTAGCAGATCCTGAGGAAATGGGTCTGCTCATTTCCACTGAAGCAAATTAGAGAGTAGAGTCTTCTCTTCTGACCCAGCCGCTGAACCAATCCACATCTGCAGTGCTACATCTACTGATGGGTGGATTCCTCCTATCACACAACTGCAATTCCGTGCATTTCCTTTTCCGCTGTTACTCATAACAATCTGTGGGAAAAGACGCTATCAATTTATTGTGAAGAGATGAAACTAATTACTTCTTATACGTCCATGCGAACAAGCAGTGGAAAAAAGACGCTATCAATTTAATGTGTTGAGATGAAACTAATTACTTCTATCATCAGATAGATCCTAGGTTTCTTACCACAGCTTCTCTCTTACGTACTGTAATCATGCAAAGAGTTTTGCTGATATTGATCATTTTCTTAAGTGCAATATCCACAAGTCATTGCTGGTTCCCTCTAAGTCAGAGACCTGCAGGTAAAAAGATGTCTAAGCTATTAGGTTAGGACCAGTGGTAGAATTACAAATTCTTTTACTTGAGTATTTCTATTTTTTGCTACTTTATACTCCACTACATCTCAGAAATAAAAAAATTTACTTTTACTCCACTACATTTGTCTGACGGCTTAAGTTACTTTTCATCCCTTTCCTGTCAGGTGAAAACTGTGTATATTCAACAATATTTATTTTCTTTTATTATTTTTAGTTATTTTATTTCTATTACATTAATTAAATTGCTGTAACTGATTTTATTTTATTTTATTTGTTCCTGGTTCAACCATGTGAAGCCCTTTGTAACTTTGTTTTGAAAAGTGCTGTGCTGCAGAAGTATTGATCATAGATAGTACAACGGTCTAAATTATAGTACAAATATTAGACATTCCTCAAGATTCAGGGTAACAAGTCCAAACTAGAAGGGCCCTATCTCTAACATGGCCATGCCTTATCTCTCTTAACAATAGTGAAAAGTGAAGGCGCCTAGGTAACTCAGTAGGTAGAGCGGGAGCCCATACTGTATATAGAGGTTTACTCCTCAACATAGCGGGCCAAGGTTCGACTCCGACCTGCCGCCTTTTGCTGAATTTCATCCTCCCCCCTCTCTCCCCTTCCACGTCTTCAGCTGAAGATGCCCAAAAAAAACAAAGTGAAACATTATTTGTATCAGCCCCGTGATTCAGATTCGCTCCAAAATTAATGGGTTCTTCCTCGGCAGATGCTTCACCCTTCCACCAAGTTTCATAGAAGCTGGGCCAGCAGTTTTACCGTAATCCTGCTGAAAAACCAAACTGAAAACATGACTTTAGCGGAAGTGCAATATCTTATGAATGAGTGAATTAACTTAAAGTTAATGTAACCTCATGTTTACAAGATGCAAAATGCACTTGAATTAGATATAATGTTACAGAGACTTTTCGGCCCTGACAAGGAGATACCTACATTAAACCAAAGATTTAAAAAAAATAAGAAGAAACAAACCTTAATTCACAATAGATTCATAAAATATCAAATCAAAATTGTAAAGTCACAGTGGTGTTTCTGTTTTGTTTTGAACGAGGCTGCCTCGCTCAGCTCTGCAGGACTCTGCGTCGTTGTTGTAGGTCAAGGGGAACAAAACCCAGCAGGATTCATGGAATGTGCTCCTGCCTGCAGAAACAGAGTGACTGATGGGTCTGGATCACAGAACAAACAGTACACCCCCCCCCCCCCCCCACACACACACACTCAAAACTGGTGGCAGACAACTAGCATGGAATTCTGTCACTATTTGTTTGCTTTTAAAAAACAACACATTTATTTACCAAGGGAGAGTGAGCCTATACAGGCCTGTAGCTTTCACTGAGGGCACCGAGTTCAACATCAGTATTGTTTATTGAAATCTGGGTTTTTTTATTGACTTAAGGAGTTTAAAATATACAATTACTGATTAAATATGCATGAGGGGATTTCTTTAAGGCTTATTAGAATATCCTTTAATATCGTTTTCTTTAAATGTGTCTGCTTTAGGAAAACAATCTCGGAGATCTTCATTTCGTTCTATTTGGAGGCACTGATGGTAATGAGCGGTAGTAGCAGGTGTGTTTTTGGATCTCACCTTCACATGTTTTTTCATCATTGGCAGTCATAGTTCTTTTCATTGTTTGTTCAGCCATAGTAACAATTTACTCACGACGCTAGCAGAGACCGAAAAAAACAGTACGCCGCTTCAGACACAAGAGAGTTGAAGATCCCCCCGGATAGACAAACAGTCAAATCATGAGTCAATTTAGTAGGGGTGGGAATCCCCAGACGCCTCCCGATACGATATCATCACAATACTTATGCCACGATACAATATTATTGCGATTTTAAACATATTGCAAAATTCTGTGATACATTGCAATTTATAACCTTTATTCCGACTTCTAATTTTTCCCAATTTCAAATGATGTCCCCAAACTTTGTCAACATCTGTTTTATCTAAAAGGATAAATTTCTCTGGTTGTTCATCTCACTTCAATATAATTGCTGAAAAATGGGATTGTCAAGCAGACAAACTGACCAACACATATATAATAAAAGATCAACACTTGGCACATATGTGTCGATACAGTATTGCCACTTGAAAGATCGCGATACTATGCTGTATTGATTTTTTTCTCCCACCCCTACAATTTAGTAAGTGAAAGTTCCCTAAAAATATGTTAAACAGGCTTTGTCTTTCAAGGAGTAAATCTCATCAGCGTTAGTGAGCCAATAGTATGTAGCATGTTTCTACAAACATCTAATGCTTGTGATTGGCTGTCTAATGTTACACATCGTAGAGGCAGGCAGGAAAAACTCACGTAGTAGGAGTTTAAAAATCAATAAAAAGGTTTGCCCTAATGTTGTAATTTCTTTTTGTTAAAATGGATGTCATAAAATTGATATCTAAAAAATATCTGTTGTCACATCATTTTACGTTTTTGGACACTGAAACGACTGATGCTGTGGGCTGTTGAGGACAGTGTCCTGCCCACAGCTGTTCCTTGTGTTCAGCAGCCTCTGTGGTCTTTGTTAAAGACCCAGGTTCGACCTGGTCCCAAGCCGACCTCCGTCCCAGAACGAGACAGTTTAGACCGGAGTTGTCTGCTGTCTGATCCCAATCAGTGAGGTGAGGGGAAGGGAGTGTCGGCTTTCAGGTTTGAACAAAGTGGTCAGTGAGGTAAGTGGTTACCCCCCCCCCCCCCCGGCTGTATGTCAAATGGATTGGTTGACCTGTCTGACCCCACAGCCGAGTAAAGCCCTAGATGTGGCGGATTCCACATCACAGTTCAAGTTCAAACCCAAACAAGATCATTAGCTCCATCTAGAATATCTGGTGTATTTTCTTGTCATATTGAGCAGCTTTTATCAAAAAATGACGTTTTCTTTGGCTTCCAACCTTCTTCCGGGGGTCAATTCAATGTTTCTTGTTAACAAAAGATTCTTAACTTATCATTGTATATACAGTACTTAGGTTAATTGTGTTATTGTGTGACATTGGTGTTTATAATGGTTAGTTTGGATTCTTTGATTTGATTTGATTAGATTTATTTAGTTGTATCAAAAATGCCTTACACATGAAATAAAAACATCAAATACAGTCAAGGATAAAGACACAATAAAGTCCAGGACTTATTTCCATTGTGGTCCTCAAAAAATTCACCAAAAGTCACACAATAAAGCAAACTTACTAACTGATTGAGGTAGTGGCAGACCTCCCTTTTTCTGTGAGGTAAAATTACTGTTTTTGTCAAAGGAGTCTGGTGGCTTTAAAGATAGCATAGATAACGGCTTCCATTTCCCTTCAGAAGGGTGGGACAAAACGCTCCAGGGTTCGGTAAAACAGACAACACAGCTTTTGTATGAAAGCAACCTTAAACTGATATTGATTTTTTTTTAGGTAGTCCTTTTTGTAGGTGGCTAAAAAACGTTAGCTGGTGCCCCCGTCCACAGCAGTACATTGCTTAGCTTAAGTACGTACTCCTGTGTGCTTCTCCAAACTGGGCGCCTGCCGACTTCTATCTTCTGTAGCTAATGCACTGACTATGGATAAGGACCTCAAGCAACCCCACTTCAAAAGACCTGAACTATCCCTTTAAACCTGCACTGAAAACGTCCTGACTGCCTCTGGCTTCTTGCAGTTCGCTTCATGGTCTTGTCAAACTAAAGCACGGTGACCTGGTGGGGGTGATGGTGGTTGGTTTGTTGTCAGACTGCAGACGCTGTTGAGATGCACCGTGCACAGACATGTTTCTTTCTGAATACCACTGTCAGATCCCCTGCAACGCTGCTCACACATCTTGTCATCACTGTAACCTGAAGCTAGATATGTCCAAACTTGTAATGGGTGGCCCCCCACTCACACTGCATCGCTGCCACCATCACAAACTCCTTCACATGTTCCCGGCGTGAAGAAGCCTTCACAAGGCCTTCAGGCTCTTTGGGAGTTGTATGTATCATCAGCCGCTTCTTGCACTCTCAGCAGAAAGTGACAGACTAATTGTTCCAAGGGTATTTTTGTAACGTCGTCATAAAGTCTCCTGCCAGGATTTCCATTGTCTGCTCTGAAATTACACGTGAACACGCATGCATAGCCACAACACGTCTGCCTCAGCATCTGAGTCACTAACATGGCATCACCTGCCACACTAAAGCTAAACATTTAGCTTTAAAAAATGTAAGACCTCTGAAGTTATTGACAATTAGTTATAGACTCTTTGTTTTGTATTTCATCTCCAACAGAGGCTCCACAAAGTTACTGGTCCCAATCAAGAAATAGTCCAGCGCATAAACCTCCTGTTAAACAGTGGATTTTGTTTTCAGTCTTACCTAAGCTAAGCTGATAAGCTAAGTTAGCATGCACACATTTTAGCATATAGACATGTGAGTGGTATCAATCTTCTCATCTAACACTGACAACAAACATGACAGAAATTCCATTTTATTTTTAATTAATCCAATTTTTTTGTTTGTTTAAAAGATAAGTCTGGTGGTGATTTTCTATTTTTTTTCTTCTAAAAGACAATATATGCCATGAAGTCCAAATCCTACAATGAATTGTTCCTAATAACAAGGAGGCCTGTGAGTGTGTGTGTGTGTGTGTGTGTGTGTGTGTGTGTGTCCAATGCCTGTAAAAAAGTATGTTCAACATTCATTCTGTGGAAAATTATTGTGCAAAAGGAAGAGACACCAACTTGTACACCAGCGCATTGGCATCACTCTCCAGAATGCGTTTCATTCACACACCATATGTTTTGAATAAGGAAAGCAGGAAATATATAGCTGGAGCAGAAGTAGAAAAGTAGGTTGAGGTAAAGTGGCTCCAACAAGGAAATTACAAAAGTTGGTCCAAAACCTTCTCCTGATCCTGAGATCTGAGGGTTCATTTACATTTATAGCAAAATTCAAACAGGTTTATTAAGGTTTACTTAAGGGGATTCATCCAATGCTAAAGCCAGACGCTTTTTATTCAACTTGATATCTAACCTAGTAACAGTTAATCCGGATGATAGGAAGTAAGCTATGAGTAAGTGTTTACATCAGGAGACAGATAAGCTTTGATTTCGAAGGGTGTGCTCTCATTGCACAAAACAGGGACGGAAGTTGCTTACAGAAAGACAGGATTTATTGTGCCAGATGGAAGGGGGAGATTACATTTTTTCATCAACAAATACTTAGTTATCTTCCTTCTTACTCTCCTAATCCAATATATCATCCGAAAATCATAAACATACAGCAGTGGAAGGTGAGATAAACCATCTGCTTAAATCTCTTATCTTTCCTGGCCATCTTCTGCTGAGACTTGCAGATCTTCAAGTGTAATTGTAATTATTAATGAGAGCACATTTCCAGGGGCAGTATTAGTTCACAGGCAAATCATGCTGTTTGTATCTTTTGTTTGAGGGGTTTTGAGCATCTTTGACATAATCTGGTCGTTAATCGGTTTGGTAGAGATAGACAGAGATGTCTGGAGTCCATCACAGAAAAGTGATAGACTCCAGTTTTTCTAGGGAATGTGGGTTGATTTTAAAACCACAGTATAAATTGCAGCTCCAAGTTCAGGTCCCATCTGGAGCCAAACCTGCTGTATAAAGGCTATCATTGATACAGTACATTTTGGTCCAGAAATATCTCAACAACTATTTAAAAAATTGACATTTTGTACAGACATTCATGTTTTCCAAGGGATAAATATTACAGAGTCAGTTTGTGAGATTTGCCCTAACCTATCAGTTGTGAGTGACGTATCTGTTCCTCTGACATAATTTCCAGTGACACTGGCTAGGAGCAGTTAATTTAACTTTTTCAAATGCTGATTAAGAGTTGTTATTTCTAGAAGTTGACTTACAACAACCTGTAAAGCTGCGTTCATCTTATCCATACTGTTTTCCTGTCGCTTTGTTTCATGAATGCAACTACATAGCTAGCTGGTTGGCTATATTGAAAGATGATGTCCCCATTCTTGATCCCATTTACTACTAATTTAAAGTAAAGGTGGATTTAAACTCTCAAGGTGCCTCCATTTGTTTTCATGGACAGAGATGAAAACCTGATAACTGCAAACTCCTCCGGTTGCCATCTTTGTTTGGGTCTAGAGATGGAGACACACTTTGTACAGTGTATCAAGGTGCAAACTGGAGCACGCTTCCAATCCAGAAACTCAGTGATATGCACTTTTATTAATCCAACCTGCAGAATCGCCAGAACTGTAAATACTCTAACATGATGCTGCCCCTCCTCTCAACTTGTTAGCGAGGGACTCAGAATGAGGCTGGGGGCTCCTCCTGCTAACAAAAGCATCTGATTATCTTTATGAGAGAAACTTGCATGTGCCTTTTAACTGCGTTCCCCCCTGTTGTGTGTTATCAGCCACTCATAGCCTGGCGCAGCTGTGACCTAGATCTACTCGATGGGAACTGAGGCCCGGCTCTGATGTCACCTTTGCTCTCACGGTTCCCCAACCAATCGCTTTGCCTGAAGACATCGACATCATGGGACAAAACAGAAAGCAGAACCAAGGGACTTGGGGTTTATCGACAAAAACAGTTAGCCTGTTAGCTCCCCCTCTTCACTCCAGAGAGAAAACAGGCATTTTGTAATTCTCACTGTGTTGAATGCCACAAACACTGAGGCCTGTCCGGGCCTGTGTAATCGCTCACTCTTTTGTCAACAACGGGGGAACAAATTGACAAAACTACAGATTAGACTTTCCAGTGAGATGACCCACCGACATCGCAACGTTGTCATCACAAGCGCAACACATGTCTGATAATGTATTGCTATAAAACAGTCCTTTTTCATGTGTACAAAGCAGGTTTTCAACTCAACACATAATCACACTGTCGACAAAGACATGTCATGACACTACAATTGCCTGGCTTCTGATTACTGTGGATTAAACTGTGCAAAGGTATTTCAAGTATGTGAAAACACAGCGTGGTTGCTAATGAATCAACACAAAGGAAGCATGTCAGGGTTTCCCCCAGAAAAGTTGTTTAGCCCGGTGGCAAGTGTCTTTTTTTTTCTCGACGATGGGCTGGCTGGGGCCAGTCACAGACTGATGGCAACATTAATGTGTATCCCAATTGTCTTTGGATAACAGAATCATGGACAGAATTGCAAAAAGAAATCTTAAAAATACATTACAAAATATTTCCAGGTGGCTTAGGACTGGTGGTGGGAAACCTGGGCTTGCAATATACAGGGGGACATGTTAACGGATGGTTGTGCCAGGTTTGTCTGTTGAGATATTCACTGTGTCAGATTATATTTATGGCTTTTTAAAATTAATCTACTTGTGATCCCTCCTCACCCCGTACATATGTCTACCAGTTGTGACCAGTTACAGGTTATGAATCAATATGTCAATACTGTCAGTAAGGCAGTGTATTGCAATTTTTAAAATGTAATTTTAAGAAAACTGTCATAGTATACAGTCAATCTTCAAAATGAAGTGAAATGGCTACTTTGGGGACTAACAGTCAGTTATTGAAATCATCCACCTACACTTTAGAAAAACCTACACACTCAAATTTGCACATAGACAGACATTAGACATTGATATCTCCACGGTGGCAGAACAGATTTTTTTCATTCAAACAGCATTTGAAACATCCATCTCCCTTTGTTCTTTTGCATTTTTGTGCAATGTGAAGATAACGCTTACCAAACTCTTACAATGAGGATCCTGGCAACATAGGATGATGACTTCCAGTTGGCTACCAACGGAGCCCCCCATGGGGTCAGCTGAGAAATAGAAAAACTAAACCGTGCACAAAGAATAAAAATCTGTACTCTCGGTTTTATAAACTGTATGCCCAGATTCATAATCCATGCTCTTGGTTTTATAAACGTGAGCAAAGTTAGAAAGATATTCACAGATTCAAACTTCTGGGATCAATAACGCTACAGCAAAATTATATTAAATCACAAATGACTTTGATCTTTCCTAACGTAGTAAGGTTAAAAATGAGATACAAACACATTTTTATCAAAACAAGCCATCCTCCAGCCTGGAGAAATAAGTCTGTAGTAGCAGCAGGAGGTGATTAGGGACCGTCTGTAAAACTACAACACTGACATAAAAATATCTTTTAATTTAATGATTAAATAAGGTAGTGGCCCCTAAGCACCGCAGGCTGCTACTAGAGACCAATCTTATTTCTCCAGGTTGGAGGACAGCTTGTTTTAAAAAAAAGATTTAATATCATTTTGGGGCTTGAAGGCTTTCAAAGGCTTGAAACAAGGTAACTAAGGCATTTGTTTCCACAAACATGTTACAGAGTCCATGGTAGTAACTTCAGACATTACCACAAGTAACAAAACGTGTGGCAGGGCACCTTTTAAGACCTTCTAGAAGTCGTTTGTTCAACTTTACGGCTCTTTACTGGAGATTGGTAAAACCAGGGGCGTAGCACAAAATTCTGGGCCCTGTAGAAAGGCATTCTCTGTGGGCCCCTCTCCGCATCCACACCTTTTCATTCTAGCATCTATTTGGACCCCTCCTCATATGAGGTCGCTGGGTACTCAGTCCCATTTCCACCCCCAGTCCGACACCCCGGGGTGCAACACTCACCAATGCATTTCTTATGATATGATTACATGTTTTTCCCTGTCTTGATGTACCAACCTTGTGGTGTTTATTTCTCTGGAAAGAAAAATGGCCAACGCTTTGCAATCCTGCAACAAACAGCTCAGTTGGCTGATGCTTCAAGAACATACCAAAACCGATTACATTAGTCTCATAAAATAAGCTGCAATCGTATCTACCTAAAGATCAACACTTCCACCCTTCTTTGGGGCTTCGGGACTATTCTCAGTAACCACTACATTCCTCTCTGTGACTGCTTATCTGAGCTGCCTGCTTGTTTTGATAAATTCCTTATTTTTCTGTGTACCTGTAAACATGACATTCCTTTGAAAAAGCATGCACGCTAAACCAGCCTACTCTGTAAATAGAGGTTATGTGTTTACTTCAGGAAATATCAAACAGGAGAAGAGAGGACGTAAACAAGGCTTTTGTAAATATGATGGGAGCCAGAATCACTACACAACGACATATTAAGAGGAAATATTAGAATGTGAAATCTTACATAATGAGTTGCACTATGTGGTGAGGTTTGCAGAACAACAGCAGACCAAAGTGAGACCAATAAACAAGATGGAAATAAGTCAGATAAGCCTCCAAAACACACAACTGTGACTATTTGTAGAAGGGCAACGCGTGCTACTGACGCCGTCATGACGGCTCCATATGGAGGACCCCTCTTTTTATGGTTTTGTTGACAAAATGCCTTTAAGACCTGTTATTACTGCTTCCTGCCCTGCAGACAGGGGAACTCAGCAACCTTTATTTTCATCTCTCTCTCCCTCTCTCTCTCTCTCTCTCTTTCTGCACTGAGGAAAAACCAAAACACTCTGCTGTCATCCTGCATGTACGCTACAAAGAGGAGAAGGAGAAGACGTCAGTTTTTGCCAGCATGAATGTTTCCAGCGCTGCTGAGCACACTCAAAATAAATAGTGATGATAGTAATTTCTTCAAAGTAAGAGCAGCTCCAGGGCTAATTACAGTGACAGGTCAGCGCCTGTGCGCGCGTGAAAATAGCTATTTTCTTAATTACAACAGAATTGTCATTGGTCCGAGGAAAGGGCGTGTGCGCGCGTGTGAGGGGGGGGTAGAGGGCACATCAAGGTAGCTGCAGAAAAGTGTTTGGTAACTCAGACCTAGAAGTAGGCTATGTATTGTTGATACACGCATGTGGAATGTTTTAAGCCTTGTTTGGAGCAGACTCATTCTGCTGCAAAGTCTGCACAAGAAAACCATCTAGCGCCATTACATCACTTTCATTTAGCCAACGCTCTCATCCAAAGCGACGCACAATTAGTGTCTTCAACCATGGAGAATAATAGCAGAAATCATTGCAAACTGTTGTGCACGAGTGTGTGTGCACGTGTAGCCTGTGTGTGTGTTTAGGGGGTGGCAGAGTCACTTGTAGCAGAAGAAAGAATGAAGAAAGTCAACACTGCAGATTCCTTTAAAATAGAACGGAATAAACCATTTCCCATGGTCTCATTCTGCAGCACGACATCGATACACTTTCCAAACTTCTGCAGAAAACTTTCTTTCTTCTTTTGTTTTGAGTTTGCAACAAGTGGGGGAAAAAAACTCACCGGTGCCACTTTGTACCTGCTGGATCCCCGCACTGGAAGACAAAGCGTGCTCTGGAGGCATTGTAGCGCGAAGACGCAGCAGCTCACGACCAGAGAAGTTCGCATCCTCACCGCCGTCGGGAGCACTGGTGGTGCACAGGCAGGCTGGGTTTGGCGCAGCTGTGAGGTGTGCGCAAAGCCGCGAGTCACACGACTACTTCTCTTTAAATAGACTCTGATTTCTTTGTTCTCCTAAAGGTTTTTTTTTCCTCCACATACACTTTTTTACAGCCTAGGGCTGACAATACCACCCGCTACCATGTGACTCTTAACCCTTTCTCTGCCGCGTGAACGTCAACTCAAAACAGATGATGATGGCTTTTGCGTTTTTCACCCACCTGTGTGTCTTGATTTTATGAATACCAAGTAACTTGAAATTTTGAAAGGCAATGTCTATTTAATACGCTCAATGCCACACATTCATATACAAACACTATAAACAGCGACAGCACGTACTGCAGAAACCTATGGAGATATTATCGGATTATTGTAAGATTATTACAACACAATCACCTACAGTTAAAATGATCCGGCAGCCAAACACAGAACACTTTACAAGTCTATTTAAATCATTTTATGAGGAGAAAACATATAGTCAAATTTAAGTACAACAGTGCAGATGTGTAAATGAAAGGAAAGTGATGTGTGTGTGTGTGTTGGTTTAACACAGATATAAAGCCAAGACTTCCCTCAGAAGAAAATTGACCATACACCAAAAATAAATTCACAAGGTTTTATTTATAAAAATATCTTAAGTTAAAGACAACCACAAAAACAGTTTATTTCTAATGGGTTTTAAATAGTTTATTAAGCCTAAGAAGTAGAATTTCTCAACCCACATCAAACACCTGCTTCTGACTCAAGTGACATCACTTGAGGACATTTGTCAGACTTCCTCAGGCTCCCTCTGGAGACACAAAAGGCTTTATACGTCATACTTTTTCACTTAGAATTTCCCAACACCTGCAAACAGACATGTAAAATTGTTGCCTTTCCCTTTTAAGTGCAGACAGAGCTGTAGTCAAAGCTTAGCTTACCTTAGCATTAAAACTGGAAATAGATGGAAACAGCTAGCCGGACCAAAGATCCAAATTCGACCTACCAAAGCTCCCTAATCAAAGGTTTTTTTTTTAAACATGGACCAAATGTGTCTATGTTTTTGTCAAAGTGACTGATGGGAACAACAATCTTTGATGTTGGTCTAATATTAAGATCAATGCAGTCGGCAGCAGTGAAATAAGCCGCAATGTAAGTCAATAGGGCAATTGTGCAGCTTGTATTTACGTTCACAAAACGGCTTGTTTTGCCACTGACAGACTCAGATTAATATTGCAAGTGTGACAACATTTTGGAAAGGATTTCTAAAGAGGTCGACCTTTATGTTAAAGAGTAGGATCCTTTTTAAAAAAAATAAAAACATCTGCGAAATTGCATTCACTAAACCCACCACTCTCAATGTAAATAAACAGTAATTTCAGCATTGTAAAATACACTTCATTTAAAGTCGACAGAAACAAAATACAACTACGAAAAGCCATTTTGGGTCATCTTTCCACTTTTCCAACCATCGCGACTCTAGTTTTGGTTGAAATCCACACATAGTTTATCGATTTACATGTAAAAATATGTTGGCTCTCTACACGCTAAAAGTATAGTTTTTTTTAAATGGAGTCTGGTGGGTTTAGCGCTAGCTGTTATGGTCAGCTGTAGTCTTCCCTGTCCTGCTTGTTTTTCCCTCTCCTTTTTTCCCTGTGTGTCTGTCTGTGTGTTTTGTCTTCACCTGCAGGGGTGAGCTACACTGAGAGATCTAAAGGGGCATGGCCACTCTCTCCTGCTCTGTCCCAACCCTGCTGCAGCACATTCCCCTAATCACCTCTACAGGTCATCTACCCACCTCTTCAGTGCCAGATCGTTTCAACCATGCATGTGATTCCATTCTGAACTTACTGTTTGCTGCTGCGCCTTGCTGTTCGCCGCTTTCCTGCTGCCAGTTTCCCTCACTACTCAGATCTCATCATTCTCCTGACCGTACCCCTGGTGAGCTAGTACTGGACCCTCACAACCCACCAACTCCACTCCTGTCTGCCTCCTTCTGCCTCGATCCCGACCCTTCCCTCTCTGCACATTCTCCAAGACTGTTCAATAAATATTTAAATTAACTTTCTGTGTCCGTGCTGTGTGTCTCTGAGTTCTGGGTCAAAGCCAAAGCTTAACACTAGCAACTTCAAAGCTTTGTAGGGATCCCATCCATAATGTTGTCAGATACTTAGAATATTAATCTAAGCCTTTCAGTGGCAAAAAAGCACTTTTAATGGACTAAATTGACAATCCACGTTTGCCCCATACGGTTACATTGCAGCCCTTTTCTGTGGCTGCCAGTTACAGCGTCACCTGGACTAATTTCAAAGATTGTTTTTCCTGTCAGTCACTTAAACAAAAAAACATAGGAAAATAGGGTCCAGGTTGGGATAAATCAAAATTACCCTTTAACATGTTATATCTTGTTTGTTTAATCCAAACTTGCTTTGTTATTTGTCAAGTTCCAGCATGTAACCTGTAAAAACCACAAATTGTCTTTCTTACATTTATTCTTTAGTACGGATTAAACCAACAAGACATAACGTGATCATTAGTGGGCTATAGGGATGCTGGAAGGAGGATTGTTTCCAGTGTTCCAAGATATGATAACCACCTCATCTTCTCATATAATTCTCAGAAACAATGCAAATATTTCCCAAAATGCCAAACTATGAATTGAAGAGGAATAATTATGACAACTGAAATCAAGGGTGTATATGAAGTGTAGTCTCTATGAGAATAAAATGAGTGTGTGTGTGACAAAGTCAGGAAGAAAGTAGGAATCTGTTGATTTATTTTTGCAGCTGTAAGATAAAAAGCTCCACAGTCAGACCCGGAGGTTTCTGACCCACCTCCGTCCCTTTGTGCCATAAAAAAACCTCTCTGTGAGTCAGTTTGAGATCATTTCTATAATTACAACCACTAATAGCAGTAAAGAATTGTAATGGCTGTCAGCTTTCGAGGGCTATTTGGACTTAAAAAAAAGGGGTTCTAATAAAATCTGATTGCCTGACAAGGAATTGCAAGCTTTGCACCACATCAGGCCCGTTATCTACTCAGTGTAATGAAAGAGAAAAAGGGAAAGGCTTATTAAGAAAGTGACACTTGTAATTTCTGGACAGGAGACTATAATCAATGTTACTGAATGCAGATGTGTTATGTATAGAGGCCAATTTAAAGTTAAAGCTCACCCTGATTTTAGTCAAATGTGATGTCTTCACCCTCTTATTTAAGCTGTTAGTGTGTTAAGTGATATATATATATATATATATATATATATATATATATATATATATATATATATATAGGATGAGGAACTTTCACAGTTCATGTCATATCTCCCAAAATCTCTAGTTTTATAATAAAATACTTTTGTATTTTGCCAGCTAAAATCTGGATTTTATGTTCTCTTATTATAGGAATGAAGTGCAGTTGATTGTTTTTTGTCTTCACGCATTCAGATTGAACTCAACCAATGAGATTTAGCAGGGCGTGCATCTGAGAAAGGTTTTTAAGTTAAACTCAGATCAACTGTGTTTCGATCATGCTATATATATTTTTATTATGTTTGAGAGCAGAGTGTTTTTAAACTCCAACAGGTCTTTTATTTGACTCCACTTTCCACTAGCTCTTTATATTCTCTTAAGTTAGCAGACTTAAAACTACTCACGTAACCAGCACTGGCCATTTTCTTCACGTGAATCATATAAACAAGCTATCTCATGTTTCCCCCCACAGATGGTCCCAATACATTTTCCTCCTCAGTACTTTTTACAAGAGATGGCAGCGTTCCAACACATGACAGCAGCCCTCAATTAGAAAAGAAATACGCCTCAAAATCAGGATCCAAGTCACCGCCAAGTCCAATAAATATCTGCGTAAGTGACACTGGTGCAGGGAAATGCTGAAAACATACAATGCTGATTAATGTAGAAGGATGTAATTTAAAGCACAAAGGACACCCATTCAAAATAATGGTTAAACAGGTTTGGTATGCTGTGACACAAGATTAAAGACATAGTTCGAAGGTTTTTAAGTGAGGTTATATGAGGTACTTTTCCATACTCAGTGTATTACCTAGTAAATGGCAGTCTGCATGCCCCCAGTTTGGAGAAGTAGGAAGTACCAACACAGAAGCTGAGCAATGTTCTGCTTTGGACGGGGCAGCATTTAAACGTGTTTTATCCACCTAAAAAAGGACCTATATCAGTTTAAGTGTAAGCTATATTTAGAATATTTTCAACACTTTGTGTACAATCACGGAAGGCTTGTATCATGTGGATGCGCCAACATTGTGGCTGACAGAAACTACACACGATAACTGTAAAACACCCAACAATCTAACCAATCAAGGCAGCTGTGGACAAGGCAGCAAGTCCCGTGTTCGGCGAGGTAAATTGGTCTGATGGTCTGGCTTCAGTTCCCCATTATAAAGGGTTGTTTGTGGCAAGATAAACTGGTGAAAATATTCTAAATAGAGTGTACGTGGTCCTGTTCTTAGGTCCTTTTTCCACTATAGCAATCGTCCAGACACCAAGGCTGCATCCTAGGTTTTTAAATTGCATCCCCTGCTCCTCCACTTGCCTACCTTCCTCGCGTCTTAGTCCGTCCCACCGAGGAAGCAAGGGAGAGAGACACAAGGAAATCATGGAAGGAAAGAGGAATCAAGGAAATGAGTTTTAGAGGGATGAGACGTTCTTTCCTCTGAAGCATCACATGAATTTGTCGGCTGTATTTTTGAGTTAGCAACCCTTTCAGCTGCACAGCTTCTGGGAAGGGTGCTCTCGTGTATCCTCGCTTATATCTCCTTGAGCAAGGAGCGAGGGGCAAGGAGCTGTCAAAAAGGAAAGTGAGATCCCGCCCCAGAGTTTAGGGTGCATATTGAACTATGAACCTCTGGAAAGGAAGTGTTCATACTTAATGCTGCTTAGTATTTCAGAAAACAAACTTCATGGCTACACTAACCATCCATAACCATGTGCACATTATTATTGCTTTAAACATAACACAAATATCTAAATGATCCCAATCTGACACCTGCAAGTTAACTCCAGGCCTGCATCCAACCTTTGTGTTACCATCTCTTTGTCTGGGTGATATCGGCCTGACGATTTTTTCCATCTGGTCCTGATACAGCAGCTGTGGGGCTGATATGAGTGGAATTTTTTTTATCACATGCGGATTATCATGATGGAGCTCTGCGTTTTCCTTTTAGTAGAAAAGCAAAAACTATTTATAAAGAGACACACAACAAAAGTGCACAGCGTGACATTCCAGTGAGCTAATGCAGAGTTGGTGTGTGTGTATGTGTGTGCGTGTGTGTGTGTGTGTGTGCGTGTGTGTGTGTGTGTGTGTGTGTGTGTGTGTGTGTGTTTAAGTAACCCTTGATACATCTGCCTATGTACACACTTAAGCTCACACATCCCCACACGTTTAACATGTATACATTACCTTAATGTAAAGACTTAAATGTGACAGTTAGAGATGGAAAGCTTGTGTCTTAAAGCTTGCTGGTTTAATTCCGGAAATGGCACGATACATCTGATTATACTTCCATCAATACCACAGCTAATGTGCCCTTGAGCAAGGTACATAATCCCCAACAGCTCAGACTGTTCTTGGTCTTGGCAGATAAGGCGTGAAGGTGAGGAGAGGTGTGAATTTGAAAGAATCGTTTGACATTTTGGGAAGTAGGCTTGTTCACTTTTTTCCCAGAAGATGAACTACTTTTATTATAAATGGCCCCTAGGCCGAACTGGGCATATTTTTTATCAGTATTGGCTAAAATAAAGCCGTTAAAAATCCAGTCCTTTCTTTACCGTGTGCAAAAGCCAATCACCTTGTACAAGCAGGAGGAAAATGTGCATTTGGCAAATAAAACTTGTTTAAGGCAAAAAAGATTGAATTTAAGACTTTGATATTAAAGTCAAAATTTGAGACTCACAAACAGTGACTTGGTCCCATCTTTTAACACGAATAGTTCATGCTGATCAGTGTTCATGCTTAGTGAAGCTCAGTAAGGTGAGAAAAATCTCCCTGTTATTTCAGGTGATTGAAGCATCTGTAACACCGATATGAAAAAGGCTCATTTTGGTGTCACAAAGCAGATTTTCCCCTCACGGTCAAGGTGTTCTCATGCTTATTCAAAAGTTTTTCCTGTATTTCAGAAGCATTAACGGCAGCACATTAATTCCTCTGAAGGAGAAAAAAAAATTCAGAGCTTTTATCTTGGGTGGTTCCTCAAAAAGGCTTCAAATTATCTTTCAAAGAATAACAATGTATTCATTCTATAGTTTTTGGTAATTGTCAACTAATCCAAAACTCACAACAATGAGTCAGACTATCAATACGTTCTGACTTCCCTACCCTGTCTGTGCTAAGCCCATAGCCTAATGGTCCCTGATGTTAAGCTTTAAAAACAGATGAAGATCATGTGATATGATTGATTGCTTCAGATTGCTGTACGTTTTTATCGGCGTTACTCAAACAGGAAAACATTTGTTGGGGACTATTTTAAGCCGTGGATTCATTTAAATTTGGTGCTCTAGTGAGTATTTGGGACAGGATGGTGTATGTAGGATTGAGTCAAAATAAATGACATTGTGTGTGTTCATGGTAAAGAAGGAACATGTCACCAAATGCAACAGTGTGGCCTTATTGATGTGTTTTAATAGTTTTTGGTCAACAATGGAGCTCTATTGCACAGAGAAAGAAGATAAGTCAGGCTTTGATACACACAAGACTTGTTAGTAGATAACATTCACTTATGGTGTTGTTCTTTTAATGGGGTTTGTTTAATTTATAAATATAGAATATCACTGGACTTTAGGAGGCTTTGTGAGAGTATCTAGTGGCTGTTTGGAGTTGCAGGGTGGTCTGGTGGTTAAATAGATTGTCCGGTCATAAAAAAGGTCACAGGTTTGATCCTTCCACGGCCAATGTGTCCATCAAACGCCATGTGTCCCTGAACTAAACACTGAGCCATTGTGTGAGAGCCTGGAGTATAAATGTCAGTCGTGGACAGAAAAAGCCGCGTTGCTTTTAATGGCAACATCCAGCCGTAAAAACCCCTGACATGTGATATATAAGTTTGAGCTAAAACATCTTACGTTATCTGTGGCATTAGATTGATATCTGGTTCACATACAAAGTCCCTCTCAGATGGACTGCTCCACATGGCAGCGATACTCTGCCCGTCATCTTTAACAAAGGGCTTGACTCAAATTATACGCTTCCTGTCCTTACGATACTTACAGTTTAAAGTAATACCCTGAACAAAGTTTAGCCTAAATCCACTGCCTGTGAAATCAATTGTTCATATGGCTATGGGTTATGGGTTTGTGTCAGCCGCACTTCTCAAAACAAAGACCACATGTGTCCATTTAATGCAAACCAGGCGTGTGGATGGAAGTGACCAGCCTCCAGCTGCCTGCCTCCTTGGTCTGTGTGGAGAGAGCTATGAAAAATAGCCCTGGGGGGGGTAAGGCGGACACAGTGGGGGTTATTAGTGGGTTTAAAGGCATTAATCCTCGTTCTCTCCTCCTGACGTGACCCCGGGCGACCCCTGGCAGGCCTTACCACAACAAGGGCAAAAGGGGTGACAGCGGAAAGAAGGGAGATCAAAACAGAGCCAGAGAAGTGCACTGCTGCTGCTAATCTTGGTTTTCCTTTCAGCATCCTCTGTGGTGAAATAAAGAGTTTTTCAGCTTATGTCAGCAAACATTAATTTGCTGCAGTAAAAAGAAGTTTGACGTTTGAGAGTTTTGACAGGCAGCACGGTTGAAATTTTTTGCTTCAGGGAAGATAAGCTCGTCTTAAATGTGGCATTATGACAAAATGCCTGCAGATGGTCCATAAATATGCCACAATTTAAATCAATCATGCTTTTATATAGGTATTTGCAATAGGTATTTGTGACCTTATTGTACTTTATGGTAATTCTATCTTCATTGGTATCATTATTACAATTATAGTACATGCAGTATATTAAATAGGCTATTTAATCCACAGGTTAAGTTTTCACTTTGAGTTATAAGTGAGGAAAACAACCATTTGACAACTTGACAAAACAATCCCAACTCAAGGTCCCCTTACTAGGGACCCCCTTAAAAACGAGATGATACATCTCAAGGGGTTTATCCTAATAAACATATTTGAATACCAATTTTTCTGGAGCTTTTGACCACATGATTTTCATCTATGTTGTCATGAAGATGTATCTGTTGACATGCAACTCAAAAAGTTATATGGTTTCCGATATTGCACTTATCTGCCAGGTGTGTATAAACTCTGGAGAAAGCCAGTAAGTGGCTCTTGAGTTGGTATTATATTGTCAATCTACTGATTCCCAGAACAAATTCAGCCCAGTCCGATACACATTTGACAAATCAGTAAACATTTAGTGGATACCATAATGCACTACCTTTCCAAAACCTTCCCAAACCTTGTTTAGTTAATAGGCCTACCTATTGTCAGTCAAGCAACTGCATGGTGCTTTTTTAAAGCAAGTGAACATTTTTTAGTAAAAGCGCAAAATACAAGTATAAACCTAAAATGAGCATGATATGTACCCTTTAATATTTAGCAATACAATGCATTATAGTTGAATAAAATGCAAGTCAATCTTCAATATTCAAGGAAAGAAATGAAGAGCAAAAAAGCCAAGGATTTATCCATGATTGCCAGAAAAACATTGCTTGGACTGATTGTTATTTTTTATTAAATGTTTATGGGTTACATAATGAGCATGTTTTTCATATAGTTCTATCAAAAAACCTACTGTAATACTATATTGCACTGTATACTTGTGATTTCAAAGTATGTCTGCAGAGCTCAGGTGTGAATATTTAGGGACCTTGTGCTAGGTTTTCTCTTTTAGTATTTTTCTTTCTCTGAATCTCTGATAGAACTTAATGATTTTCTGCTGTAATATTTTGACTCAAATTAGTTGCATAAGTATTCTAAAATGACCTCAACCTGCCTGTAGTTTATAACATATATGTGTATAATGGTAATATGGGGTTCAGGACATTGTTGAAAAACAATTAGTCCGTCTGATTCATTGACCCTATTGACCTCGCCCTCTTTCTTTTGCATTCCAGGTGCAGGTGAGAAAGCTTCTACCACCATGTCTCACACACACACACACACACACACACACACACACACACACACACACACACACACACACACACACCTCTGAGTCTCCATGGTAAACAAAACTCATGCACACATTCAAACATGAACCGATGTGAACTTCAGACTTCAACAGAGGCCTTTATTGACCTCTGTTGATAAGGAGGAGGAACTGCAACAACATGGACACTGCCTTCAACACACAAATGCACGCACACACACGCACACACATACACAAACACACACGCACACACTCACACACACACAAACACATATGTGCGTCTCACTATTTTTGTGGGGACCCGCCATTGACATGCATTCCCTAGCCCCTTACCCTAACCTTACCATCCCAAATAAATGCTTAACCTTAACCCTTACCCTCACTTAATCCTTAGAATTAACATAATCCTAAAACCGAGTTTTAACCCTTACACAGCCCTTTAAAGTTGTAGGGTCCAGCATTTTGGCCACACAAAGCTATACGCTTCTTAGAAGGTTTAAAAAAAAGAAAGAAAAACCTTTACAGAACAGTTAGGGAATATTTCAATTCTGCAGTGCAGACTGACTGACTGAGTGACATTGCCATATAGTCTACACATAAAATATGTATTTTATATTTTTTGTTGGAGCAGGTGAGAAGGATCCACACAATAAAATGCCAAGGAAGAACATGTCAGCCCAGAAACAAAGATCGCATGGAATAAAGTTTAGGCTATAGTGAAGAGAGATGGTGAGCAGCGTGGTGGAGTAAACCCACACCAGAGCCGCTGTCAACCTGCAGACCAGCAGACACGGCAGTGTGAGAGCTGCTCTGTCTCTCCTGCATGGACAAGGTGTGTTTGTAGAGGTAGACGACCAGCCTCAGTGAAGTCATAAACATGATCATCATGGGCATCAGGGTGAGGTATAGCAGATTAAGATGATCACATAAAGATTGACGTCAACCGAGAGGCTTCCTAATGACACAAGCACCATCTTCTGTCATGTTTGGAACAAGAGTTTTGCTTTGGAAATCGAGATAGAAAAAATGGGGTGAACATCACACAGGAGGTTAGAGAGGTCCCCACCAGGTTGACGTTCAGGATGATTGAGATGTTCTCCTTGAATGCTCTGAAGAAAACTGAGGTGAAGTATGAAACCCTAATGCAGTAGAAGATGCACAACCAGGCTACAGACCAGAAGCTGATGGAGCTGCTGCTGAGCCACACGAACAGGACAACACAGAAGAAGACAGGCTGGCCGAGCACCCGGGCCCAGACCGAGGCCACGAGGAGCAAGGTGGAGATCTGCAACAGGATGTTGCTAGGCAAAATTAAGCAAATGATGATGGCAACGATTTTCACACCTCCGGACCTCCACTGCTGCACCAGCATGACCCCGAGGTTGAAAAAGTGGGCGAGCACTCCCAAGACCAGCAGGAGGGCGGTGCCACACAGGCTCAGCATCAAATCTGCAGATCCAAACATGGTTGCGGAGGCTTAGCAGAGATGGATCCTGTTGCTTTTCCTCCCGGGCCTCAGAGCAGAATGACATGCTCAGGGTCCTTACAGAGGAAATGAAAAGACCCAACATGCAAAAAAATAAAAAAATACCCGTCAAGTCGCCTGTTAGTGTTGCTCACAGGCGACTTGACGGGGACTTGCTCCACACTGCAGTGTTTGTTTTTGGGTCAGAAATATCCTGCCAAAAGTATTCATTGACAAAATAAAAAACAAGACATTATGAGATATATAATTATGATAAAGTTTAGGCTATTTATACATTTTAAAACCAGAGATTAAAAAGTGCTACAAGGACAAAGACAAACAGTTGTCTTCTTCTTCAGGGAGGACACACAAAATCATCCACCCTGCAAAGCATTTGGGAATGTATGAATAATCAACACATGCATATTATAGAAGGACATATGAAATCATGCTTAAATGGAATTTTCCCATTACAAAACTAAAGAAAGATACGTGTACGAAGTCACATATAATACGAGAATTGTAATAGTAGTTAGTAGCCTAGTAATAGTTTGAACCAGAAATCTGATGCCGACACCTGGCAGTCCCTGAAGGCACCATTCCCGAGCAACAACTAGAATAGCTATATTATATTCGTAAAAACAAGTTAAATATTTTTAATTTAATGTTATATTGTAATATTTATGTCTGGACAGCTTTGGTCATGGTCAGTTTATTTTTGAAAACTGAAAAACTTTGCGAGCAGTCCTTAAAGGCAGCAGCATTCCGTAGCAACGGCTTCTCGTCTTAAATATTCCAGGGAACTTTCTTTGAAAAGTAGATTAGATTTAAGCGGAAATAAACAACCAGAAAAATATACAGGAAAAAGAAAAACACATAACTATGGCGGATATAATCGGTTCTGGGGAAGACAAGTCGTTATATTTGATGCAAATTCAATATCTGGAGGAGCAGTTGGAGAGGTAATGGTAGCTTAGCTAGCTAGCTACGTTAACCTAGCCAATGGAAATAGCTAGCTAGCTAGCTACATCACAGAATGCTAGCTACATAAATGTAGCTAGGTATATCATGTGTACTTGTTTAATATTTTACACTTGACTGACCAACGTTGACATTCTAAGTTTAACATAGCCATATTTATTCTATCATTAAGCCATATTTACTCGGTTAATACATTGTTCATATTACATAGCCATATTTATGCTGCTCTTATAACACTGTAATACATTTATTGTCCTGCCTATGCACCACCTTTGTATATCACATTGCACTTTTCTGCTTTTTTGGCGCTTCTGGTTGGACACAAACTGCATCTTAAGGATTGCCACTGTAAGTGCTGTGCTCTTCCAAGCTAGGGCTGCAACCAACAGTTTTGTTAGAAAATAAATAGCTGAATAGAACTTCCCAGAGCCTGAGAAAACGGGTGTTTTTCTTCAACTATTCAAAGACATTCAATTTAGTATTACATGACAAAGAAAAACAGACAATTTTACATGTGAGAAACTGGACCCTCCCAATGTTTGCATGAAAAATGTAGGGAACAATGAATATTTTTGATATCTCTCAAACCCAATTTCATCGGTCAATCCTGGTCTCATATACGCTATTATTTTTTATGTCTTTTAGAGCAACAGCGTTTTCCCTATTGCACATTTTGTATCAGCTAATTTGATTTAAAAATATATATAAAAATCGTGAGTGTATGTGGTGGAGAAGCCTCAAAGCCTTTATATTTACTTGTAACATTATCGAATTTATGCTTTCCAGATCCTGTTTAGCAAAAAAAACAAAAAAAACATGGATTTTTTTGTGGGCCTTTTACAGCTACTGGTTCCTGGATCACTTCGTTAAACCTCATTATTGATGTTCAATAAGGACAAGCTTCAATCCCAATTTTAACATTATAAAAACTTGGATACAGGAAGCAGTTAGTGCAGATTTATTTATTTAAAATCTCAGTAGATTATCACATACAATAACAATGTTTTCCCTAGGTTTGTTGAACACTTAGGTGCACATCTTTGGTGGAAGGGTTTAGAGATCCTCCTTCAGGACAATTTTATGTTTTTAATTAAAAAAAGATTTGAAATCATTTCCACCATTGTTATTACCATATCTTTGTCTAAAACGTGTGAAAAGCTAAAGCAGATAATAAATACATTTAAAAAACTTAAAGACAAAACTTGCCAGAGAAGTACTACAATCATTAGAGGTATTAGTAAGAGTATTTCTGAGTATCGGAGTGTCATTTAGTTAGTTTTGATGCTCACATTGACTTTATTTGGCTTAGGTGCTCCCAAAAATGGCTTAGGTGCTGCACCAAAGTCTTATAATGCTAGGGATAATAAACCCTGCAATAATATATTTTTAATCTGCAGATGTCAACTTAAATATGACAAGCTGGAGAAACAGAATAAGGGCCTGGCCTCTCAGTATAGCGCGCTGGAGACGGACAAGAAAGACGCCACTGAGTCCCTGAAACGCTTTGTGGTTGTAAAACAGAAGAGGGTTGAAGAGCTGGCTGAGCAGCTGAGCAGTCATCAGCAGGCGGTCCAACGGGACAGAGAGGAACTGCAGCTGCAGCACAGCCAGAAGATGAAGGAGCTGCAGGACCAGATCAACAGACTTAAATCAGTAAACAGGACGATGGGTGAGTCAGTACAAATGTTTTTTCATACAGCAGTGTTTTCCCGGCCAATAGGTTTAGATGCAGCACCTAAGCCGTTTTAAGCCAAATGAATGTAAAATCATGGAAACAAACTAAAATACTCAGAAAGTTGTAGTTGTAATAATTGTATGTACTCAGACTAGATTCTTTGTTTAAAGTAAGGCTGGGACGATATGCCTTTGTCCAGATTTGATTCTTTCACAATACATGGGTGCTGATTCAATTTGTATTGCAATTGTTCATTTATTGCAAATCTAAAAGTTTTGCGATTCGAAAGTATTGCGATTTTCTTGTCTTTCTTTAACAAAAACAAAACTTGAGTTTAACACTTCTAGAGCTGGGTTATAGGGAGCAAATCATATTGTAAGTTTGACAATTGGTGCTTTCAAAAAATACTAACACATTGAGATTTTTCATAAATAATCATCAGTGATGTTGATATAATAACTATGTGGGTAAAGTAAAATAATAGAACAGCTAGAACAGTCTGGTGTGTTCGGAAAATTACTCACTTTACTGTCAGCCTTTAAAACCAGGAAAAGACAACACTTGTGTCATATCAGGATATTGCGATATCCAAAATTTAAGAGCGCCATATATCAGTATTGATATAAAATCAATATATTGCCCAGCCCTAACTCATAGAGAAACATTTCTAAAAACTAATTGTTTTCTAAGAAACAATGCACATCACATGTCAGTCAGTCAGTCTGACATTTGAAGTACTGAATATTTTGTTAAAAACACGATACATAAGATACATATATGATATCACAGTCAGCTAATCTCATTCAGTTGCAATGATACAGTAGTGCACAGGATTTCCATGGTTACCCCACATTGATCCGCTGGTGTTTAATCGCAGAGCGTTGTCCTTCACATGAGTGCAGTGAGACCCAGCGGATCCACACAACTACGCAGGCCAAGTGTCGATCCCTGTGTGAAAAGCCCTTAATGGGTTCAGTATGCTTGAAATTGCTGTTAAAAGTGTGATTGTCAGATTTTCTCTGGAACAAAGCAGAAGCATCCTCTCCTTTCTTCCCATTAGTGAAAAAGTTTGAGGAGCAGCAGGAGCTGGAGGAGCGGCTGAAGCAGCTGATGCAGGAACAGTCCAACATAGAGTCTATGAAGAAGCAGCTGTCTGGTCAGAAAGAAGCGCACACAGCTGCCATCAACAGCCTGATGAATGAACTAGAGTTGGAGAGGGAAAAGTAAAGTTAAACTGAGAGTTTGTGTCACGTCCGCAGGGGACCTTTTCCATGTTTGATTGTACTTCAGAAATGTTCATCAGTAAATGTTTCCCCTGTCCTGCAACAACAGGCAGCTCGTGGAGGGGCAGCATGCTGAGGACCTATGCGTTCAGAAGAAAACCTCAAAGATTCTCTGGAAGGAGAGAGCTCTTTACAGTGAGCGGCTACAGCAGCAACAGTTCCTGCTAAATGAAAACTTGGTCCTGGCAAAGCAGAAAGACATCTTGCAAGACAAAGAGAGGGATATTTGCTTTGAGAGAAAGCAAATGAAGAAAGAGCTCATAAAGATTTCCCATGAGAGTGTCACCTACAAAGATGTAAGAGGGTCCTTTTTGACAGGGCATCTGGATTTGAACTAGAGACCTCTTGATCTGCAGTCAAATGCTCTACCACTGAGCTATACCCCCACTGTAAAAAAAACCTTTCAGCATTAGTGAAGGATAGATGGGAGAATAGGCGTCTCACTTGTTTACACCAGTTTCTGACATGCAGCAGATGAGCAAGGAACGTGTGATAAACTGATAGAAGCCTTCAGTCAGAGAAGAGGTTTAGATGCTTTTTCTTTCAAACTTTCCTCCACAAATGAGTGATTGGCCTTGTTCAAACCTGCAGCTTAAAAAAGCTAAACAAAAAAAAATCTTCACCTTGGTTCTTCGTTTTTCAGTTTGTGTTAATAAAGGGTTGTAAGATGTTTTCCATATCCACAGCTCCTGTTAGGAGGGGTTACTACAGTGTTTTGTATTTCTTATATCTGTTCAGAAGAGCGTTTTGTTGGTAAAGGACAGGTTCCCATTTATCTATGGATATGGAAAAAAATTGTCAGTATGCAAACAAACACAAAGTTAGAAATAGAACCTCTTGTTTCACTTTGTCCTACCTACAACATTTTTGATTAACATGGTTTTCCACATTCAACGTAAAATTTTTTAAAAAAGGGACTGGAAGCACGTACTCTTTGGGTCTGGCCTTGCCTAACCCACAACCGTCTTTTTTTTGAATTTTTTAGCATCTTGTATTGCTTTATGTCATCGTTTATTCTGTTCAGCATCTTGACAGGAAATTTAAGAAATTTTTTGCATATTTATTAAAAAACAAAAACTGAAATTCACATGGTCAAATTCAGACCCTTTGCCACCCTCAAATTTGTTATGTTTTCACTCTCTGTATGGACAGTATGCTCCAGGTGGAGGTTTCTTTTTTATCTTTTGCAAATTAGACACCGTTTGGTTGACGGATTAGTGACATACCTGATCAAACAACTCTGCTTGCCCGGGATATGTTTGAATCTCTAATTTAAGGGAAGTGCAGACATCTCCCCCTTTGGGATTTGAAAACATCTCTCTAGTGACAAACTTTGCATAGATACAAGTCAGTATAGTCAAGGTCAGATATTTAAGAGGACATAAACATAAAAACATTATGTGGAGGGGGATTTTAATATCTTTCTTTTTTCAGGAGATAAAGCAGCTAAAGGAGAAGCGCCAGAAGTTGAGCGCGGACTTAAAAGCCCATCAAGACGCCTACAAGAGCATGCTGGCCAAGAAAGAGGATCTCTGGTAAACGTTTACTCTCTTTCTACTGTTCATATCTAAGATTCAGATTTACAGTTATTGGTGAACATTATAATCCCTCCAGATTCAATGCAAGCTAATATATATTAATCTGATACAGGGGGCATCTGAACTTGAACCGGAGACCTCTTGATCTGTAGTCCAATGCTCTCCACTGAGCTTTACCCCCACTGATAGAATAGCGACTTATTGTATGTGTTGTGTTTTCAGACAGGAAATTGTCTGTAAGCACTCGAACATACCTGAAATAATTCACAATAATACTGATAGATTGAAAGTTAAATGTTCATAACAGACTTTTAACCTTAATCTGAGACAGACCTCAGGAGGACAAAGAGTAACTTGCCTTGTTTATAGTTTTTCTACCTCATAAAGTGACATTTTCATGCCATGGTTCCTTTAAAAAACCATTGGCTGATAATGATATGTGCAGCACCTGTTTTGTCAATATATAATGCAACCTAGACACAAGTAGTGTCAACAAAGCATATGATCTCCGTCTGACTTGTTTGTCAGTCCTTAGCAAACAACATGTGATCTCAATGTACACTGGGTTACAGTTATTAAAACATGAATAAATGATAAAACAATGTTTCATGAACGTTTTATTTCCCATTTTCCCATTTTTATCATCATATTTTAACATTGCCCAAAAAGTGAAACCTTAGTCTACATGCACCTGTAAGCTTTGTCCCCTGCTACCTAACAGTAAACGCCTGGACTCAGTGGACAAGGACAGACAACAAAAAACAGCCAAGGCAGATCAGCTGAAGGCGGAGCAACAGTGGGAGAACAGCAGGAGGAGGCAGATAAAGAAGGTCATTCAGGAAGCACGCATCACTCTCGGCCACATCCTGACGGTAAAAACACACAGTCCCGTCCGGGAGCATCTGGACAGATGATTCAATTCCTGCTGCATCGTTTGATAGCTAGAAATTAAATCTTGCACACTCTAGGCTATAAGATATCATCAGTTGTATTCCAGAGAGGGGAGAGGATACATAGGTTATTGGTTCAATTTGGCTGGTTTTAATCCAGGAAGGCCAGATATCACAGTAACCTTCTGCTGTTCAGATAAACACCCAGTGGTGAAAGAAGTAGGCAGTTCCTTTATTAAGCATCTTTAGCTAGTCACAGACACTCTACAATAATGTCAAACACTTCATTACAAGTAAAAGTTTTTATTCAAAAATGATCTTCCGGAGAAACTGAATCTTCTTAGGTATCAAAAGTAAAGAAACATGCCTTATGCATAAACAGGTTGGCATTATTTTCATGTTATGGATCAAATGTTGTATTTTAAATGTTTTGTCTAAATCTACAAAGTAACTACAGCTGTCAAATAAATGTAGTGGAGCAAGTATAAAGCAGCACATTATACTGTAGAATATATAAATACTAAAGTAATTTCAAGTTTAAAACATAGAGGTTTACTCCTCGACGCATTGGGTCCGGGTTTGACTCTGGCCTGTGGCCCTTTGCTGCATGTCATTCCCCCTCTCGCTCCCCTTTCAAATCTTCAGCTGTCCTGTCAATAAAGGCCTAGAAATGCCCTGAAAAATAATCTTTAAAAAAAGCAAACCTTTGGTTTTGTAACCAAGGTGTAATATACAGTATAAACATCTAGCAATTTGTACTCAGATGTCAAATATGGCCTGAAAATTAGCCTTTAGCCTTATGGCCTGTTGTGTCTCAATAAGAAGTATCTCAAACAGTGAGATGATTTATAATTATGGAAGCCCTGGTGTTGTCTGTCCTCTGCAGGAGTTAGACAAGCCGTCCGAGACTGAGTGGAAGATCATAAGGCTGCTGGAGATCCTGGAGAGCACGGCTCCCCCCAGCGACCAGACTCCGCCCTTGACAACTCCCCTAAGAAGAGCTAAGGACTAAAACCGCAGGTACTGGAATCCCTCTCCACTGGACTGTGTCTTTTATAGCAGTGGTGTGAACACTAGAGATGGTCTGATACCATTTTTTGCTTCCCGATATCGAGTCCGATACTTGAACTTCTGTATTGGCCAATACCGAGTACTGATCTGATACCAGCGTGTCATAGACTCCAAATGGTGCTCTGTTTTTTTGAATGGGTAAAAAAGAAAGTTGACCATATATACTAAGGTAAGATTCCTTAATGCCATGCATTTAGATACAATGAGATTCAGGTACACTACCTGAGACGGTGCTCAAAAATATATAATATATTAAATACACATTAAATAAGTGATGTCAAATAATTAAAATATTTAATCGCAATTAATCACATTAATGTCATAGTTAACTTACAATTAACTATGACATTACTAACTAATAACTCTTATCTTAGCTTGGCTCCTATTCTAGTTGTCTACCTTGTCTTGCGGAACTTTTTCTCCTTTTTTCTTTGTTCCCTGCCTGCTGTTTTCCTGGAACATTCAACATGGAATTGATTAACTGGTCTTTCGGCGCTATTGACAAAATTTTTTCATCCAAACATGCTTCACCGGGTGGGCTGATCTGCCTCAGTGGGACACTCCCTGCAGGCTACGCTCGTGATTCCTGGGAGAATTGGCAAGCGGTCTGCCTGGACGTTCTGACAGTGGAAGACGTTATTTGGATAATTGGAATTCTGTTGGTGGGGCTCCTGATCATCGGAGTTGGGGTCTCCCTGACCTATCAGAAAATTGGTAAGACAGCCGCCAGCAAATTTACCCACAAGCTGTCTGGGGAACTTAAAGAGTGCTTAGATGGAGTGATTGAGAGGATGAAGGTTTTACATCTGAGGGCTGACCAGTCCAGTGAACTGTCTCGTACCATCTCAGATCGTCTGGGGAAGCGCAGAGGGCACCTCATGAATTGGATGCACGTGTGACGCTGAGGACGAGTAGAATTGATTGACGGACATTGATTTGGTCAAATTTTGCCAAATCAACCTAAATTGGATTGAAATTGGGATCTATGCCCCCCCTTCACCGAGCGGGTAAACAGACTGCAGCGGACTGCTATCTACTCCTGTGCATTGTCTTATCTCCTCATGCAAGGCCGAACAAACTTGGACAGTCTGAAGCTTCATATTACACACACACACACACACACACACACACAATTCTCACTCCACACCATACATGCCCTCCCCTATCTTCCCCCTGCTCCGTCTGACTGCCTCGGTCTCTTTTTGTTTGTTTTTCCCATCCTCCCGAGTCACCTTCATGGTCAAGGCCGGACTAAATTGAGCTGTTTTTGAACAACGCAGACCATCTGTCTCTCATACTTCACATACACACACACACACACACACACACACACACACACACACACACACACACTCACACTCACATACACAGACTCACATGTTCACCATACACCACCCATCACAAACATTCCTTTGTGTATCCACATGTACCATGTGTAGTCTTGTGCATTATGTTGTTATGTCTTGTATTCTATCTTGCTATCTGCATAAATCCTTTTCAGAGTGTGTGTGGCGGCGCTTTAAATAGCTGCGGCCCGGAGGCTCTCTCTAAACTGTATTTCGTTGCATTGTACATGTGTAATGACAATAAAGTTGAATCTAATCTAATCTAATTAATCACACATTTTTATCTATTCTAAATACCCCTTGATTTCTTTTTGTCCCATTATTTTTTATAATTTTAATGCTCTTATCAACATGGAAAAGTGGATCGGCTTGCTTTGTGGAAATGTTTTTTTATTGAAAACAACATTGGCATACAGCCTACTGTAGTGACCAATTTCACACGTTAACATTCTCACTTGGAGCAAATAATCTGTCACACAATGTAACACTGTCCATCAATAAAAGGGTGAAAAAAATACTTTGACGAGGGACGGGGTGAAGGGAGAGTTGGCATCAGCTGTGTGCTTGGCCATCCAGTGGTATTTCAGACTGGACGCGCTGCGATGATAGCTCAGTTCACAACAACAAAACACACAGATTACTTTGGTCTTGTCAGTGGAACCATTTGGCAACTTTTAAAAAGTAAACTTTCCATCCAGAATTTTATTGACATGTTATCTTATTATCGTGCCTGTTGTTTGGTTTCCGGTCCAGCTAGATCCGGTGTGGCGTTGTATTTTTTCTAACATTACTAGTTGGAAAAAACTACAAAGTTTGCTAGATCAATAAGAACGTTAATGTCGTGATAAAAAATTGACACCGTTAAAATGGGTTTGCGTTAACGCTGTTAATAACGCGTTTAACTGACAGCACTACATTAAATATACCTATCAAACATCTCACATTCTCACAGACATGCAACTCATATACACAATTATCAACGTATGCATGTTAAAAAGTTTAAAGAGTCAAGAGTGAAAACCTTTTTTATGTTGCACCATTTATAATAATAAATAATAATAGATAACTTAGGTGATAAGTGTTGTGTTCTCAGTGTAATTTGTTCAACAACATAGTTATGATAAAATAAAATAGAGGATCTGTCTGTCTCTCAGGAAACGCTGCAGTCAGAAGACACCCAGCTCTGTCGAACCATGTGCTCCTCAGCTGCTTGATCCAGAAGTCGGAGCCTCTGCAGATTGCCGAACCGAATCCAGTCCACAGTAGGGAAGATTAGTGTTTATCCCACCTCCCCATCTCAGAATAAAGGTTTTAGTCACTTTACTCCTGCTTCTGTTCTGACTACTGATCTGTTTGTTTAGACTTGTAGATTATTACTGTTTTGAGTATTTTGATTGATTGATTGATTGATTGATTTAAAACTTTATTGAACCACAATCAAGAGGCGTTCAAAAGGATAAAAACACAATAAAGCCCAAAGGCTTGTTTTCATTGTGGTCCTTAAGATGGAAGGGGAGTAACACCATAAGGACAAAAATATAGAGGACTAAGGGGAAAGGGGTCAACTGATAATGCAGTAAAACAGATCAAAAACAATAAAAAACAAGGCCTAAATTCCCAGACACACAGGCAGACACACAGACGTACAGTAAATTTACAGATTGCAAAAGTATTTTTTTATATTTATGATAATTATTCTGTTGACTAATTACTGTCAGAAAATAGTGGAAAATTAAGTTTCCAGAAGTTTCCGGATTCCAAACTGACGTGCTCAGATGTATAGTTTTGTCTGACCAACGGCCCAAAACCTAAAGATATTTAAGTCATACACAATTTATTAAATTTGTTCGGTTTTTGTTGTCTTTTTCTGTGAAGCATTGTGTTCTCAATGCTTTATCTGTATGTGCATGAATCTTATGTTTTCTTCAGACGTGTATGTTGACAGTTTGATAAAAAGATTTTTAAAAAGGAGGTGAGGCATTTAAAAGTCACGCCACGTGATAAAAGACCTCAGAGTAGGATACACCAGTATTTTTTGCTCCAGAAGCCTCCTTTCTCCTCTCTCGTCGTTTCCTCAAAGTGCATTTAAGGGATCAGAAGACCCTCCATGATGGAGGAGGGGAAAGACTTTCCAGGTCACAGGAGGAGAGAGGAAACAAGGAAGCGTAAGTTAGCGTAATGAAAAGCACCCAGCGACTCACTCACAGAGACTCCTGCCTTTATTATTGAGATTATTAATCATAATTGCAAATATAATGTAATGATATAAGATAAATAATGTAGTACTAGTTGAAATTAAATTGTACTTTGTGTAAATAGTAGAGTGAAAATTGGACAGGGTCTTCATCATTATGTGGTCAATGGCAAGTCAAACCTTTTCACGAGGACTGACTTCTGCTGTAAAGTCATTCTAAAAAACCTCTGAATCACAGATAAGCCAAGCAGATAAAAGTGTGCTAATCTTCGCAAAATGTTGGCCCAGGCCGAGTCCAAAGGTCAGATTGCTCAACCACGACGGCCTGCTTAGTTTGAACTGTCGCCACCATTTAAAAATCAGTGAGCCTCACAGCGAGGAGAGGCGGAGTTCTGGGCAGACAGAGGATAACAGGCGCTGCAGGAGAGGACTGAAAACACAGAAGGAACACTGGAACCAAAGAAAGCATCATGATGGAGCTGTATCTCGACCTGCACTCTCAGCCATGCCGCTCCGTCTTCCTGTTTGCCAAAGCGGTTGGGATTCCTTTTGAGTTCAAGCTGGTGGAGCTTGTTGAAGGTGAGCCAGACGCACACAGGGACGAGATCTTTTGAATGCATGCATATCTGAATTGTGTATATTTAAGTAAGGCTTTTCGCTCACATTCTTACTTAAAATAGCTTATTTTAAGCTTTTGGAAATGTACAGAAAGTTACCAGATGTTTGTAGAGTTTGCAAAGTTTAAGTTCAATAGCCTGCAAACTTTAAACTTGTTGCATAAACACATTTTGCAGGAGTTGAAGGTTGAATGTCCCTCGGGCCTTGAACTTATTCTGTAAGCATGAACATTTGAGAAAAATCCTCCTCCGGGCTATCAGTTTACATTTCCACATTTCACCCAGAAAGCTGACCCAGTGTCCCATCCAGTCCCATCCAGTGAGAAGTAGATTAATGTTCCCTCCTAGATCTCCAACTTTACAAGCAACCAGTAGGTGGGATATTGTAGGTCTGAGGTCAAAGCATCCAGACAAAACATTACTGTGTCCCTGAGGTAATTGAGTATAACAGAGATGTGCTGGGGAAAGAAAATAAAGGAAAGAGAAGCATTTGAAAGCAGATGAGAATGTAAAGGGGAGGGAGAGTTTAACAAACAAAACACCATTTGTTTCATGTTTGCACAAACAGATAATTTATTCATCAATCTTTTCATTCTTTTTATATTTACATGGCAACACAAACAAACTGAAAGCAGACAGTTTGTCCTCATTTGAACACGTGTGACCCTCATTTGTGTGTGTTTGTCTCAGGGCAGCAGTACAGCGAGGAGTTTGGAAAAGTCAGCCTCATGAGGAAGGTTCCTGTGATGAAGGATGGAAGCTTCATTCTGACGGAAAGGTACAACACTAGCTAAGTTTCCATCCACTTGTCAATGGAATTATCTGAAGTTCGGTAAAAAAAAACTCATGGGAATAAAGCTAGTGAAAGTGTGTTTCCATGCAACGGCATTAAAGCCAATAAAAACCTGTGCGTAATGACGTCACATGCTGTTTTGCGATCAAATTGATTTTAGACATTTTAAGGTGTTTCCATTCATTTTTGCACTGAATCGCACAACATTCAAGCATGTTCAACTTTTGCGAACAAAGTTTTTCTAGACAAAACAAATTGCCAACAAACCAACAAATGATCAATTTTGCACAAGTTGAAGTGCTTATGTGCCAGCTGATAGCAACATATCAAGCTATAATAAGAATACAACGCTATCAACACATCACTTTGATGATGGAGTAGCAACTTGCCTTTTATTTTCCCTCCGGCACTGCTGCAAGACCAGACAACTGCAAAGACAATCTCCGGAGGATTTCTCCTTGGGAACTGGAGGGTCACCGGTTCAAGTCATGATAAGTTGCAACAAAGGTCCCCACGGGGAACTGTGACATTGTGGTTGATAGTCTGCATTTTAACCCAATGATTAATCCATTAATAAGCAGTAACACTATTGGTCTGGTAGCACCTGTCCTGGTTCTTATTTCTTGTTCTTTCTAACTAACAGTAAATATGTATTTAAGTTATTCGGTCAGTAATAATATTTAGTACTGTCTGTGTTGCAGTGTTGCAATCCTGAAGTACCTGGTGCAGAAACATTCGTCGTCAGTGGCAGATCACTGGTATCCTGCTGACCTGCAGCAGCGGGCTCGTGTTAATGAATACCTGGCATGGCAGCACACGAACCTCAGATCTCACGGGTCCAAGGTCTTCCTTCTCAGGGTACGAGTCCCAGATCAATCCACTTCAGTACACACATTTCAACACCCTGAAAATAGGGCTGGGCAATATATCGATATAATATCAGTATCAATATGAGGCTACTATACTATACTGTCTTGCGTTTTGGATATCGTAATATACTGATATGATACTCTCCAACACCCCATACTATTAAACTAACTTTAGGGTATTAGCATTCTAATATTTGTAAATTAGCTCTAGCTCTCTGTTTATTTTCTTTTAATATGTTTATCCTATGCACCAAACACAAATCCCCTGTAGGAGAAAAGCTTTTCTTTTTTTACCGTTTCTATATGTTGCAATGTTGGCCAATGACTGTCAGACATTGTTGTCTCTAGATCAGTGACTAAAATATACTTAAGCACATTAACAAAAGTACCAACACTCTACACAGGTAAACATTTGACTTTTTATAAATGCACTTACAGCATATTAATGAATATTGTATGTGTATTGTTGTGTGTGAATTGTGTGCAGCTAAGAGAACAACAACTGCTACCACTACATTGATTGCTGCTGCGAGTACTACCAAAGTCTCATTGGTCTTTGTAGGCTATGTTTCCTGTCATCATGGGCTCTGAGGTCCCGAAGGAGAAGATGGACGCTGCTGTTGAGGATCTGAATCAGTCGCTCAAAATGCTGGAGGACTATTTCCTGCAGAACAAACCGTTCATCATCGGCGACAAAATCTCTCTGGCTGATCTGGTGGCTGTAGTTGAGATCATGCAGGTAATACTACTACTATATTATCTACTACTACTACTACTACTACTACTGCTAAGAACATGTAAACAAAAATGTCTACTTCTAGTCTAGTTCTGCTGCTACTAATTCTACAGTGTGACTTTTAGATCATGATTTCACAGCAATTGGTCTATTTTCTTTTGAGAATAAATGTCATTTTTATCACTATATGTACAATATAAGGATATCAATAACATTGTTAAATGAACCAGGGTGTTTTTGCAACTTAATGTAGCTACTGTAATGTAACCAATGTTGCACATGAAGTTCAGTTTACCAGTCATGAGGAGTACTAAACCTTGTTTCATGTCTTCTGTGCTTCTGGAGGAAGTTTGAGTTGTGTTATGATGGGAAAATGTGATGAGATAATAATTACAGGTGCTGACAGTGCAAATATCTTATTCTGAAATTCTTTAGATACACTGTCTCATTCTTTAACTTCACACTGTAGCAATTTCAGTGTCCGTCTTTATGGCCGTTCTCAGTTCAGAGAAATGCATCAAATCTGTGGATCTGTCCTGTTCCCTGTGTCTTGTAAATATTAAAAAAATTAAAGACAGTTGGTCTATAACCCGAACATCGAAATTGTTATTTATGCCTTCATTACAAGTTGACTGGACTATTGTAGATCTCTGGGATCTGAAACAATCTCTGTCCTTTACAGCCGATTCAAAACTCAACTTAACTGAAACTAAGGCTACATCCACATTTTTCATTTTCATTTTAAAAAGAAAATCTTTGTCCTTACGTGCATTTTAGCACCATTCAGAACTCACCTCAGTCCATATAAACGCACTTTAAAACGCAAATCAGAGACCATGCACAACATGTGCATTCTGATGTAAACACGCTGGAAGGCTGTAACGCCGGTGGGCATGGGAATTGTTGCAAATTGCTCGAATAATAGCTCACCAATTGCACATGTAAACAATAGTAGCATTATAAAGAATCCAGAATGTAGAATTTAAATGTGCAACAGCTGCTAGCATCTACAACAAGGCCTGAAATGGCTTTGTTATTTATGGTGAATTAACTAAAGGGTCACGTGATAGGGGTGTGAAGAATCAGGGCAGGACATGTCGGATTTACCTGATGAGATTCAAGTGGCAAAATCTCTTAAAATAGCTTTTTATGGATTTACTTAGTTTTTTCTTTTCTAATTTTTCAAACTGAAAAACGCTTTTTCACTGTGTGTCATAAAAGTGCTACATAAATATGTATAAAATGTATTCTATTATGCCATTAATCATCTTTCATTCTTGGAATAATCTGTCTCTTGTGAGTCCCCCAACTTTATGGTAGTGCAGAACTAAATCGCTGAAGAACTCGTTTAACCAAAATTCAAACAACATTTCATAATAGATTATGGGAAATTTAGGGATTTGGTAGGATAGTTACAGCCCAGAATAGATGTACTGGTATTAGAACGTTCTGAAGACCCTGTCTGCATGTTCAGTGACCTCACGAGGGATCCTGACCCCAAGATTGACAAAACTATGGTTTAGACATTTTATGTAGTACATGTAATTGTAACGTTATTTGAAAAAATATGTGTATTGAGGTTGTGTTTGCTGTGTGTTTTGCAGCCTGTTGCAACCGGCCTGGATGTGTTTGAAGGCCGACCAAAACTGATCAGCTGGAGAGAGCGAGTGAAAAAGGCAGTCGGTGAAAAGTTGTTTGACGAAAGTCACGAGGTGATCATGAAGGTGAGCAGCGTGCCGGATAAGATGCAGAGCAACAGCCAGCTGGAGATGCTCAAACCAAAGTTTCAGAAGCTTTTCAGATGAGAAAAACAAAGATGATACAACTGTGACAGTGTCACAGTGTCAATTGGATTTTAATTTGATAGTTGTATGGTGATTTTTATCAGCAGAATTTCTGAACCAGTTTAATGAAGTACTTCCAGTACTTCCAGTTTCCAGGTATTAAACTCTTTGTGCAGCTCCGTGACCTAATCATGTAAAAATTCTTTAATGTGTTTATCGGATTTAGATAGAGACTTAACAGCAGTCTCTATCTGCCGAAATGAAAATCTTATTATTTTCATGCTATACATTCAAAAGGAAATCTTGAAATTTACAAAATGGAAACTGGAACTTTTCTGTTGGAACTATTCACCTGTAAAAAATATATACAAACATGTTTTACAACAACTCACGGTGTGTTTTATTGCTGCTGAACCGTTGAATGAATGCACATTCATAATACCTACACCACAAATACTAAGGTAATGCATTACAATTATATATAAAAAACAATGTGTCTGTCGTTGTCAACCTATAAACGACCTTCTGAAAGTTGTTTGTAGATTTAAAGGGATAATTTGGATGTATTTTAACATAAGGTTATATGACTTACACATCTATGTAGACATTTTAAGGTTTATTAACACATTCCTAATGAGATGTACAATATGTAAGGGGGTAATACCTGACGAATTGTTAATGGTTGATGGCGAAGCGTAAACCGTCCAAAGAGCAGTTGTTTTTTGGGTGTTGCAAACGTTTGTGCCAATGCCCTTATGTTGACTCTCTCACTGTGGGTTTTCACTTCAAAGTTGGAAGTTTGGTCGACTTAAAATGTATTTTTTAGCTTTCTGCCAAAAAAGCTAGCGCTAACATTAGCTTGTTACTTCATAGAAAGTCTGACGATTTTCAACAAGCTCTATGTACTGCTGTACATGTACTTGTCTAAATATGGTCACTTCTGGCTCCAAATTACCTAGGTGGCGACAGCCAAAATGCAAACTCCCGGCTTCAGATTGGCAGTCCACAAACCAAAGGGTGAATCCACCAATGCTACGTCCATTATTTTTTCAGTTTATGGTATCAAATGAGGTTCTACGCTACTTTGTCTTTAGCTTCAGAAACTGTTCTCCTGTCTGTCCGACTTCTGCCCACTGCTGGCCTGGAAAGACATGACAGCACAAAAATGTGACTTCCTACATCACTCCTCTCTTCAGATTAATAAACAATGACTGCTTCATTTCAGTCAGTAGTCTAAACAACAGACTGTGTCAAAACCTTAAAGTAGAAGTAAAGAGCAGTGTTCAAAAACAGCAGAGTCAGCAGCGGAACCACCACTCTGATAATAAAAGGTGTTAGCTCTGATGAAACACATGGACATGGTCATCACATCGCAAAACAAAAACTGACGTGAGCCAAAATTTTGAACATTGTCGTCACAATGTAATTGCAGAAACAACAACATGCATTGACACTATCAATCAGTCAGTTGATCATTTTTACTGTTTGGACCAATGATCTTTTCCAAACCTGTAAACAGTCAGCTTACCTGACCTGAGAAAGAGCAGACAACTCTCAGAAGAGAAGTTATGAAATAACATAGCTGTAGCTTTCTTGGTGGGTGGGCATTGCAGCAGGAAACAGGAAGTGATTGACAGCTGACTGGGTGTAGTTGTGTGCTGAGTTGGAGGAGGTGAAGGTGAGCTGGAAGGGTACTGGAGCTGGATGGAGCAGCTGTTGGTAAAGTCAGAGCCCTTGGACACCTGAAACCCTTCCTGGTGGGCCTCAGAGACCCCGTCCATGGAGGAGGACACAGAGATGTTGGGCTGTAGCAGCAGGTCTGTATATACAGTTAAGATGAAATGTTACATTCACCCTCTGTTCAACAAAATGACTCCCTGAAAAAGGATCTGATATCATGAGTTTGAAAAACATCATGACATGATGTCATAGATAATGTCACTGATGGGCTTACCTGAGCACATCAGATTCAAGATGGAGGAAGAGTACCATAATAATGCTGTCTACAACTGTCTCCTCCCACTAACCAGAAACAAGAGAGCCATCAGTAAAAGAATCAAGTGAGTTTCATTAGAACAGAAACGAACCAAATCAAAGCTGCAGCTCATCTTCTACCTGAGCAGGTGAGTTCAACAGCTTTTCCCAGTCTGCAGGTGTTTCTATCTGAGCCTTACCTTCTACAGTCTAGGAGCGCAGACTCGTTGCCTCCACACTGAAACTCTTTGGTCCACCATGGAGTCTCCTCTTGTCCATCATAGAGCACCCCCTGGAGGACTGAAGGAGCCTCACAGCCAATCTCCCTACAGACCACATCTGCATCCTGCAGGTCAAAGTCAGCTTCACAGACTGAGGACCATCTCTGGTTAGACTGGTTTTGTCTTCACCTCTAGTCTACTTGAGCCCAGACTGATCCCATCCACCAGCCTGACAGAGTCTGGAGTGATGAACTAACCTTTTAAAGCACCAGGAGGGCCCAAAAAGATGCTAGAAGCACTAAAATCACATTAACATAAACTAATTAACTGGTTGAGGCAGTGATAGACAAGCAACTCCTATGTTCTTCAAGGTAAAATTATTGTTTTCATCGGTTTTGAAGAAAGCATAAAACATGGGGTCAGTTCCCCATCATAAAGGGCTGAAATATTCTAAATAAACAGATTTTTTTGGGGGGTGGTCCTTTTTTAGGTGTCTAAAATATGTTTAGCTGCGACCCCTGTCCACAGCAGAACACTGCTTATCTTCTATGTTGGTACTCCTGCCTGCTTCTCCGAACTGGGGGCATAACGACCGCCATCTACTGTAGCTAATACACTGACTGTGGAGAAGTACCTCATCCAACCAATCTTCAAAAGACCTTAACTATCCCTTTAAAGCCCTGCAGTCAAAATTATACCCAATACAATAGTCCCTTTGAGAGTCAATACATTGTAATATATTGATCTGTAAGCAGAACTTTAATGATGCAGGTGTAGGGTCATAAAGTACCACTATACAACACTACCATACTAGTAGAGTAACATGAAGCATGTCTCAATCTGCAATGTAATTATTGTCTACTGATGTCAAATGTAGTGAAGAAAAAATTTAATATTTAATATTTCTTTCTGGAATGTGGTGGAGTTGAAGTATTAAGTCGCATATTATGGAAATACTCAAGTGAAGTACAAGTTTACCAAAACTGTGAAGTCAAGCACTTGAGCAAATGTTGCTGGTGACATTCCAGCTGTGCACAGCTCCGACTGCTGCAGAGACTGAGAGGCTCTCATTGTTTTCTCATGTCAGCACTGTTCCTGCTGGGAACAAGAGGTTCTTTATCGCAAAGGAAATCTAAAAAAAAAAGAACAACTGGAATACCAGAATTTGTGTTTCCAAACCAGAAATGTTCTAGCATGTGTATATCATGGAAGGGTTTTCAGAATGTTCTATTTTTTCTATATTCATTTATTTATCAGTATGTTCATCTGTGCACACATTGTGAATAAAACACTGCCATTTACTGCATTATAATATTAGCTATGTGTTTTGTAGTGATGCTCATGTTAGAAGCAGAAAATTGTTGCAATTTCCATTTTCATAAATAACTTAAACAGTTAATTGATTACAAAAATAGTTGTCGACTAATTGTTTCAGCACTACATTCTGTACATCAAAGTAGTATTTTATCAACATCTTGTATTTTTTTTAATTCTCATTTTATTTGTCTTCGTTCTGATGACAACTGCAACTTGATTTAAGACTAAAACAGGTTTCTCGAAGGCAGGTATCTGACCATTGTACCTTAATTGCAATTAACCCTTGTGTTGTCTTCCCGTCAAAATTGCAAATCAACACTTTTGTTGAGGCTTTTAATCAATGTTTGTCATTTTTTTATGTTTAACACTACATAACACTAACTTATTAACTCTAGTTTTACAGTTATTTGATTATGTGGAATTATTTTAACTATAATTAAAGGAATGTATGTTGATGGATAATCACAGACTGGAATATGTCAACTTTTAATCAGTACTTCAAAACCACTTTTTTTCTCTCCAAATGCTATAAATTTGAATAAGGCGCCCCATAATTAATGAAAGTAGAGTATTGTACTTGCTAAAGAGCGTTGAGTGGAATCAATCATGTTATTTTGGGAAATTAAAAAGAACATTGATATAGGAAAACGGATCAATTTGACCAAAAGACAACATGAGGGTTAACTCAATTGAGTGCCATTAGTTTTGTCTTTCTGCTATGTGACTTTTTTGTTCTATATATTTTTTATACTTTCATATCACATGTGCATTGTCTATTTCTAAGTCGCTTTACCAAAGTAGATTTCTCCCTATGTAGCTTTGCTGTAGTTCATGTAAGATGTGGTAGCTTGAAACTACTACTACTAAACACTGAAAGGAGTAGGTTATAACTCATTTTACAAAATAACTAAAGAAAATACTGCTCTATTTGGCTGTTATGTAGACCTTTTGGCCAGTTTGAGATTGAGTTAAGTGAGTGGATGTTGCGGCTGCAGTGATTGTGTTGAGAGAATGAGACCAGCTGCAGGAATCTGGACATGTGACCGTGCACACAGGAAGAAGAGTCAAGAAATGAGTCAGAGATTCCTCTCCCACTAAAGAAGTCACACAGAAATACCCCCGCACCACAGCAGCACCATCAGCAGCAGCATGCCGTGCTGCGGAGTTCTGTGTCAGTATGAAACTAACAAGCTGGTCCGGATCCAGAGCGTCCGACTCGGCTCTCTCAAGTGGAGCCTGAACGCAGCCATTCTGCTGTTTATCTGGTGAGTGAACCTGAACACAACGTGAAATATTGCTGCCGCATGCTCGGGGAGCGGCTGCACACTCTGCCGCTTCTGCTTCCTAATGATTCCCCACAAGTCCCGTTATGCTCAAACCATAAACACATAAACTAATTATAAATACTATTCATTAGTGTTTGAATGAAAGTGAACCGCCTCTTGTGGATATGGGACACAAAAATACATTCAAATGTATTTTATTTTGTAGGAACTGCCCGTCTATGGTAGCATTTTATTTTTGATTTTTATCGGAATTGGTTTTTATCAATTCCGGTATTTCTCTACTTTTATACCCATTTCCCATACAATACTGTGAGTATTTTTCTTTGGTACATTTTATAAGCAACACTGTAGTGTAGTAATTCCTGTAGTGCCCACTTCACGGTGACCTTATATTGAACTGAATCATTTTTAAATCTATTTTAGATCATTTAAATCTAAAAAAAAATATTTGGAATACTCAATGGTGACCTATAATTTAAGTTTTTAAGATGAGTTTGTAACCACGGTAACAATTCTATTAATAAGGTATTTCCATGGGGACCATGAAGATAAAATGTTGTATCTGGTGGCTGTAGTGGGACGTTTAACAAGGCAGTCAATAAAAAGACAAAACAAGTCCAAAAACAGTGGAAAGAGTCAGTGCAAAGATTAAATGATTAATTTAATACATATTTTAAGCAAAAATGCCATGGCCTTAATGTGTAAAATCTGAGTGATTTGCATTTAAAAGTCAGTTTCTGTGTTTTATTTTGCAGCGTGATGTTACTGTGGAACAGGAGTTACCAGCAGTTTGACCTGGTGGTGAGCTCTGTCACCACCAAGGTGAAGGGGGTAGCTCAGACACAGCTGCCCGGGAATGGGGATGAGGTCTGGGATGTGGTGGACTACAGCGGACCCCTACAGGTAGCCTCAGTCCTCTGGGTTTTGGGTCTTTTTAGCCAAGAGGAGAAAAAAAAATAATGTGATTTTTGTTTTCAGGACAAAAACTCCTTCTTTGTGGTGACCAATGTCATTGTGACGAAGAATCAAAAGCAGGGGAAATGCCCAGAGGTGCTCCATCATCATTATTAACATTTGTCTATCTGTCAAACTGGTATAATGTTTCAGTGCTGCTTATGGTACATTGACTCAGATGGAAAGCTGGAAATATTTCTTATTATGCAGCAGTGTTTATATTCCAGGTTCCACTTAAAGGCAAATTGTGTCGCACAGATAAGGACTGTGAGAAAGGAGGCTGGGACCTGCAGAGCCACGGTGCGTTCACTTCTCCTTCAGTACATTTACTCCCACACAAGAAACCAGGTTAGGAAAACCATGTATCTATAGTTACCTGGTTACTGTAAGTCCTCGTATACTCTACGCAGCAGATCTGTAACCAGATTACTTCCATACCTTGAGGCATTTTTTTGGAAGCTTTACTGACTTTATTGTTATACAGGTCACCTGGTTGAGTGTGTGCCCCATGTACCAAGACTCAATCCGTACCGCAGTGCTGCAAGTCGTCTCCATTCTCTCTTCCCCCCTTTCCTATCTATAGCTGTCCGATCAATTAAAGGCAGAAAAGGCCAAAAAATAATCTTTAAAAAATGTATTTTATTTCTTCAGTTGATCGGTTTTGGATGGACTCCCTACAGTAACACCTTTCTTGTCCTAAGTGGGTTTGTTGACACCTGTTTCCACAAGAAGCAGAGGAATGTGTCATTCATGTGTTGCAGTTGTAGCTTCAGCCAAAAGCTCTCAGCTCTCAGCTACTAGTCTAGATTTGAGTTACAGTTGACACTGTTGTTACCTCACATCAGCTGCTGCAGAAATCAAACCTGCGACTTTTCAAACTCAGTTGTGACAGAATCAGGCAAGTTTAAATGCAGTTTGTTTTTTATCTGCAGGGATTAGGACAGGATCATGTTTGAAGTTTGACGTGTTGAGGAAAACCTGTGAGGTATCTGCGTGGTGTCCAGTCGAAACCAGGACGAACCCTCCGAGGTAAAGTCTATTTGGTTGTCAGATCAGGACTTTGTCATGTGACATCTCACTTAGAAGGTTTTTAAGTTATAAAACATTTAATTTGGAGGCACCAACATGTTAAGATTTAACTTAAACCTGCAACAACTGATTTTTCTGGCCACTTGGGGGCAGCGTAGTTAAGTTGTGAACACAAAATTGACATATCATCTTTATGTTGAACTTGCTACCTCAGCAAACAGCTGTCAGCAGCAAACAGCTGACAGACCCAGTTAGCGACTAGCTGGTAATAACAGTGGAGCATTTAGCAGCTAAAGACACGTATATTAGGAGTTGGTGAAGACCAAAAACGGAGCTAAACAAGAGAATATTAACACTGTGATGTGCAGTAGTCTATTTACCTTGCTTATATGTAGTCAGTATATGTGTTGAATGAAGTTCAACCACAAGGGGACCCTTTTTATTATTATTATTTATTTTATTTATGTTTGTTGCTTTAACCTCTCCTTGAGAGAGTGTCTGTGTGTGTATTGTATTGCTAAAATTACCTGCAATTTTAAATATGGGCAATAAAGTTAAAAAAGAGAATATTGAACTTTATATTAATATTGGATGAATTACATTCATCAGGTGGACATACAAACGGTAAAAAGTGTACTTAATTGTGTCACATTTCTACTGTAAACACACTACATATATAAAACCTACTTCGAACTTGTATTCAGTATCATTTGGGGGCCAGTTTTTGAGTCTCAAAAGCTAGCTGTCTGGATTTACCCTGTAGAGATCTGAGGAGCAGTTAACCATAGTCTTCATAAATCCACCGGAGTTTAGGATGCCAACACAAAGAAAGCCCAAAGTAACGTATATCCAGCTGAAATGAGAGAAATCCAGCGGAATTTCCATTGGAAACGGAGCAATCCTGGAAATGGAACGTCTGGATATAAACTATGTTGTAACTAAAATATTTGCTTTTGCTGAGTGAATAGCGTGTGCTAGCATGCATATTTGAGCCCGTTCTAAATGTCTAGATGACCAATCGGACTGCATTGTCTTCTTGTTGTATCTTTATTTTAATTTTATTTTTTTTGTTTTACAATGCAGGCCCGCTCTGCTGGCAGCAGCTGAGAACTTCACAGTCTTCATCAAAAACAACATCAGATTCCCTGCGTTCAACTTCTTCCGGTGAGAATTATTTTTGACTGATGGGATTTGAAACGTTTTCCTAACTTTATGCAATGCAGCCACAGCTGTGTTAAATCTGTGACAATGTATATTTCATGATTTATGGTAGTGTTTTAAGTCCTTTTTTTATGTAGCAATGCAACTGCAAAGAGGGGCAGTTTTGAAGACTTTCTTTTTTTGGTGTGTTCAGCAACGCTCCAACATCAAATAATTTTGCTTCATTCATTTTCTTTTTTTTTTTTTTGGTGCTGTTTTGCAAACAACTTCTTTCTTATTTCAGTCATGGATGAGAAGGAGGTTGTGTCCTTTTTTTATCACAAGTCAAACTGTTTACTGGGATTAAAAAAATCTGAAAAATCAGTCTCTGTCAACAAATTAGTAGTTTTCTCCTCTCTTGGGGGTTTTATTATTGTTTCACCATCTTTTGTCATATCACTTGCATGTTATCGTTTGCATTTGATTATGATGAAACTGAGCAAAATACTTTGCATGTCCTTCAAGTATTTGCCTGCATGATTTTATTATCAAATTTAAAAAAGCCAATGAAACATTTAGTGTCATTTGACACTGAAACTTTCTGCTGCTCTTTAGGACACAGAGTCCACAACCTTCTCTCCAGTGGGAGAGGAACTCAGATTTTCGGTGAATATTTGAGTCTATTGTTTGTTTGTTGTTTGACAGAAGAAACATCCTCCCAGAGATGAACGATGCCTACCTGAGGAGCTGTCAGAGAGGAAAAGACTCCCTGTGTCCCATCTTCAGACTGGGAGACATTGTTCGAGAGGCCGGAGAGAATTTCACTGAAATGGCCGTAGAGGTGAGGTTACATGTTCAAATGTTTCTGCAGTGAAAGCAACATTTATTTTTCTTGCAACCTGAGTTATATTTTCACAGTGCTAGCCTCAGTTCCGATCAGTTTTGAGAACATTTTACTGACTTACTTCACTGCTGAAATCTCAGGATGCAGCCCCATGGTGAGACCAGACCCTTTTTTATTTATTCCCACTTTGTCTTTCTTGGGTTTCCTTCAGTGAGCTACCATTGTCCTCAGCCAGAGATCAAGTTAATTAAACCACCAAAAAAAGGAAGTGTTGCCTCAAACTTTCTTTAGTTTGTGTAGATTAAAGTGGAAAGCGAAAGTCAGTTTTGTAAAATCTTCTGATTGCAGTACAGCTGCCTCCCTTATTCATTCTTCTGTCAAGACGAACCTTTTAAACGTTGTTAAATGTAAAAAAAAAATCTAAAGAGTAGTTGCTTTCTGTTGGGACCAAGTTGAAATACTCTTACTGCATTGGTAAATTTTATTCACAATTTAAGAAAATGAGACTTAAGACCGGTTTATTGACAGAAGTGACTAAAAAACATGCAGAGCTCCCCAGTGTTCAGCTATCTTTTTTCTTTTAAAAAAACAAAAACTAAAGTAAAATATTCACAAACTTCCCTTTTTTAAAATTTCTACATTTGCATCTGTATATAGGAATTCTTTCTACAGAAACAGTGTCTGGTCTGTGTAAGCTTCTGCTGCGGTGATTTATGGGATACATGTTATGCTGAAAACAAGCTTTTTATACTATATTTTTGATGTGAGTAAATCAAGGGTACCCACTCAGTTTGAGCAGAGACTAGCAGTGGAAGAAGTATTCAGATACCATACCACGCTGTAAAAATACTCCATTACAAGTAAAAGTCCTGCATTGGAAATGTTACTGAAGTATATAGGACTGGGTGTCGATACCGATACCAATACTGTGACTTTGATACCGGTTCCTAAATGATACTTTTTAGCAACCAATTTTATAAAACAAAAAGAAATTACAACATTACACGTTATTGGGTAACGTAGAGTTTTTCCTGCGTGTCTCTACGACGTGTAACGTTAGACCGCCAATCAGCAGCATTATTAAATCTTGGTAGAAGCATGCTTATTGGCTCGCTGACAAGATTTACTCCTTAGTTATTGAAATTGGGTATTGAATGACAAGGTATTTTTTTGTACTCAATTCGGTCTGTGCCTAAAAACATAGGTACATAAGTATTCTCAGCAAAATGTATCAAAAGTAAAATAAGTAAATGTACAAAACATTGGCCTCTGTGAGTTAAACATCGACTTGACTCAAATCTGGAACATGGACCGATTTTCTTAAAAGTAAAAAATAAAAATAAAAAATAAAGGTTTTGTGGTTAATAACCCCCACTTCTTGTGTTGACCACAGGGTGGCGTCATCGGCATACTGATCAACTGGGACTGCAACCTGGACAGGCTCATGCAGCGCTGCCTTCCCAAATACTCCTTCAGACGGCTGGATGAGAAAGAAAGCAACAAGACACGGTATCCCGGCCTCAACTTCAGGTGAGCGAGCCAGGGTCAAAGGTCAACATTACAGTCATCACAACCACTAAAGGAACTTTGATTCTTTTTAGAAAGAGGTTTAAGAGAGAGTTTAAAAACCGTTTGTGCTGATAGTGTAAAATTTTTAATCGTTTCTGCTGTTGTCTGATCAGATATGCAAAGTACAACACAGTGAACGGAGTGGAGGAGCGAACGCTGTACAAAGCATTCGGGATCAGGTTTGACGTCATGGTGTTCGGACAGGTGGGTTAGTTTTTTCCGAATGAATATCTTTAAACTTAACATTTAAACCAATTATGTTTTTAGTTTTGCAGTTCTTTGTGAAACTTTTATGTTTCCCAGTTTGGGCATCGATTTGTATTTTGTTTAAGAGGTAATTGTCCAATATGCCATAGCTTTATCATCAACTCCATTTGCCCTTGCCTTCTTTGCACACATCAGTGTTGCTATACCTCTGGAGGAGAAACACACAAGTGACAGTTTGATCTGTTTTCCAGGCGGGGAAGTTTAGCTTCATTCAGCTCATCATCTACATCGGATCAACGTTGTCATACTACGCTCTGGTGAGAGACCACACAGGTTTCAGCTGCTGCCACAACAGAGTCCATTCATACATTTATCCTCCCTTAGTGCTGGACACAGTGGCAGTTAGTGTTCGAGTGTACAAGAGTGGGACTTTAAATGGTGACTGCATCTGGACTAACTGAGTAAATCACTACAGAAAAAGCTAAAGGCTAAAAATTAGGGGTGGGGGAAAAAAATTGATACAGCATAGTATCGCAATATTTTCGGTGGCAATACTGTATCGATACATAGACGCCAAGTATCGATCTATTATTATATATGTATTGGTCAGTTTGTCTGCTTGATAATCCCATTTAGATAAAAACTGATTTTTGGGACATAATTTGAAATTGGGAACAATTTGAAGTTGGAAAATATATGACAAATATTGCAATATGTTTAAAATAGCAATAATATTGTTTCATGACATAAGTATTGTGAGGCCTCTGGTCTTTCCCAACCCTACTAAATATGCTGAAAGCTGCAGGAAGCAACAGGTTTCTCCAAGAAATCTGATTACACTGTTGACTTTGGTGCATAATCCTCATAGCGATGAATCATAAGAGTGAAACCATGTTAGGAAATCGTGGAGGAAGTGTCTATGATGTCACTGACAAGGATGTTTTGCAATCTGGAGTTTGACTTCTCACTACTGTCTGTTTCACTTAAACCCCTTCTACACAGCAGACAGTACAATTAATAAGAACCAAACAAACCATTAAAGAAATAATTCAGCATTTTGGGAAATATAAGCTTTCTAATGAGTTAGATGAGAGGAAGGATCTACCTGTATGAGAGTGGTATCTGTGTTGTCTAGGCATAGAAGTGTATTTCTCAACATGTCGAACCAGGGGCAGAGCCAGGGTGAAGCTTGGGCTGGATGGGCAAGCAGCAGCCATGTCAAACACACTGCAAGAAGACATACAGCACAGCTCTTTTACAGCCTTAGAGCTGGGGTTGGCAGTTTTCTGGATAAAACCCTCCTGAATAGTAAAAAGCTGTGCTTCTCCTGCAGCTATTTGAAATATTGTTGAATTACTATCTACATTTGAAATGCAGTTGTTTTTTTGTTATTTTTACTTAAAATCTTGTCTTTTTGTTCGCCTTGGTGGTAATTCCAGGTGTGTTTTTTCAATTTCACTTTTACTTGTTTCATCTTCTGGAGTCATCACTATTGTCATTGTTTGCAGCAGTTTACTTTCAATGCTAGCAGAGACGGGAAAAACCAGTACGCCGCTTCACACAACTTTTTCTGCAGGATTTGCCACCTTTAAATCAGGCTTTCACGATCTGACGGGATGTGCACACACATCTGCATTTGTAGAACAGCCATTAGAATCCAAATCTATCTAAAATAACCTGAGATTGGCTAAAGTCTCCCTTTTGTCTGGAAGGAAAAGCTGGGGGTTTTCTTAGAGCCATCTGTTAGAGGAACTTCAGCTCACACTTAATGCTAAAATGCTAACTGTGTCAAAAGAGTCTAAAAAATTCAAAATCTTGCAGTGATTTAAGACCCAAAAAGTGAAAGTATTCTTCCCAGATTTAATCAGTTTTATTTTTAGTAAAATAATTCTATGTTTGGTGTTAAACACAAATCACAGGTATGTTGACACATCAGTGTCTTGTAGTGTGTTGTAGATGAAGTGTGAAACTCCATTTTTCCCTCAGACGACCATGATTATCGACTGGCTGATAGGAACCAGATGTTATTCTGCAGAGGTTGGACAAAACTACTCCGAGAAGAAAGTGGAGTCAGTCCAAGACAAACACAAGGTGATAAACTGTTTGATAGAATGTACTGTAGCTGTAAACCTGTTGTCAGACATTTTGTACTTTAATACAGTATTGTAACTTTTCCCTTCGGTGTGATGTGACTGTGTGTTGCAGTGCATCCTCTGCGTGTCCTACGTCGACGAGAACAACATTCGACTGGTGAAGAGATCACAGAAGAAAAGTTTACAAGACGTCAAACCGATGTCTGTTCAGCCATACAAGGTAAACCTGCTGCAGAGAGGAAAGATCAGAGAAGTAGCTATGGTAGTATGGTCTTTTATTACCGATGAAACTGAGACCTAAAATCTATCTGTTGCTCCAAAGAAACATTCAGGGGTTAAAGCATCAACAGGTTGGAATTCATGAGTGATGAGTCTCTTTTAGTCAATTTTATTAAAATATATTTTGCCCAGTATCACAGAGTTGCCTCAAGGGGCTTTACATTCACTCTCTCTCCTTAAGCCCCTGATTCAGATAAGGTCAAACTCTGTCCCTAAAAAAAACAACCCAGAGAAGTTGGAAGAAACTTCAACAACTGAGATCCCAGGATGGGCATTCATGCATTAGATTAGCATTAAGCTTTTCTAGACTTTACATTTAAAGTGAAGTAAGCTGCTGGGGGGCTGTTTTGGCGCCTGGTTTGTACCAACACAAACTCAATGCAAATCAGAAAATGGATTTTTAGTTTAACACATCAAAACTTTGTAACCGATATTTACCGGTATTAGTACCCGAAGAGTGTCAAAGTTTGGATTATTGTTGAATTACTGCTATCTAAATTAGAAATTCTTTTTTTTTTTTTCTTTTTTTAGTTAAAATCGTGAAGATATGTTTTGTTCCCCTTGGTGGTAATTCCAGGTGTTTTTATTTTCTTTTTTTTTAAGATTTTTTTTGGGGGGGATTTTAGGCCTTTATTTGTATAGGACAGCTTAGACTTGAAATGGGAGAGAAAGGGTGAATGACATGCAGCAAAGGGCCGCAGCTCGGAGTCGAATCCAGGGCCGCTGCGTCAAGGAGCAAACCTCTATACATAGACGCCAAGCTCCACCAAGTGAACTAACCAGGCACCCCAATGTCACTTTTACTTGTGTTTGAAATTTCATCTTCTGTAGTCATTACAATTGTCATAGTTTGTTCGTTTACTTTCAATGCTAGCAGAGATGGGGAAGATACAGTACGCCGCCTCACACTCGAGTGAGCTGAAGACTAAGTCTGTTGCGTTAGCTCTGCTACCCTCTCTGGCAGACCAACCACTGCCAGGGGATGGAAACGCGTCACTAACTGTGTCATACCACTTGTGATTCTTTTCTTTCCTCGAAATGTTACCATCAGACACAAAATTCTGTAAATGCAAGAGCTTTCATCAGAGTGCCAAATGATCAAGCACCATTGTGTTACCTCATTCGGGGTTGACTCAATGACTTAACAGACATTTATTTAAATGAAAATCTTCAAGATTCTTACTTTTAATGTGTGGTTGAGGCCGAATCGATACTGTATCCCTAAACCACTCGAGGTAAATATGTTTTGTAATAGTTGAATCGAATTGTGTAAAAAGTTGAAACACTGCCTGAATGAATTTTATCATTGACTTAAGTGATATACTTTTTGTCCTGACAGGAGGACTTGGGACACCTGACGGCCGTCCTCTGTCTGCTCCAGCAGAGTGACGATGTGGATCACTGCACTCAGCCTTCCCTCAACCATCAACCTGACCCCAACTCCAAATCTCAGCGCCCAGCCTGGTGTAAGTGTGACTGCTGCACTCCCTCTTCCCTCCCCCAGGAGGAGCTGTGCTGTCGGCGGAGCAACGGCGCTTGCATCACCTCTACTCCTGTATTCGAGCAGCTTGTGTTGCATCGCCCCCTGCTGGAGGCTGTGCTCCTGCACCGGGACCCTCTGTGTCCACCCGCTAGGCGATGCCAGACCAGCGCCCTGCGTCATTGCGCCTACAGTCAGTACATCAGCTGGCGGTTTGGGGTCCCACCTAACGACACCCACCCTGCCATCCCCAGGTGCTGCGTGCGAAAAGTAAGGGAGGAGTACCCAAGAGCAGATGGACAGTACAGCGGCTTCAGACTTGCCAGGATGGCGTCCACGCAGGCCTACGCTAACGGAGAGCTGTGAGAGGAGAGCAGGGACTCCCCCTCTCACAGGACCCCACAAACTGTGTTTTTATGTTAAGTCTGCCTTACAAAGCAAAAAAAAGGAATTACTTTGCCAGCTTGCGTTCCGTCAAAAGGGAGATGAAGGTGTGAGACTCACTGAGTCAACAAATTACTGCATTTTCATCATCATCTGTCAGATCATTTAGCTGCACAGTAAAAAAAAAAAAAAAATATAGAAACCATGTTTTTCCATTTCACTCACACTCACATTTACTAACAAGCTTAGACAAAAGGTTTCTCTTGCCAGGAATGTGCTTACAGTACATCTGTCATATGGTATAGAAACATGAAGCGTTTCATTCCTACATTGGGGAAAAAAAACTCACTTTCACTATGTTGAATACCTTATTTTAACACCACGTGGTACACATAACAAACCTCTTAATACCCCCTGATTGCAATAACATGCTGCAGGTCGTTTCTTTAATTCACACACAAACCGAAATGTAGAAACATTGTGTAGCTTTATGGGGAGTTGCGTGCTGGAACTTTTTCTTGCTAAATAAAAGTTGGGTGCACCGGATTAAAGTTGTCACAGTGAAGTTGCAAGGTGTGGTACCATCGTGCCTGTACAAAGACCAAAACCAAAATCTATTCTCAGCTGGGTGGATAGATATACTGCAAGAAGTATTCAGATCCTTTACTTAAATAAAAGTACTAATACCACACTGTAAAAACACTCTGTTACAAGTAAAGGTCCTGCATTGAAAATGTTACTTAAAGGGTAACTAGGTTTTTTTTTTTTTTTTTTTTCTACCTGGACCCTATTTGCATATGCATTTGTGTCTAATAGACTTATGACCAACAATCTCTGAATGGAGTGGGATCACAATGACGGGCTGCAATGTAACCTAATGGGGCAATTGTGCAACCTTGTTTTTTTGTCTACTTAATGGCTCAGATTGTTAATAAAAGTGTCTGACAACATCATTGATCTCATGACGTGACTTTTTGTCCGAAGACGGCGGTGTGAAGAGTGGGACGTGAGTCGAGAGAAAGGCGTTCAGGATGTCTGTTGTTTTGGAGTAGGCTACAGAAATCATAGGCTCCTGTTATCTAAAAGACTGAATGTGCCGTGGCTCAATTTTGAAATGATTTCGATAATGGACTGTTTGTAAATGGCCTGTTTTTATATAGCGCTTTTTTTTAGTATTAACGACTACTCAAAACGCTTTTACATAGTACAGTAACCGTTCGCCATTCACACACTGGCCTAGGTTGCTTTACAAGGTGCCATCTGCTCATCAGATAAACACTCACACGTGTTTACACTCCGATGGCGCAGCATCAGGGGGAAACACGGGGTTCAGTGTCTTACCCAAGGACATTTTGACATGGGACTGCAGGGCAAGGGATCAAACCTCCAACCTTCTGATTGGCAGGCGACCGCTCTACCCCTCGGCTCACATCAGTCTATTTGACACAAATGCATGGGTTAATGGGGTCAAGGTTGTAAAAAACATGTAAGTATAAGTATGTGTAGTAAGTAGCATCAGGAAATGTAATAAAGTATTAAATGTAAAAGTACTCAGTTCAGAAGAGTCCTCACATTTTAGAGACTGGAAACTATCCAAACAGTTGTGTTTACTTGTAGGACGTTGTATTGTTGGGTAGTTTGATTTATAATAAAACATATTTCAACTACATGAGTTTTGTGTGCAACCATATTAATTTGTAAAGTAACTAAAGCTGTCAGATTAATGTAGCGGAGTAAAATGTACATGTAAAATGAGTATTAGTAGAAAGTAGCATGAAAGAAAAGACTCAAGTAAAGTCCAAGTATCTCACATTCGTATTTTAGTATAGTACTTGAGTAAATGTACTTAGTTACAGTCCACCACTGATAAACTGTTTGTCAGGAATCCTTCCAGCACAAACCATCATTTAAAACCTCAAATAGTAGTTTTATCAAAGTTTACTTGTTTCTCATTGATAAGAAATAGGGGTGAACGCCCTGAATGGTGTCTGCTGTTAGATCTTCAGTTTGCGGGATCACACAGCAGGACTCAAAGTTTTAGCTTCAGAGACATCGAGCAGCTGCTCTGGCTGAGAAAAGAGAAGATTATCCAAAATAAATGTAAATGTGCTGTATTTTATATAGCGCTTTTCTAGTCTTAACGACTACTCAAAGCACTTTTACATCATACATTCACCATTCACACACATTCATACACTGAGGCCGAGGCTGCCGTACAAGGTGCCTGCTCATCACATAAACATGCACACACATTCACACTCCAATGCGCAGCATCGGGGGCAACTCTGGGTTCAGTGTCTTGCCCAAGGACACTTCAACATGGGACTGCAGGGCCAGGGTTTGAACCACCAACCTTCCAATTGGCATGCAACCGCTCTACCGCTGAGCCACAGCCACCCAAGTACATATAAGTACAATAAGAATATAGATGATTCATTTATCATATGTTTTCAGTTTAAAAGCAGGAGGAGTAGGAAATCATACATGAACTGTAATACTTGCTGTGTATGAAACAGTCTCTGCCTTCTAGTTCCACAAACACATTATTACAACATGTTTTGATTTGTGGCCCAAATCAGTACAACAAGGAATTTATACATTTATCTTCTAATAGAATATACTTGATAAGAACAAAAATGACCAAATCTTCTCACTGACCTGAACTTAATAGACTTTAAAAATATGTTGTGCGGTCTTCACAATTTACTCAAGGAAAAGCCGAGAAGTATAATCAATTACTATAAATATATTTAAAGGTACAATGCAGAATGGTCCTTTTCCTAGTATTATTTTTTTGTATAATGAGTGAGGCATTAACACACAACCGCATGTTCTATAAGCTCTATTTCTGAATATGATCAAATCTAGTCTCTGATTGGAGTTGACCTTTGGATTTATGACAATAAAATAAATATATTTCACATAAAAACGTAGTTTAGCTTCAACTAATGCTGCACCCATGAGGTTTTACACAGCCCAACACTTCCTCTGTCACATCCACTACAATAATAGCTGGAGAAATATAATAGTTTGCACCCCGGGCCATTCTTCAGGTGGCTTATTTGACATTTACGAGCACTCTCAGACCTTCACTTTCCCAAAATATGGCTCCAGACCTGGGCCATTGTTTTTATAAATGGTCCATTTGAACGAAATAAGGGCTCTTTGTTAAACAACTCGCGGCCTGAAATAGCTCCCCACGACTTTTTTAAAGGTTGCAGACATCCTTGTTTCCTCCCATTACTCATCCACTGACCCCCCAGTGCTGCTTTAGTTCACTGGAGTTTAAACAAGACCCACTGCTGGCTAATCTATTATGTGTCTTTTTAATTGAATCTTTTATGGAATGAACTATTACTGCATGGGGGCAATCCAGTAAATTAGATGAGCCTATATATTTCCTGAAGATACAGTATGTATTTTATATAGAGCCTGTGCAGCTAAATATAAATAATTTACGTCTGTATTCTCTTATTCTGTATGCTGACAGTGTTAACCTGCAGATCGTGGATGGATGCATGTGGAGTGGAAGTGGGGTTGAAGGCCACAGTGGATGGATTAGCTAATGGAAGTAGAGGGAAATGGATGATCTGATGCACATTGGCAGATGGGTTGTTGGATCGATGGCCATTGCAAAGATTAAATGGGTGGATGGAGAGATCAGTCAGTACATCTATAAAAAGTGTGTATTGTCTCTGCTGGACTGAACTTGTTTATCAAAAAAACACATGTGAGTCTCAGGAGTCAAACAGCGGTCACATTGTGTGTGTGCTGTTGTGTGGCTTTTCTGCACTGATGGAGGTTTCAGTCACACAAATGTTTCTCTGAGGCAGAAAATATCTCATTGGTTCGGGTTCAGCAAATAAAACAACAACCACAGATAACTGTTTCTCCGACTAATCAGATGAACTCACAAGATGCTGTGGTGAATTGTTCTGCTACTTTATATTTCTAATGCACTACATACATAAATAATAATACATCAGATGTATATAGCGCTTTTCCTCAAAAGTCCTCAAAGATGCTTTACATAGGATACAAATACAAACGAACAGTAAGCATTTTAATTAAGAAACTAAGATTAAGATTGCAAGCCAGATAAAAACATGGAGGGTGGGAAGATATCCACAAAGAAGGGGATGCGACTGAAAACACCCTGTCGCTCCTGGGGTAGTCTATATCGGCGATGTTCCACTTCTGGGATTGTTCAGGTGCTGCCAGAAATTACACCGGATGTCCCTCTTTTTAAGCTGGATGTCCCACACCGTCCGCTTTCTCTGTGTTGGTGATCTAAACCGTGGTGGATTTCTGAGGACTATGGTGAACTGCTCCTCAGATCTCTGCAGGGTAAATCCAGACAGCTAGACTATCTGTCCAATGTGAGTTTCTGTTGCACGACTAAAACAACTTTTACAACGTTCCTTCCCGAGGTAGCACATTTTTCCTCCTATCACGGAATGCTGGGTGGACTAGCCACTTGCTCCTCGGGGCAGGAACGAGAGCTTTGAGGCAGCCTTCTCAAAGGTCAACCAGGACAACTTCCGGTCCAAGCAAGGAAGCGAGAAGTGAGAATATATCAAATAGGAGACTTGGGCTCCACCCCAGGTTTGGTGCTTGGGGGACACATGGTACACTGTACAGCCTGAACCGTTTCTTTAAGCTGAGTGGAGGTTGTTCAGATGCCTGACCTTAAATATATTTCTGACTGCAGTCTTGGTCAACTTGACACTGTTTAACATGTCCTCACAATCCCTTGATTTAAATTACCCCTCACAGTCAAAGTCAACACAATGGAGATAGACACATAACACAAACAACATTAAATCAAGCATAAATGGTTCAGAGATGATAATTCAAAGCCAAAAAAATATTTTCACTCTATTTATTCTGTAAGTTAAAAGTTGATTTTGGGTTGGAGAAGTCCCCGTGGATTCTCGGTAACAAATGTACCTGTTACGGACTCCATCACTCAAGTACAAATAATGTGGAATGGAAATAATATACATCAGTAAGACTAAATATATAAAGATTGGACATAAAACATGTTGAAGATGTATACAACAAGATGTAATTTCTCTGCAGTTTTGTTTACTCAGATTTAAAGGATTGTGTAAAAATAGGCAACATTTGAAGAGGCTGCTGTATCCTTCTTTTGATCATAACAATCTTCCTCTTTTTCCCTTCCCTTCTCTCTGTTTCTTTCCTACTGCAGTCATACACACCAATAACATCTTAATAAGTTCATTTGTTGTTTTTTACTCATTCTGGCGCAGAACTGAACATATTTAAAGCCTGAGCCTAAATGAATCGACTGTATAGGGCAATTAGAGGTTGTGGAAACTATGAGATTGTTCTTTTGTTAATCCTGTCTGACATGAAAAGTTTTGAAATTGAATCAAATTGGCAGGTAAATGCGCCAACACTGTGTGGAGGTGTACACACTTGCATTCAAACCCACTGTATTTACATGCATACAGTGTGAACACATGCCAACACACGTGGTAACTACACTTTCTCTAAAGAAAGTGACAAAAGCGCACCCTCAATATGCAGACACACACTCACACACTCACACACTCATACCCACCTCCTCCTCCCCTCGCTGCACACTTCAGCTATGCTAATTGAGAAAATCACTCATGTAAGTGGGAAATTGCTGAGGTTTTTCTGATCTGCTATCTGTCAGCGCGTTAAGCTGTGAAGCGTCATTAAACAAACCGCCACCACTTTTCCCCCCCACTTCCATTAGCGAACACAGCATTGTCCTTAATCGCAATCCTGAGATGAATTCAAGAGGCAGGGAATCTAATTAAAAGCTAAAATTAGCACTTGTGTGTGTGTGTGTGTGTGTGTGTGTGTGTGTGCTTTGGTGCGTTGCATGCTGTGAGTGCAGGCCCTCGTTCATCTGATTGTAATGTGGGAATCTTTCCAGGGAGCCATTAGTTGAAAGTTTTTTTTTTTGGGAAAGTATGTTTAACCAACAGGGAGTCAGCTAATCTACAGCCCTCTATTTAGGCTAAACAATGGAATGTAATTATAATAAGTTAAGTTATTATGTTGGTTGGGTGAGCAGCCACACTGGGCCTCTTGTGTTGGAGCAGAACCTCAATGTATTTAGGATTGAGTTCCTCACAGGGAATCAAACTCCAACATTGTAAGTATACAGATATATTTTCTTTCTCTCACCCATGACCTAGGTGGTACTAGGTCTTCTGGTTTCCTAACATACAGATAGAGATTGATTCTGGATTTTTAGTTAATCAAGATCATTGAAATGAAAATCAGTTTTAATCGGAACGTCAGGACACTCTTTAATCTCTCTTATTTTATATATTTTTGTACACATTTCATGTTGTGTTTTTTTATATTTAGGATTCTTTACTTTTGTCTCAGCACCTATAACTTGCTGAATTTTAGCAAGTTATATTCCATATTTTTGAAGTTATTAAAAGCTGTTTTGGTCACCTTCTTTATGCATGAACTGAAATGTAATTGTGAATTGAGAAAGCCCAGGCATGTGACTTCTGATTTAATTAGGAGCCGGATGTACAAGGTTGCAAGAGAATAGATTTCTTTAAGCTCAGGGGCCGCCCAACCAAGAATATTTCAGTTTTTATTTTGGTTTAGTTTCAAGAAGTTATTGCTCCTCCAATTTGCTGACATAAAATAAAAATATCAAAATGTTGTGTGTTTAGGCAACACTTTAGTGGCTAATAAAGCTGTAAGATGCAGATGTACCGCTGTATGTGTACGAGTGGCTATAGATACAGGGCCTGTAGCTTTGACATTGAACAGGCAGGCATGTAAAGTTCAACAAAAACAGTGTGTGAATTGTGAAACCGTAGTTGCGGAAAACAAGGCAATAAATTCAAAACACTTTAATCAAATGGTCTGCACATTCCTGTGTAATCTCTCATGGACTTTCCCAGACAGCTTAACAGACAGCGGCCTACGCAGTATTGGGGGGTTGTTGTTAACTTGCTTAACTCACCACACGTCTGTCTTTCATCCATCAAGTGACCTAATCCGATTCTGAACCACCTCTCTATCTTTAAACCAAAGGAGAAATAACACAATTTGATAACGGTTTCCATTATCGCCATTCGCTTGGGAGAAAAATGTAGAATATGTACTGTTTATCTCCGTGGTGTGGTGTAACATGTTTTGCTGATGATATTGACCACATTACCTACAGCCTATATGGAAATAAGAATAAATCACAGAGTTCTGTTAAAACAAGGAAGGGTTTTAGACTTTATTTTTGCAAAGAAAAGCGGGAGTTTGTGCTGCATTAAACCCGACTGGTTTGCCGTGCTGTGTTCTATTGATTGATCCACTGGGGAACATTACTCAGCTGATCATACTTGGGCTAGGGCTGGGCAATATATCAATATTATGTCAATAATGTGATAAATGACTAGATATTGTCTTAGATTTTGGATATTGTAATATTGTGATATGACACAAGTGTTGTCTTTTACTGGTTTTACAAGCTGTATTACAGTAAAGGGATGTACTTTTCTGAATTTAAGAGTATATGTAGCAGTACAAGTATAAGACTGTTCTGGCTGTTCTACTATTTGCCTTTTCCCCACTTAGACATTATGTCCACAAGCACCATTTGTCAGCCCTAGAATATTGCCGTAATATCGATATTGAGGTATTTGGTAACAAATATCGTGATATCTGATTATCTCCCTATCGCCCAGCCCTAACTAGGGCCGACTATTTGTTTCTGTTCCATGTTATTGACCTGTGTGAGACCTAGGGCTGCAACTTTTCATTGTCAAATAATCTGTCGATTATTTTCTCGATTAGTTGTTTGGTCAATGAAATGTCCATCAGTGTTTTCCAAAGTCCAAGATGACGTCCTCCAATGTCTTGTTTAATTCACAACTCAAAGAGAGACAGTTCACTGTCACAAAAGAGTAAAGAAACTAGAAAATATTCCAATTTAAATAGCTGGAATAAGAGAATTATTTCATCAAAAAATGACTCAAACCAATTAATCAATTATCAAAATAGTTGGCGATTAATTTAATGGTCAACTAATTGATTATTCGCAGTGTTGGGCAAGTTCCATCCAAAATGTAATACATTATTGATTACTAGTTACTTTTGAGAGTAATTAGTTATATTATAATATTACTGTCTCTGAATTGTAATACTCTACACTACTTTTACGCTACTTTTGAGTTACTTTCACCAAAATAAAGGCGGAAGGAGCCTATGACTTGGCAGGTGTTATGAATTTCATCTTTATCCACTTTAATATATCATAATTTAGTCATATTATTTGGTATTATTATTATGAATCTGCAAAGTAACTAAAACTATAAAAACAGTTAAGTAAAACGTACAATAGCCTATTGACTCTGAATGGTGGTGGACTAAAAGCAGAGATGTAAAGTAATGAAGTAGAACTACTTCACTACTGTACTTAAGTTCTAAAAGGCTGTATCTGTACTCTACTGGAGAATTATTTTTTTCTCCTACTTCCACTTTTACTTAAGTACATATTATCGATGAGTTTAATGCTTTTACTCCAATACATTTTTTTATGTTGTTACAACTAATCACCCTAAACTTTTCTGCAAATTTGATCAGTAACCAGAGTTTCCGCGAACTTCCAACCAATCCCAGCAGTCCCATGTGCCAGACTTAGTATCAGTATGGGACTCTGAGAGCCAATGACCAAGCCGGAGAGCTTGTTTCCGATATGAAGACGAGATTGACATTTCAAATTTACCAACAAAACGTACAGCGAGAGATGGTGCAAAACTTTAATAAGTAGGATTAAATGAAAATACTCAATTAAAAGCATCTGGTTCTGGCTCTGACCACGGTAACAGCGACGGGACAGGGAATGTAGGACCCAAGTGCAAGGCAGAATAGAACTTCAATATTTAATAATGAAAAAACTCCTAACAAACAAAAGGTGTCCAGCAAAACAGCAGCAACGAAATCCAAAAAGAGGCAAAAGACAAAACAGGAATCTCAGGAACACAGAGACTAAACAGGTACACTAAATACACACTCCATACAGAAACAATGATCTGACACAGGACAAGGGGAACCCAAAGACTAAATACAAAGGGTAACAAGGTGACAACGGGCAGGTGACACAGGGCTGGGAAACAGGTGGAAAACATCAGGCAATCGCAAGAGCGGGAAAACCAAAAGACAGGAAGTAAAACAAGACAAGACAAGGCAAGACAGAAAACCAGACTGTCAAATTAAACAAAATACAAAACAGAAAAACAGACTACCAAAATGAGACAAAACACCAAAACCATAACACTTTGATTTAATCTACTTTTAACATACCTCAGTCCGTAGGGAGTTGGGTTGGGAACCGGAGGGTTGCCAGTTCAAGTCCCCGTTTGGACCAAAGTACGGAGTGTGGACTGGTAGCTGGAGAGATGCCATTTCACCTCCTGGGCACTGCCAAGGTGCTCTTGAGCAAGGCACCGAACCCCCCTCAACCGCTCAGGGCGCTGGTCCAGCACTGGCAGCCCACTCCCTCTGACATCTCTCCATTAGTGCATGAATAGGTCCTGAGCATGTGTGTGTATTTCAGGCCTGTGTGTATGTAGTGTGTAATAACAACAGAGTGTAAATTTTAATTTCCCCATAGGGGATCAATAAAGAGTATAAATTATTAAATTAGTGTTGAATTATGTTTTTTCATGAACCTTACTCCGAGTGTTAGATTTGATTTTTTTGAGGTATTTTAATTAAAGCTTACTCTGACATACTAGACAAGAAAACAGAATTGAGCAGTATTAGTATGATTTTGGTTCATTATGGTAAAATGTAAGGTCTTGATCTTCATAATCCATGAGTGCCTAAAATCATTCAGTGTATTGATTGCTTTCACTAAGGTTTCACTCATAATATCACCTACCCGGGTTTTTGAATTGTGATTCTATTAATTGATTTACTCATAGGAATCAGTCAATATGTTTAGATGTATTTTCATTGATTTTTATTTATGCTCTACAGGGTGGAATTGGGTTGAGGAAAACCTTGTTTACTACTGTAACTGAAAAGCACCATTGTAATACATACCTATCCTTCTACAAACTGCATGTTGTGTGTTATTGTTGGCAAGCAACCATTATCATTATCTCCAGGGACGGAGCTTGTCGATCCAATGTATCATAACAGATATAGCAGCTGCAAGTTGTCTGATTAAAAACAGTAAGTTAAAGTCTCCCATTCAGGGAGGAGTTTTAATAAACTGAATGTGTGACATAGTTATTGTCGCACTCAGCCTGAGACATGATCGAAGATTGACTGCGCAGGATGCAAGTTATTATTCAAGCTATCATTCAAGCAAAGTCCATTGTTCAGCTGTGTTATCAGCCTTACCGACCAGAGTACATCAGCCTGTAAAGCACATTTTGAACCTCAAAATGGCGATGTCGATCATTTAATCATGGAAAGCCAAATCTGGCTGCCTCTAGGTCCAGCCAACCCGGAAACAGCAACGCTGCGAGACAACACAAAACATAGAAACACCACACGCAAGCACTGGCAGAGGCCCTGAGGCCATCACGGTGCTGCACCAAAAAAAGACAGGAAAAGGACATGAGACAGGAGCTTATAAACACTGTGAACTTGGAGTCCCATGATGTACAACCCTGGGGGAAAACACCAGAGGGCAGTACAGAGAAAATAAAACGAAGCATGGAAAGCTACAGCATATAGTGACCGATTAGCACTACTCTAGCTGTTAGCAATTCGCTCACTAGCTACAGTTGTTCACCAACTATAGTCCTTTGAGAATCACTACGTCGCCAAGCCTCAAGAATTCAGATATTTTGCGACAATAATAAATCCAAAGTTCATATTGTTTTACTTCATAGAAACCAGACACCTAACTAACACCTAAATTGCGGAATCCTGTGTGTGTGTGTGTGTGTGTGTCTGTGTCTGTGTCTGTGTCTGTCTCCCCCCCTGCAGTACAGCAGAGGGGCCAGGGAGTTGCTACATCCCATTGATTGCAGTCCACTGGCTCTGCTAGTGCCAACAGAGAGCCCAAGCATGTATTTGCAGTGGACGACAGGTGTCGTACATGAAAATGATTAAATGAATCCTACACAAACACATCTTCCAGGCTCATGGGCTCTCCAACACGATGTTTCGTTGCTGACGGTTGCACACATTCCTCTGGCCGCTCTGCGCGCTGTAGTGGCTTCCCCAACAGGCTGATCCCGGCGCCCTGCTTCACTCGCCCGTGTAAGAACTCTACCCTTGACGTGTGATTGACGGATGTTGCCGCACCTGACTGAATCGTGCAAGACCGTGTGAGAAAAAGCAACCCATCAGTCAGCCTGTTCTGAACAGGTACACGCTGTAAAAAGACATTGCACTAGTTTAGTACATTACGTTTTATTAAATGTGAGCAGTGTTGGGAAGGATTCTTTCAAAACGTATTCCGTTACAGAATACAGAATACATGCCCAAAAGTGTAATTTGTAACGTATTCCATTAGGATACTCAATCTGAGTAACATATTCTGAATACTTCCACATTGAATTGCATTTTATAAGATTTTGTATTTGTAGTCCCAAACTGCATAAAGCCTCACTTTAAGATGCTTCAGTTTGGAGGTGGAATAATTTGGGTGTTGAAAGGAGTTTGGTTGCTGACAAGCAGAGGTTGCACTGCACAGTTTTTTTTTTTAATTTTCCCTAACCCTCTTCTTTCTTCAATGTGAAATGCTGTTTGAATTTCCAAGATAGAAACGCATTCCTGCCTTGACTCCATCTCTAACTCTATCAGTGATCGCAAGAAGCTCATTTTGTTTTCATATTGAGGCTTCTGGCTAAATGCATGGAGTTGACTTAATTTATTTAGATAGTAAATAAACTCATGAAACAGAAGTATTGTCATGTAATACATTGATTTTAAAATTGTACGTATATTCTACATAATGCCTTTTCAAATTGTAACTGTAACGGAATACACTTACTCATAAGTTGTATTCTGAATGCGTAACTGCGGTACATGTATTCTGTTACTCCCCAACACTGCCTACGAGTGTCTCTACAAAACGTCCTTCCTTCCTACATGCGAATGGGCTGTATTTGTGAAAAAAATAAAATCCCTTTATTTACATGGCAATATGCAAAATTAAAATGATCAATGCTTTGCCACCAACATATAGTTCTTCATCAGGGTCTAATGCTGACAAAGATCTTTTTAGGAACAGTGTCCCCAACATTATTTACTACAGCAACATTTTGTGTGTGTGTGTGTGTGTGTGTGTGTGTGTGTGTATCTCAGCAGCTCTCTGTGTGATTATAGTGTGCTGGCAGTTGCACAGCAGTGACTCTGGCTACATGCCTGAGTGAATCACTGTAGCTTATTGTAATGAGGATGTGAATGCTGGTGTGGTAGGTTACGGTCACGCTCGCAACAGGATGAACCCACATATTTATTTTGATTCACTTTCAGTCAACGTGTTGACAGCAAATATAAATCCCATATTGTACATGTGTTTATATATGTTGAGACTTAAACATGTGTAAGTACGGCAGTGCTCCAGTTTTTGGTTCTGGTGTCTAACTGGTAAAGAAATTGGATTGGCCAACAGTTACTTTGACTTTTAAGCTTTTAAAATGATAAAATTGGTCTAATTTGCCATTTTTTAAAGCAATTTAACTGCCTGAAAAGGTATTGTTAAAGCAACCCTGAGATGATAACTGCTGCCTCCTGTTCTGTTTAATCTTGTGCCTTTTTTTCAGCTACACGGCATCAATAACAGGCTGTAAGAAACAATATCAAGTATTGAAGGAAGACGTCAAAAACAAGAAAGTACTTTGGTTTCAGACCTCTGGATTACTGGCCACATCTCAGATTAGTTGCGTTAATGATTTATTCTCTGAAAATGCCAATGACAAAGGATATACGTGAGTGACTACTGGTTTGGTTACAGGAGAATAAACACTATGCCAAAAAGGCTAGGGCTGTAGTCTCGTAGTCTCAGGCGGTCCGGCGGTCCGTTGCAGGGTTGTGCGGGGGTGTGGGAGTGTCACTAAAGTCGCCATTTGTGTGACATCCTGTTGTGTGTATTTCACAATAATAGTTTCAGGACAGATCATTTTTATGGTCTTCAACCACGCCCATAAGTGTTCTAGTTGGCCACTAATTGCAGGAGAAGAAGTAGAAGAAGAAGAAGAAGAAGACACAACAGCACAGTAATACAAAGCGCCTCATTTCCGTTGCCGTGCATGACTGCTTGACCGCAATCGGCCTCTGGTTTTACCATGACATTAGATCTACACCATTGACTTTCCCGACTTCCCCTGGACAGAAAGTAAAGTGCATTTCTACAGTATCTGCAGTTGTCTGTCACAGCCTAACATTAGCTGCGATAGCTACTGACATTAGCTAACTTTAGCGCTTGTTTTAGAATAGAATAGAATAGAATAGAATGGCTTTATTGTCATTATACACAAGTGCAGTATCTGTGCAATGAGATTGAAGCGAACCTCTAACTTTAACCAGCCCGGTTCAATGTGATAAAACTACATTATTATTATTCTTTTAAAAAACTTTTTTACACACACATTGATATTGACTTTGGTATTGAGTATCGTGTTCTTTTGGTGGTATCGGTACCAACTACTAGATTTTTAGTGTCATGACATCCCAATAAACACACGCACACACGCGCACACACACACATTCACACACACGCGTGCTGTATATACCCACCCCAACATAATATGGGACCTTTCCCTTTAACTCCACTGGCTTGATTTGTGTCCTGCCTTCTTCTAATAGTCAGTATTGGCATTTTCCCCATCCTGCTTTAACCTAAACACAATTTAAATACTAGATGATACAATTGCAGGAAAAACTAAATGTGGGGAACGAAGTGCAGAGTTGGTCCTGAGGGTTGTGCTTTGTCTTTAAGGTTCATATATGCTGGCATTTAAAGACATCTCAGGGTGCTTTCACATCTGTTAACTTAATGTCGTCCGGCCAAACATGAAGTCACAGGACTGACAGGTAACTGACTTGATTGGACAGTTTTGGCGATGTCATAATGCCTTTGTATGATTTGGTAACATGACAAGCCAAATGGTTTGTTACACAGAGCATCTGATAAGCCATCACTGGAAAAGGGCCTAACCTGCCTAAAGGATATTTACACCAGGTGCTGCAAAAGAAAAGGCTTGGGCAATCATTAGAGATACAAGAACCCCCCCATCATGCCTTATGATGAATCATGCACAAAGAAGCTGATGGGATTACATTTCAGTGGAATTGTATCTTGATTTCATGTGACAAATAAAATTAATTCCTTGATTATTTATTGTCTTGTTCCAGCTCTAAATTAAAACCCTATGTTCACACTAAGTGAAATATTCTATATATTAATATATTAATATCTCTTGCATCATTTTACACACTTTTCCCCTAAAAGTTCAGCCTGATAAAAATGTTATTTTTGGATTAGTAGAGATCACAGATCAGTTTTGCACCACAGCAGGAATTTGCACTGACTCATCCACCAGTGGGGTTAAAACTTTAAAAAAAAGATTTATGTCAAAGTTAGAACTCAGTTGCTCATTTTACCTTTTGTATCCTTCAGATAGTAGAGTGAAAATAACCAAAAGCAACCACTTGCCCTTACCCAAAACGCTTGTCTTATCTCTGACATTTCTCCATTAGTGCATGTATAGGACCTGAGCATGTGTGTGTATTTCAGGCCTGTGTGAAGTGTGTAGTAAACACAGAGTGTACATTGTAATTTCCCCATAGGGGATCAATAAAGAGTATATAAAAATAAGTATACTGTGACTGCTGAACAGGTATCCTGAGCAGTGCCCAGGAGGTGAACTGGCATCTCTCCAGCTACCAATCTACACTCTGTATAGGGACTTGAACCAGCAACCCACCAGTCCTCAACCCAACTCCCTACAGACTGGGCTGCTGCCACACCAAATGCTCATCTTTGAGCAAAACATATGTATGTTATTAAGTGAACACCGTACTTATGAAACTCAACCATGGCGGAATCTAATCATGTGTGGAGCTTCTGAAACGGAGCATCCTGTGCTTCCTGAATCAAACAGTAAGTTGTTTGTACAACAGCATCATCTGTCAATGTGACGTATGTTCTCTGTGTTCTGACACTAACAGGCTGCAGCCTCCTGTAATGGCGTGCTGTCCGTCAGGGGCCTGTTAATGTATGTCTGTTGACCGCGAGGACACTGTGCGAGTCGTGCAGACTTGGGTTGTAACAGCTAATCGCTCATGGCACCAGGCAGGCTTTCCCCTAATGAACCATGTGACCGAGGTTAATTCGATTTGGGACAGAAACTCTCGTTGCTCACTGCGTTTATCTGTGTAAAAAAAAAAAGTGGGGGGAAGGTTACCTTAGAGTGAATTCATGAACACATTAAAGATGTATTAGTGCATGAATTATAAATGAACCTGTCGGGTCGTGAACAATGCACAGTAGAATCGACCAGAATGTTTGACCGAGTGTTTACACAGCCGTCCGCTGTGATTTCAGACTCTACAAGGCAACTGACATTTTTCTTCTAAGGAACTATCCATGATCTAAATGTAAAAAAAACAACAACACAAGTTCAGACACAAGAAAACAATCCAACTGTTATTAATGTTTTCTGATACACTTTTCAAAGTTTGATGTTACAGTCAGAACTAAAAATACTCACCTCTGATTGGTTAATCGTTTATGGAGATGCCTCAAACAGAGGCCAGGAATTTAACCAAATCATTGCATAGGGCATGATTTAAGATGTTTTACTTTGTAAAGTTATTCAGAATTGTAAACAATTCTTTTGATAGGTAAGGATATGTTTTATATTAATAAATCCAAAAATATTAGAGAAAGGGATGATTTAAATCTTACACTATACTATAAATCGCTACTGACGGCTCCTTACTGATCAGCCTACCTGAAAACTGCGGCTCACGCCATCTTCCACCCATGACTCCTGCTACACCCGGACTGGATTCCAGATTGACTGAACGACTGACTTCTTGACTGACTGATTTAGACTAAAGTCTGTAAGTGTGGTAACTCTTACTTTACCTGAAAGTGTCTTTAATTTCTGTTGCATTTATTCGGACTAAATCGGACTAAAAGATTGCGTTGACACAAACGGATAGTTTTTCTGTGTTTGCTCCATGAAAGAACTAAGTTATAAGAAAACCAGAGGTGGAGTTTTTTGTTTGATTTTTTGTGGACTTTCTCTATTCTGGAATTTTTTGACAATACAGTTTTTTTTTGTGGGACTGAGCACTTTGCTTAATTTTTGTGTCAAATATATGAACATTTGATTAGAACCTTGAATTGTGTCCTTGTCTTTTGTTGGGTTTATCTTTTTTGTTTGTTTAATGTGTATAGGGTGTACATTTTTATATGTGCGCCCTCGTGTGGTTTGACCTATATCTTACATACAAAATACAAACCTTTAACTGGACTATGACTATGTCAGGAGACAATCCTGGCTGGCACCCCATGACCATATAAAGAAAACAGATAAAGATGGACTGTCACAGATGTATACACTCCAGGGATGGCGTGATCAAGATTTATTGGCCCCTACCCTAACCCTAACCCTAAGTCCTGAAATGTCCAATTTTGTTTTATTTTTCATTGTAAATATGATCAATGTGGCTTAATGAACTTTTTTTCTCTGTTTTTATTGTGTAATATAACAGTGACACAGCCACGTGACATTACTAGAAATGTGTTTTACATTTGTGGTGTTGGGTTTAAAGCCCTTGAGGGCTAAACAAAAACTGCCTGAACAAAGAGGTCTTCATGGTTGAACATTAAACAGCTGATTCTCAACCTATCAAAGATCAAAGACATCCTTCAGCAAACTTATATAACTAAGAGCTCTGTTAGCTGTTCTTCTGCAGACACTCTGAGCCTCATGTATTCAGATTGGCTGTCACAGGCTGTGATGTCCTCGGCTCGAGGCTGTCACAGGCTGTGATTTTCATATCTTGCCTGCTACTCTTAAACCGCGGCATCACAAGCTCTGCTTTCCCAACAGTCGGTCACAAGGCGGCTTTCCCCGCTGGCCGGCCTGGCTGCTGTTTACTCAGAGCGGTGTGTTGACCTTGGTAACACGGTGGAGGTGCTGATGTCTGCGTTTATGTTAACATGTCTTCTTGCAAGATGTCTGACAACTGGCTGCTTGTTCGGCAGCCTCAACGTTAGGCCTCATAGCTCGGGCAGATGTGGCACCTCTGACCTATGACCAGGAAAATAAAAGCAAAAACAGACACGTAAACATGGCATCTAATGGCCCTCCTACCCACTTTGAGGTTCACCATATGGTAACAAAAAAACAAACCGTGTCTGAATGGCATCTCTGTTTCCCACTGACAGCCGGTCTGGAAGAGGAAGAGGCTCTCGCGTTAGCCCGTCTGGTTCCCCCTGAACCAAATATCACAGGAAATGCTGTGGTTTGGTGTACCAGCAGACAGCTTGATAGTGATGCACACTGTACTGGACCAGTGCTGTGCTGTCCTATTCAAATAGTATCATAAAGAACATGGATCATATCCTTTGGGGATATGAGATTCCTACGGAAGTAAGTACTAGCGGATTAAATAAAAAAAACAAAGAACAAGATTATAATGTGAAGACAATGGAGTAGAAGAGCTGCTGGGTCTTTGTGGTGATCATACAGGTGATCTTTGGATACTTTAGGTACTTAGTCTGTCTTGTGACCTCATTGCACGGGTCGAATCTGCTCTTAAATGCAAGTCTCCTAGTTCTTCATCAGGGTCTAATGCTGACAAAAATCTTTTTGGAAACAGTGTCCCCAACATTATTTATACTTTATGTGTGTGTGGGTGTGTACGTAGGTGTGAACAGTCTCTGTGGGGATGGAAACCTGCTTGCTGCTCATTGGCTAACAGATGTAGTGATAAATGGCTGCATTAGTGACTCTGTCATGGCGCCTGCAGAGAAGGGTATACGGATCTGGAGGGGATAAACATAAATAACTCTGTGTGTTTTCAAATTTGGAGAAAGTGAGGTAAAAATCCCCATATCGGATCATATAAAATATCGGATCAAAAAAATCACTTCTAGTTTATCTAATGTGTCAATACATGAAAAGATTTTCACACAAAAATGTTTTAATGACACCTTTTAAAATCCTGAGGAAGCCATTCAATAGATTTAGTTTTAATATGCTCATCTTTGGAAATGGCACTCCTGGTCATTTGTTTGTTGGGTTCAAACCAGTTTTTTTGTATTGTACTTATTGAATATCGTCATCTTCATATATTGTAGTTATTGGTTTGAAGAATAACAACCACCTCACATTTCTTTTCAACTTTTGTGCTTGAATTTCTCGGAGATGGAGCTATGCTACATACACTGTAGAGACAAATTACTCCAGGTCAGTTTGCAGGAGTTTCATGTTCGGTAATTGGTCTTTACCAAAACATAGAAACTAGTTTTTTTATTGTGAAATTAGAGGCATGGCAAAAGATATAAAGCTCCTCGAGGTGATCATGGTAAGCACAGATTGAATTTCTTTGTGTAGCTCGGACCTTCACATTGAAATATGCAACTGAAATGCTGTTAAAACAATGTTCTGTAACCATCAAATCAAACAAATCCATCCTTACTGGGATTTTGACATCACCTAAACTTGTTTTCCTACAGTTATGGTGTTGTACAGTGGAAATAACAGTAACAGTGGGGAGAAAAGGGAAAAGAGAGTGGGAGATGGAGGAGGAAGAGGAAAGTCAAACAGAAAAAAGAAAAGGCAAGAGGGAGTGAGGAGGAATGTCTGTGTGTATGGTGTGAGAGTGAAGGGGAGGGAACATCTGCGTGTGTGTGTGACAGCAAGAGAGAGAGAGAGCTAGAGAGAGCAGGGGGAGGAGAGGGCAGCAGCAGTGGCAGCGCTGCATCATCACTACTGCCACCACTGTAGAGAGGAGAGGCAGTTTACTGCCTGCCTCCCTGATCTTGCTCTCTCTCTCATATACACACACATTCATGCATCCACATTCTCTCAGCTCACACACACACACACAAACACACTCTCACTAGAAGCTTTACAGAGAAGAGATCCTGGTGACTTTATCCATCACCTCTGGTTGCTCCCTACCTGCACTTGCCTGTCTCCAAAACTCTTCTTTCTCGAGAAGCTTTGTGTGTGTTTGTGTGTGTGTGTGTGTGAGAAAAAGTGTGTATGTGTTCCATCCCCTGTCAGCGAACCATAGATGAGGCTGCCACTTCAAGATCTGATGCAAGTTGATTGGACTCTCCTGCTTTTGTTTGCTGAGACAGCTGTCAGCGTGGAGGAGTGTTGACATCAGAGCTGCCGGGAATTTCGGCATTGTTTTTCCCTCCCTTTTCCTTTGCAAAGACCGGAAGTGGATGCCAAGATTTTTCGGTGGCTGCGTGCCGGAGCAGAGTGCTTACCTCAGGATTTGCAGTTGAGGCAGGAGGCGAGGGGGGGATATGATAAACAGCTGCGAGGAGAGGACGGTTAGCACTGCAGCATCACACTGGCATCTTTGGTTCTGCGTTGGAAATTTGCTTCTCGGGGATGCACAAAAGAACATATTTCACACTCGGCTGCAGCAGAGTTTGGTTTGCATACACCGATGGATTACTTCTTCTTTAAGAACTGGCTCCCTGCCCACTGAGGGAGAATAGATGCTGATTTAGGAAGGAAAAAAGCACTCTGTTTTTGGATCAGAAGACTGAACGGGCAACTTTCAGGATCAGAAAAGAGACTTGGATGACAGGTTAATGGCTGCGTTGAGCTGAAACCGCCCCCCCCTCCCCCTCCTGCTCCCTTCTCCCTCCCGTCCAAACATGAACTCTTCCTCCAATGCAAACCAAAGTGGCTCTCCCCGTTCTGCCTGCTGGGCACCGTGGGTTACTCCCGCAGTCTGGATACCTGCGTACTGGAGGTGGTCGTCATTCTCTTCCTCACCGTGCTCATCATCGCAGGCAACCTTGTGGTGATCTTCGTCTTCCACTGCGCCCCGCTGCTGCACCACCACACCACCAGCCACTTCATCCAGACCATGGCCTACGCCGACCTGCTGGTGGGCGTCAGCTGCCTGGTGCCCTCACTGTCCCTCCTCCACTACCTCCGGGGCCTGAACGAGGAGCTCACCTGCAAGGCGTTTGGCTATATGGTTTCCGTGCTGAAGAGCGTCTCCATGGCCTCGCTGGCGTGCATCAGCGTGGACCGCTACATCGCTATCACCCGCCCGCTGTCGTACGCCACGCTGGTGACACCATGCCGGCTGAGGGCGTGCATCGTCCTGATCTGGGTTTACTCTGCTCTGATCTTCCTGCCGTCCTTCTTTGGCTGGGGGAAGCCGGGTTACCACGGGGACATATTTCAGTGGTGCGCTGACTCTTGGAAGACCAACCCTGGGTTCAGCACCTTCATCTTGGTGCTGCTCTACGCACCAGCAGCGCTCACCGTCTGCTTCACCTACGGGAGTATATTCCGTATCTGCCGGCAGCACACACGAGAGATCACCCAGCGCCACGCTCGCTTCAGCTCGCAGACAGAGGGCGATAAAGGCGAGCGGGGGGAGCGCTGTGAGGGCTGCCCGGACAAACGCTACGCCATGGTGCTGTTCCGCATCACTAGTGTCTTCTACGTGCTATGGATGCCGTACATCCTCTACTTCCTCCTGGAGAGCGCTGGGCTGTATCATCACAAGGTGGCATCCTTCCTCACAACATGGTTGGCGATTAGCAACAGCTTCTGTAACTGTCTCATCTACAGCCTCTCCAACAGCGTCTTCCGGAAAGGTCTCGGCCGCCTCTTTAGCCCATTGTTTCCCTCCTGCCTTGGCTGCACGGACACCAAAAAGGCTCCAGCTCCCATCAGCCCCTGATCAGACCCTCGATGGATATGGGCAGTATGAGCCCTGACGACGATGAATTCGGTTGGGTTTCTTTGGAGTCATCGGCCTTCTTTGTGTTTGCTTTGCACTCAGCTGCATAGCATGACACAGGTCTTTTTTGGTCCTGCATTAAGATGTGGTGAGGACCCCCTGCACGGAGCATGCAGAGGTGCTCGTGTAGATGCCTGTCGGTCGTCTCAAAGGCAGATTTTTGTGGATGCTGTGAAGCTTTCTCAAATGCTCTTGAGTGGGATGCTGCTCTTTCATGGCTGCAAAGATCACAAGCTGACAACACAGAGTAAAGAGGTTTGATACTGATAAAGAAAGTGGACTGTAGGGATAGGATTCATGTGTGTGCCACTTCAATGGATTTAATAAACCATCTTGCCTGCACTGACTTAACAACTCCCAGAAGCAAAAAAAAAATAGGAAAGCACAAAGCGACTTGTCTCGTGCAATCCACTGAAATGCAAAAAAAAATGTTTTAAATCTTTTTAAGGCTGACTGAAAAATCTGCAACTTGTCTTGGTTCTTTCAGGGTAGAATCAGGCGATGCAAAAAATGTTGGACGCTACACTTGAAACAGACTACTGATCTGTTTCCCTTAGGGCACTCCAGACGATTTATGAGTGTATGAAAAACCAATCTGATAATCAGCCTGTGTGTGAGTTAATAATGTGTATCAGATGGACTTTAAGCTCAATTCCCAGAGAGATTGAGGTTTATTTCGGAGCTTGTGTGTGTTTTATTCCTCTCTTTTGAAGCTAAGTGTTAGCGGGGAAGCTTCAAGTATGTTTACACGGTATTGGGTTTCACATGAAATTGTTGATTTAAGAATTAGCTTTACTTACTAGAAGGCCACCGACCGGGGACATTTTGCTGCCGGCAGACAGTGGCATGTCCTCATCAAAGAGACAATACATGGTATTTATTTACAGGGTTGTATTCTCTGTTTGCATTTCCTCCTCAGGTTTATCAGTGGTTCTTTGTTAAGCCTCTGGGCTGTTTGCCTTTTGATCTCAGCTGAAACCGTACATGATTCCTAAATCACAAGCCACGTAGCGTCTTAAGATAATCACATCCTGACCTGTCGGGTGTTAGTGAATCTGCTGTCTCCCGGGATGCACATGAACACCATGCAAGGACTAACTTGACTGTAGTCTTTATTGCTTGTGTCTCTTGAGCCCTCGAGCAGCTAATAGCTGCTCAGATCAGGGTGAAGTGGAAGAGAAGCGTCATCGGCGTGCATCACAAGCCCGATTTCAGAGTATAAGAGGGTCAGAGCACCTTTTCAGAGAGCCAGTGGCCACTTGTGGCTTTGTGTAAATATACTTCAGAGTTTAAATAGCGGCTAACTGGGCCACTAATGGAAAGTAGACCTCTAGGATTACAAATGATCTTGTGGATGGAGTGCTGTTGTGTGTGTCATAAGATACTTTATTTGTCACAGCCCAAAGGTCTGACATGTTACACTCAAGACTGAATCAGTTTTTTGTTTTTTGTTACAGTGTTGAGAAGAAGAAGTGATTCTTTATAAACTGCAGGGAGATTTAAGAAGAGGAGTTTGGAAGGAGAGTTTAAAAGTCACAATGAAATGGTATTTCTGAGAGCGTCTTGCTCTTGAATTTAACATATTGGTAGTGGTTGAAAAAGAAGAGGAAACCAAAAATGGAGAAAGCATGCTAAATTTTCAGTAAACTATAAAACGGAACTGAAAACCAAACCCCACTTTGCAACACTCTGGTGTTGTAATTTGCTGTGTATTTTATTTATTTATTGGTTAATTTCACAGGGAAAGTTTACATTAATAAACCTTGTTGCCAATGAGCCGGATAAAAGAACCTGCTGTTCATTTTAGTGCAAGAGAAACTGTCAACTAAGCATAAGAACTATATAAAGTTAGGTTTAGCCACATTTTTCCTCAAATATTATGTGTAAAAGACATTTTTTGATGAGGTTGTTGCATATTTTGAGAACAATATTTATCACCTTATAGCATGTTTTCTAGTAATTAATAAATAAATACATAAATAAATAGTGTATATGAAATAGCCACATGGTAAAGCCTATTTTTGTATACTCCTGCAAGGATCAGTACTTAAGGCATTGTCAAAATGACGTAAATATTGCCATAATGCAGTTTGTCTGCTGGTTTTTCCACATCGCGATCAAAACTTTGTTTTTGACTTTAAAGACAACTTTTCTGTGATATGTAAAAAAAAATAAAAATGAAAGCATATCGGTTTCAATAACCAATAATCAATATCAGCCTTAAAGAACTGGTATTTGTCAATCCCTACCACACACATTTGGTCATAAACTGTATTACAGATAGCATTTTGATATAAAATTATGAAAACTTTAACATTAAGTGTTATTCATGTGTATTATCACAAGAGGAAGCATTTTTTTTTAAAAACATTTAAAAAGATAAAAGTCATCTTTCATTTCATTGTGACTTTAAAAGCAGCTGTTCCTGTAAGGTGTTGAGTCATTTTACATTTCCCCTCTAGAGACGTCACATTTCACCACAGGGCTTTAGGGTTCAGAGTAAAGATCGGGTTCAGAGTTTGGAGGTCTTAGGACTGTTCCGGTGCAATAGACACACCAGCTGCTGTCAGGGAGCTCAAACCTCCCACCGACCCTGCTGACCCCCACTTTCTAGAACATTTTTCTATATAAAGTATGTTATGTATCTGCTATGAACATGTAATATCCAGCAAATTGTCGACATGTTTGATCCACGCTTGATTCCTTGTGATACACGCTCCACCGACAGACTTTTCCTGCATGACTCTGTTTCAGTCTGGATCGATGTTTCTGTCTCATGATGCTACTGATAGCAATTTACTGACTGTACTCCTTGTCTAAGCATCCTAACTACTGTTGTGTAACCCAGATGGCTTATCATGTTTTCTCATTGAGGGCAACCAGTTCTTGTTCATGTCAGAACACCCTCTGGCCTGGCTGTGATCTTCTCCAGTTACTGCTGTCGAGACAGAATGACGCAAATCTGCAAAAAGCTTAAAACAACAAAAACACGTTATACAATCAGAGTCTAAAGAGCTAAAGTATTAAAGGTCTTATTCAATGTACAAATGACATTAAACACAACACATTTGCATTATTTTTCCTTGACAGCAGTGCGATGCTGCTCGCTTGTGGGAATCAGTGCAATACAGCTTGCTGCTGTTCCCTCAAACCACTACGAGTTAATAATAGTAGAAAGAAAAATCTTAATGAAAGGGATTTTATTATCTTAACTGTGGATGAGCCGTTTGCTATTCAGCATGTGATCTGAACAAGTTGTCTGCAGATTATTGTAAATGGGGATATGTTATCGTCTGATTAAAGTGAGATGTTCTGATTACTGTGTTTTGGATTTAGTTGGTATCTAAAATATTAAAAAATGTACCATCAAACTTTTTATTAGAGTTGAAGTTTGGAAGAGGTCTTTGAAATTGTAATCTATATGAGCTTAATTCTTACTTCTTTCATCCCTCAACAACACTGAATACAGGATGGGAGGGGAATTTGTGTGCTCTGTACTTTACTGGTTTCAATCAGTAGATGCAAGCACTCCTTTTTGTCTTTTTGTATATAATATGCGTTGTATATCAGCATAAATTTCAACCGTAGCATTCCGTTCTCTACTACAGAGGAGAGTTGACAAACCCCTACAAGTAAGAATTGTTTTGCTTTAGGTGAGGATAAAAACAAATGAAGTGCGTTAGGGCTGGGCGAAATGACAATAACAAAATGTTTTTTCTATATCGTTTCTATTGAAGTTTAAAAAAAAACAGCGGCCGAACTGTTTTACGGAAATATTAATGTTAATTGCAAAGAGTTACATTCTGATCATTGCTCTTTACATTCATTTTGAATGACCAGAAAACATGCTATATGATGATATATAACGTTATCAAGATATTAAATGAAATATTTCGGTATAGAAGATGTTGGATATATTGCTCAGCTCTAAAGAGCATCTTAAAGTATACATTTCATGTCAATTTTCAATAAATTTGAGATAAATTTGTATGTTCTTCACGGCTCTTGCATGCTAATGTATGGGTCATAAATAAGGGGTTTGTTTTGGTTACTGAAATATGTCCCAAAAACATTATAGGGGAGAAACAAAACTTACTTTTTGCTATGTTTGTCTCTCTGGAAATTTTACTGATGCCATGATTCCACCAGAAAGTAGCAGAGAGAAGTTCATCCTGGCAAAACGGAGGGTGTTACATAGTAACGTGTGTAATGTGGGGACTACTTGTTAGGCTAAAGCATACTTTATGGTTCTGCGTTAAATCAACGCCGTGGTAGGTAAGTGGAGATACCGACCCTACGCCGTAGCCTGACGTGCACCTGTCGAAAAATGTACACTTTGCTGCGACTCACGCCGCTCGGCCATGGCTTGGTAGCGTTGCATTTCCCACAACTCATTTTCGGGTTGTCCTTCCTTCTCTTCTAAACAACATGAAATCAAGGAGAGGTTAACTGTTCCTGCCACAGATTTCCCACCGTGGTCAGAAAGCACAGGGGAGACACTTTGTTTCTATCACTATGACTCTAGAGTTGGTACTCGCTCCAAAGCTAATCGCTGTCACTCTCTCACTTGCTTCACCACACACTCCCCACGCACACACACATGCTGGCCCTGCTATTCTCTTAAAGAGATTGACGCACACACCAACGCACAGTATAGAAGTATAAACTTCAGGCCATTTACGTAGGCCAAAGCAAAAGCTCTTTTCTTAAATCATGTTTAAGTAGTGAACTACATTAGCTGAGGAGCTAACCAGTAACAAGCTAACCAGCCAGCGAACATGCTAGTCAAGTTTGCAAACTGGTTAGTTTAGAGTGGACTTACTTGTGAGCGAATCTGTTGGAATTGAAAATGTTGCAGTTATAAAAGCTGGTGTTACTGGGCCTTAATTCAGAATTTTTAAACCCAAAAACAACTGTTCCGAAGAGAGGAGGAGCATGGCTGTGTACTGGTTGTTCACTGAGAAGAAAGTGCTTCCTAAGGGGTTACTTTGGCTTGTTTTTGGATAACTTTGGCGACTGTAATCCTTCCACATGTAATGCATTCCCCCGTCTCCGTCCTCAGCGTGTCCCTCACCAGAGAGTTCTGCTTTATTTGGCTCTCATGACTCTCTCTGTGCCAAAGCGACTGTTCCTGCTGCGCTCACATGATGTGATTCTTTTTGTTTGATGCAATTGATCAGGCTCACATGAAAGTTATTGATTGTGAGGGAGTACATTAAACATCTCTTACAATGTGGGATTGTTCAGGTGAGGGCTGACATGTCTGAGTCCAAATACTAGCGAGTCCGAGACAAATCCGAGACCAAAGAAAAACGGTCTTGAGTCCGGACTCGAGTCCAAGACCGGACTCGAGTACTATACAGCCCTGCCTAAAACGTCTGCAAAACAGGGTTCCTTCACTGGACACTGAAATCTCACCAATAAAGTCAGTTTAGTAGCTTTATTCTAAAAAGACTGAACCATATTCACGCTTTTAAAGAAGTACTCCCCTGGGGAAAACTCTCTGTACAATGCGTACACTTTTTCTCTGTAAGTATCCTGCCTAACCACACATTTGTACTGTGAAAATTGTATTAATTCACTATCATAAGATCAGAAGACCTCAAATAGGCAGCCAAGTGAAACAAAGGTCTTTATACTATTTTTGAACTTTTTTATTTATTCAGGGAGTAGTGAACTGCAAGTCTTTTGCATGAACGCCCTGACCACGTTCACCCAGATTTATCCTGCGGGTTGACCGATTGAACCGGCAACCTTCCGATCACAAGTGAGCTTGTGATCGAATGTCATGTTTCTTTTTGTATTTTTGTATTTTTCTGTACAGCACTTTGGTCAACTTTGGTTGTTTCAAAGTGTTTAACAAATAAAGTTGGGGAAGAAACTTGTGTTGGAGGAACATACGTTCAACGTACATACGTGTAGGTTCAAAAGTTTACGTTCAAAGACATAAAAACTCAGATTGGACAGATAGTCTAGCTAGCTGTCTGGATTTACCCTGCAGAGATCTGAGGAGATGTTAACCATAGTCCTCAGAAATCCACCGGACTTTAGAACGCCAACACAAAGAAAGCCTAAATGAGTGAAATCCGGCTGAATTTCCTTTGGCAACAAAGCAATCCTGGAAGTAGAAAGTCAAGGAAATAGACTACAATTTTAGAGACCAATACATCTTCAAATATCTTATTGTGTCCGACCATAGGTTCAATATTTATTTATTTTTTGCTTAAGAAATTACTGAAACAATTATCAAAATAGTTAATTTTTTATGTCAATCCACTAATGGATTAAATCTTTAAAGTAAATATTAGCCTAATGTATTGCCGTCCAAAACCTTTGTTTGTAACAATGTTGGAGTCCTCTCAAATGTGTAATAGTACACATTCAGCAGTAAAGTGATGGACTCTTCCAGTTTGTCAGCTAGTCTTCACTCCGTCAGCCCCGTTGTTACTTGAGCACCTAAATGCCAAAGAAATATCGTAGTGTCTCACATTGTGTCTGATCGCGTCTCTAATTACTTTTTGACAATCTAATGGAAGCTGCTTCCTTCGTACTTAAAATTTTTACAGTTTGTTGCATGGCACACACAGATCCCACGGAGCTTCCCCCCTTACTGCTTTCATCCCCTGATTCAACAACATGTAATGTCAAAGTTTATGTTTTTATTTTCCTGTGGGAAAATCCTGATGTTGTCCGACTCACATTGTAGTTATGAGTTACGCAGAGCCTCCATCCACCAAACCCCCCGGGGGAAATGCCTTTTCACAGAGACCAACCGTGCCAAATTTGGACCCGGACTAAGAGCAGAAAAGGGGGGCGGGGGGAGAGATTTTATGTATTTAGCTTGGAAGGGTCCAGCTCGGCTCTCCTCCACCCACACACTATTATTTCAAACGTGAGATCGGACAAATGTGACGTCTTCTGGCATGAAACCCAAACTCGCTGTTGAATATTCTAGAACTTATTAAGGTTAATAATTCCTCAAAATGTCTTTTGGTTTTTAGTATTTTGGGAGTTTTAAGAAATGAACATTAAATATTAGTGTTAGAATCCAGTGAGATAAAACCCAATTCACCTGTCTGTATTCAACAGAAAACAGTGTTTGTTTCAGAAGCATATTTAAATGGAATCTCATTGTAAATAATGTGTTCATGTAATGTGCAATGAGGATGAAGGCTTTCCTGTAGTCTGTAGTCTGGCAGGTTTACACCTCATGTTGACAATGTTTAGGACTTATGTGGAGTTGTATGGCTGCAACTATCAATTGTTTTTATTGTCGAGTATTTGTTTGGTCTATTAAATGCTGATAAATATTGATCAGTGTTTCCCAAAGTGTTCCCAAATGAGAATTCTGCCATTTGTTCACCCGTTGTAGATTTCACAGTGACTTTATTTCTCCTGGTGAAGCTACAACTGGCGTCATAATGGAGGTCTCACTGCCTGGGTGTTAGTAAAGGCAGGTAAGAAAGCATTTGTTCGCATATTATTGCAACTTACTAGAAATGATTCTAGAAATAATTTTGTTCTTGTCTGATTCCAAATCTGAAGAAGCTTGTTCTGGTTATGGGCTCATTAAAGGACCTATTTCCTGCTTTAACACTTCGGCTTTTTTTCCCTCCTCCGATGCTCTTTGTGTTTCCGCCATAATGCGTTGGAATTTACAAGTTAACAAGTTAACTTTACAGGAAGAGATACTGTGGAGAGGTGGCTTAATCAATCAATCAATCAATCAATCATAATAGAGTTAAAAAAGGCAATTTTATGAGGCACAGGAAAGATCATTATTTCTCCCCTTAGTTGTTTTTGAATGAGTACATTTATGAGAACTTGTGAGAAAAAAGAGAAACGTGTGTGTGTGTGTGTCTGTCTGGGCGTTTTAACATAGCGTGTTTGGGAACCTGAGCGATAAGAAGGTGCATGTCCTATTTGCAATCAGAGTGAAAACAGCCTGTTCATGCTGCTGGTTATTCTTAGACCCAAGGAAATGAGCCTGGAGCCAGGACCACACACATACACACACACACACACACACACACACACGGACACAGTATAGATGCACTGATAGACATACACCACAGACACAAAGACTACATATACCGTGAACAGTTCTGAGAAACAGACATAATGAGTTAGAAAGGGCCAGTAAAACAAAGTTGTGGAATGTAACTAAGTACGTTTACAGCAGTACTTTAAGTACAACCTTAAATGCTCTTTGAAAGCGCGAGAATTGAAATAATGTCCCCACTTTTAGGTCTATAACTCGGTCCTCACAAAGATAAAAGAGCACACACTTCTTTTCTATACCTTTTGCTGTTTTCGTGTAGTTCAGTACAGTTAGACCACACCAAACAAGAATTCATTATTAGCTGAATGATGTAATCTGGGTCCTTGTATTTCTTTGTGTGTGTGTGTGTGTGTGTGTGTGTGTGTGTGTGTGTGTCTGTGTGTGTGTGTGTGTCTGTGTGCCCCCGATAACCAGAAATAGAGTCAATATAAACACTGATGATTATCACGGCCAAAGAATACTGCGCTGTAAAAAAAATCTGCCACTACGGTTAATGTAGCTCTTCAAACATCCATGAATCAAAAATCATTACTACGGTAGGTTTGAAACAATATTAAAATGTCTGCACTTACATAACCGTGCAGAGTAAAAGTACACGTTGTACTCTACATGTTTATTTTTGTATTACTTTATTAGATTATCACATTGCATTCAACGTGGATTTGACTGAATATATTTTGCTTCGTTACCTCACTTTAGAAGACTGACATTTTTAGCAGTGTAAGGTCTGGAGCTTCCCAGGTCTGTGGTGGGAACCTCTGAAACACAGGGCTGAAATTCCTCGGCTTCCCTCTTTGTTCATTATTCTAACTTCCTTTCATTCTTCTCCAGCTCACTCACTCACACACTCTCTCTGTGGCCAAGCACTTTTTTTAAGCCTAAAGTTGATCATTATTTTAGTACAGTAAGCTTGCTGTTGTATTTTTTACCATACAAAGGCAGAGAGCAGTAGAAGCTGTGGGGCCTGTATGAAGCGCATGGCGCAGGTGCGTTTAGGGCGTGTCCAAATCCACTTTTGTATTTTGATGGTGGAAAAAAGGGTCAGTGCGCCCGTGCGCATGGTTCCAAAGGGTTGTACTTAGTGTCTTCATTAATTCATAGGTGTGTTCTGGGTGTAACATGCAATAAACCAATCAGAGTGTCAACTCCCATTACCTTTAAAAGCCAGGCACGTTTGTACCTTGCAGCATTGCTATTAAGATGGAGGTTTTGCACCATAATATTTTTATTTGGAATCTGTTGCATGTTTGTGTGCTGCTGTGCGTCCCTGTGTGTGTGTGTAACAAACATAGTGTGTGCGGGCGCTGTGCATGAGCCTAGGCACATTTTACTAATGTGCTGTTAAAATAACAATGAAATGCTGCATTATTGACTTTAGACCAGGTTTTTGTTGGTCAATGGCAGGATCACTTCCTGCTGCCTCAAGATACCAATACGTCAAGAGTTCACCTGAACACACCTCCCTGTAAGACCAGCGTGCCCTTGGGTGCAAAGATGGGCGCTGGTGCATTTGCTAGATCGGGCCTGTGAAGTTGAAAACGCATCTCATTTGAGGTCTTTAATGCAGTTTTGGCACTCTGCCTGTTGCCTGTTTATGGTCAGCTCTGTGCGTTGGACACAAACCAACTAGCCAACAGTTTGGCTGGGGTAGAAATGCATGCCCAAAAGAAACACACCTACTTTTAAACATTATGAAAGACTTGGATATGAACAGGTTTTTGGATATGTGCAAATATCACAACGCCGACCTTTTCAAGAAGGTAGTTGAAGGAATGAAAAAGGAGGGCTATGTTTCTACGGTCAACAAGTCTTCTGCAGAGAGAAAACTTTGATATAAATCCTATTTGGATGGTTGTATGTACATAAATACAAAACAGGAATTTTAGTGGAATATTAATTTTCATTAGCCTTGTAAATGGCTTAGTAGGAGAAATGTCTCTTTCTTACAGAACCCCCCCGGGGTCAGCTGAGCACACCTCTGGAATTCTAACTCAAGTGTCTACTACATTTGACCCACAAACTGTCCTCACTTTCCAAAAATGTCTTATCTTACAGAGTGTAAAACACAAATTGGTCCTCACACAGATGGAACTACATAATTGCACACCATCCTGTACAATTCATCTCTATATTCAGAACATCTGGCCCCGTTTCAGTGACTTACATACCAGTTAACAACTGTCAACACTCGGCTGCTGATCTAAAAAGCCTGTTGTTGTCATCTCTTTATATGATAGATTTATTTATCAAGCTTCAGGTGTGTTTTAAATCTGTCAGAGCGAGTTACCAAACAGGAGAACGGGTAAAGTTTGAACCAATAAAGCAAAGTGTTGTTTTAGAGCAGTGGCCTGTTTGCATTCTTAACATTCAGACTGTAGCAGCAGCTGGTTCTCAGTTTAAATGGGGCATGTTAAGAACGCTAACAAGCCATTTTAGGAAAAATAAAGGATGAATGTAGGAACTTTAATGTTAATGTGTCATGAAAATATTTCAAACATGAGTTTTTCTTCATTTGCAGTTTTTATATGGAAGCTGTTCACCACATTAGAGTGTCTTTCAATGGATGAGAGAGAGTTTCTTCACTTTTGCTGTCGACTTTCCAGTCATGTTATTATTAAACTCATATCTGCAACATGTCGGCTTATCAGGAACAACCAAAAAACAAGTTTTATTTAGTGCATTTTTCATCTTATCTGCCTGAAAGTTTAAGAGTTCGTAGCATTCTATCAGCTCATGGGAGAGAGAGTGTGATTAAAACAAAAACATGAATGATGATGTCAGAGATGCAATGTCTGTCTCTACAGGTTGAAAAAGCTCTTCACTCACTTTAGATAAAAGTAGTGATGTAAGTGTTTCTTGTGAAAGAAGAAAATGTCAGTCATTTGTTTTAACTGCAGGGAGGAGTAACCATCCATCCATCCATCCTGGAGGAGTAGCCATTTCACAAAATTCAGTTAAGCTCAATGTTAAAAAAGTCATGACAAAGTATTCTGATCCTTTATTTAAGTAAAAGTATCAATACCACAGCTTAGAAGTTATAAGCCCTGCATTCCAAATGAGACTAACTAAATCTATTCAAGTGCTCCTATTATACTCATTTTCAGGTTCATAATTGTATTTAGAGGTTGTAAAAGTATAGGTTTACATTGTTTAATTTTCAAAAAAACACCATATTTCTGTTGTACTGCACATTGCTGCAGCTCCTCTTTTCCCCCTATGTGTTGAGCTCTCTGTTTTAGCTACAGAGTGATGCATCTCACTTCTAATCTATCTTTGTTGGGAGTCGCACACGCACGGTACCAGAGTCAGCACTAAAAGCCATTCAGTAGCAGAGTATGAGGGCGTGCCACGCTAGCAGCTAGACGCACATATATAACGTGTGTTACAAGGTGACGCACGTTTGTCATGGAAGTAAAGGCTGGACTCCAGTAGAGCTGTCTGGAGCAGTTCACAAACTGCACCAGACAGGACTTATCATATCTTTTGGAAATAAGTCCCTTTTTGGGGCGGACTTTTTCACTTTGTAAACCTATAACGTTCACAAAAAAGATATATAACACAATAAAGGAAAGAGAAAAAGCCAAAAAGCAAACCAGTGGGCCAACCTCTAGCATGCATCCCTCGTTCTCAATAGCAAAACACTACTACAACACACTAGTTTACCATAATCTACACTACTTACATGTCCCTGTTCTGCAGGTATTCCACACAAAGTTGTATCATTTAGAAGCTAATCCTCCTTGTACTGACCGAACTTAGAAAACAAGCTAGCTAATGTGATCCTTACCTAACTACTGCACATGTGCAAATCCCAACATGATGTTGAAAATGGACTTAACTATGAAATTAAAAGTACAAAAGTAAAAGAAGTGAGTAATGTTTAGCACAAAAACTGCTTGAAGTGTTTTGGTTGTTCTGTAAAGTAAAACCTTTTTTTTAAGCGGGACACAAACCCTGTTCTCCTGGGTGAAAGTTTGTATGTCGAGGAGGTCAGAACACAATTAACTTGTTGTATAAGCTTTAGTATGCGGCTGTATTGAATTTAAATTCCAACCTAAATGGCCATGAGTTCAAGGGAACACAAGCTATTCCATGTGACGCAAACAAGGGATGAATGGCTACTGCATTAAATCAAATTGCATTGGATTTATTTTTGGGACTGTTCTGGAAAATGTGATAATTTGACCTCTTTGGGCCTCAAACTGTCATTTAATGTAACCTTGTGAAGTTTAGAGGGGAAACGTCTGATCGTCTAAAAACTTATAGACATCTCATATGTAACAGGGAGTTTATCTAGACTCTTATCTGTTTTTATGTTAGGTCACAAGGCTCTCCTCGCACAAACAGGCTCTCAGCCAATGTGTCAGGGGGTTGTCCAGGTCAGGTGAAAGGGCGACGGGATATGACCCCAGACAGAAGGCTTCTTCCCCAGGCCTAGGGGGCGGCTGAAGGAGCAAGACCTTCTCTCGCAAAATAAACAAAAGTGATAGCAAAGTTTGGGAAAAAAAGAGAAACCATGGGATATCATTAGACACCCCTGCCAGGAAATCTCTCTCTCTCTCTCTCTCTCTCTCTCTCTCTCTCTCTCTCTCTCTCTCTCTCTCAACATTTACATTTTTAATTTCTGTTTGCTTTATTGGCATGACAAAAGTACATCTGTGTTGCCAAAGCATAAGAACAAACATACATATTAACAGCAGCAAGGAGTAAATATATAAGACATACTAATACAAGTAAAGAGGATAATTATGATATGATTGCAGATCATAAACTAATTCTGTACATGTCCCTCAAAGGGTACATTGAAACAATAATTTAGTAATTTAGAGTGTTGCATTCAGGGACATTGTAGAGCGTCCTCTGGTGGACAAACTATGCAACGCCAACACTTATAACATGGTTGACCGTCCATTTTTATCATTTTTTTTTAAAGAATATTTAAAGAATCATTTATTTTATTTATTTTTATTTATTTATTCAGATAAATGAATATTTAAAAAAAATAATAATAATATATACATATATAAATATAAATGCCGATACTGATAGCTTGGGAAATGCCTAATATTGGCCGATATGTCAGTCGGGCTCTAATATAAATACCCTTTACTTACTTACATGGGCAGGGGGAATGATAAACATATATCTTAATGAGCATCCTTAGACAACCCTTCAACTGTACTGAACCAGGCATCACAATGCAGCGTGGACATAAACAGACACAAACTCAATCTGACCTGAGCACAGCTACTGTACATGTGGAGGTCTGACTAACATTTAGTGAGCTGATGGGATAACACACTGTCAAGATACAAAGCCCGCTAATTAACAACCTTGGGAAGCTCGGAGCCAAAGATAGCGGGGACAACTGCCCTTTAAGGGTTTCTCCTCAGTTCATAATAAGAGTCTTTTCATCACTGTTAGACTCACATTCCTCCTGCCAAGCTCGACAAATGAGATTGTTGTGCGGCTTTGGCAGAAGCAGACCGCAGCTGTCACGTTAACAAAGCTGTTTTCACTTTAAATTGATTTAAATAAATGTTGGAACAACACTCGGCACCGTCCAAGTTGATTCCATGCTGCTCTTTTTTTTGCAGTGAAACCACTGTTTGTTTTCCTCTTTGTGACTCGAACTGAAAGTTTACTCAAGATTTTACTGAATGATTTTCAAGGACTTTGGGGATCCTGAAACTAACACTCCTTACTAGAATCTGACAGCAGGACATGTTGAACAAATAGGCCTCATTTCCAGTAACACGTCATTATTCACCCCCCCTTAGAGTATCCTTAAACAGCCAGCTGTCTATGTGTAGCAGCTCAACAGATAAAAACATAAACTCATATTCAACTCAAATTTATTGAATTGCCTGGACCAAAACAATTAATGTCTATAAAAAGTATTGAAATTGACACAATGAGCTTTTACTGGGATTGTCTAAGTATTTTTGTTATAGCGTAATGAACGCAGCACGTTGGCAGCGGTAGGTTCAGTCCTCCATCTGTGTGTACACAGGGATGCGTTCAGGCACAGTACTGAGTGTAGGTCAACTGCCTTTTTGGAAGCACTCAGAGCCCAAATGTGTAAAACAAATAACGGGGTTAAAATATACTTTGTTTTTAACGACTTCAGACAAAAGAGACAAAATTCAAGATTAAAGTCGGAAAGTTACAAAATAAAACATTCTCTGTGATTATAAAGTCATATGTTTGCAGGGAAAAAATCCCAAATTCTCTGAGATTAATGTCAAAATTGACAAGAACAACATTCAAAAAAAATGTTCATGGTATACTAGCCATAATCCAGACCCAAATCCGAAAGATTAAGGGTCTGGCATCGAGTAATGAAAGTCGGCCATCTTGAGGGGCAGCACCAAACGTGCCTTTGAAAATCTCACTGCATGCAACTGGATAACACTACGACCAATCACAGCAACACACGGGGTGACGTGTCCAGAGCCCCGTACGCTTAGCTACCAGCCGAGCTAACTGGTAGATTACACTGTCGACATCTGTTTAGCTTGGTGATGTAAATCTCTTTTTCATGAGACCCTGAACCGCAATTACAGCACAATTACTGCAGGCTATGCTACACAAACGTACACAGAGCCAACATCCACTGAAGGAAGACGAGTCACATGAGGAAGAAAATTGGGGGAAACTAAAAGGCATCTAACCACGTCTAAAATATTGTCACATTCAGTGTTTACAGAGTAAATACAGCAGACCGTGACTTCTTCCCATGACCTTTCCTGCCTATATTCCTTCCACCCTAATAGGTTTCCTACCCTCCTTGCTCCCTTACTCCCCGGCTCTTTATTCCCGCCCCTCCCCCCCTCCCTCCACCCCTCCCTCCCCAAAAGCAGGAGCATTCTGGGTTCAATATATTATTTAGTGAGGCTTTTCTGCCACACACAAACACAGCATCAATAATGAAACCAGCAGCTAATTAATCATTAAAACAGCAGCAGCATAATCTATGGCCCACTACGTGTGTGTGTGTGTGTGTGTGTGTGATGCGTGATGGGTGATGCCTTAAGTACATTTTACTCATGCAGAGGTACTTGTACTTCACTTGAGTATTTCCATTAGGGCTGCACAATATATCATTTTATCATCGGCATCGCCATATCAACTGGCACAATAGGCGCATTGTAAAAGGCTGCGACATATCACTTGAGCCACTTTTTTTGTTAGTTGAAAAAAAATATCGATATTATATCAATGTCGTGATATGAGACTAGATATCGGCTTAGATTTTGGATATTGTTATATTGTGATTTGACATAAGTGTTGTCTTTTCCTGGGTTTTAAAGGCTGCATTAGAGTAAAGTGATGTTATTTTCTGAACTGTTCTATTATTTGCTTTTACCCACTTAGTCATTATTCACATTACTGACGATTATTTATCAAAAATCTAAGTGTGAAGATAGTTTGTCAAAGCACCAGTTGTCAATACTACAATATCGCACAATATCGCCATCGAGGTATTTGGTCAAGAATATTGTGATATCTGATTTTCTCCATATCGCCCAGCCCTAGTGTTCCATTATGTGTCAGTAAATTCTCCTACTTCCTAAGCTAAATAAAGTCTTTAAAAGCGTCTTGGATCAGCTGGAGAATGCAGAGCTGTTTTTCTGAAGCTTTTTAGAGATATGGGGTTCTGACGGGACAGTGACACTACAAGCATACGATGATCTTATAGAATGTGTTGCATTGCTGTAGATAGAAATTAACCATCAGTATTTAAAGTTAAATGAGCACAACCTTAAACATCTACAGCAGTGAACTGCAACATGCGCATTAATGCAGCAGGAATATTAATCCAGAAACACTTGCACTTAGAGTTGGGCGGTATCCAAACTTTGATACCGTCAAATCTCCCTCCTATTTTACCGCGGAGAAAACGGAGGATTCAGTTCTGGGTCGAATAGTGTGAAATGTATTTTTAATGCGGTTAATTTTGTCTTTTCCATTGACTGCATTTAATCCCCAGTGATTGACTAACCCGAGCCACATACAGTATAACGTGGAACTATTTACCAGCAGTTAATCAAAATCAAAACATGTATTAATTCCCTCCGTTTTTATTTGAATTCTCCCTCAAACAAAAGCTAATACTCCCTTATGTTAGGACTGACTTTGTGCAAATAAAAAAGGTTTCAATTCTTTATATTCAGTAATATTAGCCTGGCTTTAGACCTTTGTACTGCTGCCCCATCCAGGGTTTTTCTGCAGGAATTTTTAGCACCCCAAAGGGGTTTTTACACCTGTGCATGAACTGTACTTGATAATACTGTTTTTTTGTAGACTTGTGCCAACCGTGCCCAGGTACAGTACGCAGTGTTCACAATAACCAAACAAGCTGGACATACTTTTTTATTGCATTTAAAATCTCTCCTTTTTTCTGTCACTGACTTCTTTGGGAGATCTTTTTCCAGTGTTTCTCAAGGAATTTTTGATAATTGAGAAATAATAAATAACAAAATAATGCTTATCTTTTGCCACTCCTCTGGAGTCTGGCTGATTTTGGGCCTGGCTGGATTGATTAGCCTCCAGCTGCTTGACTACAATACAGCCCAGTGTTGAGGGGAGAGACAGCAGCTCTGTTATCAGTCCGTCTCATGATCAGCAGGTGCATCCACAGAGCCACAGTGAGGCTACAGCTCTCATGCTAAGCTCCAGCCTCACATGTGACTGAGATGTAATCTTTCATCTCTTGCTTTATGGATGCAACCCTTTATGTTGATTAATTAGTCTTTCAGGAAATCCAAAATGATGCGTTTGAAAAACACATTTTTAGCAAATATCCCCACTGCTTACCGGCCCATAGGTAAGGAAGGAACTTCGGGGATTGGTGGACTAGAGGTTAAAGACGCATGCTTATAACCGGGTGGTCGCTGGTTCCATCCCCGAATTTGCTCCAGCAGATCAGATTGTGTTTGTACCCGGAAGCTTCCACGTATGAATGTGTTAGGTCGTCATTGCAAAGGAGAATTTGTTCTCAATCGACTTAAACTGAGCAGATAAAAGTTATTGAAATAAACTAAGGCCATCCACAGATATAGTTAACTCAAAAGGAATTCCTGTTCCATATGTGTGTCTTATATTAAAACATGATTTATAAAATCATACCAAAAAGTATTTGGCTGTTTTTTATTATGCAAAAAAGGTATGTATAAAGGCTTTATTCTGCCCAGTTTATTGAAGGCCCAGTTTAATATTTTCATTTCATACACTATATGTAGTAGGGGGTCTCTGCTCCCTCTTTCTTTCAGTTAAAGGGACCTTGGCTTAAAAAAACATTGAAGACCCCTGATCTATGAGATAAAAATTCGGTGTGATATTTGACAGGGACGATAAAGTGTTATCCCGTAACGAGTGTTGTCCTTGGGTCAAATTAGACCCGTTAAAAAAAATGGGTCTTCGAAATAAGCACTGAAAATGTCAACATTAGACATCAAAAAAACATCAAAGAGAGCACCCACAACACTGAAAAAGTGTCAAAAATGTCGGAAAAAAGCGATAAAAAAAAATAGTGCTAAAAAACATTTTATTTTTTCTCATGGTTGACGGGAAGACAACACAAGGGTTAAGAGACAGAGCACCCTGGGGTCCAGACTGTCTGACAGATTTGCTTCCATCTAGTGGTTTCATTTCACATCTGCTGAAAATGATAACGCCGCGTTCTTCTTTCTACCCTTCTTACTTCTGTTCTCATACCATTCTTACCCTTTTGACGTCCACTTTCCTTCTTTCTGTCTCTTTCTAACTCTTGTACCTTGATTTTTGTTTGTTTTTCCTTCCCCCTCCATTCTCTGTCTTCCTTCCAACTTTGTTTCCGTCCTCCTTTTCCCTGTTGTTTTTCCGTCGTTTTCTTTCCTTCATCTTCTTCTTGTTCTTTACTGCCTCAAGACTCCCATTTTTGTATTTCTTTTCTTTGCATTTTCACTTTCTGCCCTCCTACCTTTTCTCTCACTTTTATTGTTTCTTCCCTTCCGTCTTCCTCTACAATATTTTCTTTTAATCTTCCTCTTTCCTCCTTCCTTTTTATGTTTCTTCCTTGTCTACATTCACTTCTTTAATTCTTCCTTCCTCATATCTGTATTCTCTGTTGTCTTTCTTGTTCATTCCCATTTGTTCCTCTTTCTCTTCTCAACCTTTTACTTTGACTACTCCTTCAGTAAAAACACGGCAGGGTAAGGAAAGGTGTAGTAGGAGAGGAGAAGGAAAGATGCAGGAAAGGTAATGAGCAGGTAGAGGTGGAAGAAGAGGGAAGGAAAGGAGGAGAAAGTAAAGGATAGAAAAGCAGGTGAAGCCTTTGAGGAGGTATAGCAAGAAAAAGTGTTGAACTATTGAAAGGTTGCAGCTCAGATGTGTCAAACGTTTCCCAGTTTACAACGTTTTCAGCATTTAAAAAGACCAAAGTCCTATAGACGTGTTTTAAAACTGCATACATTATTTGTTTTTGACTTTGAAGTTGGACTGTCTTTCCCCAAAGCCGCCCAATACTGTCACGATGACTTGAATATTCGGGGCAGCTCAGTCCGATGGGACTCGGCTTGGGAACTGGAGGGTCACTGGATCAAGTAGGGACTGTGGATTGGTAGCTGGAGAGGAGCCAGTCCACCTCCTGGGCACCGGACCCCTAACAGGACTGCACAATATGAGGAAAATATCAAATTGCGCTATGATTCACGACATTGGAGGGAATGATTGTTTTTGTATAATTATTCTCATTTTCATTCATTATTAACATTGAAAGAAATGATTATAGTGTGATTTTCAGGAGGATCTGTATCAAACAAATATTTTTTGCTTTAGTCTGTAGGCCGGGACGTCTGTAAAGCACAACAATACTATTTTGCCATTAACAATATTGCACCCCCCTGCGATTTGGATATTGCACTGGTCCATATTGGGATTTCTATACAATTACGATTAATTGTGCAGCACTGACCCCTAAGTCCTCGGGGCGCCTTTAATGGGCAGCGCCCCTCTCCATTAGTCCATATTTAGGTCCTGTTTGTGCATGTGTGTGTATTTCAGGCCTGTGTGTAATATGTTATAAATCAACAGAGTGTGATATAACCCCTGGGGATTAATTCTCAATATCTCAAATAAAAATTAAAAGTAAATATTTGCAGTTTCAGTCTAAAATCATCACTGCTGATATCTGCTGTAAAACCCAGAGCATGGTTGTGAGTATGCTCAGCAAGCAGAGGAACGTCCGCCAGCAGAGGAGGCTGTGGTCTCACAGTGAGACATGCTCAGACCTTGTGTCTGTCCATTTGTTCTCAAAGGATGAGAGGAACCTCGGTTCTTCCCAGAGTTCTGGTTTTGGTCTCTCTTTAGACGTCTTGCGTCTCCCTGCTGACCTATTGGACCAAGTCGTCACCTGGTTGCAGAAATTAGAAGTTACCTTTTAGTTTTTTTAGCCTACAGTTTATTACACTTCAAAGTAGGGCTGGGCAATATATCAATATTATATTGATAGTGATATAAAAGGCTGGATATCTTCTTAACCCCTGTGCTGTCTTCATGTCAACCATGCAACTTTTTGTTTTTCTGGGTCAAAATTAAAACACATTTTTCAACGTTTTTGTTGGCTTTTTCAACACTTTGTCGCTTTTACCAATGTTTTGTCACTATTTTTCAAAGTTTTTGTCACTTTTCTCGATGTTTTTGACGATTCTTTCTTCTCCTTTTGACATTTTTGTGTCCCCCTCCCCATGTTTTAGAAATTTTCCGACATTTTTGTCACTTGTCAAGTTTTTTTCTTCTCAACTGCTTTAAAATGTATTAACATATCTAAATTCAATGAATGCAGCAAACTGATCATTTACTTTTCTTATGAAGACCATTGTAGAGAACCATCCACGTTATATATATTTTTTTAATTGCTTGAAAGTAACCCAAATTTCTGATGAAGAAACTTTATAAAATGGGTCAAGTGTTGTCTTTTCCTGGTTTTACAGACTGTATTACAGTAAAGTGAACTCACCAGACTGTTCTAGCTGTTCTATTATTTGCCTTTACCCACTTAGTCATTACATCCACATTACTGGTGATTACTCATCAAAAATCTCATTGTTAATATTTTGTGAAAAGCACTAAGTCAACCCTACAATATTGCGGCAATATTGATCTCAAGGTATTTGTTACAAAATATTGTGATTGTGAATATATTTGTGATATATCGTCCAGCTCTACTTTATAGATTTCACACATTTTTAACATGACCAACCTGTTACTTCCCAGTGACAATTAATGTTCCAACTTCATTTTTTTTGTATCCTCTTGAAAACTTTATCAGGTGTTTTTACCTCTGCCAAGGAGATCATGTTTTCCCCTCAGTTTGTTTTTTCAAGATTACAGAAAGAAACTACTAGCCAGATTATATGAGTAAGACTACTTACTGAGTAAGGAAGATCCCATTCATTTTTGGAGCCGATCCAAATCACAGGGCGGATACACAAATTATTTTTCACTTTTATTAACGTTGCAAGATAGGGAATTTGTGCTATATCAATGTGGTTTCGGAATAATTAGAAAAATGAGTTCCTGCCTGGGAAAATTCCCACTGTGTTTTCGCATTGTGAGACAGAACGTTCCTTGGCAGAGGTCTGTGATCTCGGAGTGCCCTTCTAGTTCCATCTGTCTCTGAGTCTTTAACTCTCTGAGGACAAAAGACGCACCGGCGCGTCCAAACGATGTTTGACAAAACTCCTACTCAAAAAACAATTTTACAAAATTTCATTTCAGACATTTATCTACTATTATTACCATGCATTAACGCTACTTTGTGAACCTAAAGACTTTGGTGGACTCATTTCAAGCACCAAAACAATACGATTTTTTAACAGAATGAGCTTTTTTAACAGAACACACAAATGACAAACATATTTCTATATTGCTTTTTTGTATTGTCAAAACAAAAGTAGATCACACCCATGGTCATAAAAAAAAGAAATTTCATTTTTTTCTGAATGAATGACGTAATTTATTTCGTATATATAAAACAAAACAAAAACAGAAATAAATGAATAAATTAGTTCACAAATAAGTGAAATAAATACAAGTGTACACCATAAAAGAAGTATACACTTCTTCAATCCTAACCCTTCTCCACCTCAGTGGTTAAAGCTATAGTACGTAGCTGTCTCCCCCATGAGGAATTCTAAGTAATGACAACAAAGCTGTCGGTGTCACATGATACAAGCATTCTTTGACCGCTACACCCCCCCCACGTAATCCATCCATCCATCCATCTTCATCCTCTTATCTGGTAGCGGGGGGAGCAGCTCCAGTAGGGGACCCCAAACTTCCCTTTCCAGAGCCACATCAACCAGCTCCGACTGGGGGATCTCGAGGCGTTCCCAGGCCAGGTTGGAGATATAATCTCTCCACCTAGTCCTGGGTCTTCCCCGAGGCCTCCTCCCAGCTGGACGTGCCTGGAACACCTCCCTAGGGAGGCGCCCAGGAGGCATCCTTACCAGATGCCCGAACCACCTACGTAATGACAAATTCAAATATGTAATGACCTTGTTCAAATAAAACCATTAAAAAGTAGCAAAAAGAGGAAATATGCAGCGAGAATGGAAAAGAAGACATAAAGTGTAGGTCATTTTGTTAAAAAATAAGTCTAAAGGAGGCACTTGAAAGCTGCAGTGGAGTCAGCCGAGCTCACATTGAGAGTCTCAAAGCCGAGAGGACGTCACCAAAAGACGCACAGTCACCCTTAGTTTTCAGTCTGGTTGGTGGAATAGCTAGAATGTCTTGATCAGCTGACCGTAGAGGCCTGCCTGGGCTATAAAGGGTTGAAAGCTGTAGTAAGGGCTGATGTGAGATTATCACTGCTACTAATGTGCTACGGCTAATAATAATCAAATAAGTTATTTCAACATAGATATGAATGCTAAATGTTAACAGTGTGATTGGCCGTAATCAGTTGATGTACGAAGTGCTTGCGAAGGTGAACGAACTGCAGCTGAAGTGCGTCTGTGCTGCAGTGCATTGTGGTCCTGAGTGCAACATGAAATGACAAACTGCCATCAGTGAGGGCGGAGTGTGCCCACGTTGCGTAATCCAACACCTTCTGGCTTCTTTCTCACCGCTAAAAATACCAGCAGGATCTAAACCTCCATCTGATACGTCCCGGCCGTCTGCACTCCCCAAACACACACCATCCTTTATCGCTGATTTAATCCAACGCAGAGGCGTCGCACTGTCTCAGTACTTTACTAAACAAGAGAAGATGGCTTTCTGCCAACAGGGTGAGACATCTTCATCTGGCTGGCTCAGACTTCAGAGTGTTCGCTGCGGCAGAAGATGCTGCTAGAAATAAGAGCAGTGGGAATAAAGAAGAATCTGTCTGCTTCCAGAGTTTTGTTTTGTCGTGAAGGAACATGTGGGTTCATGTCTGCAGGCCCTATGAGGTCGGAGGCCAATTGCTGGATCCCATAATGGGTCAGCAGCAGGACACTTTCAGGGAGCGGATGACTGCCGTCTAGCACTGGATGTAAACAGCAGTATACAATAACACTCTGTTGTCACTGTCCAAATGCACTTTCAGTGCTGTCACAAATCTGGAAAAGTGCTGTTAGTGTCAGTCTGCATTTTAACACAATTTACTGTTGAAAGATAAAAACATCTTTTAGGCTCATAAAATGCTTTACATGTCCACTGGATGATGTAGAGATGAGTTGACATCAAGCTAAAAACAAGACGGTTTTCCACAAGTCGACATTTTTGAGATTTAAAATTTCACTTCAAGGGGAAAATGGTAATGGAAAGCAAGTAGGGCCAGGGTATGATGGATGGATGGATAGATAGATAGATAGATAGATAGATAGATAGATAGATAGATAGATAGATAGATAGATAGCACTTTGTTGTCCATACACACGGAAATCTGTCTTGCCATACAAGCTCTAACAATTACAGCCTGAAGACAAAAAGCTAAAAACATGTAGACGTCATTAAAAACATGAATAATAAATTAATGTGAGGGGGGCCCAGCCCTGCAAGAGTGGTCATAAAAAAAATAAATATATAGATGAATGATGGGGGGGGGGGGTGAGTCAGCAGAGATATTAACAGAGGAACAAATGATTTATATTTGTTCTTTCTGCAGTCTGGGACCCTGGGAGTTGCTGCTCCTGTCACAGAGATTTGAGTCGAAACAATTTACGGCAATACTGAAATTTGTGAAATCCATGAAATAATACAATTTTGTCATTACAAACAATAACAGAAGATGGAAATCATTTCAAAAATGTTTTAGCTATTTATGATTGTTTGATTGCTAACGTTCAGCCTTTGTTGTGTTTGATGCTAACTTGTAGCCAGCAGTGAACCAACTTGGTTAAGTATGTCCATTTATACTGTATTGACATTACAGAAGTCTCTCGTTAGCGTCTTGTATGCTACTCGTCTCAAAGTGACGCATGCGCGACCCATACCGGGAGTGCAACACATGGGAGGAGTCCATGGAGATTTGGACAGCCAGTCTGACGGTGTGCAGTACTTGGCTTTCAGAGAACGCATTCTCCACTGAGCGGTCCACCAATTTGGAACAGATTACCAGGAGCCGTGGAATCCTGGTCTTCAGATGAACTGAGAGTCCCCCCAAACTACTGCGCCTCCATACTGAAGGATGCTTTGAAATATTGACACAAAGACTTCACTGCTTGCTGACCTGAGAATCTGTAAAAAGTAGATTATCTGCGGTACTTTACTGCAGATGTTGTCTACATGAATGAATACATTGGTGGTTTAGTAGGTTTCAGTTTGTCTCTGAATAAATGCTGCAGCTCCTCAAAACCCAAGTAAAGTTCCCGGGTCTTACTTCTTATTACCGCAACTAGGGCGGAACGATTCATCGTTTTAAAAACCAAATGGTTAAGCTAATCTCGATTAATTCAATAATTAATGTTTGGTGTAACATTTGAGTCAACATTTGTCAATCTTCTTTTCATTATTATATTGGCTGTTTTAGATGCATGCTGGAACAATGTTACATAACACAGATTGTTTAAAAGAAATGTTCCATTTTTTCATTCATTTTTTATTACTTGACTTAGCATGATTAGTTTCTAGACTTTATGCTAAGCTAAGCTCACTGTCTGCTGATGGTAAGACTTTAAGCACATGGCACCAGTGCGTTTAAGGCGTGTCCAACTCCACTTTTGCTAGTTTGACGTCTAAAATAAAAGGATCCGTGTGCCAGGCACATTGATGAAAAGGGTTGTACTTAGTGTCTTAATTCCTCATATCATAAGTGTGTTTTGTGTAAGTGTGTCTTTCAAAGCCAGGCGCGTTTGTTCTTTGGCACATTGCTATGATACGATGGAGGATTCGCTAAGCAGCAAGGACAGATGTTCAGGAGAAGACACTGATCTGCTCATGCGTGAAGTCAAAGCTCACATCATAAGACTATTTCACATTGTAATATTTTTATTTTTTAATCTTTTACATGTTTGTGTGCTGCCGCAAATAGGAGCACATTTTACTAATGCGCTGTTAAAATAATTAACAGTCTAATTGACTTTAGACCAGGTCAATGGTGCGATCACGCCGCAAGATAGCAATATGCCAAGAATTCACCTGAACACTTCCCTGTAAGACCAGCACGCCCATGGGCGCAAAGATGGGCGCAAAGATGGGTGCAAAGATGGGCGCAGGTGCATTTCCTATTAATACGACGTGGGCGCGGAATTGACAACTGCGTCGGCCTCAAACCATCAAAGACACTTGCGTCGGGCTTTGTAATGTGCTGGGTGCAAGATATGGCCTTTTCAGTTAATAGACCTGTTCTTTTGTCACTAGTCCTTTTCTCATGTCAAGAATGAACTTTAAATTATTTTATTATTTTTGCTTCAAAATGAAAACACGTCGTACAACTCTTGTCGAACACCGCAACGTAGCCGGAAACCTTCAGTAAAGCCTGGTGTAGTGGAGAAGAGCTGTGCACCATGTTTTTATTTTAAGTAAGAAATTAGTTTTTTTCTAACATATGCTTAAGCCTTGTGTTGTCAAATTGCCCAGTTTCAACGTGTTTTAAATCCGAAATATGGATTTCTTTCAACCAAATTGCCCACAAATAACATGAATGATTCCATATAATATTCTTCAGGTAAAATGAATGACTACTTTCATTGAATTTTTTGGGTGTTTTATTAAAATTTTAGCATTTGAATTCTTTTTTTTTATAATATGGTCTCAAAACAGTATCTGGACTAAACTTTGACACATACCCGTCTGTGATCCACTCAACATCCTCTGATATATTGATACTATTAGTCAAAATAATTCATCATTTCTGCCTTTTTAACTAAAAACATATGTATAATTTGATATAAATGAGGATTGTTGACCATAAATACCAAGAATAAGTGTAAAACCTCTTATTAAATCAGCTCAGGTTTTTTTTTAAAAGCACCAAAAAAAGCATGGAAAAAGTGACAAATAAATCAGAAAAAGCGACAAAAACATTGAAATAGGACAAAAAAAAATATTCATTTTCAATTTTAACCTGGAAGGGCAAGTTCATGGTTAATGGGAAGACAACAAAAGGGTTAAAATATGCCTAACCCGATCAATTTTCAATAATCTTAATTATAGTCACTCAAGACACTGACCTCTCTGCTAGAGATGGTAAACTGGAGACAGGAAGTCCCTAAATATTACTGTTTGGAGGTAAAAAGCTTGTATCTCAATTTTCTTTCACCTGATAAAAGGTTTTTAGACTCTGAAAATCCCCCAAAATAAGTTTTTTTTTTTCATATGAGTAACAAGGGACTGAAGTGCTGTTAGAAAATAATAACCACTGCCCTAGGAGATGTGAGAGTTTATTTAATAGATGTAAATAAATATTCCAGTCATAAACCAACAGGTAGAAACATCAAGATGACGGGAGTGGTTATCTTCCTCTGCTGTGCGATGCTTCTGGCAACAATAAACTGGATGTTACCATGACAATAAGTGGTGCTTGTTTTAATCCAGTGGTACATTCAAATGTTCTAAGTGTGTTTTCCGTCTCCTGTGTTGTAATGTTCGTCCTGCTGTGCATGTCGTGTAGCACCGAGGTGAGATTTGGGAGACGTCAGTAGGATACTGGAGATCAAAATGATTCCTGCAGAGTTACAAACACATTATTTTCCTCATTAAGTGCCTTCAGCTTTTCATTTAGACAGCTGATTTGAATGTCTTGTTTTGGGCTGTTGTTTGATTCCCCCAGTGTGTAATCAGACGTTTCTTTCACTCTCTTTCTGTTTCACTCCGATGTAATTAGCTCCGCAGCAGCCGAGTGTGACTGGAGGAATAGCTCGCCTGGAAGAAGAAGAGGTCAGGAACAAACAACACACACATTACTCCGACTTCTTTCATGCCTCGTCTATTTCTGTTACACATTCTTTTTAATTTCCGGCCTTTGCAGGATGGAAACAAATCCGAAAGGCATCTCTGCTTTCACACAATAAAGACAAGAAGAACAAATACTGGAGCTGTACAGAACTATGAGTATGGAAAGTTCAGAAACAACCAAATTGTTGAGTGAACTAATGAGAATCAGTAAGATTTAAGAGCATGCAAAGACAGATTTTTATTCATATTCTAGCAAAGAACAAATTTGGTGGTAAAGCTTCATTTGCTCACAATCTTTACATTTCTTTGCTCTCAGTTAAAGTTAAGTGACATGGCGTTGCCATGACCACATCACACGGGATGGATGATACATATAGGATACATATGTGTTTTCAACTCGCAGATGTTCATGTCATTGGGCAAACATGAAGATAATAATAACATTAAGAGCTTCAACTAAATCATAAAAACAGAACAAAACGTACAGTATACTCTCCACTCTGAGGCTTTTACCCTTCATGATTTTATGAAATCTTTAAAATTAGTAAAATGTGGTTTTTCATTCTACCGGAGACATTCATCCACACTATGAAGTATACATAATATAACATCGGGTGTCTACAATATCCACAGTGGCGTTCCCATTCTCTCAAAGCAGCTCGGGAATTTGTTTGTGTTTGTGTTCACATCATATGATCAGATTGAGTTGGTTTAAAGGTTCCTGAGTTGAATATTGCTTGTGCTTTTCCAGTCGGGGTGCGGCGAGGAATAATGCACCAAGAACATCGGATTTCATCTGGTACCGCTTCAACTTTCTACGTTCTGTAAATCTCTGTAAAAATAGGCTTTTGCACAGTGGAGAACAGTGATGTGCTGATGGTTACTGCCGTTGTAGTTGCTTTAACAGTTGTGTTTATTTTCATTTGTAAACAGTTTTCACCTGTTTTTTGATGAATTCCCTTGAAAGAAAGTTCTACATTTTCAGGCTTCCAATCTTCTTTTAGAATATTTATTAAAGCGCCCATATTATGCTCATTTTCAGGTTCATAATTGTATTTTGAGGTTGTACCAGAATAGGTTTCCATGGTTTCATTTTCATAAAACAACATATATGTGTTGTACTGCACATTGCTGCTGATCCTCTTTTCACCCTGTGTGTTTGGGTCTCTGTTTTAGCCACCTGCAGAACAGGGACAGGAAGTAGTTCTTTTGGAGATTCTGGTGAACTAGTGTGTGTTGTAGCAGTGTTTTGTCATTGAGAATGAGCTAGCATGCTAGCGCTAGATGCACAAATCCGGCTAGTGATGTAGAAAGCCGTGGACATTTTGAACAGCTCACCCGGAGACTGAAGGCAGAGGACATTCAGAAACCGTCTCTCACTCAAAACAGCATGGATGGTTTTTTTCTCTAAGTTTATATGCGTATGGAAGCACCAGAGACACAAAATAACAAGAGACACAAATCCCAGAAAAAGTTTTTTTCATATTATGGGCACTTTAAAGTTTCAATAGTTTTATGCCGTTAACATCTGTCGTAGCAACAAGTGGGAAAATCTGAAAACAAATGTTATAAAGCTAGATGATGATGAGATTTTTTGGTATAGAAAGTTTCGCTCTTCAGTCAACACAATGCTGATGTCTACTACACTACAGAATAATTGGAGCATCCCATCATTTTATTGAAAATTAAAAGAAAATCATTAAACTACAGCTCTCATGTTAGTAATAATCCTACACCAAGTGTGCTCTCAAAGCACCATGGGAGCTGTAGTTCTTGAATTCTAAGATATAGCTCTGCAGTCAGTAAATGTTTGCTGAAATTTGTTTTCCAACATTTTTTTTAGCAGACCAAGACAAGTTAGCCATGCTCATGCTAATGCTATCCAAGCTTGATGGGAATTAAAGATTGACTGTGGCAACAATGCAAATACGCACATGAAATAGTGGTTGGTTGTCATGGCGATACAGACTACTGACCACGAGATGATATCCATTCAACAGATTTTACCGTCCAGTTTATACAGAGACTTGAGCCCTTTAATTTCTCTGGTGTGGATTAGACAACTGTGGCCAATGTTGCTAAAACTATTTAGATTTGTATTATTTTTATTATGTAATGAAGGACCTCGATCAATTAGATTAGATTAAAATCCAGAAAGAATTTCTTAATTGATTTTTTTATATTTACTGCTGCAATTAACGATTGTTTTCTTGATAAATTAATTAATTCATAAAGTTGTTTGGTCTAAAAAAATGTCAAAAACAAGTCAATCGGTATTTCCTAAAGCCCAAAATGACGTCCTCAAATGTCTTGTTTTGTTCTCAACTGAAAGATGATCAATGTTATATTTCTTAATTAGCAGAGATAACCAGTTTTTAAAACCCTTCACTTTTTCTTTGTGGATCATCTACAACCATTTAAACCAGTGCTTTCCTGGTCTGTAATAATAAAACATAATTCTGTTATCTCTTCTTCTGTTAATCATCTTGTGAGCACATCCGATGTTGGGGGGGACGGGTGGTTACCATTGATTACATTTTTAGACGTGTAACAGCAGGGGACTTTTACAACAGATGACAAATTACAATTTAAAAGCTTATTAGTTAGATAATAAGTCATTAAATATCAAATTGTATGTGACATTTCTGATCTTGGTGCTTTAAAATGGAAAATGACTACATCATCTACTACATGTAATCATGTTTAAATAGGGATTATATACCATCAACATACCAATACAGTGTTATAGACAGTTTGTAAAATGTATTCAACTCTTAAGATTTATAGATATCTTTAAATACAAAGCTACTTATGTCACTACTGTATTTACATTCCGAGATATATTATAAATATGTTTCTTCCTGTTGTTGGGTTATATTAACATGTTTATATATGTAAAACTCACATACATCCATATATACAGATAGTAAATACATTTACATACAGTTGGTCACATTGTAGCGAATGTGCCGGTGCTGATGGTCCGTTTGAAGTCGCTTTGGAACACGTTGAGATTCCCGAAGGCAGAAGAAGTATTGCTTTGGGTTTTATTGACATTTTCTGAGCGGTTTGGGTCAAACAAAGTCTCGTCTGCGGCCTCTTCTCCACATAAACCAGGCCTAGACTTGACAGGGTGTTGCCCGAGGTGTTTTCTCCTCCATATTGCTTTCAATATTGCTGCCGTGTCTCGTGTGGAGGGAGAAACCCTGAGGGGCAGCACCGCAGTAATGGAGAGGCGCTGACAGAGTTTAATAAGGGTGAGCGATTAAACAGGAGGCAGAGGCTGGGGCAGAGTCTGGTCTCGGGGCATCGGCGGGGTCAGAAAAGATCCTGAGGGCCCAGGTGGATGATGATAGGTGTGGCTAGGGTCTGCGGCTGGTAATAGGCACTGTCGATGTACAGGCCGCCTGCAGACAGGAGACACCAGCAACCAGGGTTAACAGAAGTAACCTTAGTACTCAATGGATCATCGTTTTGTCATGGACATGGATGGATGTGCGAAGTGCTTCAATATATGTGATCATTGAAAATTAGTCTAAAGACAAAGTGGCATATTTAAAGCAGATTACATCATCTGTTTTTATTATTGTAGCTGTTCTCAGGAGGCCTAAAGTAGCTCCCAGGATTCTTAGCGCTCAGGGGAAATCAATAGATGGATCGTATGTGGGAAGTGCTTCTGTTCCCGTAGAAATAAAATGAATTTCTCGTTACCAACAAGGCAGGCCATGGAGATATGTCACTAGTGAGTCAGTGACTTCAAATCTGCCACAAATCGTTAATGTGGAAGGCAGTTAGGCAGTTATTTAGGCAGCTAGATCTTTGCAATGGAACGTACACATAAAAATGGCTGCCACTCTGACCATTCTGCTATGTTGATATGAATTGGAATGGCCTTTCTTATTCATTTTATTTCTATGGCTTCAACCTTTGTCTGCACTGAAAATTAGTCAGAAGACAAGGTTGCACATTTAAAGCAGGCTACGTACTCTGTAGTAGCTGTTTTTATTGTTGTAGCTGTTCTCAGGAGGCCTAAAGTAGCTCCCAGGATTCTTAGCGCTCAGGGGAAATCAATAGATTCAGTGCAGCCTGTCACATATTGACCTAAATCAAGCTGCTAATAAAGTATGAATTAGCCTGGCCGCAGCTTTACCTTAAAGGATAATTATTATAACTTGGCTCTTATTTTTATAGTTTTTTTCCCCCCCTGAAAATCAATTCACTGTTTGCCAAGCCCCGTCCCACTTAGTTACTGTTGCTAAGCCTGTCAAGCTTTCTGTTCTCGCACGGCAGATGTGTAGTTTTACAATAAAAGCAGATTGAGAAATCAAAATTTACAGCCATTTTTTAAACGATGGGTCCAAAACGTGTCTGATTTTAACGGCTAAATGAGAGCTGGTACTGCTAGCTAATGAGCTAGCGTTACCTCCATGTGTTTTTCATCCTCACCAGTCGATGATCTTTGGCTTTAAAAGTAACGCTTGGTACAAGCAAGTTAGCAGGGCATTAGGGCTGGGTACCAGAAAGTATAAAAAAAAAGCTACTTTATTCAATACCTAAGGAGTAAATCTCGTCAGCGTCAGTGAGCCAATAAGCACGCAGCATCCTTCTACAAAGAACTAATAATACTGCTTGATTGGCTGTCTAACGTGACACGTCGTAGAGACACGCAGGAAAAACTCTACGTTACCCAAAGACGGGACTCGCGTAGTAGGAGCTGAAAAAGTAAATAAAAAGATTTGTGCCATAATGTGTAATGTTGTAATTTCTTTTTGTTTAATAATTGGTACTGAAAAAAGTATTGTTCAGGAACCGGTATCAACGTCACAGTATTGGTACCGGTGATTTTTGAACGATACATGCATTCTAACTATGGGCAATACATTAAAGCAGAAAAACACGGTTTAATATATTTCCTACACTTTCACTATTATATTTACGCCTTTGGAAAGGCAAAAAAAAGACACCACACTTAACTCTTTGTATATCAAGTATTTCTGATATTGCCGCTCTACTCTAACTGCGTCAACAATAATGGCGCACGCTAAAAAATAAGGTAAGAGTTGTAATAAAGCAACATTATTATCAGTGGGTACATGAGCTAAAAGAAGAGTATGTTTGAAAATAGCATTTTGCATTACTCTACAGTACACTGCTGCAGGCAACATAATTCTTCTTTAGAAAAATAAGTAACTGTAAATTAAACCTGCGTATGAATCATAATAAAACCTTTACGGACCACAAGTTACTCAGCGCTTGGCAAAAATATTCATTTATTTAAACAGAATATAACCTACAAACAGGTCAAAATAAAACCTCTCTCTGAAAAGAAAGTATTTTCCACTCAACACAAAAAAAGTCTTATTAGCTCAAAAACTCAACAGTAACTGTAAACATCCAAACAAAAGGAAAAGGTTCCTCAGTGCAACTGATTATTGTAAACCTGCTTGTTTTTATATCCACAGAAACTGAAAACAATAGAAAATTAATGAAATTAAAATTCAAAAACAGTCACATCCATGAGTGGTAGTTAAAGGAATAATTAACCTTATGACAAAGAAGCTCTCTGATCAATTACATGTTGGAGTCTACATTCTTATAAAGTGTTTGGTTTTGTTTCCTACAATGGATTATTAGTAAGCTTTATTTTTATTTAGTTTGCTTACTACACTATGGTGAATGTTTAGTTATTTCCCGTACATACAAGTAGATATTTACTTTACTCCTTTCTTTTTAGGTCCATAAAATGTTTGTTTAGTTTGTTTCCTTCTGTGTATGGTGGTTGTTTCCTATGTTGAGTGGTTATTTTGTTCCCTATATTTGATTTTCATTTAGTTCCTTTTTGTCAAAGTTCATTAAGCTCCCTACAGTAAGTCTTTGACACACTGCAGCTCACTAAACGGTGAACTCAGTTTTTGTTGTTGCATAATGGTTTAATGATCAAAGAGCTTTTTTTGTCAAACTCTGTTCTGCCACACCACTTCCTAATGTCCAATTAAAGCAAGCTAATGAGGGGACATGCTGTACAGCATTGGTACTGATTGGGTGTTCTGGTCAAACATTTGTGGATTCCACTGTTGTTGCTTTTTTGGTGTTTGAAGCTTGTGTTGTGAACATGCAGTAAAAGTCAGGATATGACTTTAACGAGTGGCTTCCTGTGAAGTGGGTGAGAGAGGCTCCTAATAGGGGTAGAGGTGGGTGATGGGGTATGACGTGGGGACTCTGATGACTGGGACAACTACTGAGGGCATTCTGGAGGGAAAACCTGAGGAAGAACAAAGAAAAAGGAAAAAAAAAGAACTCAAATGTACAGATGTAGTGATGAACAAATGAAATGGATGGATAATTGATAGAGTGACCGTGTGTTTACCGTAGGGATGAAGGGCGCCTGCAGGGCTGTAACCATAAGGAGCACCAAAACCTGGGGGTGGGGTGGAGGAAGGGGGGGAAGCAAGTACAGAACACAAAATGTATTATTGTATCCAGGTGAAAGAGACGACCCATCATAAACTTGCTTTTGTTATCTGAAGCCCTATTCACCAAGAGGTAGTTTGTCATGCAGCTGGACTCACCTGGGGGGATGTATCCATGTGTGGGTGGGGTGCTGATGTAGGGAGGTCTGGGGATGACAGGGACACGTGGAGGTCTGGCAGCAAGGGCCGGGAGAGTCAGCACAGAGGCCACGGGCCGCTTTGGCTACAACAACACACACCGGCACACATCAGCACTGAACATGATGCGGTTTCATTTAAAGCTGACTATAGAAACCCGTTGAATACTCACAGGAGGGTTGGGTCTTTTCTTCTTGATGCTCGTAGATTTGGAGCCAGAGAACAGGCAGTTCAGGGCGGCGAGTGCTGCGCTGGCTTTGGCTACTTTCTTATTGGGACCCGTCCCCCGAAAGACCTGCTTGTCCACCTCCACCTATCAAACAACACACAGGAGGATGTCTTCTGATATACTTTGTATAAAGAGATAATGTTTTAGAAACCATTGTGGTTGCTGGACACAGCTTCTCAAACTGTGCCTCATGCAGAAACCGCTCATATGAACAGATCTGGTTTTAAGGGGCATGGACGAGTGATGTGATTGTCTCTCAAATATGTTTATAAGTGTTTTAGATGTGTTGTAGTCATTAGATGTACATTCTGTCTTTCTCCCCAGGGGAAAAACACTTTACTTCAGAATCTTAATCTCCATTAATGTGGAGTTAGTACTAAAGCATTGAATTCCATTAAAAAGTCATAGTAGGTAAGACTAATCCTGTGAATAATGGACATTCTCGTCAATAGGTCACAGAGAGAGTGCTGGTCAACAACATCTTCTCCGACCTCCTACACACCTCAACTTGTCCCCCCCCCCCAGCAGCAGCAGTATCTCCTGAGAAAGCCTAATTCCTTTGTGCTCAGCAAGGACATCCTCGTATTTCACTGCTTTGTGAGCGTCGTGACATTATCCTTAACCTGCTGGTTTTACTCCATCAGCCCCCACCCCACACTCTAAACACCTCGCGCCCACACAGTGACTTGGAATGATGCTGCTATCTATCTATGTGCATCACATCACCACCTATATATTATAGCACTACCTATACTGTATATGTATACTGCATTATACTATTATTGCACATAAGATTATCATTGTCATATGTACAGTTTTTTTGCACTAATTTTATCATTCCATTATCGTTGTCATTATTGTCATGTGTAGTTTATTTGTGCACTATTATTCTCATATTATTCATAATGTTATTCATTTTTGCACTTGTGTTATCCTTCCAATGTCATTGTTATAATGGTGTGTAACTTATTTTTGCGTGTTCTACTTGTATAATAATCTCGGATTATCATGCTATTTTTCCTGTACTTACTGTACTACTGTCTCTCTGCAAATTGCCCTTTCAGGACAAATAAAGTCTTTTTGTGTCAAATGTCATATAGAAATCTATGTCGTATGTTGAAAAAAACATAACCATAGTCATAGTACAGTAATGTCATAGAAATGTCAATAATAATATAATAGTATGTTTAAAAAAATCATAGTAAAATATGTTGAAAGAAATGTCATGAAAAGTCATAGTATAGTATGTTATTAAAAACATAAAAACTCATAGTAAAGTAATGTCATAAAAACTCAGACTATGGTTGAAAAACACTGGCGCATTTACAGAAATGATGATTAAAATGATTAATGTGCATTGTCCTAATCAAATAAATCTTATGTCACAAAAAAAATCCTAGGTCATTAAAAAACAGCATAAAAAGTCATGTATGGAATAAAAAATCATAGTGTAGTAATGTCATAAAAAGTCATAGTATACTGTAATATGTCATAAAAATCATAGTGTAATATGTCATAAAAAAACATGAAAAAGTCATAGTAGAGTATGTCATAAAAAATAGTGTATGTTATAAACAAGTTAGTTTAGTGTGTCATAAAAATGTCATAAAAAGTCATGATATACTGTAGTATGTCATAAAAAACATGAAAAAGTCATAGTAATGTCATAATAATTCATAGAACGGTATGTCATACAAAGTCATAGTATAGTATGTAATAAAAAGGTCAGTGTAATGTGTCATAAAAATGTCATAAAAAGTCATAGTATAGTATGTCATTAAATAAATAAAAAGTCATAGTATGTCAAAAAAGACTAGTATAGTACGTCATAAACATAACATTAAAGGTCATAGCATAGTATGTCAAAAGATTCATAAAAGTCATAAAAACTCAGTTTGGTATGATGTAATATATCATAAAATGTCATCAGCTAAATAAATGTGATTTAATAATTCTTGGTTGATGACACAAATCATTTATATTAGCTACGTGATTTTTTCCCAAGAGTTGCCACGCATGTATCATAAGAAATAAACCTCAAGAAAACAAGATTGTGGTGCCTAATAATGTCCATAAAAATATTAAATCAAAAACATCATATTTGTACACATATTTGTACAAACTACACGTAAAAAATAAACCCCTACAGAGTGATTCAGAGTGATTTCACTCAATGAAATTGGTTTCATGTTCAGCTGTCTTTTCTGGCATTTTTTTTAAAAAACATCTGAAGATGTTTTGATATGCAGGAAGCACCGAACATCAAACACATTCCCTCACTCATCAATTCCTAATAAGTCCCTCTGAAAGGAAGACAGGAAATCTATGAAGTTGTGTGTGTGTGTGTGTGTTCATACCTCTATGATGAAGCGCTTGTCGTAGCTGCTGCCGCTCTCTGATATCAGCTCATATTTGAGGCCGCGGCGTTTCTCATTCAGCTCCATCACCGGGTTTTTACCTCCCGCCGTCAGGATCGGACCTGGAGCTCTGGACTGCAGACAGATGGAGACAGAAGAGAGAGTCAGGCCTTACATTTCTTGGATATTCCTAAATGTACTCAAGTGCTCATGTTTCCACAAAGTAAGACTAGATTTCCTTTAAGCCCTGTCGCATAAAGATATCCCTCTGTGTGTACAACAGGCCGAGAGAATAATGCTGGATACAGTCCAACTATCCAACCGAATGTGATTAACTGACAATACAGACAACACAGACCCCAGACCCCCCCTCAATAGCTACAGACTCAGAAATGGCACATCCTAAGGAAAGCTCATTGTGGGGCTGGCTCTAGTGGCTGTAATTCTACACCAAGGCTGAATTTTGGGAAAGAGACTTCAGATACAGTATTAGGGGACCACTAAGGTCTATATAAAAGAGACTTCAGATACAGTATTAGGGGACCACTAAGGTCTATATAAAAGAGACTTCAGATACAGTATTAGGGGACCACTAAGGTCTATATAAAAGAGACTTCAGATACAGTATTAGGGGACCACTAAGGTCTACGTAAAAGCATCCAAAAACCACCATGTCATGGAACCTTTATGAATCCCTTAATTGTGACTTGTATTGGTCGACTTCTTTTATCTTTTAATCTTTTTTTTGTAAACCTTGCATTATTTATTTTATTATTATTATTTGGCTTACTCGTGTCAGTCCAATTTTAGCAATTTTAATGATTTTAATTACCTACAGTATACGGCAGAGGTTCCTAACCTGACGTCCTGAGATAAAATGAGTTGCCGGATTGCTTCAAATGAGTTAAAAATGAAAAACACGATCCTGCTGCACACAATTATATTTCTCAAATCTTGAGACATCCCTTCAAAACAAACAAACACTGGGGACAGAGGCAGGTGACTTTGGTTGAGCATTTGCAGCTTTTTTTTGGTTTGTTGAAAAGATGACATCATATTTAATGAACCTCACTAATGTGTTTACTGACGTGTAGACGTAATAAGCGAGGAACATCAGATGAGACTGTCCGTCTGTGCACTGGTCTACACCTCATGTGTAGCCTACTTGTTAATATCAGTGTGTGTGTGTGTGTGTGTGTGTGTGTGTGTGTGTGTGTGTCTGTGTGTGTGTAACTCCCCACCTCCTGTGTGTCTGTGGAGGAGGTGATGGAGGTGGAGCTGGAGCTGGTGGACATCCTGTCGTTCTTGCCTTCACCATCTGACTTCTCATCGGCGCTGAGTGAGTCAACGTCTCCGTCGCCGCCGAGCACGAATCCCAGAGCCTGCAGCGCCTGAGGAGGGAACAGCACTTATTTCCCTACCTCCAGTAAATAATCTGGTCTCTACTGCATTCGGGCTGATCATTGTCTAGTTATGAAAATAACATCCACGTTCACATTTATCATCTATGACTGAGCTGTCCTTGAGCAAGGCACTTCACCACCTGCCAGTGAGGCTGCAAAGTGGCCTTCAGCAACAACAGCATCAACACAAGGAGCTGTACTGGGCAGCTCTGACGTGTGACTGTCTAACTGAATTATTGAATGTGTGTGAACAACAGAAAGTGTGAGCATGTCAAACTTAACAAGTTTAATAAATGCTTTGTCACAAAAAGAACATTCTTTGTTCCCTTATCGATTCCAAACAGTTTGTCTCTTTTTCTTTGTCAAAGCTAATGTTCTGTTATTTTAAACAACCGACACTAAGTACAGAGTGTGTGACAAACTACAGTAAAAGGCTAGAGAGAAAAAAGGGCCGCTAAAGTGGTGTTTTTACTCCCTTCACTCACAGCAGCTACTACACGTCTCAGGTAAGCATGTCATGTATTTTAAAGGTAGGTAACTGTAGGCTATTCAAAAATACTATCTATGTTTTATGAGAGGTATTACTTGAAATTGTGTTTTTGCCTGTGTGTTCAAAAAGGTTTTTAAAACAGAATAATAATATTATATATAAGAATAGAATTGATGTATGTATGAATGGATATAGGAGGTGAGTCAGTGTCTAAGTGATATAAGATGTGAGATTCTGAGCATTAATACTGTCAACATTTGTACTGATAGGGAACAAAAACATATTTTAATGGCTTTAAATCCATTTGTTATGAATATGTTCTAAGTTATGGCATCATGCTTGGGGTGATGCAAATGTCAACACTAAATTATTGTTTTTTGTGGTTTAAATGTAGCCGAGTACCTTAAGGGCCACTTGGAGCTTGGCGGTTCTTTTAGAGTTCCCGGTGGCCTGGTAGGTGGTTCCCTGGATCTCCACAGACATGGTGAAGACTGGAGCATGCACCGGGCCGGACTGAGACAGCAGGCGGTACTGGAGGCCCGGGTGGATCTGATTCAGACGCATCAGAGCGTTCATGGGGTGGTTGGGATCCGTCATCCTCCAGTCCAGGACTAAAGGAGAAGAAGAGATGCACATGATAACAATATAAGATCCCTAAACCTTTTCTCTGTGTTTACTGTTTACCTTAATACATGGAGAAACAAGCCAACTGTCACAGAGCCACTAAGCAAGGCAGTTTAACGAAGTCTGCGTTACATACAGTGGCTAGAATAAGTCATGCTAAAGTTGATTAAAAAGAGGAAGAAAAAAACATATTATGGAAATGGATCTTAATGCCTTAATTGAAAACACGTAAGAAACTCCAACCTTTTAAGGACACCAATTTGCTTTGTGAATGAATAATATATTGTAAATAAATAAAATGTTCTTCCTTAAAATAAAGGGGGCATAAGTATACACACCCCTATGTTACATTGCCATAGAGGCAGGCACATTTTTATTTTATCCAGGATACTATGCATTCTGATCAAGTTCCCTTGGCCTTTGGAATTAAAATACCCCCCACATCATCACATACCCTTCACCATACCTAGAGAGTGGCATGGGGAACTTTCCATAAGATCATCTCTCAAGTATGATCAAATCAAACCAGATATTAAGCTAACTGAAATAAAACCATGCCAATCTCTAGGTATGGTGAAGGGTGTGTGATGATTGGGGGGGGGGTGGGGGTATTTTTATTGCAAAGGCCAAGGGAACTCTGTCAGGGCCTAACGTCTGAGCTGAGGTACATACTTGTGCGAATGTAATGTTTAGAGATCACATATAACATTTAGTTCAATTAAACTCAACAAGTGAATGCAAGAATTGAAAGGACAGAGACATATGATTATTATTGTTTTTTTTTCTAGTCTGTATTTGTGAAGATGATTGCGGCTCAAATGATGTACTTGTATTTGATTGAAAATCCTAAAATAGTAAAAGTAAAAGCATAATGCTGACAGACCTCAGCAAAAGCAATATTGACATTTAAAACATAAAAGTACATGTTGAGCTCTTGTGCATGGACTCCATTAAAGATCTATCCCCATCAATAAAACAGGATTAATATGTAATAATACATTGGCTGAGCCCTCTCAGTGTTAATATCCAGCTGATGAGATGACACCGCCCCTGGTGTCCCTGAGCCACTTCACACCTCCACACTGACAAGAGGTGAGGCGAGCTCTCTGCCTCCCCCGAGCTCCGGAGCAGTAATATCTCACAGATGAATAGAAAATGAAACCGTGACACTTCGTGACATCTATTATAACAAAAGTGCTGACTGTCTACATAATAAATGCTTTTGTTACCTCTGTTGGAAGTCCAAATTTGTCAATCGGGCTTTTCTGCCTAACTTCATTCAGTCTGTAAACACTTAGAATAGAATATCAGGTGGAACAACTGAACAAAAATGAGACAGCAGTCCTTACCGTCAATATTACTGTAGTCTATAGAAATAACACAGACTACACTTGATACAACCTGGTTTTTGATTCCAGAGACAGTTTTTCTGACAGGATGTGCATCAGACTGTGCAGAGGGTACTTGGGAAGGTTTAGGATTCAACCTCCTACAGGTCTTAGATTCACCAGTCTGATTATTCCAGAGAAGCTTGACACAGCGGTGGCTCCAAGCAGCAACAAGAAGTGTTTTTTAACATGTTGCTGCAGCAAAATCCAGTGATAATGTCAGTAAAGTGCACCCAGCACCTTCATATTTACAAATCTTAACAGCTGTTTCACACCCAAAGAAACCAAAGGAATGGCTAAAAGTAGGTGGACAGCCATGCGCAAACAGCCAGCTCCATAAATAAAGGGTTTCCCCCCATTAGCCTGTTTAAGGAGAGTGACTTTGTGTCTCTTTGGAAAGGACATACCTTTTTGATGGAAACTAGATCTTGAGGTTGAATTGTTTGTCACTTTAAACAACAGCATCTGGCAAATGAATGTAATATAAGTCAAGTAATGTAAGTCAAAAGCTAAAATTATACACACTAATGGTAAAGCTTTAATAGTTTGGCATTTTGGACTACAACATGATCTTCATAGTGTGTACATTTTGACTTCTTATGGTAGTAAGAAGAAGTAAATAATTAAAGAAATGTGATTTTGGGCCCTTGAAACTTAATAACACGAGAAATGCATGCAAGGTTCTTCAAGGTTTGTGGATGCCAAGGGAAGGCCAACAAGTGTTTTAAAATGCTGAAATATATCAAGGCTAAACTTCAGTTACTGTTTATAATCAATGACGGGTGTGATGACATTGGGCCAGGGCTAGAATTCAGCATTGTCACTTAATGTCACTCTGAATAACAGTGATGAATAAAAACATTCTTGTATCGTGACATCTTAGTTTCACATTTTTTTAAGAGTTTAAAGTCTGTCACAGCGTGTGAGAATGTACAAACTGGCATATTCTTTAAATGATCCCCTTTTTTGTCTAGAAAATATTAATAAGGACAATGCTGGGATAATTACCGTAGCATTAATTCTTTCCATATGGCCACCCGCAGATGTCACCTTCTGTATGACAGGTGTCTCTCTCTTACAGCAGCTTCTTGACACACACTTGTCTTTTGTCCTAAAGTCACAGTGTGTAATGACTGTGAGCGGCTGACAGGCACTTAAGACTCAAGAGTGGTTCAGTATGAATATGGATGGAGACGCTGTGTAAGGAGTTAGATGTGAAGGTGCTGATGGACAGGTGCCGGGAGGAAGAGAAGGGGGATGTGTTAATGCACTGCGCGTGCGTGTGTGTGTGTGTCTCTGTGCGCGTGTGTGAGGTGGGAGGTAGTGAGATAATTGCGTGGCAGCAGTGTGCAGTATTAATCCCTCTCTATTCTGCCTCCCGTCACCTGCTTTGAACTGGAGCAGATGAGAGTTTGCCGGGGACAAATGTCCCAGAGAGGTTCGATTTAATTACTGTGACATCGACAGACAGGAGGGAGAGAGCGGGGGAGAGAGACAGAGAAAGAAGGGGAGAAAGAGAGTGTGAGGGTGAGAGAGGGTGATGAGAAAGGAGAAGGGAGATGGAGAGCGAGGAAGTGTGAAGCAGATATAGGGAAAGAGAGAGGGAGAGTAGGGAGAGAAAGAGCGTAACAGAGGGACGGTCAGAGAGAGAGAAAGAGAAAACGAAGGTAAGGGGGTGTGAGGGAAGAGAAAGGGTGAGGGACAGTAGGGAGAGAAAGAGAGTGAGGGAAGGAGAGTGACAGAGAAGGATGAAAAAGACAGCAAAGGTAAGGGAGGTAGAGAAAGGGTGATGGGAGAGAAAGGGAGGGAGAAGAAAGGAAAGAGGAGAAAGAGAGCATTGGTGATGGAGAGATAGAGTTGTAGAATTTGAGGAGAGTGGGAGGGTGAGGGAGGGGAAGATGTAGCTGTCAGTGGAAGGACTGTTTACTTGTCTTTCCGGGCATTTTTAAATCTGCGTCTTTAGTCCGGTGGAACGGGACTCTGGTTATTGTTCTTTCTCTGTACGATTTGTTTGGATCAGACCTCAGTCAGGTCATGAATACATAGTGAGAACGTGATCAGACCTCGATATGCTTAAACTAGAAAGGCGTACTCCCCAACTTTGAGCTAAATGGCTCCGGCAGCCAGCGCCAGGTTTCTCCTGGGTTCCCTGTGTATATGTGCGGAAACAAATGCAACCCAGGAGAAACCAGTACAACTTTACCAACTCGTCCACTGATTCAGACCAGAGCAATCGAACTATAGGGGCAATATCTTGCAGTCTGCGCAGCGCAAAGCCTGACGTACAAGTGTCTGTGATAGTTTAAGACCAATTTTGTTATCAATTACACGTCCAGCACCCATGTCGTTTAAATAGAAAATGCACTTGCGCCCATTTTTGCGCCCATCGGCGTGCTGGTCTTAAAGGGAGGTGTGTTTAAATGCATTCTTGGCGTATTTTTCTATCTTGAGGGAGCGAAAACTGATCGCGCCAATAACCAAAATTTTTTTAGTTAAACAGCACATAATAAACATAGTAAAATGCGCCTAGGCTCGTGCACACAGAGTGCACACTATGCTTGTTACACACACACACACACAGGGATGCACAGCAGCACACAAACATGCAAAAGGTGAAATAGTATGATTTGCTCTGCTCGCGCATTGTCACTTCATGCACAAGCAGATCAGTTTCTTCTCCTGAAAATCTGTCCTTCCAACTTAGCAAATCCTCCATCATAATAGCACTGTGCCAAAGAACAAACGCGCCTGGCTTTCAAAGGGAATGGGAGATAACACTGAGTGGTTTATTGCATGTTACGCCCAAAACACATATATGATTAATTAAGACACTAAGTACAACCCTTTTGAACCATTTTCCTTGGACACGGACCCTTTACCCCGCCGTTAAAAAAAGTGGATTTGTTCACGCCTAAACACACTTGCGCCTCTTGCTTAATGCTGTGCGCTTATAACATTAAACAAGTTCGGTTGTGCGGTTGTGTTTTAATCTATGATGCTACAAATTTGACTACCATAACTGGACTGTGACTACTCTTTACTGCTCCTATTAACATAAGAACATAAGTCCAGAAAACAGAAAGTTATGCCCTGCCGAATTTGAAGCTGCAGTACTTCTATGGCTTCACTACAATGCACAGCCAACACAACCAGGCCAACTCACTGCAAAGAGATCAGATAACAGAATTCATGTCTTTATCTTAACATTCCTCAGATTCCTCTGTCCCATTGTGATGCATGTCAGTTATTAAAACTGGTCTGAAGCCAAATGTTTCTTCTTAACTTTTGATGATCTCTTGATTTTTATCCCCGCTCTCCCTTCTCTCTTGTTAGACTGTCTGGTCAACATGCACGGCTGTAGTAGCAAATAAACACCCAAAGCTTCCAAGTTCTGGATAACATGAAACTTTTATGTGAGTCTGGCCGCTTATTTGTCTGAACCAAGCTGCTGGTAAGTGACACTTACTGTGAGTGTGTCTATAGTGCAGCAGATGACGATTGAACTTTAAGGGCACTCAGTGAGCCAGTTTTGCTGAAAAAAAGAGGCCAAAGTATTCAGGAGAAGTGATAACTAAGTGACAAATGATCAATGTTTCAACACTAAGAACTGCACTTGAGCCTGCAGCAGGACCTACTAAACCAACATATAATCATGCTGTAATGTCTTAAACAAAGACACCCTGATAATACACAGTATCTATATTTTTATTACTACTATGGGAGTAGTGTTGGGTAATGTTTAGGTTTTTTCTGATACTGGTGTTTAAACGATACTTTTAAAACGGTGCCTGAACCGAAATATATATATATATATTTATATATATATACATATATATTTATAATATATGTAATATAATAATATTGGTAATAATATTGGCTGGAAAATCAAACTTTTCCCAAACCACGTGGGGAGGAGAGCCACAACATCATGGCCACCAACAAACCTCAGCAAAGATTGTTCTTGCTCGGGCTTTAACTTCTGGATATTTGACAGCGTTGCCACAACGGACCGAATGGCTTCGCTCCAGCTTCACTTGCATCTTTCTCCACCGCCATTACAGAACTACAACTCTAGTGCACGGCCTCAACGTCATCGTTCTCAGCCATCCCTTTGTTTGCTGATTGGAACGCCAAAATATTTGGCTGGAGAAAACCATAGACATAGATGGAGATTTACTCCTTGACGCAGCAGGTTTGACTCCAACTTGCGGCCCTTTGCTGTATGTCATTCCCCCTCTCCTGTAGGAATAAAGGCCTAAAATACCCGGGGAAAAAATCTTATTTCATTAAAAAATGGCTTGTTTTATTGCTAAGGTCATATGGTCAAAATTAAATTATTGATAATGTAATAACAATAACTTATAACAATGACTTATGTCACCAGTAAATTGCTGGTGAATGACAAAAACAAGCACCAGGTGGGAAAAGGGTATTTTACAATCACTTAAAATAGACCTCAAGGGTGGTGAGTTTCCAGTAAACACTTTGTCCGTGTTGTTTTTCCGACAACGGCAGACTATTAATTCCCGGTGTTGGAATCCTCTACAGGGAAATACAGTCACACTTTACACCGCTTAACGTAAGCTGTCAGCATAAACTATTGTGTTTAATCTAGCAACTAGCTAACGGTAACGTAGCGTCCAGTGCAGTGATGCTTCTGTTAAAAAAAAAATACTCAAAAACAAACCAAAATTTTGGTTCTTATTCGGTCTCGCTATTATCATTTACATCGGAACCGGTGTCCTATTGGCACCACGTTTCGGTAAATAAATGGGGGAATTAAAAAATTTATATACTGTATATATGTATAATTTTTTAATTACCCCTCTAAATTATTATTTTCACTCAAACAATTATAGCCTTTTATTAGCCTGTCTCAGGGATCAATAGTCTTATCTATCTATATCCATCTATCTATATACACACACATCACACACACACACACACACACACACACACACACACACACACACACAAACAGAATCTCACTTGACAGCTCAGTGAGCTAAATAAACCTCTCTGTTATGTCCTGGATGGTTGTGAAGCGTTGATGGACAGTTTGACTGTGACACTGTCATTAAGACACTGACACACAGACCTTTTCTAACCTAACACAGGAGCAGATTGACTCCTGATAACCTCTGAATGTTTCTTTCAGCCCCAACAGCTTCATTTCCTCCATTTTCACTTGCAGCTATTCTGCAATCTGATAACATCACACAATGTTCTGCTTCGAGGAAACATTTCACTTAAAAGCCACTGCCGCAACTGCTCCTTGAAGAATTTAAACAGCTTTTTTTTAACCTCTTTCATGCTGCTCGGTGATACGGTGAATGATGCCACTTTGAGATACAGCGAGCTGGTGGCAAGTCAATGCACTAAACCGGATTCCTTATACAATCCTGTGGGGGTATCAGACATGACTGATGAATTTTCAAACACTGACCTACAAATGACCACATCCAGACCGAGTCAGGATACTTTTTCTTCTCTGATGCAGAGATTGAAGTGAATACCGTCTGACAGTAGGTTTAACCTGACAGGCCAGTCTGATCCTCAAACAGAGAGAGTCCTGATTTCTAAGAAAAGCTGAGCCTCACTGCTCGCTTCTTTCGGCTCCACTGGCTCTGCCACTTTTCTACCTTTTACACAAAGCCTGTCAGAAAGCCCCTTGTTTACAGTCCACACACACACACACACACACACACACACACACACACACACACACACACACACACACACACACACACACACACACACACACACACACACACACACACACACACACACACACACACACACACACACACACACACACACACACACACACACACACACACACACACACACACACACAGCCTTTTGTCTTTGTCATTAGCTACAACTGAGCGACAAATGCTTCAATCAATATCCACTTATCAGCTGTAAAGAGACAAACACTTTTCCTGGGGAGTCAGCCTCCTTGTGATGTGGCATTGACCAATTGCAGGTTTCTAATTCTAAGACCTGACATCCAGTATTGTGTGCTTGCATGTAATATTTTGCCGTTTCCATTCAAGACAATTCACAGTTTTCAATGTTATAATGGTGGACTCAGAGTCCAAACAAACCAAAGAGTACTCAAAACTAAATAATGAATTTCACCAAAACAATACAGACACACCATAGGGCTGTAACAGTTTGTGTATTTGGCACACAGCCGCAAGCACAATATACAGTTTGTAGATTGATGCACGCAATGTAGAACTAAAGGTTGAATGTAGTGACCATTGCGATCGGAGAAAAAAATCCAGATATGAACATTAAACATATTTGAGTCATGTCTGGTGCTATAGGCCTAAACCCAGTATTTAATGTAAGGCTACCGTAGGCAACATACAGTATATCACTGTGCCCTTGGTTCTTTGTATTTTTCACTAGTCAGCTGTAGTATGTCTTGTGTTTCAGAGGTGAGAGGAAGAGGATTAGATCCTTTGAGCAAACTGTGATTCTTTGAAACAAGCGAGTCAATGGTCAAAGTCACCTTTCATCCGTTTGATGAAATCTCTGTCATCTGACCCGACATCCTCCCGAAGCCTCTTTTGACAGCCGCCTGCAGGGTACAAACACACGCACAAATCACCTGTACCATCACTAAGACACACACGCATCATCATCTTTTTCCACAGTGTCTAAACAGAAGAGTACACAAGCTCCTATACAGGGAGGCAATGAAACAAGATAAAGTAGAATACAGTGGGGAAATAAAAATAAGAATACAAACACAGACACACATGGGTACACAAACAAAACGGAAATAATGCACAAACACACACTCAACTGAACACAAACCTTCTAACAGCCTTGGTGAGGGCCTGCTGGTGGGGAGAGGATCCATATTCAAGATCTTGTAAAGCTGTCCAAAGGCTAGGAGGCGTAACGCATGCTGTAAAACACACACAAACACACACACACCACTGTATTGATAAAGCAACTGAAGTTGGCACACAGGAGGAAAGCAGGCAACAACAATATAATTTATTCTCCAATCAATGTGGTTTAATTATTGAGGAAACTTAAGGGAGAGGCCCAACATTTGCGTAAACCCACTAGTTCTGTTGGGAGAAACTTCATGCATTATAGAGGGGAGGAATAAACACTCAGTGGGCACAATCGAAGGAGGAAAAGAACAAGAAAAAAAAACATTCCCATAGAGCAAAACAAAGGCAGAAACGGAGAGGGAGGAAAATTTAATTTAAGGATGTCTTCATATTTCTCAGCGATGAGCCCACATTTCCCGCCGGGGGGCAGACTTTGTTGTTCCATGCGCTGTGATGTGCAGTAGAAACAGCCCTGGTGGTAGTAGTAGTAATGTTGGTGTAGTGTAAGTGGGGAGGAATGTTCCCACGCTCATTAGGTGGCTAATTAGGCTGCCTATTTGTCAAGTCTGCGCAGCACTCCGGGGCTCCTTATCAGAGGTCAGAGTCCGGCCTTCTGCAACCACTCAGCTATTTATAGCGCTGACGTTAGGCTCAGTGCTTCACCGGGGTTGGCGAGGACTCGATTCAAATAACCTTCCTTCAATCAGTGTTACTCATCCGGTTTCCTGAAAGAATTGCTGACTTTGGTGCAGTGGGCGGTGTATAAGTGGTCTCACGAGTCGCACGGCTGAGGCCCAGCTAATGAGTACGCTCAGTTAAGTAAGCGTCTGCATCTGCTTTAATAGCAGGAAAACAGGAAGGAAGTTTTATAGTACTCGGGGGGGGGGGATGTAAACACAACGTTCATAAAGCAGCAGTTCAAATGAAAAAATTAGTTATGAAAGTCTGAAAAGTATGTATAAAAAAAAGAAGGCTTTACATCAATTCACCTCCGGGGATAAACTCAACCTCAGAACTACACTTTTTGTTAGTTTGGATTCACAACTTGGCTCTCTAAATGAGATTTGAATCTGAGCAAACTTTTGTTTTCACAATTCTTGGTGTTGTTTAATAAAGATTGAGAAGCTCCGTTGTGTTTTTTTTCATCCCAAACTGAAATTGAAGGTAATTTAAGGTATATTTTTATTTGTGTGTGTGACTGAATTCATTCCCTTTGGGACCAGTTAAGACCTGGCCAGCTGTGGTCCAGAGGCCAGAAACAAGAGCCTGTTAATGGAAGCTTTTAATGTTCATGCCCCTGGAGCAGAAAGGATAATGTAGATGGGAAATGTTCCTATCTTCCTTAACAGCAACTAACAAAGAGCCCTTGAGCAAGGCATTAACTAAACCTCCAGTAAAGGAAAAACAAAAGTATCTCGTCAAACTACTAGATCTACAGTAGCAGGACCGACTATCTTGGAAATAATAAATATTGAAGCTTTACCTTACACCTCTGAGCTGTTTTTGCTGAATCAAGCCTGAGGTGTACTTTATTATTGAATATATAGACATAGATATTTAATGAAATCAATACTTTTTGTAACCAGGAAAGCAAACATTCTTCAGGCGCTCTTCAGGCAAAGAAGTTATATTAACAGCTTTTGATTAGACGGACATACTGTCTGTTCTTTTTTGTCTTGATTTTGTATTTGATTTTTTTTTCCTGCTTGCCCTTTCTTCTTCTTCTTCTGATTCAATTTGCGGGAGACTAGACGCAGCAAAGGTCATTTGTAAAAGTCAATTGCACGTGACCTCTGACATAAGATGATGGACGGATCCGCTAGAAAGGGGTGGGGAAAAGAGACGACGGTATAAGCAGCCTATTTCGGGACTGTGTACCTAGGTTGCAATTTGTGAAGAAAGCGAAGAAAGATGTTTTTTCATCATGCACACAAAACAAAATATACAAGAATTAACATCCAACCAACCAGTACCATGGATATATTGCCACTTGGCCGAACATGCCAAAAACACTTTTGGAAAATAATCTCACCAACTGCGACTGGCAGGTCAATTACTCTTCCCACATTGCTGGACAGCCAGTCCTTCCTAATAGGGACCTTCACGGCAAATATGTTGACAACTATTTCCATCTTTGAGGCAAAATAAGTAGTGCTGTCAGACGATTAAAATATTGAATCATGATTATTTACACATTTTTATCTATTCTAAATGTCCCTTGATTTCTTTTTGTCCCCTTATTTTTATTTCTTCTCATTTTAATGCTCTTATCAACATGGAAAAGTGGATTGGCTTGCTTTGTGCAAATGTTTTTTTTTTTTTTTTAATTGAAAACAACATTGGCATGTAGCCTACTGTAGTGTTGGAGCAGTCGTTCACACTAGGAGCAAATAATTTCTCACACAATGTAACACTGTCCATCAATAAAAGGTGAAAAAATACTTTAACGAGGGGGGGAGAATAGGCATCAGCTGTGTGCTTGGCCATCAAGTGGTATTTCAGACTGGACACGCGCTGCGACAATAGCTCTGTTTACGACAACAAAACACACAAATCACTTTGGTCTTGTCAATAGAACCATTCCATCCAGAACCTTACTGCCATCCATTTCGGCGTCTCGCGCTCACCATCCACTCAAAACTTAATGTTTTTACTCTTTGGCCGGCTCGCAAGCCCAAACAAGTGTGTGCGGTGTGTCTGTTTTGTTTCCGGTCTAGCTAGATCCGATGTGGTGTTATAGTTTTTCTAACGTTACTAGTTGTTGCAACAGTATGTGAAAAAAAACGACAAAGTTTTCTAGGCCAAAAAGAACGTTAATCTTGCGATGAAAAAATGTATGCCGGTGAAATGGGTTTGCGTTAACGTCGTTGATAACGCGCTTAACTAGGAGCCCTCTAGCTCATCCAGTAAGAGTGTTCGCCCCATGTAGGCTGAGTCCTCTCTCCCACTTTCATGTCTATCCACTATGATAAAGGTTAAAGAAAAAAAAAAAAATAATTACGCGTTTGACTGACAGCACTAAAAATAAGCCAAACAGTTGATGGTTCCACCTTCTCAAATTTGAACTTGCTGCATTTTCTTGTCTTACAGTACAGTAAATGGAATCTCTTTGGGCTTTGGACTAAACTAAAGACATTTATTAACTGAAAATAAATGTAATTACTAACTGGAGCCCTATTATAATGTAGACTACACAGCTGATTCAATTTCTTCTGGTTTGGGATTTTACATTCATCACTGAAGAAGATACTGACGGCAGCAGAAGGGGCTGATGGGTAAAGTGGACTGACCTGTGCGCTGTGTGTAATGGCGTCCGCCTGCTGGGCGCTGAGGTCAGACAGGACGTCTGTGGGTTTCCGCTCACAGGGGTCGTGAACTCCTGGACCTCCTGTTAAAGACAAAACCCAACAGGCTCTGACTCCGACGGGGAGAAGGGAGAAGTCCGCCGAACAGAAACACACACTTTGAACCCACAATCATTCCTCTTGACAGGAAAACACACAGAAATAATTGTGTGACTCCTACTGTGGACACTCCGAATACAGCAGTAACATCAATGATTCAGAGCATTCAGAACAATCTACCATTTCAAATGTTAAGGGCAACCCTGAACCACGTTTTAAAAAATCTAATCATACATCCCAAAGGCTAACTCGCTGCTCTCTACTGATCAAATGGGGAAGGATTCTATTTATAAGAGCTGAACAGGAATCGTTTCTCACTGGACCGCTTTAGAATAAAAATCTCAGAGGATAAATGTTCACACGGTTTAGAAAGTCGTGTAAATCTTTGTAAAATACACCAAACTCCACCAACTTTTACTGAATGAAATACAACTAAAAAATATATGAGACCATGATCCATTTTGCTGTGAATCATGTTAATGCACTGTGTAGAGTGTAGGGGATACTACACTGCATCATTGGTGAAACTTCCCAGTCTGCTATCCTCGCCATAAATCAGTAGGACGCCTTGAGTGTAAGGAGGTTACAGGCAAACACCAGGTTATCCTAAAAAACATTCACTTAAAATGTTTCTCCTAAGAATAAAACATGGATTCTGCTTCTTTTTTTTGCCTGCTTACTTTTTCCATCCCTGGGCTGATTCCTTTTTTAAACATACGTATGAAAGTGAAACAGGCAGCAGAGTCTGATGTTGCCCTGGAGTGGTAAACAGCTTTTTTAAAAAACATAACATTAAAAAAATGGTAGACTTTCAGTATTGTGTTTTTCAAAACTGCTGTGATTTAGCTCTGTTTCACAAGTCAACAACCCATAATGCAACCAAATGAGAGCTTTCTTTAAGACCTCGGCAGTGATAAACAGCTGCTTAATATCATTCATGACATCTGCATGTAGGGAAACCACATTTTATAATAGATGCACTGATCACAAACATTGGATCATGACACCACCATCATCCCTATTCTCAACAACAAAATGTGGCCAATCTCAATCACTAGCGCCTCACAGCACTCCCCCCTATAGCCAGAAGTGTTTTCAGAGGCTGGTAAAATCCCTCATCTGCCCCATGCTCCTCCACACCCTTGACCCCCTGCTATTTGCATACCGCCCAAACAGAGCAACTAAGTCCGCCATCACTGGCGTCCTACACAATGCTCTCTCCCCCCTGGAAGAGACAAAGACTTATGCAGTTTGTGGACAGCTCAGCGTTCAATACCAAAGTGCCATCCAGGCTCGTCAGTAAACTCAAGGATGAGGGCCTGAAAACACTACGGGACTTTCTGACAGACCGCCTCCAGGTAGTGAGAGTGGACAACCACACCTCTTCTCACTGCTGGCCCTCAGCACAGGAGCACCACAGAGCTGTGTCCTCAGCCCCTTCTTTTATTCCCCTCCGCACCGTGGAGCACACCCTATCTTTTCTTAAAAGATAGGAAGCAAAACCCGTGTCTGGCTCTGCCTCCTCAAGAGTTCCTCAAGTCCTCAAACTGCCCAACTTTATTTCCAGTCCTGGTCAGGAGTTCAGCCTCTCCTTATTGACTCATCTGAAAGCTATGTTATCTGTGCAAATCTGACTGCTGGATTGTTTTTTCCACTTAAGTCTTCAACCATAAAAACAGCACAGACACTACAGACGTTTGCTGCAATCAAGTCATTCTACTCAGACCGATTTTAAAACTCAACAGGAACTTCTCTTTCTTTTCTTTCTCTGGTCCATTAATGGGTTTAGCTACACATTTTTTTTCTCCTAACAGGAAACATTTTCAACTTGAGCAGACAAGTTCAATCTGGAGATTGCTACACATGTTCCACTCTGTTAATATCTTCCTATAAAATCTGTTTGCCTCTAAATTTCACCATATCTTTTATGGGCAGTAAACCTGGCATCACAAACAATGTAAAACTAGCCTCGAGCTCAGACGAGAGAAAATGCAACAAACGGAGCTTGGAGGTTGCTGTGAAGCACTCATCACTGACCTGGCAGAAGGATCCCTGAGGCGATGCACTCCATGACGCGACGCAGGGCCTCACCTGGACCCAGCGGCCGGTTACAGGTGGCTATGGCTTTTTCGCAGATCAGCTCCAGAGGCTGCAGAGGTCGGACAGACAGAGGAAACTCAACACAGCGTAAACTTAATCAATTCCAGTCATGATTCTGGTCCTGGGACACAATGCTTGCATACCATACACAGTAGGAGGCAAAACAAGCTGTTTTAAAGCCTGGGACATAAACTTATTAAACTCCTGTTTTCCATTCTGTCTGGTTTACGCTGAGAGAACACTGAAGTGTTTGTGCAGTTTACAGTTTGTTTAACTTTATCTTCTACTGAATGCGAGATCATGATTCGTTTGGATTTTGCGGCCGTCACCTACCCATCCTTTGAGAGGCTGCCATCCAGCCAGTCTGTTGCACATGTCTCTGAAAATCCTCAAAACGATGACGCAAGACTTGAGATCTGTGACTCGGGCCTGAGGGGACAGACAGACCGAGTTTTAGTGACAGCACAATGAGCATTTCAACAAGAACGCAGTCAGCAAAGCAGCAAACCCCCCAAAAAATATGTGACACTTTCCAGGCTCGGAGATGCCAGATTTGGGCATTTTCATGACCCCTGAAATGTCAATATGCTGCCAATATTTATGTCACCATTTGATATGTTTTATTTACATATATTATTTGATATATATTAATAAATATGGATTTGTTTTGAATAAACACTATGCAGGAAGTACTTTTACGTTTTATGTTTGGTAGAAGTTTTATACTCGCTTATAAGTTACAAGGTTATATTGCCCGTTTAAAAGGTTTTATTTTTGTTTAAGTTGACTCATTCCCTCTTGGTTGTGTGCAGCCATAGTTTACAGCCAGAGAGGTATGGTTTATTTATGAGTTTTATGTTTTGTTGTCAATATTTATAGTTTGTGTGATGCAAATATGTGCTCTGCACGTTGTTATGTTGGAACAGTTCGATGGTGGACTTGATGACAGTGAGGGTGACTGAAGTGCAATTAAGAAGAATAAATCCACCGGTAACAAGAGATCCATGGCACCGTGTATTTTCTGAAGTGATATTGATTCTACTGGCGGAGATTTGTTTTAAGTCCAGGCAGCGCCGGGGAATAAACATTCAGTCTGGAATTCCTTTATGAGAATAAAAAAACATTGATACACAGAGTCTGTTGCACTGAGTTTATCAAATCCAACATCAATGCAGCTTTTTTCAGGTTCTCATATGAATTTTTCATTGTTCTCGCCGCTGAGTTAAATACATGAGATTCTTATCCAGTGTGAAAACTGTTGTGAAAACTGGTTGTGATTTCAGCAACGTTGTTTTAGGAGTAGTTTGAAGGAATTAATTGGAAATGGCGGATTTTAAACTACAGCAACAGTGAGTTGTTCCCCTTTCAGTTTTTATTATTTATTATTATTATTTTATTAATGCCCTCTTCCCCCTGCACTCAACTGTGAAATGCTCTCAGTAGATTTCTGTGTCAAGCATCTGGGACATTTACTGTAGTTCTATTATCACTCCATGTTTTGCCTCAAAATAGTGAAAATAGCTAAGTAGTAGTATACGGTTGACCTCACGTGACAAAAGATTTACTGGACATGTCTGCACTTGACATGAATATACATGGAATAATTAAATCTGTTGAAATCTCTGGTAACCAAGATGCAATATATTCTGTTGTCTCAAGGTTGTAGCAAAACTGAAAGGAAGAGCTTGAAGAATGGAGGGAGAAGAGTAACTGGAGATTCAAACATTAACATCAAAAAGTAATTATGATGGAGATTATTGACACTTCAATTTGCACAAACACACACTATTTCCAACAATACAGCAGGACATGTAATTCAGGTGCTTTCATTTAAAGCTCACAGCGATGGTGGATGGTGGATGAGACGAACACCACTAATCGTATCTGCAGTTATTACATCAGTGGAGGTCCTCGGGTCATATCATTCCTGTCTGAATATGATGCAACTGAATCTTCCCTGCACTCTGATATTACTTGGCATCGAGCTGTGCTTCCCTGAGGGGAGCTGCTGACTGCTTCACCTGCCCTTGACTCTCGTCTCCCTGCTGCCTTCTTGGCAGCGGAATGACTTTCAGTCAGGACGACTTGCAGTTCACCTGAAACTTGATTTGGTCAGAATGTCTTCCCTCTGCAGGGTTTAACATTTAGGTTTTTTTTTTTTACTTGTCTGGTCAGGCAAGTGGAAAAAACTTTACCTGCCCAAAGTCAATTTTGCCAGACCCCTACTGAAATTGTTTTGTCGGAGGAAGAAAAAAAAATGCGAAAGAAATGTCATAAAGCGAAAAACATAGAAAAAATATGTCAAACATCAATAGTGCGAAAAGGCGTAGAAAAAGAGTAGAAAAATGTCAATTCGTTAAAAATATAAACAAACAAATACGTCAAAAAATATCGGACAAAAGGCAAAAACCTTGAAAGCTTCAAAGCGTAAAAAAATGTCGAACGTCAAGCACCACAACACATTTAAATCATTCAACGAGCATTTTCAGACGGGAGCAAGAGAACAATAACGTAATGACGGCCGAACGGGTGAGTGTGTATTTAACAGCCCAAAGTAGTGTTTTACTGGCCCTGGGCCATCGGGCAACTCTTGTTGTTGAAACCAGCTCTGTAACTTCAGACTTACTTATTAGGGGTAGAAATCCCCAGACGCCTCCCGATATGATATCACCACAATACATATGCCACGATACGATGTTGCGTTTTTAAACATATTGCAATATTCTGCGATATATTGCAATTTATAACCTTTTTTCCAACTTCTAATTTTTTCTAATTTCAAATGATGTCCACAAAAGGAAACTTTGTCAACATCTGTTTTATCTAAAAGATACATTTCTCTGTTTGTTCATCTCACTTCAACTGTATTGCTACAAAATGGGATTGTCAAGCAGACAAACTGACCAACACATATACACTACCAGTCAAAAGTTTGGGGTCACTTATACATTTCCATACCACTCCATTATAGACAGAATACCTGCTAATTTGGGTGGGGGGGCTGATCTTTAATGCAATATCTACATTGCCCATTATCAGCAACCATTCATCCAATGTTCCAAAGGCACATTCTGTGTACTAATCTATCATTTAAAAATAAAAAACTAGAAAAACATTGGAGAACCATTTTACTATTATGTAAGCACATAATGTAATCTGAAAACGGCTGCCCTGGTTAAAAAAACAATGCAACTGATCTCAGCTGGCATTCTGTCTACAATGGAGTGCAATGGGAATTTCTATGTGACCCCAAACTTTTGACCGGTAGTGTATATTAAAAGATCGATACTTGGCACCTGTGTATCGATACAGTATTGCCACTGAAGATATTGCGATACTATGCTGTATCGATTTTGTCCCCCACCCTTAACTAACATCTCTGCCATGTTCTTCCTCTAACCTTACGTTTCTTCTGTTTTCATGCTGTCTATTATTTCCTTAGTATTCTCTACATTTTTTGCAATTTCCACTGAAATCCACATACATGCCTTCATAACATTGTGTTACAATGAGACAATCGACAATCTATCAAGAATAGAAGGCTGTACTTTAATAATGTACTTTGTAATCACTGCCCATTTCTCTGGCCTACCTATGCCTGCAAGAAAAGGTTTCCAACTGGTCCAGAACGCAGCTGCCAGAGTCCTCACAAGATCAAAGAAGCTTCATCATGTAACACTGGTACTCTTGCATTGACTACCGGTTCACGCATTAGCCAATTTCAAAATCCTCCTAAGCCTTTCAATAGTCTGGCTCCCTCATATATCTCTAGCATTATTTCCCCATATACACCATCTTGCCCTTTATATCCCCTAAATGCCGATTACTGAACCATTCCTCGTTTTAAGTAAGAACTCTTAGGGTGGAGCCTTTGCCCATTGAGCTCCACTTCTCTGGATTCATACCCCATTGCAGTCTTACATACTTTCAAATCCAGGTTGAAAACAAATATTTTTTCCGTTCACTATGATATCCGCTAATTTCACCGGCAGGGTACTTAAATCACTCTGTTTTACCTTGTTTTACCCCGATCCTGAGTTCATGGTAGAACTTCAGACATTACCACAAAGTAATGAAATATGTGTGGCAGGCAGTGTTGGGGAAGGTAAGTAATTTGTTACTTTGCTTAGTTACGAACTATGTAAAGTAATTTTATTTTAAAGTATCTTTGACCATAAAGCCAATCTATGGTTAATCAGTGAAGTGTCTGAACTACACTGCAGACTGGATTCTCTACTCACAGAGTGACGGCTGATTCATTATGTACGAGTCCAGAATCTGTCCCTGGGAAAAGTAACGTTGCTCCGAATTGAAAAAGGAACTACGTTTCGTTACTAAATTTTCAGTAGTAGCGCGTTACTGTAACGTGTTAAAGCAACACTGGTGAGAGGGCACCTGAACAGCTCATAATTAACAAACAATCTACAAACAATAATTTGACATGCTGACTTGCTGAGTAATGTGGTTTAGATGTTTGCACACCTAATTGCTGGATACTTAAGTTATGTTTCTTACTTAGATTCCATACAGGTGCACTAATTTCTTTTTTCTTAAAGATTATCTGTTGGGCATTCTAGGCCTTTATTTGTATAGGACAGCTAAAGACATGAAAAAGGAGAGAGAGGGAATGACATGCTGCAAAGGGCCGCAGAACGGAGTTAAACCTGTGGCCGCTGCATCGAGGAGTAAACCTCTATATATGGGCACCTGCTCTTCCAGGTGAGAAAGATAGACAACGCAAACGAATGCACGCTTCCGTCCGCTACTGTTGTGAGACAAGTGCATCGAAATAAACAGAAGCAGAAGAAGAGGACACAGTGAGAGATAATATAATATGATTAACAGAGTGCCAGTCAGAGGAACAATAACGAACAATGTGATGGAAATACCGCATTTCTGTTTGTTTCTTGTACTTAGGTGAGGAGCATTATGTCTCCTCATCCATCACCTTGCTGCATTTTTTCATCTCTTCGGTGACGTTTAATTTACATGTTTCATAGACGTCATGATTTATTCACCAGGTCACATTTGCTTTGATCGATACGTTAACTTTTCCACGTCACGTTTCAGTGCTATTCACTGATGATTAGTTATTCCAGCAGTGACTTCTGTAAATGACATCTATGTACTACTAAAAAGGTTTAGTGAGATACAAAGATAGAGAACTTGAAATTGATGCCCAGGTTATGCTCAGTGTCTTTTCCAGTCCAGGACGTGTTATGTGCTTGCACCATGCAACTGGTGGTTGAGGTGGATGTTGGGTGTTCTGACACTAGTGACCAGGGTTCACATCCTGAGTACTGAGTAATGTTATGTCATTTTGTTAAATATCAGAAAATATAGATGTCACGTCTCGTGATCACAACTACTGCAATGTGAATCATACTTCATTTGCAGTCAGCTTCATTTTGGTCAGAGATACCCGCGTGAAAAAAACGACCATTAATAGTGAAACAGTTACAGTAGATGTGGCGGGAAAGGCCCTAATCTTTGAGGGAACTCTCCAAGTCATTGATAAAAATTTGTGAGCATTAGTAAAAATAATGAATACCTGGTAGAAATAACTAGTTTGTAAGTAATGTACAGTAATGGAAAAACAGTTGATATAAATAAAAGTTGAAATAGTTACTGGGTGAAATAATTTAAAGTAACTTTAATGCATATATTGTTGAAACATTCAGTTTTTTCTTTCAAATAGTAGTCTAGAAGGCTTATATCGGTACAATTGCTGATCAAACCAACCTTAATATCGACCAATCAATAACATCGCTGATTCTGAGGTGTAAAGACCTCAACCTGCGCATATGTTTGGTCCTTTGTCGATTGTCTGTCTGTCTGTAAGTAAGTAAGTAAGTAAGTAAAGTTTATTTGTATAGCACCTTTCACAGATAAAAAAAATCACAAAGTGCTTCACAGTCTGTCTGTCTGTCTGTCTGTATGTGTGTGTTGTATGACACAATTAACAATATCCACTTATATTTTAATGAATAGTTTTACATTCCCATACATTCGGAATTGATGGTTACACCAGTTCATTTGACTTCATCTGGGGGTACCTCAGACCAAAAAGGATGGGAACCACTAATCTAGATATCTAAGCAGCATCAAGGAGTCAGCTGGTCCAACTGTGGAACATGTATGAAACCGCTGCTTCAGTAACTGTGCCTGAGTTCTACGGTTCATGAAAATCCTGTCTTTATTATGTGATCACGTTTCCTGTTGCACATTAAATTATACAAATGTAATGTTGAGAGACAGAGTAGAATATTCAGGCTGCCGGGTTATAAAGCTACAGAGTGCTTTTGTCACCGGCCCAGCTGTGCTCACCTGGAACCATTTGGCGTGTCGGAGCGACGCCAGCGCAGCCTGGCACTTCTGCCTGTCCAGGACATCTTCCTCCTCGTCTTCCTGCCTCTCCTTGCTGTCATCCTGATGGCCCCCCTCGTCTGGAGAGACTGACAGGATGAGACGGGACAGACTGAGCTCAACCACGTTGACCTCCCGCATGCACAAACAGACACACAGGCAGCAGGGTTGGACGGCTAGTTATTAGGCAAACCCACTGATCTGACCGAATGAGCTATAGGATGGCCGGGGGAATTTGAAAGATTCCGTGATTTTTCTGGGAGAGGGGAGTTTGTCATGCACAAGGCATTCATTACATTGACAGGAGGAACTGGAGTAGACTTGAGCGCATGCGTCTGGCCGCCCGGCCGGAGTCTCACTCTAGATGCAGATCAGTGGCTGGAGGCGATGGAACACGCCAGATTAGTGTTATCAATTACGGCGCAGGACGAAAATGAGAGCATGGCAACAACTCAGGAAAAAAAAGTCAGATTAACATTTATAAAAACACTTTGGAATAAAAGTGACATTTGGTGGATTGAGAAATACTGGTTCAGGAATGCCTGAGATTGAGGAAAGGCAGGAAACAATGCAGGCACACTTGCAAATATTTCACTTGAAGAGAGGAAAAAGTCATCCTGCTCTAAAAAAAAATAAAAAAGGCAGCTTGCTCTGCAGTTTTCTTAGGCGCCATGCTAGTATTTTCACTCTTGCGGGGTTGGTCAGATGTTTATGTTTTGACTGAAACGGTCTCTCCACACCGGGTTCCTGTGGGGAGCACTCCTGCCATGACTGGAGGCCGAGCCATGGGAGAACGACAGCAGAAGAAGAGTGACAGCAGATGACACTGACAACATAAACATCTGAGAGTGAGAACGCCACCCTGGAAAGAAAGTGAAGGCTGTTTGTTCTCGGGAGCGGCTAAAGGGTGCCCACTGTGGGACAGTCAAGCAGACAGACAACTGGGAAGGGGGGGGGACAGACTGCAGACCACACTGCACAGCTCAGTAGTGAGGGCTCACAGGCTATCAACGGTTTATAGCTTTATTCTTTAGCTTGCCAAGTTGCAAATATTAATGTCCCAACACTCTGGAATCAGTGTCATTATGGTTCAAAGATCTCTTCCAATAAGCAACAGCCAGCAGAGATTAAATCGCAGCTTTCTACAAACTGACAGTAATGCTGACACAGAGCATTGAAATAATGCTCCTGCTGCTAGAGAGGAGGTTACAGTGGATTCTTTATTTCCAGATATACTCAGTATTCAAATTCAAAATGTATCTGTCTGAGTGTGAGACATCAGCAGTAATGTGAGTACAGGAGCGGTGTGTGTGTGGTTTAGCAGTCTGTTGCTGTAGAGACCGCAGTGAAAGCTGAACAGGATGGAAGAGGTGGAAGACAAACGAAGGAGCCGATGAGAGACACAGGGTTTGTCCCGTATCACTCCTCCTCTAGGACCAAAGACTTCGGGCCTTCATGTTCTGCCCCTGGGACTTCTGGGTAATATAATATACCACTCTGACTGGCACGATTTGTCAAAGGTTGCTGGAAGAGTGAAAAGTTTCCATCTTTCTTTCTGTCTGGCACTTATAGGAGCGCACTCTCAGTTGTGCTTGCTTTGTGCACCTGGAGACCTCAAAACTAATGAAATTGGGAATTGAAGTGAAACCTGACAAAAAGCCATTTCATGTGTTTTTCTCACTTAAAAATACTTTGTTGTAAGAAACTAAAGTACATAAATGTTCTTCAGCGACACTGATTGCAAGGGTAAGTGGACCGATGCTACATAAGAAAATGTTTTGCTTGTGCTTTAATTCATATCTACACTGGACTTTTAAATAAAATGAACAATGCAAATGTCATTTTATTACAATTAAAAACACTTAAAAACTATGGAGTCTCAAGTGTGCCAGGAGAATAAAAATAAACATTTGAAGTGTGACATTTCATTTATTTGTTAATATGATATTGATACCATTACATTTGCCAATTCAAAGCCTCATTAAATTATTGTTAACTTTAAATTCATTACCAATGAATTTTAAAATGGAATTCAAAAATAGATTTTCAGAAAAGGAAAGCAAATTTGCATGTGCAGGTTGATGTAGTAAAACATTTAAAATATACTTTAGAACTGAATTTAGAACTGCAAATAACAATTTTCCAATGTTCCATCAATATTTCTTTTAATTAATCAATCATCTATAAAGTGTCAGAAAATAGTGAAAAACACCAAACTTCTAGGCTTCTTCATATACGTATATCCTGTGTATTTTCTATCCTAGTTTAAAAATTTCAACCTTTTGTGGCTCCGTTCTGAAGGGCCACTACCCGGTCGAGGGCACCCCAAAACTAGAGAAAGACGGGAAGGGGGCGCTGTCATCGCGTCGAGACTACAAAGGCTGTCATGTACAGTAGATGGCGATTGGTAATATCACCATTAATATTGGACTTTTATAGGAATGCTCGGCCAAGTTTTGGCACATTTCACTATACTGATACATCACTGTAGAGGACTTCTTTTTCGATTTAAACTGAATGATTGTTTCAGCCCTAATTAAATTACTTACTTACATTTGTTGTTTGCCAACCACATTCCATCTCATAACTTAATCTCTTCCCTGTTTTGACACTTGGTTTCCATTTTCTGATTACCTTTCACTTAAAGATGATTCTCTTTAATTTAAACGTGTAGATAAAATTTCACCTACAAATTAAATCAGATCCCAGCATTCACAGCAGCAGTTGAGTCAATAAACACTGGATTCTTCTGATGGCACACTCAAGACTCTAATAATAATGTAATAAAGAATAGCATATCAATTTTATTCTAAATGAAGAAAAATACTTGAGAGCCTTCCAGCTCAGACTGGAAATTCCTGGTAAAGCAAAAATCAATATGAGTTCCAAGTCTGTCACACCCCAGGAAAATATTAACCACCCAGCCAAATTGGAGTTAATATAAATTTGCAAGGTATATGAAATTAGGTTTCAATTATGAAAAAAATAAGGTGTATTCACTGCTCTGAGGTGCTGGCTGGGGGTGTGCCAACGAATCATCACTCTCGTTGCATCTGGATTAATTTGCTCGCACATTTACTAAAAATGTGCTTATCTCTTGCAGATAAATTGTGTTAGCTGATTCCCAGAGGCACGCCATGAAGGAACCATCACTCACAGGTCAAGACCACATACAGACCCAGCTAAATTCTCCCTGACATCATCAGCTTAGGGGTATTTTGATTAGTCAACAGGACATCAGATTAATTCAATTAACACTGCTTTTTTCAACATGAAATTATGGGATGTCATTCTGAGCCAATGCAAATTGATCCCCAGAGAGGGGTCAGCCCCAGCACTTAAAGGTCCCATGGCATGAAAATTTCACTTTGAGGTTTTCAACATTAATATGCGTTCCCCCAGCCTGCCTATGGTCCCCCAGTGGCTAGAAATGGCGATAAGTGTAAACTGAGCCCTGGGTATCCTGCTCTGCTTTTGAGAAAATTAAAACTCAGATTGGCCGATCTGGAATCTTGATCTCATAAGGAGCAAAGTTACCTTTCTCTGCTTTGACCGTCGAGAAAATTTGGCCCACCCATTAAAAACAGAGGGACATCTTGGCTTTCAAACGAGCAAAGTGGCAGTACTCCTACTACTCAACCTTACTACCCCCCCTCTCTCCTCCTCAATAGCTACAGACACAGAAATGACAAATTTTAAGGACAGCTCATTGTGGGACTGGCTCTAGTGGCTGTAATTCTGCACCAAGACTGAATTTCAGGTAAGAGACTTCAAATACAGTAGTAGGGAACCACTAAGGCCTATATAAAAGCATCCAAAAACCAGCATGCCATGGGACCTTTAAAGCAGAGAAGCACAGATCTGGCCATGGACGGCTTGGTAATGGAGTCATTTTGTCCTTTTAGTCTATGTGCTCGGTAGTAGTCAGACATGGACCAGAATTTCATGGTGAACCAGAGAGAAGTCCAGTCAACAGTGGTGGTGGGTGTGTGTGTGTGTGTGTGTGGGGGGGGGGGTGTGTGTAACAGGAGCATGTCTGAGGCAGAGAGTGAGTGGGTTGGTTTGATTTAGCTTAGTTGATTTAGCCCCTTGTACCCGGGGGTTTCCTGCTGCTGGGTGGGTGCGGGGAGGGGGGGGGGCCGCCTCGTCAGCAGCAGGGCCGCAGAGAAGTGTCAATCCACAGCGCGTTGACCTGCGGAGCTACGGCAACAAAACCAACAGTCAGTGAGCAGAGGCCAGCTACAGGAGGACATCTCAGAGCCAGAGGGAATCAGTTAGACTGTTACTCACCACAACAAATACTCCTCAACGGGTTCCTTGAAGCCACAACTCTCATATATGACAGGGTTTTCCTTGCCATTATAAGGCTTAGGTTCAGCACCCAAGCAGTTTTGGGCACCATCTAAGCCGAATAAATGTAAAATCATCAAAACTAAGCATTAAAATGAACTAAATGACTTTCCTCAGACCTGATGATTGTAGTTGGTCGCCAGTGGACTTCTTTAACATGGTTTGTCTTCAAGCTTTTTGAGTGTTTTTCTTTCTTTTTTTTTAAATTATCTGCTCTAGCTTTGCCAATGTTTTAGACACAGATATGGTAATAATAATGGTCCAAAATATTATTTAATTTATTAAATTTTCGTAAGGGACAACACTGTATGATAACTATTTATATATCCTGATGAAGATATAAGAACTGAATTGTTGTAAAAGTGAGTAAAGTGTGTTTGTTTTTGACCCTGCACACCTGTCAAAAACAGTGTCTGGTGTGCAAGAATTTGCAGTAATTATGATATGAGAGGCAAGAATTATTAATAAGAGATTTAAACTTCTGCCGTGGAATCAGCTAATGCATTAAAAAGAAAAAGACTCACCACTCTGTTGGTGTTGTTGAAGTACAAAAACACCAAAAGTAAGTGTTCTTCCTGTAATAAAAGATCTTTGGCTGAGACACCAGCTCAGCTGGTTAAAGAAAGATTGTGTGACGGCTAAAAATGACAAGCTTGCTGCCCAAATGTTTGATACATTTCTCTTTGCTACAAAAGAAAAGCGAGAGAAGAAATACAATTTTCAATAAGAGATTTATTAGCCTCTGATCTGGGCGAATGCAGATATTTATCTATGGGACCCCACCTCTAAGCAGAGACTTCATAAACCCATAGGGCTGCGATCTTAATAACCTATTTAAATTCTTCTCTTTGTGTAGGAAACTCTCTCTTAGGACGGTCAGCTCTGCTCTTGTCTGTGTGAATACAGGAGAGGGACCGTTACTCTACAACAAACAAACCTGGATGAAACGATGTCCTCGTTTGTGCTGACAGGATGTTGAACCTGAAGGGAAAATGTTTTTACTCAACAGCTGTGCTTCTCGCCTGTTTGGCAGAATCCATTTTCTACCTTTTGTGGCGGCTTGACTCAATCTTTTTTCCACTGGGAGCAGGACCACAATGGGACTTGCTGCTCCGTAATGGCAGCTCGCCACTTCTGATTTTGCCTTTCGTCAATTCAGAAAACAAACACAGTTGAAGCACTGATGCTAATGGTTACACTCCCCATCATTTTTAAATGTTTCACAGCTGCTGACCACAACAGATGAATTGTCTCGTCGATGTGAGGGGGCCACTTCATTTGAACAGCCCCTCCTTTTCATCACGGATTAATTCCTTTAATACGTCTGTTGAATGATGTCTGTATTTAACATGTCTGGCCAAAAAGGAAACTCTTCCCTTCTGCGGATTGCTAAATCCGTTCTTTTCAGATACAGGCAGACATACAAGAGGACACCTGAGACAGACGTCTCCTTTTTCACCAATCTCAACCCAAATCTTCCCCTGCGGAAATCCTCTTTCATTGGCCATCTGATATTTCTACCACACTTGACCCAGATCCATAACATCCCTTCTCCCCTCTTCCCCGTTTGGCTCTCAGCTTTCAGTCCTCTCGGTGCATCGTCCTTCCCAATTTCCCCCAGTCTCTCTCCCATATCAAGCTCCGGTTTCATAGTACTTTCATACCTTTGCATTCCCTCTCTCTCTTTTCCTCACGCGCAGCCCTCTGTTGTCATGTAAAGGTCAAATAAAAACAAGGGAAGCATCCTCCCAAACAGGAAGCACAGGAGGGGGGTTAGGGGGGAGGAGGAGAGAGGAGGAGTCAATACCTTCTTCTGTGGTGTAGTGTTCCTCCCTCATGGTTAAGGAGGACAGGGTGATCGTCAGCGTGAGTTGGGGGTCTTTGGTGCTGCAGACCCGGATGGCTGCGTCGGGCGCACACGACTGCACCTCGTATTTGTCCTCCGTCATTGTCTGCAAGACACGGCTGCATGTTTTAATTAAATATTGAATATGACAGTTGCAACACTGACTGCAGCTGTTTGTAAAGAACGAGGAACTGCTGTTTTACTTTTTTCAGGAAAAAGCTGTGCTGAATCACTGGCCTATAAATTCAATTACTTCTTTAATATATTGAAATAAATACACTTTATTTACCTTAATAGCAGATATTAGAAAAGCTATAGTGCGTAGTTTCTGTCTCCACCATGAGGAATTTTAAGTAATAACAACACTGTCCACATGATACAGCCTTACGTGAACCCGCACGCGGCCCCTACCCATCCTCCACGCAGTTGCTAGTGCCATAGACAGTCTATGGTAGCTACTAGCAACTGCGTAACCACAGAGAACACAGAGGATTAAAAAACATGATGGACTCTTCAGAAGAGGAAAGTCACCGGACACTACAATCTTCTGAACGTACGAAATACAGAGAGAGTTGTGTGGAGCTGATAGTCTTGATTAGCTTTGTAGCAACTCATTTTGCAACTGCTTGAATGTGACAGACGTTCATTAATATCAAAAAGTTTAGCAGTTGAGCATGTTGGTCCGATGTAAAAAATGCAGATAAAGGAATTAAGTGCACTTGTTCCCCTGATTAAGATCACTGTAATAAATCTCTTAAACTAAATATGGTCCCTTATGCTAAAAATAAATGAATGAATAAACCATGAAGCCCTGTGAATAAGCCGATTTTACATGTTAGGAAGATTCTTCTCAGGTTAGATCCATCTAAGAAATAAATGTACCGCTGTGGAGCAAAACAGGTTAAAAAAATAAACTTGATTAATCAGACCAGTTGTCTGCCTCCTTACATCTTCAACTTTTGTTTCTTTAGAAACAGGCCTTTATGCTTAATGCTCCTCGTTTAAAAACGTATTTTTACTTTTTTTTTTAATTTGCTGTTTATGTTGTTTGCTGTTAATGCAAAAAAAAAAAAAAAAAAACACTTTCTCCAAGTTTACTTGTTGTCTTGATAAACTTAGGAAAATGTACTAACTCCATCCGTATCCTTTTAGTCATTAATTATTCTGTTGTTTGGTCTTTGTTTACAATCTTCTACTGTTGCCATTTTTTTGTTTCCATTTTCAAAGAAATGCAACACATGATAAAAGACTTCCACTTCATGGGTGGGATTTTAATTTGAAACATACACAGGAAGTGCTTAGTTCATTGTGAGCATAAATTATAATCAGTTATGATTTTCATGAAGTCAAACTCCTTTTTTTTGTATTTGAGCAATTCAATATTTAATTGCTAAGAGAATTAAAGTAAAATAGAAACATTACATAAAAGTACCTGTATGAAAGCAACAAAAGGCCTAAACTGGGTTTACATGCAGCTTCCTTCCACATTTCAGTCAGAGTTTCTGCCCTTGTTGTCATTGTCTGCCAATTCCCAGCCCGCCAGGCTATCTGGTTTTCCCTCACGATTGGAGTTGACTTCAGTGGCATGTTTTCAAGTGCATTCTCTCTATCTCTTCTCTGGGAGAAATAAGCCCCATCCATCACCCCTCTGCATGTCAATCCCTTCCCAGTTTGGCCCAGGAAACGAGTGCTTCAAATGGTTTCCTCCATTGATGATGAAGCGTGCGGGGCAGATATGGCAGGTAATTAACTGAGACGGAGGCACAGGCAGCACATTTAGGCTCTGTGTACGTCGACACTGCTTTGTTAGCTAGCAGACGCTTAGAGAGTGGGTGGGGCTCTGTGGATACTCATTTTAAAGGGTAGAGATATTTCGATAACATTATTTGTACAACTTTTAGGGTGTTAAAAAACCCACAATGCACTCGGGGTTGCCAGGATGCATAACATCCAATTGAAATAACAAGTCAGTGTTGAAAAGAGCGAGTTCCCAGTGGTCAGAGGTTAGGCTATGAAGATAATACTGCAGTCTGGGCTTTAGACATCTCAAGGAGACAGAATGTCAAAGATAAATCAAGTATAGTCTCACCAGCACAGGCCATTTCCTTTTCATATCATATCCACTTCAAACCAGCTCGTCTGTATCTTTTCTCCTACAGACTAAAAATAATCCTTTCATCTGCTTCAGAATAAAAAAAACTTTTTCTCCCAGAGAAATTATTTATTTTGCCCACAAACGTCCATGTAATACCATTATTATTACTACTATAATTATTCTGGGGACACGAGAATGTCTTACTCCATTCAAGCTTAAACTCTTCTCTGCTGGTTCGTGCTGTTAATGATTTACACTTGTTCTGCTGAAATAACTCTGGATAAGGGGGTACAATCATTACTTTTAAAGATCCCATGGCATGAAAATTTCATTTTATGAGTTTTTTTAACATTAATATGAGTCCCCCCAGCCTGCCTATGGTCCCCCAGTGGCTAGAAATGGTGATAGGTGTAAACCGAGCCCTGGGTATCCTGCTCTGCCTTTGAGAAAATGAAAGCTCAGATTGTGGCTCTGCCAAATGGGAAGGAACTTATTTTGGTGGAACATTTTGCTGCTCGGCAAAAGAAAATGCCACATACAATATTAAATGAAGTAAACTGTTGACACAATGCAGTAAGGTGAGCTATTTAAATTAGCTGGATACTGGGGCTGGGTATCGTTTGAAAATGTTTGATACGAGTACCGATTAGAGTGTGATACTTTAACCAAGCCCGGCGGGACACGACCGGGTTTGGACAGATATTTAGAAATGATTTTCAGGTTTGGTTTGGGTTGGGCTCGGTCACATCAGCGCAAAATCAGCCATTTATTGTAAAATGGTGCTGCGGCTCCTTTAAGAGAGCTCAGAGTGGGTTTGTGTGTGTGTGTGTGTGTTTTTTTTAGACCAATTCAGTTTTGTCTTTTGTTAGAATTTCAAACATTTTAAAGCATGCTTGTATGATGCCTTGTTGTCCTGTGCATATCTGATGGAATTTACATAGTTCTGAATGAAATATAATTTTTTACAGAGAATGCAAACGTACAGGGACATGTATCAATAAAAGGTTTTATATGTAGTGACAATCTGCGTGACAATATAATCTCAAAACGTTCAACAGCATCTCACAACATCATTTGTTCCCATATCACCAATCAAAAATTATACCTAAGTATCACTATTCAAATTAAACGTAATATACTGTCTATATTGTCTACATGTACCAATTGTTTTATTATTAATATAATTATTATTATTATCATGTCCTGCTTCATGCCAGGTTGTCAGCATGTCTCCAATGTCTCCAGTCAAACTCTTGTACTTTTATCACACATAAAGAACCTTCTGGTTGTTCTCTGTGGACAAGCGTTTCCACTGAACCTCTGAACAAAGATGCCTCTTTAAAAGCTTCCCCCGCCCCAAGGTTGCTTCACGGCTCATTGTGGATGTGCTAAACACTGCAGAGCAGAGCTGGAGGTGTGGCAGAGCGTACCTGGATCTGCAGCGGGAGGTTGGCGCTGATGGTGTACAGCAGCAGTTTGGTGGGTTTCTCCCTGCACATCAACACCAGCTCCAGGTCCATGTCTCCTTTGATCAGCAGGCCTTTGGCCACCAGGCCGACACGTGTCACCCCGCACAGCGCCGGCGTGCCATCCGGCCTGAGGGCAGAGGGACGACAGCTGGCGTCAGATTCTCTAACACAAGAACATGAGCCAACACATATACATATACATATATATACACATATACATATATATATACACACATATACACATGTATACATATATACATATACATGTATACATATATACATATACATGTATACATATATACATAATATTCTGCACTAATTGTAGTTATTTATTTCTTTGTACATTTTACAGTGTCCTGTGCTATTTGTCATTCCATATTTATCTATATATCTCCCTACCTGTAAATAAAAGTGTTATTACTCTCTTCTTATTGTTTCTATTTCCTATTTTATTCGTTGTGTTATTTTGTTATTTGTTGTGCTATATTAAGCTGCTGTGACAAGTGAAATTCACCATTGTGGGCTCAATGTCTTATGAGCTTATCTTATCCTCTAACAGACAAAGTGACAGCTTACAACACACAAATACAGCCTGAGATCCTCTGATCTTGGTGGCTGCGAGCCAATTGTATTTTTAAATGTACAAATATGTCACTGCAACCATTAAAGGAGGAGTTCACGTTTCAAGTCTTGATAGAAGACTCACAATCCACATGAACAATGGAAAAAAACAAGTCTCTGTAATCATGTCTTCTTTCGATAGTGGCCATGAAGTGATTCCGTCCTAATGCATTCCTATGCGCTGTAAGACATTCTCAGAGTTCAGCTGAAGCTTATTATATGCAGTAGTCATGTCAGACTACCAAGAAGTATCCGTCCCAAGATTTTGCATGCAAACAATATGCTTAGTTAAAAATTAACATGCTCATCTTTATAAACTAGAAAAAGCTGTGACTGTAAAATGCCTCCAACAAGTTAATAAATCCATAATAAATAGCCAATAATGAGATAAACAGAAGATTATATCATGGCACAATGAGTACTTTTACTTTAGAACATTTAATTAATATTTCTGGACTTCTGCCTGAGTAAAGTTTGGGTATTTTCACACTTTGGTGTTACTATTTTTACTAAACTTTACTAACTAAAGTATCCGAGGACTTCTCTGATGTGACCAATCACAGCTACACAGATGCTGTGGTTGGAGTTTAAGGAAACATTTTTTTTTGTGTTTTCTGGACATTAATCTTTGTAATAACATTGCTGCCTTGACCTACTCCTACGTATCAACAATACAAATATATTATTCTGTCCTGGATGTGATTTATTTGTATGAATCAGCTCGCCGCTGTATCTCCACAGAGATGCTTTGTTTTATACAGAACCTCTGTGTGCGTGTTTAGGCCACTAGGCAAATGTTGAGAATTTATGACTGTTTGTCGAGCTTGTTTAATCATCACATGTTCCCCTCCCGATGAAGATATACAGCAGAACACAGCTTTATGGAGGAAAGTGATCTGGCACTGTGCTGAGGAAACAGCTGAATATACAAAAAATAAAACTGGAAGGAGCAATAAATTCACTTAATTTTACGCTCTGAGAACACGCCCACTTAGCAGCCCAATGCAGAACTGAACTGTAAGAAGAAAATATAGCACTATAATCAAAGCAGAGAGGTTCTCGGGGGCCGTATGAACGGTAATTGGGTCACACTGAAACAACTGCAAAATAAGAGCACATTCAGCGGGACATACTTCGTCTCAGCAAGGTCTTCTTCCACCTTATTCTCCCCAGCCCCGGTATCGGTGGAGGTCTTCCCTGAGGATGTGTTGAGACCATCCATCCAATCGGAGACTTTCTTGAGGGCTCCCTCCACGGTGGACACCAGCGTCTGGACCGCCTCCAGCTCCTCCGGCGCAGGATAGATGCTGGCGTGCTTGGCCATGACATGGCGGTCGTCGTTTGCAAACGATCTGAACGACCTCTGGGTTCAGACGAGGGAAAAAAAAAAAGACATTATCATTTCTTATGTCAGGCATGTTTTCATTGTTGCTGATGTTCATGTGCAGTATGAATCACACAGAGTGAGCAGGTGGAGGTTCAGAGTAAGGACAGGGCTGCACAATATGAGGAAAGAATGGGATAACGTTGAATATTGTAAATAAATGAACGGATATTAAAGTGTAATGTAAAAACACAGTAAACAAGTTACCGTATTGGTCCGAATATAAGACAACCCTGATTAGAAGACAGACTTTTAGGCTTTTTTTGCTGGATATATCATTTGTAGACATTACAATGAATATAAAAGGCACCACTAGAAAAAAGAATGACAGCAACATTTTAAGTGCAGTTTTTTACTGATATTTTCTTTCAATTAACACAAAAAAAATCTTTGACTGTCTTTTGCGGTATGTCACATGTGTGTATTGCGCCAGTTGACATCGCAGTAAAGATTAAAAAAAAAAAAAAAAGAACGATATCAGAATCAACTTTATGAGGACACATAAGACGAATTTTGCTTTGGATTGATTGCTTACAATGTGATACTCATACAAAACAAACAATATATACGCACTATATACAGAAACATTATAGACAGGTTGAGACAATAGTGCAATGAAGAGTGCAAAGTATGCAGGAGTTAATTATAATTATGAAAATTATAATATTTTAATTATGGAGCATAGTCCAAAACATGCTGTAATAAATAGTATTATGTTATTATATATTAACTAATATTAAGTGTATTATTATTATTACTATATATATACACTATACTATATAGTATTTATATATAATATTAAATAATTCAATATTAGTAATAATATTAAGTATTATATAACAATATGAACAGTATGAACAGCTCTGAAGTGATGAATAAATAAGAGAAACCAGCAAACAGACAGTGTTGCTGGGTTAGTGTACAGGAATTGAACCTGGCACTGTGAGTAAGAAGTCAGCTGTTCAGAGTGTTAGCTTGTTAGGGGTGGGGGAAAAAAATCAGTACAGCATAGTAACGCGATATTTTCCGTAGAAATACTGTATTGATACACAGTAAGTATCGATCTTTTATTATATACTGTATGTGTTAGTCAGTTTGTCTGCTTGACAATCCCATTTTTGCAGCAATAAAATTGAAGTAATATGAACAAACTGAGAAATTTATCTTTTTAGATAAACAGACGTTGACAAAGTTTCCATTTGGGGACATAATTTGAAATTGGGAAAAATTAGAAGTTGGAAAAAAGGTAATAAATTGCAATAATATTGTATCGTGACATAAGTATCGTGATAATATCGTATCGGGAGGCGTCTGGGGATTCTCACCACTATGGCTTGTGGAAAGAAACTGTTCCTGAGTCTGTTGGTTTTGGCGTAAGGTGCTCTGTAGTAGACCTGCACGATTCATCGTTATAAAATCACAATCTCGATTCACCCTGTTCACGATTTCATTTTTAAATTACTTTGATTTAATTTAGCTCAAGGACGTTCAAAGAGGAAAAATGTCCACTGATCAACCTTAATGGACTTCTACAGGATTGAAACCTGTGACCTTTGCAAGTGGTGACCTTTGAGATGGTCCATCTGCCTCATCAGTATCATTAATCAGCATAAATGTCAGAGGGAATGTTTGTCAGTGAGCATGTACTGACTTAATAAGTTAAAAGAGCCTGATGTTTTTCATCTCAAAACCCCCATCTGTTAAGTATATTATTTCTCTATAATATCAAACATCAGTTAGTTAGAAAAACATTCCGTTAATAGATGTATTGGCACTTGCCACATCTGCTTTACTAGGATCAGATTGGATTGAGAGTGCAACTCAAGCAAACAACCCAACAACCGTCATCAGATTTCTTCTCTCATTCTTGAGCCCAATGCAACATCTTTGGGATGAACTGGAACGCCGACACTAAGCAAGACCTGATCCCCTAACATCAGGTGCTTGACCTCACTAACGCCCTAATGGCTGAATGAGGAGAAAATCCCTGGAGCTTGGTTATAACATTTGGTGAAAAACCTGACATGTTCAATCACATACGGGTGATATAGTATAGATATAGTAGGGTAAATGCCAATTTCCTCCATGCCTGATGTTTAACTGTCAAAGGATATTTCAGCTGCTTTTTATCTGCTATAAAGCAGCTCACTCAGCTGTTTTAAAGGCCATCCATACTGAATGATGAGAAAAGTGGTTTGATGGTTAAAAGGATTATCATCATCATCATCATCATGATTCAGCAAAGCAATGCTGGCACTGGGACGAAATCCAGAGCAAATCGAGACCAAAATAAAAGTCTGTAAACTTGAACACACGGTTTTTGATTCAACGCCTGGTGTTGGTGTTGTTTTCCCTCAACTTCTTCTGAAACGCAGGAGCTCGATCTCGGTGTCAGAAAGGCTCCTCACAGTCTGCACGATAACAGCAACACCTGAAGCGCCCGGTGCTGCTGCCAATCTCTGCGTGGCCTAGATACAGCCGCCGTTACTTAACGTTAACATTTATGACATGTACTTAGAGGGATAGAGCCCATCTCTGTGAGAGAGGGTGGGAGGAGGCAAAATTAGCTGGTTGCTCCTTTATACAAGCCTGAGTGCATCCGCCCGTCGACGGAGCATCACACCAGGTTTTCAGTCCAGGGTCAAACGGCTATCTCTCTCTCAATCATCCTGTCCTCTTCAACTCCTATGCTCTTTTTTCCCTGTTCCTCTCTGCCCCGCAGCGTGTAAGCACACCCTCATTACGGTGAGTTATTTATGATGCTGCTTTAATAATTCATGGCCATGGCTCTCGGGGGCTTGTGCGGGAGTTGCGAGGTTCATTTATCACGACCTAGCTAATCTCTCGCTGAACTGCCGAGGGCATCTGACGCTGTGTAGTGGCAAGTGTGGGCAGCATCAACAACCATAACACACAAGCATGCGTGCACACACACAAACATGAACAAGACCTAAATGAAAGATAAAGACTTTTACGGCCTCAACACGGATTCTGGATCCCGGCCCGGCATCAGACTCGTTTCTTTTATTTGTTACGTACAAGACAGATGGGCGTTCAGGCTCGCGCCACAATTACAGCATAATGACATTCACTACTTTAATTAATTGCATTGCAGGGTTTGTCGTCTGATGCCATTTACTTCAAAATGACACACACATCAAAAATAATTCCTATCACATTTTCTTTGCTCTCAGGAGTATGACAGCTGACGTATAGCAGCTTGGTTTACAGTAATATATATATATATATATATATATATATATATATATATATATATATATATGAAGGGTACTGAGCATCTGTGAAGGCAACATAACCTGCACATACGCAGACTTTAAAAAGGACATTATGCAAGGATTTTTCTCTTTATACAGTTTTCTAAAAATATATAAATAAATATGTATCTCCATCCGTCGGCCTGTTAATATATCAGGAACATATAGAAAAGGATTTAATTACTTAAGTCTACAAGAAAAGATCAAGCATACTTTTTCTATTGAAGACAAATTGCTTCAACTGCTGAGTTTTTTAATGAAAATGTTCTGGTATGGAATTTCAAACCTCCACACCAGACCCTTTAACTACAACAAACAAAGAGATCCATACAACAACAAATATACCACAGTATATATGTTTAACCTTTGGGTTTTCTTCCCGTCGACCATGTTGTCCTCCTGGTTCAGTCTGTTTTGCCAGTTTATAATGCATTATCACCCAATTCTGTGTTACATCTTCTTAGCCAATGTCTTTCCAACCTATTATTACTAGTTTTACACTTAAGTTTTTAATATATGGTCAAAGAAACTCATTTGCATACAATGATACCTAATTTTGGAGTTAAAAAAAAGGCTGAAATTATGAAATATTTTGACTATCAGTTAAGATTAGAGGAACATCTGTTGATGGGTTTTTACAGACTGGTATTAGACAAAGTTTAGTCAGGGTACTGTTTTCAAACCATTTCAATTATTTTAATGGCAGCAAATAATCACTTTTGACTTGTCTGTTTTGCATATATATAAAGCATAAAGTATAATATAATACCCTATTTTACACCTTCTAGATAACTTCATTCCAACTTCATTCCAACTCATTACCACTAGTTTTACACTTATCTTTGGAATTTATGGTGAGAAAACTTCATTTACATGGAATTATACCTAATTTGGGAGTAAAATAAGCAATAAGTAAGAATTATTTCCATTATAGTCAGATGAATCTATGTTTATTGATAATCCCTGACTGCTATATGTTAGTCACTTCTGGACCTCCCAACAAAAAGACAATTTTGACGAATTGCCCAACGTTTTTCAGAGACTTTGACCATTAGGAGCACAGAGTGCTCTTTCACGCACAGCTGTCAACATGGCCGAATGAAAGAGGAATGACGTTGTTGGCACAGCAGGTCTTTTTCCGTTTTTAAAAGGCTTTTCCGAACACAACACAGCCAATAACACACCACTTCTGATGCCACTGTTTGTTTACATTCATGTTCACCTCATTCCCTATGGGTCACAGCAAGAATGTAAGTTCAGTTATAAGTTAAGTTTTACTTTTTATTGATCCCCATTGGGAAAATTTTTTTTTTTTTTTTTAATTTCTGGAACACACTATAAACAGGCCTGAAATACACACTGATGCTCAGGTCCTGTGGTTTTTTTCTTATAAGCATTATCCCATTTTCCACTCCTAATGTGGAGATATCTCCAAAACTGGAGGTCTTTTAGATGGGTTGCATCTAGTTTAAAAACATTTTTTTTTAATTGTACATACTTGTCAAACACAAGCTTTCCAACATTCTGACACAACCGCCATTTCAAATCTGATGTAACATCCAACTAATCTGACTGACCAGAAGTTGAACCCCCAGCAACACTTGGGAGTATAAAGAACAACTTTACAATTATACAAATGCACTTTAAGCTTGTGACATTCATCAGGGTCATCAAAACAACGTTACCATTGGTAACGGCTTATCAATGAGTTGTAGGACAACCTGAAACTGAATCACAAATGTTGCTGGAGTTTTACATCTTCAGATTTGTCCTTCCTCTGTGCACCTTGGAAGAGGTGACAATAACACAGAAATCTCTACTCTGCTTCTAACCTTTGTGGATTTTAAGCTGTAGTGAGCGAGCAAACACAAAAGTGTAGGTCCAGAGTTTTTTGTTGAATCTATCAGTGTTAAAAGGACCATTACAGACACTCATCGCCAGGGCCACACTGAATCACATCACAAGTAGAAAAATCCATAGATTCTGTTTGGGCTTGCTCATCACTCACGAAAACAACAGAGGAAACCAAATGTTCTTCCCTTATTGACCAAGGTTTTATAGAAAAATCAAATTTTTAGATATTAAATTTTGTATAAATAAAAGTGACCATTCTAATTAAAAACTATAGTGCAGTATTCAATAAGACATTTAGGATTCATCAAGTTTAAGATTGAATGCCGTAGGTCATGTTGCTCTAGGCAGCTGACAGCATGGCCTCTATTCATATTATGATTTGTTTTGAGGTTGTTTTTGTTTTGTTTTTAAATCAAACTGGTTTGGGATATTTTCCGACCTTTCACTCTATGAATTTATTCGTGTGGATATTCTCATTCTCTCTTAGCATACGCATACAGTGTTTCCACTAGGATTTGGGTCTTTGGACCAGAATAACATTTGTTTTACTACTGTGAATCTGTCCAGCTTTAACATTACAGATATCACACAGAGCTAACATTAATGAACAAGTCCAGATACATGACATTTTGCAATGTGCATCTCAGACCACATTGTAACTCACTATGACTACTACTACTGTCATTACTTAACATTGTGCCAAAATATATGAACAATAACGTTACCTTCAGAGGGCGCATTTGTTAGCTAAATACTGCTCCAGCACATAGAAACAAAGTTACGTGAAAAAAGGTGATTTAACAGTTTAGAATGAACATAAAATGCTGAGGGAACATTACTACTTTTTGATGTTGGTTTTGAGCGGCATGCCTGATGAACAATTTAAACAGTAACGTTAATCCAGCTTGTCGGGGGAATACAATGACTCCTGCAGCCGGGCAACATGAATGGTTCCATACAACGCTCCTCACAAGTTTAATAACTGGTCCGTTTGCTATTTTCATTGAATTTGGGTGTTTTATTTAATTTTATGGCATTTTAAGAAAAAAAAAAGATTTAAGAACACTGAAAAAGTGACAGAAATGTAGGGGAAAAAAACAAGTGTCTGGAGATTTTAACTTGAAATTTTGACCCAGAAAAACTAAATGTTGCATGGTCTACGGGAAGACAACACAAGGGTTAAACTGTCACAGACACTTGCCTCAGACTTTGTGTTGCACTGCACTGGGTGCAAGATAAGGCCCTAAGTGTTTCAACAAGGCAAAAAAGTGTTACAGCACACTTCATTTTATCCTGCTGCATGAAACAGTCCAATATGTCTACAATTCATTATTTTGTCTGAAAGATCTTAAGATGTCAGTAAACTCCAAACTAAATCAACGTAGGGCTTACCATCTCTACAGTTTATGAAGCCTGATCAACCAAAATAAAAATAAAAATACCAGAAAATGATTAGTCTATTAATGGCTATGAAACACACACATATAAAAACAATTAACAGGAGGCTTACCATGTCTAGGCAGTGGGGGGTGGGGGTCGTGGGAGGGGTCTAGGTGAGGACCAGGGTCCCGTCACTCGGCCTCTTCATGCAGTCAAAATGTCTCACGGCAGTCGGCCTCGTTCAGTCCGTTCGAGTCTCACTGTGAGAAGAGAAAAAACCTACATTCAGTAAATGTCTCTACTATACATACACATTCACGCCCTTGTACGTTTGTTGCCTTGGTGATACAGCTTTAATCTTTGTATTTGTATTTGTTGCTGATAATGTGGGTGATCCCCGATTTAAAGCTCATTCTAAGCTGCTCTGAATAAGCATCAGCTAAATGCTTAAAATGCGAGGCTGCAATACCAAAGCTAAAAACATAATCCTAAAAGTCAGATTTGCAACCATTGTGCTTCGTATTTCACAACTAGAAATCCCAAGCATTTTGACATATTTTCTCAACAATTGCAATAGATTAAAAACACAAGACATGAAAAACAAAACAAAAAAGCTTTCTGAAAAATTACATTTAGGCTCAGACCGGCTTCAGAAGAGAGAAGCTGCTCAAGATTTTCTTTCTTTAAATTCTGTGAAAACCTTTCTGCAACAGCAGATCCACACTGACACTCCTCTTTCCAGAAAAAAAAAAAAATGGCCAAAAGTATATGAACACCTGAAAATCCGCCCGATGTGTAGTTTTAATATATCATCTCCAGGGATTTTGCTGGCTCAGAATGGGCTTTTGGGGGGGGGAGTGACTACACACAGCAGTAAGCATGACCAGTCCACGTACAATAAAGGCAATGAGTCTGTGTTACCTAATTTGACAGAAATCTATGCATTTGGGCGCCTGGACGGCTCAGTTGGTAGAGCGGGCGCCCATGTGTAGAGGTTTACTCCTCGACGCAGCGGGCCCAGGCTTGACTCCGACCTGCGGATCTTTGCTACATGTCATTACCTCTCTCTCTCCCCTTTCATGTCTTCAGCTACCCTATACACATAATGGCCAAAAATAATCTTAAACAAAAAAAAAGGTCTATGCATTTACCTTTTATTTCTGACAATTTGATAAACAAAAATGTATGTTATGCTTGAGTAAGCAAACCCCCAATTAACACAACTGGTTAAATAAATCACAGGGAGAGTCCGGTATACATCCTGACTCTGGTGATAAAACTGAGATTAGCGCTCATATTCAAGCTTATGTTTTATGAGTTTCTGTTTTTATTTCTTGTTTCCTGTCACCTGCATCATGTGATAACAGCTGACAGTGGATTTACATTTTACAGAGCTGTGCTGGCTCCAAAGAAAGAAGAAACAACAACAATCCCACAGCAAACCTTCTCCTCTCTGATTCATTCTGTCTTGTTGTCTCTAACTACTCCTTCACTTATGCTGTCACTGTGTAAGTGGCACGGTAACTGGCCAATAAAACATGGTCATTATAGCCAACGGACAGGACGCAGCGCTCCACAAAATAAACAAATCAATGCATACAACACTTACGACATATTATTGCAACACTTTCGACATATTGCGATAACGATATTGAGTCGATATATCGTGCACCCCTAGTTTTCAGTTTGTTCATCTTACAGTCAATCCTGATGATCTGAGCATACTACTAGATTTAGACCAAAACTATCATCTGACCCATCCTGTACAGGCCGTTTATTTAAACTATAAAAACTATCCTTCTGCCTCTTGTATACTTGTATACAGTACATGTCGCTGTATTTAAGGGGCTCTGCAACCATGTGTCATCCCATCACAGTGTGAGTCATTCTGCTCATGTTCTTCTGTGATGAGTTAATGGTTTTCCTGAACAGATGCTACATGTTCAATATGGGACAAGTTGCTTCTGTTCTCAGTTGGTAGAACAGGCGCACATACATAGAGGTGTACTTCTTGCCCTTGGCCCCATGTCATCCCCCCTCTCTCTCACCACGTTCATGTCTTCATGTCTAAAAGCCTGAAATGCCCCGAAAGAAAATCTTTAAAAAAGTCACTTATCCTGATTATAAATCAACAACCAGCCTTCAATAATAAACCAGTCTTCAGTGTTTATTTTTTCACCAACCACTTTGATTCCAATGCCACTGTGATATTGTTTTAAACATGATCTGACCACAGACACGCCCACAGACAAAACACATTAATTAAATTACGCCGAGGCTCTTCGCACTACTGAATGCATTAGATGAAGCAGCTTTGCCCACGCGGTCAAAGGATAATGAGATGCGAGCCCGGGCCTGTGGTGTAACCATGTGGTGGTGGTGGAGGAGACAGGCCGAGCTGATTTATAACTTCCTGGGGGAATTGCTGGGATTGAGCTGAGCATCAATTAGATTCCCTGTCACCTTGACCTCGTTTTCAATGACAGTGCTCACTGCTGCAGCTCAGCCTTTACTCACTGCAAGTCTGGAATCATATTAAGCATCCAGTAGAAGAAACTAGCTGCAGGAGCCACATGTTTCTCCGGTATTTTTGTTTATGGTCTCATTTATATTATTCATTGATTATTGTATTATGTACGGATATTTTATGTGGTGGGCAGGTTCACCGGGGTTTGGGCAAGATAGATATTTATATAAATAAATAAATAATCACTATATGAGGCTAGATACCATCTTAAATTTGGGATATTGTAATATACTGATATGACACGTGTTTTCTTTTCCTGGTGTTAAAGGCTACATTAAAGTAAAGTGAATCATTTTCTGTCTGTTCTAGCTGTTCTTTAATTTGCCTTTACCCACTTAGTCATTGTATCCACATTACTGACGATTATTTATTAAAAATCTCACTGTGTTAATATTTTGTGAAATCACCAATTGTCAACCCCACAATATTGATATTGTGGTATTAGGTCAAACATTTTGTGATATTTAATTTGCTCCGCATGGCTCAGCTCTAGAACAACACACCGTGGCATGAAAAGAAAGGACTCAAGTAAAATACCTCAACATTTGGACAGTTGAAAGAGAAATATCTGAAAAAAAGGATATAGATCAAAATGGCACAGCAATTACTGGGCCAGCTGCTGAGATTTCTGCCTTTCAAAAGCACCGGTATGCAGCTTCTACCCGGTGTTGGAACAAAAACTCAAACAGCGCAACTTCAAAGCATTTACAACTGCTCAATAATGGAGGACGTTGCTACGTGAGAGAGACCAGGACACACCACACACAAGCACGCATGAATGCCAACAAGCCTTATTCTCACGCCGGCAACAAGGAGAGAGGATAGACCGAGCTGTGGTTGTGCCACCGTGTTCTGTTTGGTGAAACCTCACCTCTTCACGGGGTGATCTCGGGGGTAAAAATGGGACTTAATTGGCTGCTAATGACAGGCTGCAGAAGAAGAGGAAGGTGATGAATGACGGATTACTTTACCTACTTAACAAAATCATTTAGAAATTCAATATTCAAAATGTGCACTCACTGCTACCGGGTCTTTAGAGATTAACCGGGTTGTAGGCAGATGTAACAATGCTACCATTACAGTGGTCAGGGATTTCACTTTTAGGGAGTGCAAATACACAAAGACTTATTGGTTCATTGATGCCGTTTTCCCTGTGCAAGTAGTGCTGGAGCGATGTGATGATAAAGATTGTCGAAACGGCATAAAAATGTCTATTGTATCTATTTTTCTATATTGTTTCTAACACAATGTCAGAAAACCAGCGGCTGAATTGCATTATGGCAATATTTATGTAATTTGGGTGACGGCTTAATGTTCTGATCCTTGAATGTTTTACTAAAATGAGATAATACCCAGTTCATTTGTCAATGTTTAACTCACACAGTAATGCACAAAACAAGTTTTACCATGGAGTTATTTCATGTAGACTATTTATTTATGGAATTACCTGAATACATGCTACACTGTTATTGAGATATGAAATGACCTATATCGGGATAGAAGATTTTGGCAATATAGCACAGATGTGGAAGACAGCTGAAACAGCTGCGCATCCCTCAACTATAGCACTTGAACAAAAACTTAAACTAGAAGGGTACTCGGAGAGTGCAGACCCTATCTCACAATGTTACTGTTCAGACTGGGGGGGGATTCGCGTGTATTTTCCCAGCCAGGGACTCATTTTTACATTTATTCAGACACCAAATGAATGCATCACAAATGCCCATCTTACAATGTCATTGAAAGTGAAAAATAATTTGTGTAGCCGCCCCGTGATTTGAATTTGTTCCAAAATGTAATATATTCTTTCTTGGCTCATGCTCCCGAAAACATGACCTCACGTTCATTCAATACAGGCAATATTAGAATTTAAAGAGCATTCTGATACATTTGGGTGTGCAAACACTTTTTGCATCCCAGCTTTCTCTTTGTTTTGTTGTTTTTCTTCAGTCAAATCTTTATGGCAAGACGCAAACTCCCATTGGGATCTAAAGTCAACACACAGCCCAAAAACTCCGCTGACATGCAAACAAACAAGACGTGGCAGACAGGGAGGACAGGTAAATCCTCTCAGCACCAATGTCACAAAAAAACCAACAGTGAATGCTAAAGCACCTGGCACAAGGACAACATCCACGGCTGTCTATACTAGCATACAGCATTCTGCGGCACTTTTAATAAATCCCCCATGTGGGCTCATTTTATAATAACCTTTCATCTCCCTGAAGAGGGGAAGTGATTAAACGAAGATAATTAAAAATACAGCAATGACTTTTTAAGGACGTTGACGGCAGTGCTGCAGTAGCAGCAGATGGCGAGCTCAGCGGGTAACAAAAAGACAATGAAAACAGGCCAGAGAAGAGAGTACATAAGCAAGGGTGTTTTTTCCCCATCTAGATGAAAAAAGACTCTCTACACAACTCTAAAGAGTCTGTGTGACCTGCTTTACATTTACAAAAAAAGAAGCCAATACAGTGAACGGTATAATCACTGGGTGCTGTAAACACATCTTCTCCCTCTGAGTCAAGTTTATTTGCATAGCCCTTAATCACAGTTACAGTCTCGAAGGGCTTCACAACGCCCACGTCATGAGATAATAAATGAAAACGACACACTCCAAACTCAGATCTTCAGCGAGAACAGAAGCCCTGCGAAAGCCTTTCATTTTGTTTAACCAAACAGCAGTTAGCGTCATTAAACTCCAGTCGGAGATAAATGTTTGCAACAATTAAGCCACGTGGGCAAAATTAGGTTCACTACAGTTAAGTGACGAGTTACTTTGTTGTGCATGGAGAACCAATAGCTATCGTTGGTTATGAAGACTGTTTAGATAAAGGTTGTGCAGCAAGCAGTAGAGCCCGACCGATATATCGGCGGGTCGATATTACTGGCCAATATTAGGCATTTCCAGATATATTGGTATCTGCATTTATAATGGCCAAAATAAAATGGCCAACACAGATTTTGTGTTTTTGTTCAAAGGACTTTAAGTTTCATATCTTAAGTTTGTATTTTTATACATTTTATTTATAAGAACTCGAATATATGTTGATGTTCCTCTGATCTGTTGTGAAAATAAAACAAATTATCATATTATTTTAGTAAGAACTCATAAATAACTACAAATAACTAATGTTGGAAATCTGTTTATGTTTTGTAACGCGTTTCTGGATACCGGCCGATATATTTTTTTAAATAACCAAATATTTGTATCTTATCGGCCTTAAAAATCCTTTATCAGTTGGGCTCTAGCAAGCAGTGTTCAGTAGTAACTAGTTACATTTAGTGGCGGTCCATAAACAAACATAATTGTAATGAGTTACAGTTACTAAAAAAATAGATGTATTTAAATTGCAGTTAGTAATGAAAATGTTGATAAAAACTTATATATGCAGAGTATAACATAAGTCATACATTTAACAATATCCTTCAAACATCAAACCTCCTCCCTTTTTTACAGCGGTATACGGTATTACCGTGACTAATTAAAAATGATGACGTAAAGCTCAGACGGCGTCACCAAACTGTTGGCGTGTGCCTACACCGTTCAGAAAGTGAATACCAAACACTAATACTGAAACATCTCTCCCTTCTCATTAGTGTTTCTCACTCTCTCTCTCACACACACTCTCTCTCTCTTTTTAATGAGGTATTAAAACTGATACCCGCGGTATACCGTACTACCTTATTACTGCCCAACCCAACTAGAATCTGAATAAATTGAAATAATCCCTAGGGATATTTGAATGTATGATCAAATTTGATTAAATTGACAAAGGGCAGTAGGATGTAAAGTAAAATGAAGCATTCTCAGATTATTTTCAATATTTAAATTCAAGTTCTTATTTTACTGTTGAATATGGCCTGATACTGAAAGGAACCAGATACCTGCAGGAGAAGTAAAAGTAAACTTGTTGTCAGACAGAAGGCTGGAGGTAAGAAGCACAACTGGCAGGCTAGCAGACAATGTACAATGTAACAAGGCACAGATTGTTTCACCTCAGAGGCCTGGGGAAAGTCTGTGTATCTCTGGAAATACTGAGCTCTTTCTACTCCTGCCTCATTCAGCGCATCCTGACAGGGAACATCGCTGATTGTAAGAGATGGCCAATACTGCAAAAGCAACAGAGTCTACTAAAGTATGAATGATGCTTTTGCACCAACAGACCACCAAAAAAGTAAAATACAGTTTTTGTTTTATGCAACAAACTGCTACCTTTAAAAAAAAAGATCTGACCTACAGCCTTGATTGCATTTTGCAGCAGGGCACTGGGGTTATTAGAGCCATTCCCAGTGTGTAGAGTAAGGCTGTAACACCACATGAGTCAGAGGTCAGACTGCAGTCTTGCTAAAAATGCATCCACTCATGCTGCTGTAATGCACTCTGGACAGAAACATCCACTAAATGGCTTTGCCTTGCCACTTCATCCCATCCTCAGGTATTCTCTTCCTATGCCTCCTCCAGCATCTCCATTTTGAGAAATGGTAGATTAACTCAGGGAGGGTATTTTTTGGGGGCTGTGTTTATTTAGGTCTTCATCCCTGTGGGGAACTTTTATGAGCAGGCTTTTATGTTCACACAAGACTTCAAATAACGCCCTGTGCAATCCTGTGAGCATGCACCAGGCGGGACGGGGGAAAAAAACAACCTTGTTCTCTCTTACAAAGCTTTTGTGACTAACACTTGATCTGACAACAATAGGTGCTGCAGACTCTCTCATACTAATCCAAATGCCAGCATCTTACATTTTCAGACACTTGATAATTTTGCTACTAAATGATGTATCCAAACTGAAGTACTCCTGCTGCTCAAAACCCACAAAACTAATGACAAATTAAACTAAAATAAATCGGTAGGATTATATCAACGCGTGTAAATAGGACAGCAGGTAAATGGAAATCTTCTCTGTCAAATATTGCAGTATGACTTTCAGGTAACGATGTCTTTTTTCCCTAAAATGGACACACGTCGTTTGTAAATTACCCAATTCATTTGCAGTGTGATGCAGCCTCGCCTGACAAATTAAGTGCTCTACGTGACAATGTGTAGGAATATGAAAAGTGGCCTTTATGAATGTTTGCAGCAGAGAACATATTTTGTTGTGTGTAGAGATCAGGATGTGTGTCACATTTCTGCAGAGCCAGATTACTATGGATGGTGTTCAGTGCAGATGAGGTATAAAGTTCTTTTGGTCAGAACTATAGTTGAAAAGTTTGATTAGTTTCACTCTACCCAACTATATTACATCATGACTTTACATGATTTGACAGACTATTTCATCCATAGCAACTTAAAAGCTTTAGTGACTAAGGACCTGTTCACACCTAAAAGTCTGAACCAAGGTTCACATTTTTGTTACGTTGTAAACATTAGATCTGCTTAGTTGTGGTTTCACGTTGCACTGATGCGAGCGCACTACAGAACTCTGCATGACCTTAGGGCTGGGCGATATGGCTAAAATCTCCCCCCGATGCTGAAAAATAAAGCCAACATGGAAGTGTCAAAAACTGCAGTTTTGCATTGAGTGGCCACTTGAGGCATAAGGGAGTCAATCCCATAAACTTTACTGCAGAATAAAACATGTTTACAGCCTGGTACAAAAAAACGATTTTGGTCTCTATAGTTCACCATGCTCCATCAAGTATCCACCTCTTTGCCAGGATTAGCCGACATCAGGCCCTGACAAGATGGCGACGGCCCGAGCCACCCACATTGAGCTTCAATTTGGCTCTTCAGAAACCTAAGGGTGATGTCACCGAGAATATGTCACCCATACGTCAAGAACAATGTGAGTCCGGACCTGCTAACCTTTATGAACGGCCCATTCTCTCAGCTTTATGGGAACACAAAGGCCATATGCATAGGTGGTCACAGCAGCACTGTAGTAAGCAGATCATATATTGTATTTTTAATTGATATTGTTGTCTTTGTCATGTATGTCAATGTCTTTGCTACTGCAGCAAAATGAATCATATTTCATCGGTTTGAACTTGAAAATCTCATCTCCTCCGCAGGTACTGAAGATGTCATTATGCTCTACTGCAGAGCCATATTTCACTGACTACAAACGTTATATAAGTGAGCCACAGCTGGCATGGGGCATGCTGCAGAGGAAACAAACACACACACACACACACACACACACACACACACACACACACACACACACACACACACACACACACACACACACACACACACACACACACACAGGAAGGAAGGCTGGTACTGGTGTTGTTTACCTCAAAAAATACCATTGTAATCTCCCAGCATGCTCTGATTTTACATCCTGATGAGGAGAGGACGACACTGGGTGCAAACCAGAGCCTAACTTCATCTTTCTGGGACTTGAATATAAAATGTGAATTTAATCTTGCATTGTATATTTCCCCGACTAATGAGTAAACAAGCTTACATTCTTACATAAGTAGCAGCAGCATGTCGTGCGGCATTGAGAAAAAAGGGCCAGAGCCACGTCACGTGGATGACATAAAAAGTCTTTAATTGAATAATGCTTACTTAGAGCAGCTTAAACTCTGAATGTGTTACAGAAAGATGTGATTCAGTGAGGGTTAGAACCTAGAAAATGCTTGTGGCGGCAGGTAAGTGAAAATAATGTGTGAAAAAGCATCAAAAGTAAGTTGATGTTAATCAACACCCCTTTTTTCTCTGGAGTTTCTTAGACCTCTGACAGTGCTGAGGTAACGCGCCTCGTTAAAAAAGCTGTTATCCTGCATCTCAGGCTCGGATCTGCACATTTTCTACACATTTGTTTTAAGATGAGAGGTGAGATCCAATCAGGTTCTCTGGAAAAGTGATAATTGGATACGGGCGGCTTCGTCGAGGCTGGAAACAGGCGAGGCAAAAGAGTGTCAGTCCTGACGACTGCTGTATAAGCGAACTAACTGAACATAAAAGAGAGCAGATCAACTATTAACCTTTTGAAACAGACTGGTGTTGCTCAGTTTACACTTCCGCTCCTAATAAGCTTATGCCAGCTGAGTGTGAAATACATTGCGATATTAATTTTCAGAATAATTAAAGCTAGACATGTTTTTATGAAAATTTGGAAATACTTTGTTTTCTTCTGCAGTTACACGTTGCTAGATTTCTTCCTGTGTTGAGGTTTTCAACCCAGGGAATGTCTGTATACGAGATGAAAGAAGAGAGCGTCAGTGTTCCAAGAATATGAAAACCATGGAAGTGACATTTAGCCTTAGTAATGTCAAAAAAGGGCTAAAGCTAACAATTATTTTTGTGGTGTAGAGGTGCTAAATGTGAGTTTTTCTTTTCCTCATTTCTGATTGCGAGAAAATCGATACAGCAATCGATACACAAAATATCTTGAGGATCGATATTAATACTGTATCGATATAGAGGTGCCAAGTATCGATCTTTTATTATTAAACAGTACGTGTTGGTCAGTTTGTCTGCTTGACAATCCAAATGATATCATATAGGGAGGGGTCTGGGGAGTGGACTGCTGTGGAGTAGAAGTAGAAATTGGGATGAAAGGCTTGCTGGTGAGCTGCGAGCTCCCTTCCTGCTGTTGTGTTATTGTTAGGTCTCCCCCCTCCCCGTCCTTCCTCTCTGTGTATTTTTAGGGCTCAAACCGCGAAGCGGTAGAACCCTTCTATGTTTGTCTGTTATAGTTATTATTATTTGTTGTCTGCCGCGCCGGCTCAGATTCCTGTGAGCTGGAATGAGCTAGAAACATGAAACTTGGGGGAATAACTGGAAATGGTGTGCATGTGTTTCTATAGAAACATAAACCCAAGCAGGCACAAAAAAGCCTCAAGGACCATTAAGGTCCGCCTAGAAATTTTGTCCGCCAGTTTGAATTTTTTGAAAACACATTTTTGAGATGTCCTCCTACATCGTAGCTTTGGTTGCCACCAAATTTTCAGTGAATCAATGGATCAAGCTTATTATTATTATTATTATTATTATTATTATTATTATTATTATTATTGTATAAAACATGTCCATATCTCAATTACTTTTTAAGTTATTGACCAATGAACTTCGAAAGGGGCGTGGCTCTGGACATAAATAAACACAAATCAGCAACCATAAGGCCAATCATCACAAAAAGGTATGTTCAGATAAGTGCCCCAGCTATACCCAGATCATTTTATATACAAACGCCACTAGGGGGCGCTACAAGCTAGGTGAGTGACATTACACACATTTTACTATAAATCATGTATTCATGGTCCAATCATTACAAATCTCTCAGGATATGTCCTCATAAGTACCTGAACCACGCCCTGAAAGTTTCATTCAACTTTAACACCAGGGGGCGCTATAAATGCAAACAAACTGCAGGTGATATAGCGCAAATCAGGCTATAAATGACTAAATGTTTGTCCAATTAACACAAAACGTCCAGGAAAGGTCTACATAATGACCTCTCATATACACTGCAAGTCGCTATTGAGAAAAAAGGTTTGAACCTGCAAATCGCAGCTTACGGCTATATTTTTTATTTTCTCTTTGGTCCTGGGACGTGTTCCTATGTCCCAGTGTATTGTTTGTTAATTATTTAAATATTTAAAAAAATGTAAATCACAAAAAAGTGGCATAAAAGGGAAATGCCTCAAAATGAATACCCCAAAATCATAAAGTACTATACTTGAGTAAATGTTCCTAAATTACTCTTGTCAGGAGGCAGACGGAAAAAACATTTAAATATTATACAAGCTGTACATTGTGGTATAGAAGAAACAGCCGCATGAGCATCTCAGAACAACCTACGTGCACGTTTCAGTTGTGTTAATCTGCACAATTAAGGTCTTCAGTGCAGATACTGATCTCACTAAACTGTGTATAGGGATGCAATTTTGGTGCAAAAACATCAAAAGGGGCACAAAGGTTTTAAACCAGGAAATAGAAAGTATATAAATTGAATTTTTCCATTTTTTTCCTGTTTTAGAGTGTACAAAAAAACATCTATGTGATAAGAGGAACAGACAAACTGCCATAACTGAACATAAAGCTTTTGGCTGGTGACCCGCGGCATGTTTCCACCCAGTGGCCGGGCCATGCCAGGCCACCCACACACCCACACCCCCACCCCCACACCCCCACACACTCATTTCACTTCTGATTGTTACAACAGCTTTAACAGCACATTGAGGCAGATGCATGCTCACCTGCAGTCAGGAGTCTCTGGAGAAAGCTGCAGTAGAAAGCTGCAGTAGAGTAAAGGTTGTCCAGGCCCTGAAGCCAGTGTATAAAGCCCAGCTGGGTGACAACCACAAAGAGGGTTCAGGAAACACAGCTGCTTTGTTATGAAACAGCATATTCATTTATTTATTTTTTCAGTGGAGGATTAGACCTTCATTAATGCATTAATGGATCAGTGGTGCACGGTGGGCCTGAAAACATCCAAGTAAGCACACCACTCTCATTCCTGTCTGCTACTAAAAGCTGCAGCAGCACCAGTGTGTGTGTGTGTGTGTGTGTGTGTGTGTGTGTGTGTGTGTGTGTGTGTGTGTGTGTGTGTGTGTGTCAAATTGAGGACTAACATTTTGTGTTTTCGTTGACATATGTCATGTTAAGGGGACGCAGTTTGTTGTTGATCCAAAGATAGATCCTCAGTTTTGAAATACAAAATGTAACCCGCCGGCTTCAGCTCAGAATCTATAATCTGTGGGGTTTTTGTTGTGCTAAATGACAGCTGTTTCCCAGAACAACAAACACCTGAGCCAATATCATTTTCAGGCCAGATTAGGAATGAGGACGTCATCTTCCAGTGCCAAAGATAACAGAGCGTCAGCAGATCTGCGACCAGCTGACCACCTTCCTCTCAACAAGGAAGGCATAAAATAATCACTATCACACACAATAATTACTTGAGTACATGTAACAGTAAAGTAACTTGTTACTTGGTCCTGATCAGGGCGAACCACTCCCAAACAGAAACATCCCTCAAGAACATTGTGTCAGACTGAAGAATGAAGTGAAGAAAATGCCAATGTGCATGTGATTTTCAGACAAACTCTGGACAGCTTCAATGACTACTGTTAAGCTCTGCTGCATGTCAACACTGTCCCAGTCTGCAGTGAGGCTTAGTGGTGGTGGTAGGTTGGCTGATTGAGTAAATCAGCCAATGAATGCACAACAAATGGCAAAACTTTTTCAAGCGACCTGAAAACGTTCTCTGCCAAGAAATGGAAGAAAATTGAGTCACACTGTCACAGTCATGATATTGTCATAACGTAGGAATAGAAGCGCCGGTCGCAGCACCTCCCAGATAAAACCGCCTTTGTATTGACGAAGGATCAAAAGACATGCCAGGAAATTATGAGAAAGAGCAGAGAGCTGAGAGAGCTGCTGCCTCCTTCAGACCTGCTTCATTATTCCAGTCCACAGAAAGGAGCTTGCCTTGCATTTTTATTGCTTGCCATACTATCTTCTTTATTATCCTTATTCTGTTTGTAAAGCACTTTTGGCTGGAAAGTTTTATACACAGCAGATTAAGTTGTACATTTCGTGCATGTGGGCGTGTTCCTGTTTACAAGTGTGTGTCAGTATGGATCGCTGTGGAAAAACGATGGTTTCCACTGATGGCCACGGCTGTTTGTTGAATAAGAAGGTTTCTATCAATTAGTTACAAGATCCTTCTTGTTTTAAAAAGAACAAGACCAGTGTCTTTGCAAGGCTATACCCTAACGTTTTGCAGTTTTCCATTTAATTTTGGACACATTTACCCTACCATCCATGCATCCATTGGTTTTCCTTATTTTTGTGTACATTCACTGGTGTAAATTTTCCAGCGCCGTTTGGTGTATTTGGCCCCCTTTCTCGGCACCGTCAATGTGTTACAATGTAATTTGAGCCAAGTTTCCCTTTAAACTTTCTTTAAAGAGGAAAATAAATTCATATTTAGAGTCATCCTGAACAGTGTTTTGATTAGGAACGATCTGTCAGTCTTTCAGCTCTCTAAACTAGAGATGTTCCGATTCCTCCGTAGCGCTGTGGAGGAAGGTCTGGAAATGTGAGACTAAAGCTGAACTGACTGAACCATTACTCCATATGTCTCCAATAGCAGCGGTGAGGACTAGGGGTGGACATCACAGTGAACCTCACATATACCGATTATGGCAGAAATGCTGTATCACATTGTTGTCGGATGGGGAGCCTTGCAAATCACGATACAGCAACTCTGCCATAATCAAAATATAACTAGACAATCCTATAATGATACATCACAATATCAATCTAACTAGGAGTACAAAATTCCTGTGAAAAGGTTAAAAGGTTTTCTCTCTCTCTTTATTTACTGCAAGTCCAAACTGTTAGGAAACAGCACAATCCTGCAGCACAAGGCTTTCTGGGTGTCTGCAAATTAAAATGACGCAACTACAGAGCACCTAAGGGTCCAGACTTTGGACTTCAACCTGGCTGCGGTATGTGTTAGTTTTCTCAAACTGCTGTACGCCATCCCGTTAAAAAGATCTCTTCCTCTTAAGTTTCCCTCATTCATGTGTTGAGAGCCACCTCAAGGTGCCATGAAGTAGCAACTAAAAATCTATTTGAAGTGCATTATTTCTTTAATTAAAATATCGATATTTGGCACCAGTGTATAGATTCTCGTATCGCACAAAGAAGGACCATGATATATTGCTGTATCGATATTTTGTCCCACCCATAGTCAGGACATTGACTCAACAAATTAAGGCAGTCAGGAGACTTAATAAGTGTGTAGCTGCAGGCCAGCTCCTGGATTCAGTTTCACCTCCTTGCACTGTCCACAACCAATCAGACCGGAGCGCCACATGTAGGGAGTTGTCTGCGCTGTGTACAAGCAGCAGGTGGTGTGTGTGTCTCAGCCAGGTAATGGAGACATCATATGCCTGTGCACGGCTGAGAGTAAACCCAGGACTTACAGTACATTTCCATTTCGACCCTCTCTGCTTCCTCCCATCAGGCGTCTACATCTCTATGATGCTGGTGGATTTTATTTTTGGGGAAATGGCTGCCCCATTACAGTTTTTTTCTTTTTTTTCAGATGCACTCCCTGATTACTTGCTATTCTACACAATAGCAATTTAGCATTTGGGGAACAGTACTTTTTAGGCTTCAAGGCACTGAAACATGGCTGAAAACAAATGTGAAACAGGTTTTGAGTCAGTTGAATTAGCAGCATTATCATCACAGCTATTTGAATTCATACACATGGGTTTTTACAAAGCTCCATGAGGGGACCTGAAAGTATTTTCTCACGGTCCAATAGGACAATGACCTCATAAATAACATTATTTCAAAATATAGAATGTGTAAATTCTATTGACAAGGTTTGTCAATGACAAGGTTTGTCAATAGAATTACAGAAGAACTACTGTGGAATTAAATATAACAACCCACTTGCACATGCGGGCGTCATCGTCTCATAAATGACGTTATCGTTCTTTCCCCCGTCGGAGGATGCTTGTTGAATGATTTGAATGTGCCGTGGTGCTTGACGTTCAAACATTTTTTTACGCTTTCAAGGTTTTTGCCTTTTGTCCGATATTTTTGACATTTTTGACGGGTTCTCCAGACTCATTTTTTCCGACCATCATCATATCATTCATTATGTAATCGTTCTCTTGTGGCCCTGCCCTTGCTTATGTTGGAGAATGCTTGTTGATTAATTCGATTTAAATGTCCCGTTGGCCAATCAAGAACTGAGTTGGCGCTTGTGACTCGGGACTGGCGGCTGTCTTATTAGAAGAAGAAGAAGAAGAAGAAGGAGAAGAAGGTAATGGCTGCATACGAGCTAAAGCCAAAGAGTGTTTCATGCGTTTTGGGAGGAGTTTCCTTATGTGGCAGTAAAGGATGTCAACAAAACAACGACAATGCACAATTTATTTTTTATTTTCCTTGACGGAGGTCTGTGTTCTCAGAGTTCCTTTCTAGTATAGAACACAAATTACACATAATAAAATTGATTGACATGTTTATGGTCAATTTAACTGTCACTAAGGCCTTATTTTTGCTACAACTGAAGATTATTTGTAACAAGGAATACCATCAAAAGCAGATACTGGTATTAATCCATCCTTTTAATTAATGTTTTAATGTTTATGCTGTCAAAAAAACGGAAACTTAAGTCTTGACGATTCGTTTCAGTCCATCCCAATGTCAAAGAAGGAACAGGGACTGAAACAGTTTAAGTTCAAATTCAAGTGGCACGTATTTCCTTGTTAAAGAGGTTTGTGTAAAGATTAACCCTTACATACTATATCGGAAAATCAATTAACAGCACCCAGTCAAAAAGCTACCTTGCGTATCACTTCCACGTGTTTACTACCGTTTCTGTTAAGATTTGGGGTGTAACTATGAGTTACATCTCATTGGCTTAACTGTTTCTACACAGTATTCCCATCTTTTTTTAGTGCAGTTGTGCATATTTCTGAGGACGTGCACGGAATGAAATGTCTTTCCCAGACTTGCCTGGGAGCCCTATGTGAACTTGAATAAAGTCCCACTAAGAAGCTAATTATAAAATCCAGCAGCGCAGTATTGGGCATCAGTCCAGGCAAGCTTCGTGGGCTAAGGCCAATTCACTACATCCATTCAGCTCATTCAATCCACAGCCGGGGAGAGAGTTATCCCAGACATTTCACCTCCCCGTACCCCAGCCGACCTGCTGCTACAACACCTCAGGTATCAAATAAAGCTGTAAACTACACTTTTAAATCCAATTTCAAAGCTTGGAGCAGGCAGGTTCACAGGCAGCCTACATTGTGGTTATAAAGGCTGCTTCTGTCTTTAGACCCTAAAATATGGATTATTGGATGCTGACTCTTCAAAATAATTCAACACAAAGTTCCTCCTCTATGCAACAAGAGTTGAACAACTGAACATACTTTTTGACATTTGCAAAGGTTTGGCATCAAAATACATAACTAATAGAAGCTTCCCTGTGCTTTTATATGTTGTAAAAAAATTTAACTAAAAGTTTTTTTTACCAAGTGAAATGGAGAATGTTTTACACATTCCCTTTTGGGTTGCAAACACTTGCTGTGTTGAAAGAAAACCCTGTCTGGATGCACAACATCCACAGTTGTCAAGTTCAAACCAAATTGTTTGTTTCTACTGATTCACAGAAACTTTGAAAGACAAAAGTTCCTTTATTCACCAACAATGCTGTTCCCTATTATAAGAGGAAATTGCCAAATGCATGCACCCAAAAAACATCAAACTAAGATGGCCATTACAGACAGTCATTTTATCTTTAAAATGGTGGCTGGAGTTTCAGCCTTTCCTCAACAGCCGACAGCAGAGGCAGAAAACCAACAGAACTCATGTAGGACTGAGACATCAGGCTTACTACAAACTTCTTCTCTTCACCCTGTACACCTTGGACTTCTGTTACAACTCGGAGCTGTGTCACATACAGAAGTACGCCAGTGACACAGCCATCGTTGGGTGTATCGTGGTGACAGGGACGAGGAGTATCGGAGTCTGGTTGGCTACTTGGCTCTCTGGTGTTGCACTGCCTACAGCTCAACACCTCTAAGACAAAAGAGCTGATCGTTGACTTTGGGAGGTCCAGACCAAGACCGCGACCAGTCCTGCTGGAGGGAGTTGAGGTGGAGGCAGTACAATCATACAAATACCCTCGGCTGTGGCTGAATAACAAACTGGACTGGACAACAGATACCAGCCACCTGTACAGGAAGTCACAGAGCAGGCTGTACTTCCTGAGGAGACTGCTGTCTTTCACCATCTGCAGCAAATTGCTGTGGATGTTTTACCAGTCTGTGGTCACCAGTGTCCTGAGGTGTGCTGGGGGGGGGGGGCAGCATATGCAAGAAGGACACCTCAAGGCTGGATAAACTGATCAGGCGGGCCGGTTCTGTGGTTGGAATGAAGCTGGACTCACTGGTGGCAGAGTGGAGGACACTGGACAAACAGTTGGACATTATTGACAATGCCAGCCACCCCCTGCACACTGTCATCAGCACCCAGAGGAGCCTGTTCAGTGGAAGGCAGCTCCTTCCCAAGTGTAGGACCAGCAGACTCAAGGACTCCTTTGTCCCTCATGCCATCACATTCTACAACTCCTCACTCGGGGGGGGGCAGAGAGGACAATACATACACACCTGGACTCACATAAATACCTGGACATTTGAAGACTTGACTTGACACTGACAGTTGACTGATAATTAATTAATTTATAAATGTCTTTTTATAGCCAAAGGTTTTTATTGTTATTATCATCATCATCATTATACTGTCTTTTGATTTTTCTGTACTCTAATCTTCTTGCTAAAAACTGATGCTGGAAATTTCAATTTCCTTGCGGGAAACATCCCATAAGGATTAATAAAAAAAGAAGTCTAGGGCTAAATTGGCGTGAACGTTAGGGGTGTCACTATTCTCCAAATGCCACAATGCTACAAAGAGAGCCACTGGATGGCAGAAGGTACTTTACAACAGTTTTGTGTTTTTCAGAGTTTACGAGGTATAATTGAATGCACTATGAGTTTTACAAGGGGCACTTGAATGCACCATTTTCTTAACGAGGGGCACCTGAATGCACAATGGAATCCTGTTGGAGCCCACACGCTCTACAGTGGGTTGCTTGTGATTAGGGTTAGGGGGTTTGGGGTTAGGGTTATTTTTCTGTTATTTTCCGGTCATCTCCGACTTGGGCAGCGGCCATGATGTCTGGAGAAGTTATGCTGTGTTTTTAGCTGTAAACTACGCTGTGTGTTGTTCTTATTTACTTTGGACGTGGGCCAAATTGAAATCGTGACATGCCGGTATTTCAACCAACACAGATTTTTGAGCAATTCCACCTTTCATCCCTCATAATTAATCCATCATCTTTTAATCTTCTCCACGGGTATTGCACAGATTGAAGAATTTAACTGTATTATGCATTAAAATTCTACCAGTGCATTTTCATACAGCATGCAGATTGTCAGCATATTATCAAACTGGCAGCAGATGGTTTACAGTTTAGACTCTTATCTCACTCCAACAGCCTGTTTTAGCAGGAATCATATATTACGGAAGTTAAGATGCCATTTCATTGTGTATCTAAAGATTGACTCTTTAAGGCCATATCAAGACTAAAAAAAAAAGCATATTCTTCTGTTGACATTAAGGCGGCATTTCTCTGACCAGGATTGTCTCCAGAGTGGATGAGTCTAAACACAGTGGTCTCACATTTAAGTGTGAAAGAGGGAAAACAAGGCCTTTCTATTTAGAAATCAACTTTCTGTTGCCTCTAATCCTCAAACTGTCCAAGCTGCCAACTGCCGTGTCTTCCTGCTGAAGAAGACTGTCTGCCCGTGAGATGAAGCTTAATTATTTTGTTCCATAAACAATTGTTGTTGACAATGTGAGCACTGAGCACAACCCCCTCAGTGTAACAACATGAACACACCATGAAAAACACAAAGAATGTTGAGCTTTTATGTCTAAGGCTAAAGAGATAAAAGCTTTTTGCGGGTCATGATGCAATTGGTGGACTTCGCTTTACAGAAACTCAGGTGAAGCAGCAGGAGAGCCTCGACTGAGGCAGCTCGGTCGACTAATGGCTTTCATTAGTGCAGCTCTGAATGCACAGCATTCTTCCTGGACTCCACCTTATCGCACTCACAGCTCACGTACTGTTCCAACACTCCTGCTACCCAGTGCAAAACAAGAGGGGAGGAAAAAAGCAATTGCCTGGTCTTTAACCGGTTGTATCACCACACATCTTGTCCACCCAGGGTTCAACAATAAGGGTTACCCAATGGCTCGGGGTAACCCACTTGAACAACCCACTTGCCTGTTTGGGCATCATCTATCATAAATGACGCTATTATTCTCTTGCCCCTAGTTTCAGAATTCTTGTTGAATGATTTGATTATAAAGTGGCGTTAGCCAATTAAGAATTAAATTGGCGCTTGACGCTTTTGATTTTTCAAGAAAAGAAAAGAAAAAAATATACATTTGATCCTTTTTGACTTTTCTTCTACATTTGATGCTTTAACCCTCTGAGGTTTAAGGGTATTTTAAGATATTTTCATAATTTCTCCTTTTAAAAGTTTTTGCATACAACCTGATCCCCATGTGTTAATGCCCTAAAGTGGAAATATTTCTCAAGTCAACAATTGTTTTGGTTCTTGAAATGGGTTTACAAAAGTCTTGGGTTTACAAAAGTAGCATAATATACGAATGAAATAGTAAATAAATGTCTATATTAACATGGGTCTTTTGTCCTCTTTTGTCTTTGTTTGGTTAAAAACAAAAACTCTATAGTTTTGACATTTTTTTGATGCTGTTTCAAACGTTCTTTCACATTCAACATTTGTATAGGGGCCAGTAATGATTAACTTTTGGCAAGTAGAAATTACTTTTCCACATGCCAACCGTACAAGTGAAAAAAACAACCTTAATGCTAAACCTTGCCACCTTACCTGTTGCAGTTCCACCTACACAGGTGACCTCAGTGGCGACTTCCTATATATCTTTTTATTTTCAAGCCTTTCTACTTTCTCCAGTCTTAATCTGGAGTTGAAGAGTTGATGGTGTGACTCAAGACGAGGCTGTATGCCAGAGACCTGAGACAAATCTTTTGCAACAGCACGTGACGGGAGATACCAGCGTTGGTATTTTTAGACTAAAAGGTAATACGAGAGTTTCAAACTAGGGTTGGGGGATTTGACAGTATATCATGAGTTGATTTGTCATATACCGTTAATGCTCTTTGATATCTCCGGATGTCTTAGAACACAACATTGCTAATTAGAGCCCAACCGATACATCGGCATTAGGCATTTCCTGATCTATCAATATCGGCATTTATAATGGCTGATAATGATAAAAAAATTAATATTTATTCATCAGAAACCTTTATAATGACAAATAAATAAATCTGATAAATGAATATTTAAAAAATAAAATAAAAATGGACGGTCAACCATGTTATGAGTGTTGCCATTGCATAGTTTGTCCACCAGAGGGCACTCTAAAACGTCCCTGTTGTATGATTATTTTTTGTTAGTGTTTTTGTTCAATGGACGTTTCACATCTTAAGTTTGTATTTGTATACATTTTATTTATCAGAACTTTAATATATGTTGATGTTCCTCTGTTCTGTTGTGACGATAAAGCAAACTGAGAACTCAAAGAACTACAAATAACTAATGTTAGGGAAATCTGTTTAGGTTTTGTTAAATTTTTTGGGGATTTGTTTTTTAAAAATATATATCAGCCGCTATATTGTACGCTACATCATATTATTAAATAACCAAATATTTGTATCGGTATCTGCCTTAAATCGGTCAGGCTCTACTGCTAATCAATCAGCAGATCTGCTTCATGGGAATATTGGACATACAGGATTGTACGACTGACAACAGATATCAATATTTTGCATTATTTTATACTATATATTAGTAATTATTTGTTTTAGATAAACACATAAGATACTCGTTTGATAAGGTTCCTTTTAGTTATTCAAAAACCGTGACCAAAATCTGTATTGAGCGGGACATTTTACGGCGTGAAAATTAACTCTCTGTAGAGCTGGGCAATATATCGATATTATATCGATATTGTGATATCGTAATATGGCATAGGTCGTTGGTAAAAAATATTGTGATATTTGATTTTCTCCATATCGCCCAGCCCTAACTCTTTGTAATAGAGACGCTGTTTCTAAATTACCTTAAACGCATCTTTAGTATTTTTGCTTTGCAATTATATCAGTCTAACTGAAATTCATTCTTTATGCAACTTGTGAGGCTGCACAAGCTATCCTTTACCTGGGGGAGCTGGCTGAATGCTACCAGAGCAGAAACGCCTGTGTGTATATTTTAATTGGACAGGAAAGTGCTCGGCTTCTCTGAGGATTGTTTTCAAGCCTCAAACAAGCAGCGCTCATCCTCCGCGAGTCACGCAGCATTTAAAGACATGTGAGGCAGATCTGAAGGGGCGTAACGGCAGCCTGGTGCAGGCTGACAACAATCAGGTTTGTCTTGAACAGCATGACAATTGTAGAGCCAGAGTGAGGGTCAGCCGGCAGAAGAAACAGGACGAACACACCCAACTGTAACTGAAAGGCTTAAAGGTTTAACATGAGACGTACTGACTCAGGGACTCAGAGACTGGAACCTTAAATTCAAAACCACAATAAAAGTAACAGAAATGAAAATAATTCTCTATTTATATCACATATAAGGGCCTTTTAAGTAACTTTTGTAATCACCAGCCAACATGGCTAGTACATTTTTAAAGTTACCAGCCAATCAGATTTTCCACAAGCCAATTCTTCTTCCAGGACAAATAAAACAGATTATGAGTGCCGCTGAATACATTTAAGCATCCATGTTTCTTTAAAAAAAAAGTGTGTTGGGTTGATGGTTGGTAGATACAATTTAAACGTTCATATTTACTACTTCATTTCAGCTCCTCTGGTTTGTTTCGCACCGTTCAGTTCGTTTCCAAGCCAAATACACACACCAAACCGCCAACATTTTCTGTAATCTATAAACACTGACTTCTCAGGTCGTTTACACGGCCAGATATGGCCAGAAACGATAATATCGTCCATCGGCACAACCCTAGTACTAAACATAGATTCTTTTTTTGGCACCTATAACACATTGCGCATTACCACAAGCCTGAAGAGAAGGGAGAGCATTGCAGCACTTGGGAGCGCTTTAAAACTCACAGAAGAAAGTAGTAGCGTTTGTGATGCAGTCGGCTCGTAGAATTAAATGAGACTCAAAGTCATTTAAAAAAAAATAAAAATAAAAAAAATAAAGGTGATTTAAAAATTAAAACATGAACAGGGTGAATCCAGATCGCGATTTTATAACGATTAAACGTGCAGGCCTATTTCTTAGTATTAAAAATATATACATCTCTGTGCAGGGTTTAGAACCAGACCTGATTAAGTGGATCAGGAGGTATCAGCCATGATGTCACCGATCCAAGTTCCTTTATCAATATGGTTGTATAATTCAGTGTTTATGCTATCACTTGCATTCATTTAACCATGACGGGCCACCAGCCTTGTTTTACTTAACATAAAACATATTTCAAAAAGTGTCGCAGAGTAAGGCGTACAGAGTGTTTAGGGGGAAACGAGCACTGGTATTAGATTAGTACTACATTTAGTTGAAGTATGGGAGTTGATAAAAACAATAGTTGGATTGGTGCATCCCTCAACAAACCTTTTGACATTAACACTATTCCTTTACCCAGGGATGAGTGCAGTGTTTCAAACAACTCGTTATGTAGGGATACAGTCTGCTAATAATTCATTAAACAACCTTTAAACTACCTCCACTGATTAACAAAACATCAAATGAGAATTTTCTTTTTTAGGTAAACTAGTAAAAAAAAAAAAGGGGGAAAGCTTGAATAGAATAGATCTTAAAAGGTTAAAAAAAAAAAAAAAATGTAGCATTTGAGCTGATGTCTCTATGATGGAAGTCCATGAGGGGTTTGGTAAACGAGTCCCAGCGTTGGCAGAAGCAGCCAACTGGCAGCTCGCACGTTTCAAGCATCCAGAGTGCTGCGGGGTTTCTGTTTTCAGAGCACATCTAACAGCTCAGGAGAAGAGACGTCCTCGGGGACTGTCTGGGAAAAAAAACCCACTGTGTCCCGGATGATGATGAGGTATTTATTTCATCCGGGCCGAGTCAGAGAGATGGCTGGTTCAGATCTGATGCCTTCTCTTCTGTCATCACTCTAAAACAAGGCTCCTGATGGTTTACAGTGCGCGATGAGTTGAGCTCTCCAGACTATTTAAGTGGGTGAAATGAGGGGCAACGTGTAAGCTGAAATAAGAGCAGATCGTGCTGGTTACAACAGGAACCTCTCTGCTCAGGTTTCACTTCATCAGAGCCCGTTCAGTTACACTCAGGAGAGATGCAGCTAGTAACTGCTGCCGAGCCAACGCATGAGAGGGACCCAGAGTTTGATGTTCGGTCTTGGCAGCAGGATGCGTAAACAATATGCTGATTAACATCAATTCAGAATTAATGTGGGTGCAATGCTATATACGGGGTTGATATTGTGCAGTTGTGGGGTCAAGCTAATGATGTTGACTACAGAAAAAAAAAAAAATGCTTTGTACAGATAAAAATGTTTGCCAAAAGCCTTCCTTTTGCATTATTCATTCATTTTGGTGTTGTGTGTCACTTTAAAGATGGCAACAGATACCAGAGTTTCTCTATATGTATACGCCGGGTCACTCTGCCAACAGACAGCAAAAGCATTTGGATTCATGTAGATAGATTTTATTTCTGAGGAATGAGATTATCTTATTCAAAGATATGAAATCTCAGTTTGAATTACAGAGGCCATAATAAATAATAAATCTCCTTCTAGTAACAGTAGTAGTTTATTTATATTGCAGATTATTTTTAGCAGTTAAAAAAGACCAACAGCCAAAACCCCAAAGGGATTCTATATATATATATATATATATATATATATATATATATATATATATATATATATATATATATTAAAAAAATAAAACAATTTCAACATGACAAAGCCCAAAGTGCACAAAGCCAGCTACATAAAGAAATGCTTTTTGAAGTTTGGTGTGGAAGTAGGGCTGCACATTTATGGCCAAAATGATAATCAATGTTGAGATCACAATAAATTATCAAGATTATTGGTTGATTTTAACCAAAACCAATTTTATAGTCACATAGGCTATTTATAACTGCTTTCACATCCATATTATGCTACATTCACACCCTAGAGCCCTGTGAGCTAACAGACACTAACTAGCACCCTAGAGCCCTGTGAGCTAACAGACACTAACTAGCACCCTAGAGCCCTGTGAGCTAACAGACACTAACTAGCACCCTAGAGCCCTGTGAGCTAACAGACACTAACTAGCACCCTAGAGCCCTGTGAGCTAACAGACACTAACTAGCACCCTAGAGCCCTGTGAGCTAACAGACTAACTAGCACCGTAGAGCCCTGTGAGCTAACAGACACTAACTAGCACTGGTCACTGCTGTTGTCTGAAAAAAAAAAAAACACAGACGACACACAATGTTGCATTTACTAAAGCGGTAAACCTTGTGACCGACGTACAACCAACTGCTATCTGTTGTGGAATTGTCCTCCCGTTACTCTGTCCTCTGTGACTGTCTACATCTTGAAACTAAGCTGCGCGGTGCAGGGAACAACTCTGACTGGCTCATGGTCAGACAGTGGTTTGTGGAGTGGTAGATTGGCTTTGCAAAAAAACAAAAACATGACGCATTTAAAATATTGCTCAATTACGCAAATTTGATTGTGGGAAGCCAAAATCGTGACTGTGATTAAAACTTGATTGATTGTGCAGCCCTAATTGGAAGAACTTGACTTGTCTGCAAAGAGCTCTGAGCTTAACCCCGTCCAACACCTTTAGGATGAACTAGGACACCGACAGTGAGCCAGACCTGATCACCCAACATCAGTGTTGGACCTTAGTCACTAGTGTTCTTGTGTCTGCATGGAAACACAGTTCTGCAGCTAGGTTATAAGATCTGGTGGAACCCCTGAAACTAGAAGCGTGGAGGCGGTTAGCAGATTAAAGAACATGGTTGAATGACCCTCAATAGCAGAGTGCTGGAAGCCTGCTCTTCAAGACAACTGTAAGTTTTAAACATTCAAAGCATCTTTTAACTGTTTGACTTAGCTGAAATATTGCCATACACGTTGAAAGTGGAAACACAGTGCTCTATACATGCTTGCAATTATAGCAAAGCAAGTTTGTAGGTCCAAATGGAAAATGTAAAGTCCTCGTCTATAAAACTGCTTGCCATTGTATTTAGGGAGCTGCAAATAGCTAGGTTGTAGGCTACCTGTATGCATATGGGAACTGTTACGAACACTGGTCATAGTATTAAGTAAGTATTTTGCAGCAATAAAATTAAAGTGAGATGAACAAGCAGAGAAATGTATCTTTTTAGATGCAACAGAAGTTGACAAAGTTGGAAAAAGGTAATGAATTGCAATATGTTTAAAATCACAATTATATCGTATTGTGACATAAGCATCGTGAGGATATCGTATCGTGAGGCCTCTGGTGTGTGTCCCTCAGAGAGACACACACACCAGACTGTCTCCCTCTCTCCCTACTTGGAGCTGGGCGGATCGCAGTGATATCATAGCGTGCCCCCCCCCGGCTCAAGAAGAGCTTTAATGATGAGAGAGTTGTATATAAATCATCATGTACCATGTACCAGACATAAGTGCACCATGTATGCCTTACATGTGTTTAGAGCTGCTAAACATTATCAATCCAGTTCAATGGTGGTTGAGTTTTTCAGTCAGCGTCACCAACCAAACAGAAGTGTGTGTGTGTGTGTGTGTGTGTGTGTGTGTGTGTGTGTGTGTGTGTGTGTGTGTGTGTGTGTGTGTGTGTGTGTGTGTGTGTATGTCTCACTCACTCAGTGGGACACATGCATCACAGTGTTGTATGAGAGTGCTGCGCCAGCTGAAGGAGAGCTTTAAAACTTTGAGAGATATGTTTTATAGGGGGTTGAATATTTATACCTTTTAACCTTGATGCAGGTTAGAACAGAAACTTGAACAATGTGCTGCTTAATGTGCATCTGACATCCCGGTGTTTTCCTCTGATGATTTATGTTCGACAAGTCTGCCAGCTTCTTTTACATTTCCGTTTAGACCTACTGCTGTGTTGTCGTTGCATATTAGCCTAGAGAAAAATGAAAAAAATGAAACAAATCAAACATTAAGGTTGTGCTTACAAATCAAGCTCTTTATTTCTATTTACTTTTAGGTTGTAAATAGTTGGTTACTTTTAAAATGAAGTATACTACAGTGTGCACTTTATTATGCTGCTTGCTTGTTGCAACTGTGTGCAATAGTGTAATTATTTTATATGTTTAAATATTTATAGAATTTATTTTCAGTATTTTCAGCACTTGACTCTTTTTTTAATTGTTCTACCTCACCTGTTAAATATTGTTTTTTAAGTTCAATACATGTTCCTTTTTTCAATTGGGACTTGTAACATTTGTTATTATTATTATGTAAATTGAGGGAGCAAAAGCAGTATCGACATATATGTTTTTAAAAATATATATCGGCCGATATATCGGCATATCGGATTTTTAAATAACCAAATTTCCGTATCGTATCGGCCTTTATCGGAACTCTATTAGTGAGATTGAGAGTAACTCGCTGAGCAAAATCAAATTGTGCTCTCGCGAGAACTCTGGATCTCCAGGGTATACATCTAGAGTAATAACAATGAATCTGATGTAACTCTATATTGGAAAACAGCCTCATATCTAAATGTAAAAGCCTAATCAATAACGCAAACCGATACTGTGCCTCATTCTGTACCATATGCGAGATATAGTCATTTGTCATTTGTTTCCAACTCTCACAGCTGGTGAACATCTGTCATCCAATGACTTGAAATGATTAATCAATCATCATAAAACCTGGTGAGTCAATTTTCTGTCAACTGACAAATACATTAATCAAGTATTTGTTCTGGTATTACAGTTATTAAAACGACCATAAACATCTCTGGACCTCACATAGTGATATGGTATTATTGCTAATTGGTATCAACAATCAAAGTCATATTATTTCTAGCCTGTACTGATTGGACAACAGGAACATTTTTGGTCATGTTGATCAACTAGGGTGAGAGGTTATAGTCGTATTGTGAGTAAAAAACAAACAGAGAAAGTACCACAACCTGAAAATCAGAGTACTTCTGCAGCGTTGCAGCTTAAACTGTTATCATGAAAGCACTGGTCTTAACTCTGTCAGTGTCTTTGCTGAGGATTTACTGTTAAGAAAACATGTGTATTCCTTACACACAGGACCGGACAGCTCTAATTGAAAACAAAAACAAAATCTCACACTTGTAAGCGCGCGCGCGCACACACACACACACACACACACACACACACACACACACACACACACACACACACACACACACACACACACACACACACAAACACACACAATCCTCATTTACAAGAGCAGCTCCAGCATCCTTGTCAACACTCCTAGCTGCAGCGGTCCCGAAGCGGCCATGGATGAGCATTAGGCTCCAGTTACCGTTTCTATTTACATTCCGCCAGCTCAGAGGAGCCACCTGCTCCGAGGCTGGGGGCTCGCTCTGCTTACCGGGCACACCGGGCCACGGCTGAAACCTGCAATGGCGAGTGTTTATCAAGTTCAAACAAATACAGAAGCAGCTTTATACCCCTTTTCCAACAAAATTAGCAAATATGTTGTTTTTTTAAATATGTGGGAAACCCGCTAAAAATCAGTGATAGACTCCATTCCCATTGCCAGTAAACAAGTAATTATGCCTTTCTGTTTTTCTTTCTGGTGCGTCACATTCAACGTCACATTCATTGCGGCGGAAAACAGGGTTACCCCCAACTTCCACCGGTTGCAGAACGTTTGCGGATCCACCAATACCCACCAGGTCCAGATTTGTTGCGGAACAGCTGCGGCCATGACTGACAGCTGAAGTCACGAGGACCCACGAGATCTTGCGAATTCACGTAGAACAGAACCACAAAAACATCAACAGTTTCCATCCAGAGGAGTAGAGGGGAAACAACTCTGTGCTGTGTTTTCACGGTGTAGTGCAGGGAAATATGATCCGCCGTGAGCACGTTCATGTTTTATTTTGTTTCTGTGCTCAACTTCCTGTCCCGCACCATCTGCCGTGTGCTGAGTTGCTGCGGAGCTCTCCGGCATCAGGCAAAAATCGCAGCTCTGCGTTTCTGTTCCCGAGGGCTGCGGATCGCCGGAGCTGGGACGGAGTCGGAATGCAGCCATTCAACAAGGAAAATACACACATTGACTTTAATGGAACCCTATTAACTCCGCAGACGTTCCCCAACAGGTGGAAACTAGAAGCCAGTAAGTATGCTGGAGTTCATGTGTAGAGTCCCTGGTGATACTTGGAGCAAAGTTTTGTCGTGTCGAACCTTCTTAGTTTTTTAAAAATAGTGATTTTGATGCTATCATAGTAATGCCCCTAGTACTCCCATTCAAAAGGCCATCTGACCGAAAATGAAGATACGGTGAATCTTAAAAGTGATACCTCCGTCCTAATTATGCTTTTAATCTGAAGTTTGACTCGGGTACATTCACAAAAACACACTAGGTTGCATTTTGGCGAGAGTTACGCTTTAAGCTGGTGACCTTTCAGGAGCAGGTGGGGGCAGGAGAGTTCTGCTGACACCTGATGACACTTCACCAGGGAGCACAGTTATGTTATGGGGAAGTCTCTTTGCCAACCAACCACCCCTCAAGCCGTAAAAGCTAAACAGGAGAGCCTCCAACTTCTGCATTCCAAGAGTTGCTTTAATTTAATCCTCATTTGACCCAGTGAGAAACATCAGAACTAAGGCTTAGCTTGGCGTCATAGCAATATCATTTTGACATTTTGACTACTAGGGCTGATCAAATATCCTGGTTTCAGACCCTCCGAACCACTGCCCACATCTCTGATTCACTCTGCAAAGAGAATAAAGTGGCAAAAAAAAAAGGCAGCGAGTGTGGATGAGATTGACACAGCTGTACGAGCTGTTGGATTCAACTTTCAGTGACAGTAATTCTTCACCATGGCTGGGTACCGAAATCAATACTTTTCATGCACCGACTGAATTACCTCCTAAGTATCAAGTATCGTCATTTGTCATTGAATACCAAATTTCCATACCTAAAAAGCCAATCTCCTCATCGTCCGTGAGCCAATAGGCATGCAGCGTCATTCTACCAAGCTCTAATAATGTTTGTGATTGGCTGTCTAACATTACATGTTATAGAGGCAGGCAGGAAAAACTCTAATACTAACAGCTACATGGCTCACAAAGTGGTAAATGATAAATAAATGAAGGATTTGTGTGGCAATATTGTAATTTCTTCTTTTTTTATGGATTTTTATAAAATTGGAATTGAAAAAAAGGATCGTTTAGGAACCGGTATCTAAGACATGGTATTGGTATCGAAATGTTTGAAACAATACCAAGCCCTACTCTTCACAGTTAGCCTACAACTAACAGGTTCAGAATCAACCATCCAGGACAGCTGATTGGTTAAAACAAAATAAACCCAAGTAGGAAACACACACACGTTGTCAAGCTGAATGACTGAAGTGAAATGGATATTCAGTGAAAATGATATTGGTTTCCTGTTTCCTTCCTTTTAGGAATATGAACCCAACAATGGCCCAATAACACATTCTAAAACTTTTTGGTTAAAATCCAAAACTGTCTGATCACAAAATAAGTACAGAAGTACAAATCTGATCAAACATACAAAGCCAGTTTTTTTTTTACTTGCCATTCTAGTCGGCACCACTAAAGTATTAGTGCTCCTGGTAGGTTCAGCTTTTCCAAAGGCTACCTTAAAGGAGAATTACGGCAATGTTTACGTTAATCTTGATCATCATAAATATGCGAGTACTTTCCATTCCATACTTTTTCTTTGGGGGGGGGGGCAGGCTTCAAGACGTGACATGACCTGTGTCCTGGAGGACGTAGCCACACCACAGAGGCCTGGCTGACGACACTCACCGGACAGCAGCTAGGAGCTAGCAGCTAGCAACTACAAGCAACAAGCTACCAGCATGATCGAGACAGGGACCAGGGTAGGTGGATTTAAACAATGTCTGAGTTGAAAACACGTCCTGTTGTCACGTAAGGGCCCTGTTCATGTTGCACAGACATTTTAATTGCATTTTATGTTTGTTCAGGAAGCACAAAGGCTTTCTTAAACTTGCCCCAGCAACTGCTGCAGCTACTCCGTGTTGCCTGCACTGATTCGGATCGGGAGGGGGGGTTCAGTCGAAAGTACATGCATATTTCCAACCATCAAGATGCATGTAAAAAACAGCCGGAATTCTCCTTTAATACAATAAGAAGCTCATGTGTACATTGAAGTGGTTATTGTAGTCATTCCTTCTGTCTATTGTAGTCATTCCTTCTGTCTATGTGAGGGCATCCCTACTATACCTTTGAATTCAATGGGGACAGAATCCATAATCCAAACTCCATTCAAAAAGTGATTCATTTTAGAAGGAACCCACTGCTGAAGCCTCATATTAGCCTGAAAGAAACGAGTTTACAGTGTTTTCACATCAAGAGGGAATCTCTATATGGACATGTGAATATTAAATTAGGACAATTTGATCCCATCATTTAAGCTTATCAAACAAATAGTATCTGAGATTTCTTTTTCTCAGACATTTCTGACGTGTACATATAAATGTCCTCTATGTGTGATAAATCATTCCGTGGGCAGGGGCATCATCCTGTAGCCTGCTGCTGAATGACTACAAACAGGTGCACTTCAAATGAAGACAATGCAAACTTAATTTTAGTAACAGGACCTGGTCAACCTGTAACAGCAGCTCTTGTGTTGAGGAAAATGACATGTAGCAGGAAAGTATTTCCCTTTAACCGTTAAAAAGCCCCGTTTAGGACGGCCAGTGAGCCCCACGCGGGGTATGGAGGGACGGTCAACGGACAGCCTGAGGGGGGGTTATTCTGTCGTTGTTCTGGTGGTCACCACGTTAACCATCGAAGATTTAGCTAAGTAAAACCACAAAGACCGAGCTGGAGCTGAGCTAGACGAAGGAGGAAGTTAACCGAACCGAGCGGGACAGCAACACGACCAGCACGCCCGTTCATCCCGCTCTTCACGCGCACCGAAAACTGTTAGAAAAAGCGGACACTTACCTTCACCGACAGTCCGTTCAGCACCGGGAGGTGGAGGAAGCACGGAGTTCAGCGTGTCCAAAAAGCACTAAAACAAAACACTTTGTTGCTGTTGTTTTAGTTTCCTGTAACAGAAATTAAGTCCAGTTCTGGTGTCAGTGTATCCGAGACTCACAACGTGGAGTGGAAACCGGCGGCGGAAGCGTCAACAACGGCGGCAGCAAACGGTCTCCGGTCAGCCTGCTGTCAGCGCTCAGCGCAGGTTGCGGCTGCGCATGCGCCTACCAAGTGATAATGCGAAACAAAGATCGTCTAACGACAAGAGGGCACGGCACGTTAAGAGTTTAAAACATGCCAACCCAAGGTTTGTTCTCAATAATAGTATATCCTTTAATCTTTATTACTAGATTGCTTACAATTTTAACGTTTTTATTATAAAAAAAAGTAATTGCGTAATTGGTATAAAAAAGGAGAACTTGAGGAGCTTCTACAGAGAGTAAATTCGAGACAGGATACATCAAATTCAATAAGTGGTGAACCCCAGATATTATGGCTTTGCTGGAGGTGCCATTGTTGATAAGAGATAAATTAATAAGTGGTCTGGAACAGGGGTTAAAAGTTGTAATTGTAATTGCAATAAAAAAAATTTATTTAATTGAAAAGTTAAACAAGTAACAACTTATATCTACTACATAAAAAGCAATTCAGTTACATAATAGCACAGTTGATCAATTAATCGTTAATGTCAGAAAATAGTAATACACTTCAAAAAAAGCCCAAGTTTATACATTCAAATTGATTGTTTTATTTCACAGTCCACAACCCAAATAAAATTATATGAATAAATGAGTGCTGTGAAACGATTAAAATATTTAATCATGATTAATCGCATTAATGTCATAGTTAAATCACAATTAATTGGACATTCGTATCTATTCTAAATGTCCCTTGATTTCTTTTTGGCCCATTATTTTTTCTCTTTTTAATGCTCTTATCAACATGGAAAAGTGGATCAGCTTGCTTTGTGCAATTTTTTTAATTTCTTTATTGAAAACAACATTGGAATATAGCCTACTGTAGTGTTCAGTTTCACACATAGTATTCTCACTTGGAGCAGTCCTAGATAGATAGATAGATAGATAGATAGATAGATAGATAGATAGATAGATAGATAGATAGATAGATAGATAGATAGATAGATAGACATTTATTGATCCTTTCAAAAGATGATCTTGCACCAAACAGCTCATCAGATACGGCAGATCATATAGATAGACACACAGACAACACACAACAACACAACCACAAAACCAACAACAACAACAAAACACAACACCAACCATCATTCTCACTTGGAGCAAATAATCTCTCACACAGTGGAACACTGTCCATCAGCGTTTAACTGACAGCACTAGAATAAAGTTTATCATAATAAATTAGTCATGTTTGATAAATTAGAGCCAATGATTTTTTGGCTGTTTCCATTTGAAAAAAATGGTCAATGATCAATTCATTGATTCATCGATTACATTTTCAAAACAGTTGCAGATATATTTTCCCATCCATCAACTAATCAAAATATATCAGCTCTACAAGTAAATCTACTTACTCAAAATAGCCCACAGGCTTCATTATTCCACTGACTTTCACTGAACAGACAATAATGTAATTTTATTACACAAATATTGAGACGTTAATTGGGCCTGCAGGTCTTCCACATATTGAGCAAGATATATTTTGATGAACTCTTTGAAATTGTTCTGAAAATAGACACACAAATTAGAACTTTATTGCAGCCCTTTTGAGAATGCCAGTTTAGCAGTCTCTACTGAACTCAAGATTAATGGATAATCATCCATATCTATTTATATTCTGTATACAAACTTTCCTCTTCAGCTGATTTAATCCCTGCCGCTAACTGGAGGCAGCAGGACAGATCTGTACGTCCCGTCCGCAGCCTCTAATTTGCACACTGCCGTGCCATTACCCCGCGTGTCTGCACACTGTTTACTTTTAAATTATGTGCAGCCAAAACAAAGTAGAAACCACATAGCACAACATTGTGTGAATAACTGAGTTACAAAATAAAAAATGCAATGTTATTCACAGAAAATGCAACATGACTAGATGTTTTATACCCACACACTGATTATACATTTTGAAAGCCAAATCATGCGTCTTAGGCGTCATAGTGTGTGCTTCATAATGTATTTTGCTACTTGGTTAAATTGTTTTCACTGTAATTTGAACAGCAGATTAAAATATGAGACAGTGAAGTAAAAATAACAATGTATGCTTTATTAATCCCTCAAGGGGTTGTTATTATTATATTATTATTATTATTATATTATATTGTTATTACACAGAGTGCCTGAATTACACACACATGCTCAGTACCTATACATGCACTAAATGGAGAGATGTCAGAGTGGGGGGGCTGCCCATGGAAAGGCGCCCCAAGCAGTGGGGGTTTGGTGCCTTGCTCAAGAGCACTTTGGCGGCGCCCAGGAGGTGAACTGGCACCTCTCCAGCTACCAGTCCACCAGTCTACTTTGGTCCGTATGGGGACTTGAACCTGCGACCCTCCGGTTCCCAACTGACAGAGCTACTGCCACAACCAGAAAAGTGACCGGTCTAATTATGTTTGGATACTTCCAGCATGTGAAAGGTTACAAAAACACTTTGGTAAATGGTCGGAGAAAGTTTCATATTTAAATTGAAATAATAAAAAAGTATGTTGACTTGACAGCCAGTTACTTAGATGATAATTTCCAATATACGTTTAGTCGGTTGGTCACGTTTAGCGCATACAGAAACGCACAAAATCTACTAGACAAAACTAGCATGTGTGCTTGGATGCACGACTGACCTCATATACTCTGTGCATACAATAACTGGGGGGGGTGAGATCTCCATTTTGAGCAAAACATACATTTTCAACATTATACACCTCATTTTCTGCGTTCTGGTCAGTGTCAGTGTCTTTTCTGCATCAATTTATGGTATAGTATGTAGTTCTCTTGTAGTTCTCTTGTCGTGCTGTAATGTGGAGCTCTATTTAAATACAAGGCAAGGAAAGTGAGATCTGTGTTAAAATTCACAGCCAAGGTGTGAAGATAGGACGATTGTTGAAGTTTCAGCTTCACAGTAATGCAACTACTACATGTCTTTGTTGGTTAGATTCTGCTAAATGTACAAGTACAGTACTTGAGTAAATGTACTAAGTCACCATCCACCACTGGATATATGTAGAGGAGAAAATAACATACATGACTTGCACTGAATGTTTTTGGTTCAAAGATTCAGCAGCAGAGTGACACCTCTTAGGTTTTTTACTCCTCTCAGGTGAAAAAACACAGAAGCTGTCCCCGAGCATAGAGGGAGGCAGTTCAGGTATCACTAAGTAAGCCTGCTGGTGACTCACCGCCGCCATGCAGATTAATGCACTAAAAAGTGTACCATATTCAACATCATATTTTAACCAAATGAGCAGAACAGCTGTTCATTTATATTAGTTCATGTCTGAAATCCCAGTAATTTCAGCAAATGACATGCCTGGTTGTCTTTTCTTGTTAATTGATGACTAACCACATACAGTTTTAGGATTCAAGTTGCACTGGCGACTGATAAAGGTGACACTCAACAGCAGATCATCATCTCCTGTGATGTTTGAGCCGATGTGTACATCATCATCGTCATCTCTCACATGTTATCTCCCTTTTCAACACACACAAACACATAAATGAATACTTTCACTCTTTTCTGCTTTTTTTTCACATTCAATATCAACTCTGGCATCCTCACACACAAAAACACACATGGCTGACGCTCTCCATCTGGTATGTGCTTTACGCCAAGACGTCAGTCCCCCCCCAAGTCTATCTATAACACAAGCATCACCAGCCGTCTCAGCAGAGGTGGACGCTGCTCATCTTATCTGTCATGTTGCACCACTCTGTGGCTCTGCATGCTCAAGTAACCCTTTTTAGACAGAGAGACACACTGGCTGCTGTTTAGCTGCATCAGCAGAGTGCTGGGTTACAGGGGTGAGTGTGTGTGTGTGTGTGTGTGTGTGTGTGAGAGAGAGCTGTCTCTGCGTCACTTAGCAGCAGGTTTATTTGAGAGAGTGAGAGAGCTTCCCTCTCTGCAGCAGCCCTCCAGCCTGTTGCCATACAATCTCACACACAGGTCTTCACACATTTGGCATCTCTGGTCTGGTTTCACACTTTTTACAATGCTGTGGTGATATGGAATTTTTTATGTGGTGATATTGATTCTTTAATGACAAAACTGTTGAGCAATTAGCTTGATAATTAATGGGCATGATGTTACCACTCCATTATTCCATTTATTCTTCATTATGAGGTTGTTTTCAGATTGATAACAGCAGTGCCAATGTCAAGAAAAAAGAAAAACAGCCTCCTTTTTCATTTCCACAAGAGTAATGTTTTGGCACAGTGGGGATGTCAGTGGAGAAGATTATGAAGTTTGCGTCTGGCTAAAAACGGTGCATACATTTTAATAACAAATGCACGGTCATATGGACACTTCTTATCATTACATAAAATTTTTTTTTTTTGCTGCAGATATAAGCAGTGCATTTTGCAGTTCATTTGATGCCAGCCCAGAGTCTCACAGAGAGAATAAAACCCTAGGTGATCCTGCATAAAAATGTTACCTCACACAACTTTTGCTGCAACACAACCAGTGCCATTCTGCAACCTCCTTGTTTACCATGTTGAGGTAACTTGTTTGTGTCAAAGTGTTTGAGACCACCTTGAGTGGCTAATGATGAACTCTGAATCCCACTCACCGCCTTACCTTGCACAGGAGCTGGATTCTCGCCATATCACGAGATCCCGCGAGAATAACTGGTTTACATATCACACAAAAATCCTTTTTCTCAGGCTTCAAAGGTCCATGATGTAATACTGACAGCTAGTATTTGAAATGCTTACTGCAGTCCTAATTCAAAACACAGATAAGAGACGTCTCCCCACCCCCTCCTGCCCAGCATCGAAGGTCACAAGAGTTGCCAGGTTGAAAAGTCTAAACCTAAAACTCTAAACGTCACACAATGTCAGTGTAGGCTTGACGCTAATCTCGCGTTGCCAGTCTGACATTACTCCACAGCCCTAGATTCTGCTATGTTGACAGTTATAAAAGCCATCAATCACTCATTGGGAGACAGACAGTGTTGATGTCTGCAGAAATGCTGAGCTTATCTCTTGTTTGACACGTGAGATGATCAGAAACACTCAGAGTCAAAGCTGGGGACTGTCTCAGCACTTTCTGTAGCTGAAATACACTGAAGAAGAAGCAGATTGCTCTAGGGGGATGTTCCCATGTTCAGGTCCAGAATACTTTTATTGCAGGATTTAATCAATTTTTGAGATCAAGTCCTGGGATCAAATTAAACAGTTTTGCCCCTTTTAATTTGATTTTCTGGGGCATTTTGCAGTGGTTATTAATCATGTGCAGGTCTAACGTTTGGTTTCGACTTCTGTCCTGCTGCTGAATGCTGATTACACACCTTCCAAGAGTCTCTCTGTCCTCAATCAGTCCATGTAAAACCTGCATGGACTGGTATAGTATTTTTTTTAAATAAATAGTTTCTGTGCATTAAAGTTCATCCTTGCTTGTGTTTTCATGTTGTGATTTGTGTTTATCTCCTAATTTGTGTTGAAATCCTGACAGTGTTGTCAGTGAAGGTCTCTTTTGTTTACAGCATATTAATTCAGTCATTATTTATGATATTAATGCTGTAATGTATGTAGCCGTTAGGCACGTACCCTTTAATCATCATCTGTGGAAGAGTTATGCAACAGACCACATACATGTTCTTACATGCGATCTTTACGGTTAATGAGAAAAGGAGAAATCTATTCTAAAACGCAGCAATGCAGGGTGTAGAGAACGGGAGTGATAGGTGCACGTCTAGATGTATTTGTTAAAAAGCGAACAGCAGCATTTTGCGCAAGTTGAAGACGTGAGATGGAGGTCTGATTCATACCAACATAGAGAGTATAACAGTAATCCTACCTTGAACTAATAAAAGCATGAATAGCATTTTCTATGTCGTTCCTTCTCTGGAAAGGCTTAACTTTAGCTAGCAGACAAAGCTGGAAAAAGTTCATTCTAACAACATTACTGATCTGCTTGTCAAATTTCATGCTGCAAACAAAAGTAACTCTTAAGTTTTTGACAGCTGATCTAGTGTAAGATGCCAGAGCTCCCAAACTACATACCTGAAGTACTGAAAATAATACACTCCTGTTTTAAGGGGACCACAGAGGTCTATATAATAGCATCCAAAGAGCACCATCTCATGAACGGGATGATTGGGTTTAAGAAAAGGTCGTGGGTGGGTTTAGGTTTTCATGACACGTGGGAATAATGGGACAGTTAAAGAAGAAACGACTTTAGGAAAGGCTCCAGGTGGGAGACAAACCCAGGTCTCCTGGGTGAAAGTCCTGTGTTTGACCCATCCACTACCCCAACCAACCTCCTTGCAAGGAATTACTGCCTAACATACTACTTGCTAAACCCCCGTGTAGCTGCTGCTCTCCCCAGTACGTTATACAAACACGCTGAATGGAACCTTCTTCGTCCATTTAGACGCTGACAGCCACTGTCCAAACGGCTGTATTTTACAAGTTTGGAGTGAGAACGGATTGGGATGGATGTGATGTAAAGAGGGGCTTCTGATGGACGAACGCTTGGTACTGGGAATGATGAGAACTGGAGAGGGAACGGGGTGGAGGAGGGTCACTTCATTAAATGCTCATCTGCAAGTCATCAAGGTCTCCTGAGTTTTCTTCACATATGTGAAATGAGTTGTGCACCTGAGTTTTTCCTTAAGAGACAGCGGCAATCCTATGAGATTTACCATCCTGTTCTCTTTGTAAAGCCCTTTACAGTGAGGTGACTTACTGTGATTCAAGTTCATGTTTATGAAAAAAAACAGGGACGGAGAGAAAACGTTGCTACTAGTTTAGCCTTCTGCTAACCGTAGCTGTGACCCTTCGGCTTCGCAGGTACTGACATGTAGGCTAGAAATCTAGACGCACCCTAGCAGCCTTACTCTGATTGGTCAGATTTACATATTTATCTATATTGGTGATCCCAGTTAGGCATATTACTTCACCATCACTATCTACTAAAATATGTACAATTTCGTGAAAATGATGCATTCAATAACATTTTGTCCCATGCCATAAAACTAATAAACACTATACAGTAAATATAAAGATGTATGGATGAATCAGCAATTGATTAGCACCATCAATGTATTGATCTGTATAATTTATTTTGCCAGAGTGGTGTAGAAAACAAAGCTAACATCTAAAGCTCATTTAGAACAACACATCATTTTGGTTTTGTATCAGTCCAGCACTGCTCTGTGAAACCTTCGTTTGTGCTCATACAAAACACACATGATGTTAGCTACAGCATCATCACCTCGCTCCTCTGCCTGGCTTTCCATTTCACACTTTCACTTCCAAGGCTGCTCAAGCATTTACACTCTCCACTTCTTTCATTTTGTCAGAGCCACCTTCACCCTGGCTGTAAATCACTCCTTTCACTTGACGGAGGCTCTTCCTCTGTTGCTTCTCACCACAGACGTGTTCATCGCCTCTGTTTGCCTTCACCTCCACCGCTGAATTACAATCAAGGGATCAGGGCTGAAAAAAAAGGAAAAGAAACAGCCTGGCAGTGAAATAAATCAACACGATGGTGGTTGCTGTGTATGTCTATGAGCGTGTGTGTGTGTGTGTGTGTGTGTGAGGTATTGCCGTGTGAGAATAGTATACTATAGACACTTATACTTGATGTCCATGATTATAAGTCCTGACATTAGCTGTGATGTACTGTGTATATATACAATAAATTACAGAATAAAGTTGTGGTGGCATAACATTGTGTGTGATGTTGCAAATATATGTAGAGTGAGTGAGTGAGTGAGTGAGTGAGTGAGTGAGTGAGTGAGTGAGTGAGTTTCCCCATTTGCCCTTTCAAATTGAACAGACGCTGACAGTCTTCTACGGCGTTCTGTTTCGCGCATGCCATTCATTCCGAATCCGTGGCACGCTAAGGACGAAATGTGTCTGGGATAAATCATCTTGACGGAAATCAGTTTAAGGTTACATAAGCTCCTCACACACACTGTGTTTACAAATGTAAATTCATGAATTGAAATGAATGTAGAAGTATTCATTTCTTCTACAACCTGTTGTAGTTGCATGATTTCTTTTTCCTTTTCAACCTTTATTTTCCTCCCAGATCTACGGAGGGAGAATTCTGAGGCATAATATCAATGCAAAGTAGGAATTCAGCTTTGCTAAATCAGCAGCTGATAAATGACCCTGAATACTTAATATGCCCTGAGCTCTGCTTTTGACAAAAACAAACTGCGTGAGGCATAATGCATTAATTACTTAAGGTTTAAAATAAATATTAGTCATGAGCATGCAGAGCTTTTGATTCAACACTCATGAAAAATTTTAAATTTCTTTTTTACTTGCTCATTTCACTGATTCAAAAAAAGAATAACTGCATCATGTGAAGCACCTTGAGACTCTGTCTGGGAAAGACTATGTCAAATAAACATATTATTATTATTAGTATAATATAAAGAAGGTATGATGTTTGCTGCATGTATAGCATCTTAGTTTAGCATGCACAGCTGTGGTTGATGGGAATGTGTTGTTGGTATATCATCATAAACTAAAAGTAATAGACAAAGTGAAATGTTGACCTGATGATGGCGGAAATATGTAGAGGATCACCAAAATTATTAAAATTCATCTTGAGGGGAACATGAACCAAATTTCTATGGCAACCCATCCAAACACAGAAGCACAAATAATGCTTCACAATTATGAGAATATGCAGCTTTTTACTTATATCTCTATAAACTGATTATATTTAGCTTCTGGACTGTTAGCCAGGGAAAGCAAGACCTTCATATAAATCACTTTGGGTTGTATATTTTATTTATGTAATGTTTTAATTACTTTTAATAGTTTATGAGGAAAACAAATTATTTGCAAAATAATCTTAGCTATTATAATACTAATCATGATCAGACCTTAGTTCAAAGGTTGGCATTAAGTTCAAAGTCTGAACCCTGAAAGGTTTGTGTAACAGCTCATTATGGGATGCAGTGTCAGCAGTGCTTTTCATGTGTTCACAGTGAGTCGGACTCGGTGCTGATGTGTTTTCCTCTCTTCTCTGGCAGCCCGCGGCCCACAGCCCGAGGCCAGAGGAAGAGAGACCACATGAAGTCCTGAATTAGATGAAGCCGTAAATATTTGATGAGCTGCCGCGTGTTACCAGCAGCTTAACGGGCGTCCAAGGTCAGAGGAATCTGCAGTCTCTCTCTCACACCCACACCCACATACACACACACACACACACACACACACACACAGGCAGTTATGTGTTTAAGATACATGGACATAGAGAAATTGTGCAAATAAACGGACCCACTGCAAATCATAATAATTAATATTTTTTTATAATGTATAATGTTTATTGATCCCCAGTGGGGAAATTACAATTTACACTCTGTTTGTTAGTAATTACTAGACACAGGTCTGAAATACACACAAAACACTGAAATATACACACAAATGGAGAGATGTCAGAGTGTGTGGACTGCCAGCTGGACCAGCGCTGAGTGGTTGGGGGGGGCGTGGTACCTTGCTCAAGGGCACCTTGGCAGTGCCCAGGAGGTGAAGTGGCATCTCTCCAGCTACCGACCCCCACTCTGTACTACTGCCACCCATACACATTGAGATAACGTTTTCCCCAGCGTCTTACTCTGACCTTCACCTGAACCAGAGTCTATCCTTAAAGGTGCAGTATGTTATGTTGTTGTAACACATTGCACCTTTAAGATTATGTTGTTCAACATTATCAACAGAATGTGAAGAAGTAACAGTCTCTGACGTTGTGTTAAAGGCTGTTTCATCGTTGCTGCCCTCCATTTCTTTTACATGTGGCCACACTAAACATTGCACCTTTAACCCTAAAACCAATCTTACTCCTTAAACAGCTGTTTGAAGAAGTTACAACTGAAGACATTCTTACTTTCTAGACGTTGACTGACTTTCTTAAAAAAATGGCCTAACTGACTAAAAACATTCAATTTTTTTCACTTTGGGATGCTGTATTAAAATCTTGCACTGCACTGTAGCTGCAGTACACAGGTCTCTGTCTTTTTTATTTCAATGTGTTTTGTATCTATTTTATTTTTTCTATTTTACTCTTTTAACATTCTATTTGTGTTTTTTTTAAATATTGTATTGTTACATTGCTTTGTTTCTTTCACCTCTTTTTTTTTTTTAATTTCTTTTACAAATACACACTTTCCAAAATGTTCTCACTTAAAAAAAATGAAATCCCCAAAATGCTGTAACATTTTTATTATTATTCCTCACTTCAATCTTTACTTTCCTAACATGTTCCCACTTTCCAAAATAGCTGTAGTTTTGAAATAATCATATTAGAGCGACCACTGGTCCTCTCATAGATTGAAGTAAAACCCACATGCACTAATGCTCACATCTTACAGGAAGACATTTTCAACTATGCACGGTAACACACACAAACACACACACACACACACACACACACACACACACACACACACACACACACACACACACAAAAGCTGCAGCTTCCGGGTTCATCAACTGTATGAAAAATGTTGATCAATTCATCGATATGTGTTGTGTTCTCATACATCATTACACAATCGTCTCTACTCATTTCTAATTAAGAGCTTCCCAGAGAGCTGAAGCATCAGAGAAAAGAGACGCTCACTAAACATCCTCGCCTCTGCCTCTCTGCTGCTGCTGCTGCTGGCGGCGGTCCAACCGTGCTGATTTATACATGTCGCTGCCACTCACATCCATCTGCTCCATGTTCTCTGAGACGTCACACAGTTGATGCACATGTCTTATTCATGTTACATTTTTGTTTTTGCACAGCTTGCCTGAATTGGACCAAAAAAGTGCCACTATTCTAATTCAGCAGATGCGTGACATGATCATTGCATGCAATTTGGATATATTTACATGTATACGTATATCTTGCTAACATTTCCCGGTTCAAATGTATTTTTGTATGCATATCTTTACATGCATTGCATTCATGATACATTAAGCCTAGCAGCTCCATACAGCTCTCTTTCGGCTGTGTTCAGAAGATTGTGGCATCCGGTGACTTTCTCGTGCAGAAAATCGAGCGAAGATAGTAAATCTTTTTTAATCCTCCGTGTCTTCCTTGGCTACTAGCAACTGCGTGAAGAAGGAGTGGGGGTCATTATTTAGAATTTCTAATGGGGGAAACAGAATCAATGCACTATAGCGTTAACCGTCCTGTATTTTGGGTCAAATTTGAGCCGTTTTGCAAGTTTCTACATCAGACATTTGGGTTTTTTTCAACCAAATTGCCCCAAAATGACATGGATGGTTCCATAAAACGCTCTTCACAAGTGAAATTAAGGATCAAATCTCTACTATCATTGAATGTTGGACGCTTTATTCAATTTAATCGCATTATCCTGACTAATCTTTGACATATCTGTGATTATCCATCACCTTCATTGCTCTGATCTTAGCTGTTAGTCAGAATCATTCATAATTTCTTCTTTTTCTAACACAAAAAATCAAGATGTCATATAAATGAGGTTTATTGACCATGAATTTCAAATTTCAATTTTGATGGTTGAGATATGGCTAAGATAGCTATGTGTTTACTCAGAGACACAGTTACACGGGTGCTTACAGGTGTGCTGCGCATTAAGAATAGAGGTAAAGTACTTATAGAAAATAAATCAGGCACTGTGTGAACAGAATATACAAATGTAGACACTTGGTGTTAATCAGTGAGCTTTAGAGCTGTTTGTAGGTGTATATTTTGGACCTTTAGACAGAGCTAGATATTTTCCCCTGTTGGTCTTCATGCTAAGCTAGGCTAACCGCCCTGACTCCAGCTCTGTACTAGACATTAGATTAGCTAGGTGTTTACACAGAGACACAGTTAGACATGAGATTGGTTCGATCTTCTCGTCTAACTCTCTGCAAGAAAGTAAGAAAAAAGTGTACTTCAGAGTGCACTGTAATCATGTGGCTGCAATTTGGAACAAAGACAGTTGAGTGTGTTGTCAATAAAGACTCCCAAACGTTATATTTATATGGAAGAAAAGTGAAAATATTGTATTTACAGATTTGTACAGAGCCTGTGTTAAGGCTGCAATTATCTCCTTCTGCAGAAAAACATTTCTTCTTTCTTATTACAAAAACGTAGTTATCCCACAATGGTAAGTGCACCTCACAGTGAATGATTGACCTGTTTGTGGCAGTTTTTGCTCTTTCATAGCACACAGAACAAGATTATGTTCTGCAGAGAAATCTTTTTAATCCAGCACTGACTCATGAACCCTCATTCGTTCGTACCTTTTCAGTGATGTGTGAATCTGCTCAGCAGTGGAAATAAAATGGAAGGAAGACTCACACATCCTGTGTAGCCTACTTCTGGGTGATAAGTCTTCTATTTTGGGGCAACATTAAGACAGGTAGCCTCACCTGGGAATTACCTGAAAGTTATAGCGGTGATATATCACAGCCGTAGAGATGTGCTCAGCAAACGAAGCACAGAGGGAGAGCGGATGAAATTACCTGCAGAATGTGTTTCTTTCAGGCTCCAGAAGGTAAAAACAAAGACTTTGCATATAAAGTATGCAAATTCGGCATGGATCGTAGTGAGATAAAAATAGTGACAAACTGTTCACACGGCAGGATGGTCACCCATCCTCTCCTCATGTGCTTTTTAAAAACATGGCCTGCGCTGCAGCTTTTGTTAACAGTAAACAGTCCTGATTGTTTGCCAGGAAAAACACCACAGCGTTCATCAGTCAGAGACAAATATCTGAGACGGTGACAGTGAAAAGCAAGGCTCATCAATATTTCAGTGCACGCGATAACAAAAAGGAGGCCATTGGCTTTATGCTGTCATTTCTGTGTCGTTATTCACAATGAGATCTGTGCTGTTCATTAATGCTTCGGGGTGTGTGTGCTACGTGGCTGACAGATGTGGGCTGTGTTTCACTCCCAGCCCTTCATTCCCCAACACAAACCTAAACTGGAGAAACAAAAGAAAACAGAATGGATGTAATTAATGTGGAAACAAACCTTTAGTGTCAATATGCTGCTGAAAGTAGTCCCCAAAAAATGTCCTCCTGTTTGAGTAACATTTGATAAAAACTAATGTTCAGCTGTTTAAGGAACTTACTGAGCTTGTTTTACAAATGACATTGTAAAAGAAAGGATAAATGTTTTTTGTGAGGTGTTCTTTTGAACCAATGGGCTTTGGAGCTGAGAGCCACAAACAGGAAGTCCTTAAGCATTAGTTTTTGGTCTATTAGGGGAATTTGTTGACCAATAAGTCCTCCAAACCATACATTTATGTCCTAGGGTTTGTCTACCCTCTTATATCACCCAAAAGAGCAATTTGGAAATTAACACCCCTAGCGGTGGCAGGAATTATGACCTGTAGAAACATTTTTGGTCATCATATCTAAACCAGAAACTGTAACCATTACAGTTGTAAACACGTCGTTAACATTGTGAAACGGTTGCAGTTTGGTTATGTTTAGGCACCCAAACTACTTTGATTGTTTTGGTTCAAATGAGGTGCATTCCGGGGTGGGAAAAAACATGCTCTAGTTTAGAGGCATTTCTTTAAACCAATCACAATCATCTTGGGCGCCAGCTATGCGCCGGACAGAGCAACGGTTCCTCTGCAAAATAGCCCTGGTAAGGAACTTGTTTTGGTGGAACATGTGTGTTCAAAAGTTGTTTTAGTTGTTCAATAGAAAACTCTGATTGGACAGATAGTCTAGCTAGCTGTCTGGATTTACCCTGAAGAGATCTGAGGAGCGGTTAACCTTAGTCCTCATAAATTCACCGGGGTTTAGAATGCCAACACAAAGAAAGCTGAAGGAAACGGGCATCCCGGAAACAAAACGTCTATATGGACTACTGACATCATAATTACTCTGGCCATTGTAAACGTAAAATAGGCATAATTGTTGCTTGAACCAACAACTTATGTGGCTGTTTTTACTGTGGGAGGACAGTCTCTGTTGAGGATAAGAAAAATATGGACATATACTGAAAGTGGTCTCCTCCTGTTTTTGGTTAATATTAGGGCTGTAACGACATGCAAAATATAACCGAAATCGCGACACTCAGCTCCACAAACCTGTGTCGCGGAGTGAGAAGGCAGAATCCCAAGACACCCCTACCAACTCCCAGTTATCCTTCCCATCCAGATCCAATTCTACCACACCTTTTAATTATTATTAGTCCTTTTTGTGCCTTGTTCCTGTTTTGTCTGGTAAATTTAGCTAACTGTAAAGTCGGCTAAAAGTGAAAGAGGGGGCACTGATAACGCTAACGGAGGTGTAACGTTACAAATGGCAGCTGTTCTGACTCGGGTGCCTGGGTCTGTTTCCCGATGGTTTAGTAAACTGCCTTTAGCATCCTTAGCACCGGAGTTACGTGGCTGCTAGCTGGCTGGGGGGCTGACTGTGGATGTGTCCTCAGGGCTGTTGTCAGCTCTCATCCTGACTGAGGCAGGGAGAGTGAGGCAGAAGTCAGGGGTGTGCTAGCTAGCTAAATTACCATTAGATTAGTCATCTATCTATACAGTTAACATTACTAATGACCTCATGGATTAGCCCATAGTTGTTAACCATGGTCAAAACAATCCTACTAAAAATAACTGAGCGTGATGAAAGGTGTCGTAATCTTGCGTTACCTACCAAGAATTACATTAGCATTAGCTACTTGTCAACAAGCACTTTTCCTCTTCGGTCCCCCTACAGGTTGGGAGCAGAATTGTCCATTACTGTTTCCATTACCATTATTCTTATGTCTCATTCCAACGAGTTAATGAACCACTGGAACGATTTTGGAAACCTGATTTTAAGGCACAAAAGAATCTTTGGTGTTGGATCGATCGATATTGAAATCAATCAATATCAATAAATAAGATAGCTGTTGTAATAACTGTGTTGCAGATTGGGATGTAATCAATGACAAAACAATGCCATGTGGCAGAAAAAAAGTTGTATTACGTTTACTGAGAACCCTCCCCCCCAAAAAAAGAAAAAAAGAATCGAGGTTTGCATCGAATTGTGGGTCAAAAATCGTGATAATAACCAAACCCTGGGTTTGGTGTATCGTTACAGCCCTAGTTAATATGCATGGGTAGAGCAGACAAAAGGGAGTCAGTGGATCAGGGTGGGAGTTCCGTAATCCTCAGTGATTGATCAGAATCTGATCTTGTCTTTCATTCAAAATCACTTTAGCCAATGTGTGTTTAATTAATGTGTAGTGATTTAGCAATCATTCACTTGAGCTTAGTGAAGAAAAACATAAATCAGCAAGTTTGCAGCTAAATGGGCCAGATGGTGCCGTTAGTTGTGGTAAAAAAGACCTTGACAACATCATGTCAGTTGCCATGTTTCTTTACTGGCAGATGGTGAAGACAGGAAAGTCCTCCAGCAATCACAAAATACTTTCAGGGATGTGTCCAAGTTTTAAGGAGAGTCTCGGGTGACTTCCCTCCTGAACAGATCCTCAAAGAGTGAAGAGTCTGCTCTGATTGTTTCAGCTCTCTGGCCTAGAAAATGAATTTCATGGTTTTAGTCAGTGTAACTGTCACTGAAATGATGCTGCACCAACACAATATACTAAGTTTGGGGTATTTTTGGGTAAATCCTTGTTCTGATTTGTGATGATAGATCAAGGTCCATTATATGTATTATTAAGTGAAAAAACAAAGAAATACAAGCAACGCTTTTTATAAGTCAGACGAATATAGTGGCTGTCTCCTAAATTTACCAGTCTGTAGAAACAGAGAGGGAACTTCACTTTGGTTTGTCTAACTCAGACAGCTGAAGCCCCAGATTAGCTTCAGCTGAAGAATGCATTTTGTACAAATTACTTACTTAAGTAAAAGGAAAAATTCCACAATGCAAAACGTCCTGCTGTCCTCGGGTCAAATTTGACCTGTTTTCAAAAATGTTTTGAAAATTGGAAAAAAAATACATTTTCACCAAATTTTCCAGAAGAAATAACGTGGATGGTTCACTACAATGTTCTGAAATAAATGGCCAGTTCACTTTTAATTGAATTTGGGTGTTTTGTTAAATTTTATAGCATTTAAAGATGAAAAATGATTGAAAAACGTTGATTAAAGTCTTGTCTGAAATGGGAAAAAGGTGTCAGGAAGTGCTTTAAAAAGCATCAGGGGAAAAACTGTTTTAATTTTAATTTTTGACCAAGTAAAACAAAAAGTTGCCTGGTCAACAGGAACTTTTCATCCATTTCTATCTCTCTCACCTCACTCTGCTTGTTTAGGACTTCTGCTTCCACCTAGTGTTCATACACAGAGCTACAGGATATATATAATATATAGCTTTGTTTTTAAAATAAAAAAATAAATTGTTCTTGATGTGGATGTGGGGTTCTCGTAGAAATGGATGCAACAACAGCATTAATAGACAGAAACAAATGTCCAGTGGTGGAAAGTAAGGAAGAGTTAATTATTCAAGTACTGTACTTAAATACAATTTTAAATTACTAGTATTTTGCATTCTTCTTCACTCCTGCTCCACTACATCTCAGAAGGAAGTATTGACAGCTGGAGTTACTTTACACATTCAGATTATTCATACAAAACATAATCAACAAATACATGACGATAGCCTATATACTGCGTATTAAACATAAAGTAATGATTTTAAAAGCAGGACTTGTACTTGTTGAGTACTGTTTCCACCACTGCAGATTAAAAGCGCAACTTAAAAGCTCTAAAATGACTCACTGTTTAAATCTATAACAACCAGACTGACATCTACAGTACATACAGTATGTGTCGTTAGTAACAATTGAATTATGCGGCTGTGACGGTGCTGTTAATTTATGTTTTATTTACTTTTCTTTGCTGAAAGTAAAGTTGTGATAACCGTAATATGGAGACGAATTATATATAATGTAGTTTGATTAGAAGAAATCAAAAGGGGACATAGGTTTTATTATGATAGACTTTTAATTTGAAAAGTAGAGAGCAGGTTGTGGAGATTTTATTTTACTCATGAGTGCGATCTAGAATCTCAGTCATGGATGAATAACCTTTAGATTTCATATATGAAACCTCACCTTGACTGATACCCACGGTTAACCTGACTTGGCATATATTATATATCGGATTAGCACCTTATTTGTTCCTTAACCCTTGTGTTGTCTTCCCATCAACCATGAAAAAAAACATTTTGGTCACTTTTTTTGAACATTATTTTTCCTTTTTTTCTGACATTTTTGTCACTTTTTCAATGTTGTGGGTGCTTTTTTATGTTTTTTTTCCCAATGTTTTTAGATATTTTTAATGTTGACATTTTCAGCGCTTATTTCAACCGCCCATTTTTTGTGAGAGAAATGTTTTTTTTTACTGAAAAACGGGTCAAATTTGACCCAAGGACAAGATGAGGGTTAAAGTTATTGTTATCTGAGACTTGTATATTTGCACTCTTTCCCACTTTGCATTTCCCTCCTGATAAATATATAATACAATATGGGACTGTGCAATACTGTAAATACATTTGACTATTTTACTATTTGTTCACTTTACTTTTATTTACTTATTGTTAGTTTATCTGTGTCTTGTACCCCCCCCCCCCCCCCCCATACCCTTTGCTGCTGTAACAGGGTGAATTTCCCCATAAGGGGATTAATAAAGGATTTTGAATCTTAAATCTTTAATAAGATCACAGCTGTGATCCAAACTGATTATTATGAATTGAGTTGTGTTTTTTGTGATTTGCACGAGCTGACCCTTAAAGTTCCAGAGTCTCTGTTGAATACAGTAACATGACTTGTTTGGTACTAACAGTCTTCATTCATTCGACACGACTGTGAGTCATCTCTGTTCAGTTAACACAACTGTTTTCTGTTTCTAGACACAAAGTGCCAGCTGACCCAGTTCAACACCAGCAACAGGCAGTGGTAGAAAGTAACTAAGTACATTTACTCAAAGCCTACTGTACTAGAGTACACAATTGATGTACTTGATTATTTTCATGTTAAGCAGGGAAATAATGTACTTGGGAAGTTTTCAGATTCAAATATGTACACAGAAAACGTCTAATGAGCTGTTACTTAAATGATATAGGCCTATTGTTACTTTCAAACTACTAAATAGCAACATTTAAGAACTAGTGCAGTGCCTGTTTGGACTGATTGTCTATTCAGGACGGGACGATTTCTTGTTCCACAACTTTATCAAACTATATGTGCAGTTCAATCAGGCGTGCTGCAGTTTATCTAGAGATTCTCTGTGTCCCTTTTTTTCTTCTAGCCGTCATAACATGGGCGTTCATCTAACGTCATCTAATGTGTTTGTGTATGATTAATGTCACCGGTAGCCTACTGCGAAGACATGCTTGGGCTCTCTGATGTACATGAGGGAGTGAGACCAAACTCAAACACTCACACACAGAGATTCCTCGATATATAGTTAGATGATAATTAACATTAGGTTCATTCAAGCTACTACTAGTCTATATCCTTGACCTTCCACTTCTGGGATTGCTCTGTTGTCAGCAAAAAATCCACCATATGTCCTTATTTTCGACCGGATTTCCGTTACCTAACGCTTCCATTGGGTTGAGATTTTAAACTCCGGTGGATTTGTGAGGACTATGGTCAACTGCTCCTCCGATCTCTGCAGGGTAAAACCAGACAGCTGGCTAGACTATCTGTCCAATCTGAGTTCTCGCTTGCATGACTAAAACAACTTTTGAATGTACATGTTTCACCAAAACAAGTTCCTTTTGCCGAGGTAACATAGCTGCACTCAGCACTTAATCCCACCCATGACGACTGTGATTAGTTAAAAGAAACACCAATAAACCAGAGTACTTTTTTCTCCCATCCCAGCATACTGTGTGGACTAGCCAGACCCTCCTTCGCAGCGCTGTGGAGGAAGGTCTGGCAATGAGAGACCAAGTTACAAGAAACCTGCTCACAGTGTTTTCATCCATTGTACCATTAGGAATATTTAACTGGTGGTGACAGTCGAAGTGTAACCCCTAAAATGTTGCTTTTATCTAATTAATCATGACTTGATGTTAATCTGCTGACTTTAAGACTATTATGATGTTATGTGCTGTGCAAAGGGCAGTTGTTTTTGGCTGGTGGCAGCCTCTGCATGTCATATGAGTGTGTCCATGCGGAGGGGTAACAGTCTGTGTACTGTATGTATGTGGTTGCAACACATTCTCACTCCTATTGCGTACAATATGGACACATGGAATGTATGCAGTATGCTGTGTTGTATTTCCTAAACAGTGTATTGTCCTTCAGGACAATAAAATTCAATCTTATCTTTTTTATTCATACAACAGAATCACACTGTAAATTGTGGGTTGTATTATAAAATGTCACCAGATGTTTTTTGCACAACTTTCAAAGTGCACGGAGAAGTTCACATCTGTGGTGGTTAAGATGTATTCGCAATCAACTTGAGTCTTACTGCTGCCAGCTTTAAAATAGTTGTTTTTCATTATCAATCATTGTTGGATGCAGTTTTGACATGATGCTGTTTGGAAAATGACATTTTGAAAAATGCTAAATAAAGGTTACATGACTGGTTTAGTTGAGCGCACAAATCTGCCCAGTTGGTTTTGAGATTTTTGGTTCACCAGGAAACGTTGGCAGGACATGTCGCAAGATGTTGAAAGGCTAATGTGTCCCCACCCACAGAGACTGGAAGGGGGATGAATGTCCTCCTGCTGTGGTGACATGTTTTCTGTCTGTTGAAGCAGAAAATGCTCACATTCAGCTTGGCGTCTTCTTTCATGTGACAACTAGAAAACAGGGAGGGAGAACATGCTTTTGTAGGGCTTCTCATTATTCAGTTTTCTTATACGTCTAACACTGACTTTATGAAATGATATGAAATGAATAAGAGGTTTTATTTTCCCTTTATGTTTTACAGTTAAAAAAATTGCACACAAAATTTACTTTACTGATGTAAGTTTTTAAGACTATATTTTAATCCAGAGAACGTTTATTTGGTCATTGACAGACAAGATCAATATATAAAAGCCTACCTATGGATTATAAATACACAGTTATATACTGAATATTTTACAGGCCATAGCTTTTAATATGACAGAAAGACATTTTTCTCAAATGTTCAGTCAGTGGACGATCCTATTGTCCCTTTAATGTGTGTTTTACTTGCAGGGGAGACAGGGGTCAGATGAGCGCTCCACCCAATGATTTTAAGAACTGAAACAGGAAGTGAAATTGTTACAATGTGTAGTTTATGTTTTGGAAATGTGTCTTTAAATGGCTGGTTTCCAGTGTGAAGTCAGAACGTCACTTGTCATTGATTGCATCAACATGACACTAAAACTGCTTCGAAAAAATGTACCCCCAACGCTTCCGCTGTGTTCATAAGACAGGAAGTAGAGACACTCTCTCGACCTCATTATCACACTGCAGCAACAAGCAGCAGAAACTCTTATGTAACGGAATAAATCGAGAAGTCCATGTCTGAACCATGAACAAACAAAAACTGAGTAAGTTATATTTGACCTTTTTTACTTTGTTGATGTTGTTGTTAAAAATGTAGAATATTTGGGGGGGGTTATTTCCATCAATGATCATAAGTATGACAAAATAAAGTCAATTCTGGTGTTTATTCAATTTATTGTATTATGGCCATTGTCACGGAAAATCACTAGAGAAGTATAAAACTATAATAAACTAAAATTAACCATATAAAAAACCAGCTTCACCTCGTACAGCTCCAACAGTAACGTGCTGTTCTCACATTCATCAGTATTAATAATGTCATAAATAATAATATCAATCACAGGAGACATTTTACTGCAGAATTAGTAATTTTTTCTTTTTATACTCAGTACATCGTGTGTATTTTTACACTGTTGTATGGTACTTTTAAGGATGTAAGTACTTCTTCCATTGCTGCTAACGACTAAAATGTGACAGTGTGTTACAAAAAAATTGGGACTGGTTTAAGCTTTAAAAGCTCAACATCCACCTCCCCACACACACACACACACTAACAATTTATTCAAGTCAACTTGAAAAGAATAATTTACAGGGACATAAATATTACAGATGCATTTAAATACATATACAAAATCATGGGCCATTGGCACACAGCAGGTCTTCATAAGGTTACCTCTCTGTCTTTTTAGCCATGTATGGCGGCTGTCTATAATAGGAGACAGAGCACTTTACCAGCCGTTTAGCCCTCTTTTTGGGCATCCCGAGCTGATTAAGGTGTGTGTGTGTGTGTGTGTGTGTGTGTGTGTGTGTGTGTGTGTGTGTGTGTGTGTGTCCTAAGCTACCAAATAAGAAAACAAATAGTGGTCACCACTAGCTCTGAGATGGTGTTTATGAGTGGTTGGCATTTAAGACCTATAGGTCTAAATAGCTTCCTCCATGCTTTGATCAAAGGTGCATTCAACCTCTAAAATGAACTCTGTGAACCCACACAAACACACACACACACACACACACATTCATCACATTGACACGTCAATGTGATGCCACTGACCTGCACTTTATAAACGTTCCTATTTCATGGACTGATTGTACTGTCTAAATGTTTGTGTTTTAGCTTTTATATTAGATATCATTTTTTTACCCATGAGTATTATTCATGTTTTATTGTTGCACTGTGACTGATGAGAAACAACTTTTCGTTTCTTCTGAATATGCAAGTACTCTAAAGTTAATTGAAAAATCTCTCTCGATCATCACATGACCCACTAGAAGTGTATGGTGGTGGTATCTGTGGTATCAGAGACCAGGCCCTCAGCCTGCATGTTCTCTTTTCATCTTCATTTTCTGTGTTTGGATTTATGGACATCAGCAAAGAGCCTTTGGGCCCCACGTGGGTGTTTAACCCGCATCCAATAATAGCGTGCAGCTCGTTCTCATTCGCCGCGTTGACACCGACATTCAAGTTAAACTGACAGACACACAGTAACAGACAGGATGGCACTCTGCATTCACACAAATTCCGGCAATGCAGAACCTTCCCGCAGAGGTGTGGGTGTGTTTATTTGTGGTTAAGAACATAATCGCCGTGAAACAGTCAGAATACTTTGTTTTATTCCTCTGATTTACAGTAAGGATTTGTGTTTTCAATCTCCTCCATATTAATGAGTGTATCAAATTAACATATTATTTGTAATGGTTATTTTAATTTTAATCTAAAAGTAATAAAGCGTTCAATTTAAAAAAAAAAAATTAGTTTAACTTTTACTTTATCCAGGGGAGGTTCACTGAGAGTTAGCTTCTCTTTTGCAGGAACGCTGCACATTCACACAGTTACCCCCAATTTCCACCGGATGCGTAATGGCTGCGGATTGACTGTGACAGCTCTGTGCTCCATCAATACAATAATAATGTCATTTATTAATATGTATTTGTGTCAAAATGACATATAAACATCTTTTCCTATTCTATTTTTTGCTTGGAAACGCTTCTAACACCCTTGCGTGTTACCTGAGAAATAGGTGTTGGTTCTATTTCTAGCATGGTGTGTGTGAGATGTGCGTGTCACACAGGCAGTGTGTAAGCTCTAACCTGCTCTGATCTGATCTGCTGGCCACTGAGCAGCTCCACTGGAGCAGTTGGGGTTAAGGTCCTTGCTCAAGGGCACCTCAATGGTGGTAATGAGAGAGGGACAAGTGCTGCTCTTTCACTTTCCCCACCCAGATTTTATCTTGTTGGTCTGGGGATTGAACCAACGACCTCTCTTCTCTAACCTAGGCTCTAACCACCAAACAAGTTGAGTTGAGTTAAAAGAATATGTCCCTCTGAAATGTAGCAGAGAAGAACTGTACAGCAAAAATGTAAATACTATAAATAATATATATACAGCATACAACACCTTAAAAATATATTTAAGTAAAGTACTTGAGTAAATGTAATGAGTTACTGGGACATTATTCTACAGTAGAGACAGAGACATTGTTATGTGATGAGGTAGAGAAAAGAGGCAGACGCATGTTTATTTATGTAATCCTACAGTATAAAAGAAAGACACTTGTTTCACTGTGAGTGTGTGTGTGAGTGTTTGTGCGTGTGTGTTTGTCTGTTGGCTCTTTGTTCCGCTCACAAACAGTTTTTTTTGCATTGTAAATGAAGCACAGACGTGTCTTTGTGCAGTTTGAATGGACAGCGGTGCGGCTGAGAGCAGAGTTTAAGAAAAGAAAGCAAATTTCTCCTGAACGGACAACAGCTAACACTGTGCTTCTCGTCTTCTGCTGTTTGACATCATAGTTGTTCACTATTTAAAGTTGAATTTCACCCATGATGCATCTGAAGGCTGGGACCATTCAGTCCAATTTAGAAACTTTAGGACAGTAAACAAACTGTGTTGCTATTCTCTGAGCTTTAAAGCATGTCAAAACCCCCAGTTCATCTATGATCTATGATAAAACCCTCGGGAAAAAAGTAAAAATCTTAAAGCCTTGTGTGTCTTTACTCGTAGTATTTTTTTATAAAGTGACAGTTCAGACAGTTCAGACAAAAAGATGAACACTGTATTGTAGTAATTAAAGCAACACTAAGGAACTTTTCCTGCTTCGGGCCCATTACATTACATTACATTATGCAAGTTTGCCAAATCGAGTGGCGGATAATGATCAATGAGACATTCCAGCGGTAGTACTAAATTCCACTTCCAACCTGGGACCAAAGAGGGAAAAGTTCCTTAGTTTTCCTTTAATGTATTAAAATGTGTATCAAGTAAAGAAACAGTAGCTAAGTCAGTAGGGGAGTTGGGTTGGGAACCGGAGGGTTGCTGGTTTAAGTCCACATACAGACCAAAGTATGGTGGTGGACTGTTAACTGGAGAGGTGCCTGGGCACTGCCAAGGTGCTCTTGTGCAAAAGCACCAAAACTCCAATTGCTCGGGGCGCCTTTCCATGGGCAGCCCCCCCACTCTAACATCTCTCCATTTAGTGCATGTGTTAGTACAGAGCATGGGTGTGTAACTCAAGCCTCTGTGTAATGTGCGTAATGACAGTAGAGTGAAAACATTTCAATGTCCCTTGGCAGGATTAATAAAGTGTACATTACATTATTATTACATTATGTTGTCCTCTCCAAAGTCAGTTTCACTTGTATGAGTCGTGTTTAGCCTAGCTTAGCACAAATACTAAGCGGGGGGGAACTGCTATCCTTGCTCCATCAAAAGTGATCCTAATAACCAAATAAATTCAAAGGTTATTTAAGAGTAGTCAGCTGGATTCTATTCAGAATTTTTCCAAAACCCCAAATCCACTTTACCTGTATAACTAGCCATCCTCATATTTGTCCCTAAATTATGAAGCCACAGCCAGCAGCTACTTAGCTTAGCTTAGCATAAAGACTGGTGGGAACAGCTTGCCTAACTTTGTAACTTTCTAAAGTTCACTGAATGAATGAACAAGGTATATTGGGGAAAAAGTGTGTCTTTCCCAAAATGTTGAACTATTTATTTAACCATCAAGGAGGCAGTGAAAAAAAAATCAAATTAAAAGAAATATCCCAGAATATATGGCAGAAATACAAATAACATTTAATAAAAATTCCTTCTCATACTTTCACTGTAAGATGAATATAAAACTTTGAGTGTTATCAGATATCTGGCTTCAACATGAAAATAAAACAAATGCAGTTTCTTTGCATCTGCATCTCCATCATCTCCCTTCTCTCTCGTTCTCAACATCGTAGGTCTATATTAAGCCAAGGAAATAAATACCCGTCGCTGTTTTGGGAGTCTAATAGGTCCCTGGGGCAGAAGCATAATCAAACACTGCTGAGAGCTTGAGGGTCTGCGCTTCAGAATAGAAACCATGAGAGTTTTAGCAGATGAGGGTACAACAACATTCCTTAGCTGACTCCAAGGAAAAGAAAACATTTTTTTGTGTTGTTGAAAAGTGTAAGTCAAAATTAAATGTTTGCAGCTGCTGGTCCCACTGGTAGCTTAAATGTCCAACATTATTCTGTATTTGTCTTTAAAATGTACAACTACATCTGACACAGGGACTGATGTACCTTTCTGAGACCATGAGCCTGAGGAGATGGGTGTAATATTAGATACCATGTCGGATTCTTCAGAGAAAGTGGATCACATCACTCCAGTTCTGAAGTCTTTGCACTCGCTTCCTGTTGATGTCAAAATACTTGTGTTGGTGTATAAAGCACTGAACGGTTTGGGGTTCCCTAATACATTTATGTTCTGCTGCTACATTATGAACCAACCAAACCTCTTAATTTGTCTGGGACACATCTGCTTTCTGTCCCCAGAGTCAGAGCTAAACAGGGGGAAGCAGCGTTCAGGTCTTTTAAATCAAGGCTGAACACCTTTCTTTTGTAAGGAAGAGGATTAGGGCCACTGGTGAAAAATTTATGTGAGTTCTGACTTTTTTCTCAGAATTCTGAGATTAAAGTCAGAATTCTGAGATTAAAGTCAGAATTCTGAGAATAAAGTCAGAATTCTGAGATTAAAGCCAGAATTCTGAGAATAAAGTCAGAATTCTGAGATTAAAATCAGAATTCTGAGAAAAAAAGTCAGAATTCTGAGATTAAAATCAGAATTCTGAGAATAAAGTCAGAACTCACATACATTTTTCACCAGTGGCCCTAATCCTCTTCCGTACTTTTGAATGCTGCCTTTCTTTGAATAATTGTTAATTTCTTATTCTGCACTGTTAATTTTATTCTTGCATTTCATCTGTTTTTATATATTTAACTGTTGTGGACTTTTCTCTAATGTTTTATATAAAGCACTTTTAATTGTATATACAGTATAGCTGCCATGTTTTGCCTTTAAACAGCTCTGATGACAAGGTTAACAGTCATAGATTGTATTTTCCTGTGTTACTGAATACAACTTGTCATATTTTGAAAGAACAGTAAGTCGTTTCCTGCACGTCATCATTCAGTTTGTCAGATCCGAGTGTCTCAACATTAGGATCAAGAGCAGGATGTACAGAGATATTACAGGCAGTTAGGCAGTTAGAATTTCAAAATAAATTAAGTTAAACCAAGTTTGTTTCCTAAACATAACCCAACTGCGACCTTTTCACACATTTACCACGTTTAAAACCGCGACAATTACTTTAAAATATGAGGGAACGTTGATCTCCTGCCACCAGGGGTGCTAATTTAGGAAATGCTCCTGTGGGTGATTTAGAGGGTTGGAACAGACAACCTATGTGGTGTTATGGATTGGAGGAGTTGTTGGAGAGAGTGTGTTGGCCAATGAGTGGGCCTCTGACTAAAGAACAACAACTCATTGGTTCAGACTGAAATATCTTCACAGCTAGCCGAAATTATATTAGTGTCAATACAAGTTTTTTGTATAAAAGCACATATCTGTTTTAATTATTGTTATTCATCATGTCTTCATTTACACGTTGAGTCTCAAAGTCATTAGGTCCCTTATGATGTTGATAAAGGAATTATTATGTCAACCCTAAAAAACGTCCTCCTACTCTTCAGGTTTCAAATGGTTTGGGAGCCTCACCAATCTCTCCACCCGCCGCCAGTCGGAGAAGGCCAACATCAAGTCAGTCCCAGAGCATGATGGGAGCCTCAGCGGTGCCAAATCAGCAGCGGGGGAACACTCGGTGGATGACATGGAGGCCTGTCTCCGCAGCCCCAGCTACGCCTGCTCCAGCGAGATGTACACACATGTGGGCACTGTGCCACGCAGCCAGAAACAGAAGAAGAGATGCAGGGTACTGAAGGAGAAGAAGAAAAAAGAAGAGGAGGGGTTGGTGGGTGGAGGGAAGAGCCAGTTGACGGCGGGGGAACATGTCCGAGACTCCCCTCTGCTCAGTGCACTGTCCAGCCTCAGTTTGACTAGTCTGGACCGGCCTCTGCCCGTTTCTGCACCGGCCAGGCCGCTGCCCGCCATCCCAGCACCCAGCCAGGCTTCACCTTTGACCTCAGCACCTGAAGGCTGCTTCACTGATCCTTCAACGGACCCCGTTAGGAGCCCAGGGTCATTGTCACGAAGCAGGGATGCTTTAGAAACTGGTATTGTAAGAGAGCCTTATAACATGGAGACCAATGGCACCAAGGCGGCTTTGCCACAGGATGTTTACGTTCCGATGGATCCGATAGCTGAAGCAGCTCGCAGCCACGTGGGCGACCACACAGAGAGGCAGCAAGGCGCCACGAGTAGGCCTGCACAGGAAACCACCAAGTCTGTGACGGGCTCGCAGGAAGTGAAGCATGTTGACAGGTGAGAACGTAGATTTGTTTATTATTGAACTTTCAGAAGATAGAAGATCCCAAAATAGTATGTGGCTTTTTTTCTTTTATTTTAAGGCCATGCCCTATGAACAGAGGATTTAAGATTTAAAGCCACACCAGGAATAATCTGTCATATATCAACTTGTGGTCAGTAGAATATCAGTCTCTTGATACAACTCAGGATAAAGCAGATTGCCACAGGATAAAGACAAATAGACCTTACAAATATAAGAAAACTGTATTTGTTTTGGTGGTATGCTACATTTATACAGATCATTTTTTAGAAAATAGGGGAAAAACACCTTAAACAAATAAAGAAAGACAATAATCTAAGTCCTAGCAGGTGTTCCAAAAATAACCGTAACATTTATAATGTTAAAAACCTACATTAAATGTTAAACATACAACATTTTATAATACATATTTTATTATTACATTAAACACATAAATTCAAAAATATAGGCTGTATTTAGAATAATTAACAATAATAACAATACCAACAACAAAGATAAGAACAAAATATGAACACCCTAATGCATACTCAGAATACTTTTAAGTGTATTGTGATGATTACAAGAAAATAAGTCGTAATGTTGTTACAATAAAGTATTTTCTATGTAAGCTAATTGTCATAATATTATTAAAAGAGGAAATGTTAATATTTCTACGTGAAGTCATATTACAAGAAAAAAGTCATGCTAATATAAGAATGTTTTAATAAACAGTTGCCCTAATGTTCTATCCCAGATCCCAGAACAATATCACGTTTCAAATACACTAAGGCCAGAAACTTCAAGAAGTGTTTTTATGCACTGGTCAATTTTGAGATTTTGGGCTATTTAGCTTTCATAACAAGTTTCCTTTCAGACTAGTGGAAAGAAAACACTTTGTCTATATTTACGTGTGTAGCCTAGGTTTCTCCTATAATGCCTCATTTCCATATTCAAACATGTCATATGAGAAAACTTCAAATACAATTTTTTTTTATTCATTTAAGTAAGAAACTGGGGACGTTTCAGGGTGATATTTATGTAACTTAGTAGCTGTTGCAGCGGACATGCGCAGTGCGCTCCCTGCCAGCCCGCTGCCTGGGACTCGCTCGGTTACATAGACCGTTAACTGGTTCCCACTCAGCGGCAGAGCGGCTCTGACTGTGCGGGAGAAAATGTGTGAAGTTCGGGACGTTAGCTGTCGGACAGCCCGCTGCGGTGAGCGAGATATAAGGTGAGACAACTAATATTGATAACCAAATGAATACTTAGGCCTACTAATATAAAAAATATAAATTTAATCTGGGACAGTCACTGTCAGAAGAAGAACTGTTGAACTCCCCCAGGAGTCATCTGCATCAGTCCGGAGTGTAGTTTGTGTTTCATGCAGAGCGGAAACAAACACATGGTTTCTGTTAGTTTGATGCCATACAACATGAAAAGCCCCTGACTAGTAAAACATTTACAACTAGTCGACTTTGAAGTCAGTGGGTGACCAGGATGGTTCAGAGTCAGTCTGTCTGTCTGTGTCTGTGCTGGAGGAGCGCAGGAGGAGCTGGACTGTACTGTACTGAATGCATGTCACATAAAAGAGGAGGAATTTGATCCTGCTCTGCTCTGGTGATAAGGCTGTTTTGGCAGAGATGCAGCAGGCAGTTGTCTGTCTTGTCTGTCTGACCAGATTTACACCTGACTTTGATCTGTGGCTGTTAACAGGAAGCTGTGTGGTATATGACACCAGATATTTTATCATTTCATCATACAGTCATAAATGTCACCTTCAGGCTGTAACATAAGACAGTTTTTTCTGACCTCACTGTATCAGATTGTTGAAAAAAGGAACTGCTTGTTTGATCATCATATTGGAGTTGGTAAGGTGTACTTATGTCCGTAAATCCTCACTTGGACATCAGCTTTTTCTTTGGTGGATCAGCATGTGGAATTGTTTTTGCTACAGAAGTTAAAGCTATAGTGCGTAGTTTCTGTTGCCCCGATGAGGAATTTTAAGTAGACAACAACACTGTCGGCACGTCCACATGATACAAGCCTTCCGTGATCCCCACACCTCCTCCATCCAGTTGCTAGTAGCTAAGGAGGACACGGAGGCTTAAAAGAACAAGATGGACTCTTCAGAAGAAGTACTTATCTTCACTCGAGATTCTGCGTGGGAAAAGTCGATCTTCTGAACACAGCCATGCTGAGAAATACAGGGGACGTTGTGTGGAGCTGATTGTCTTGATTAGCTTTGTAGCAACTCATTTGGCAACGGCTTGAATGTAACATGCATTTATTAATATCAAAAAGTTATGCACTGAAGTTTTAAACTGGATCCTGAATGGGCTCATTGTAAACTTAATCTAAAACCTTTGGCCCTTAGTAAAGAGGGAGCAGTCATGTAGTCATAAATGCTCTGGTGCGTATTGTTTGATGGTGCCTTATTGTTTTTTCTGTATTTTCCTATAGATTTCTGTGCATTTATTGTATGTAGCCTACCTGTTGTTGAGTTTGTGCTTTATAATGTGTCTTATGTTTTTTGTGTTGAGTTTTTTTTCCAATCTCAGTACCAGCATTGCAAATTAGCCTAGCTTATAAATGCTGTGGTTGTGTATGGTATTGTTTATTATTATTTACGGTATTTATTATTATTATCGAAAATCCATCTTGTCAGGCTTCAAGTTAATGCGTTTGTGTCTGAACATCCAGCGTGAGGAGCTACTGGCAGCTACGGGCGTGGTTTATGTGTCTGACGGCTTTGACTGTTCAGTCAAAACAACAATCATATGGCAGATGGTTAATCCAATCACCTGCCAGGTAGTTTTGAAAGTGCCTTGGCCTTTCCCAAACAGTTTCCAAACCATATGGCTCCTCAGGTTAACATACTTGTCCGAATAAACATTAGATAAATTGTGAACGACCATGTGTAAAATAAGTCCAGGGTGTCCTGCAGTGTTTTATAGTGGAGACACCCCGCCAAATCAAGAGAATCACAGCTAATATCAGAACCATAGGGCTGGGTACCGAACTTTGATTCAGACTTTTAGGCACCGACCCAGGTATTGGTATCCAAAAAAGAGTAGCGAAAAAAGTCAATCAATGCCAAATTACAATACCTAAAGAGGAACTCTCATTAGTGAGAGAATGTGCGTGTGTGTTGTATTTTGAGAGGCTTGATTATAGTGTGCATCGCATAGGTGTAAACGATTTATTGTGGTCATGCAGATAATGACAAAGTCAGAAGTAGTGGGATGTTATTGCTGGAAAACCTCCTGGGGGAGGAGGTTGGGTGGATAATTGGATGAACAAAGTTTTTGAGTTTTGCATGTCGTCTCGTACCAACAGTCACTGTTTCTTTCTCTTAACAATGACGACAGTCTTTCCTTTACTTTAAAGCTGGGTGCAGTTTTCTGGAAAAGAAACCTCCATTAAATTGCAAATCATTTAGCAGACGCTTTTTATCTAAAGCTATATATACAGTATATGTCAGAGGTTGCACGCCTCTGGAGAAACTAAAGGTTAAGTGTCTTGCTCAGGGACACATTGTTGATGTATGGGAATTGAACCCAGATCTCCCACACCAAAGGCAGGTGTCATATCCACTGCACCACCCCTAGAATTGTAAAAAGCAGCGCTCCTCATGCAGTTCTCCCCTTCTCTATCCTCAGCCCTTCTCTTCACACAGTAACCTATACGAGTACTAGTCAATTATTTCAATCATCCCCATCATGGTTGTGATCCCGATGTTGTTATATACAAGCAATTCTATGAGATTATAACGGATTATGGGTCAGTTTTGTCAATATGGCGCCATGTTTTGTTCTCAGCTACAATGACAAAGTGTTCTGACTTAGCGACCGATCTGTTTCATGCCTCCGACTGGCGTCTTATCCATGGCAACGGCGGCCAAGGCTCATGGGTATTGTAGTATTTACATACAAAGATGATGGACAAAACAACACATCAGAAGCAATCTGGTGGCCACAACATAAACTGTAGAATTGTTACATTGTTTGCTTCCAGAACCAGCGCTGTGTTATAAAACAGCTGATGTGGACAATAAGAAGATATAATAACGGAAAACAAATAGCGAGACATCTCTAGAAAGAAAGATAGATAGAGAGGGGGAAATCTTACTTTTTTTCTATTCTATAAAGGCAAACGTTAGTTAGTCCAGCTGGGGACTTTGCTTCACCTCTCCTCCCTTCATTTCCTGTAATCTCTCTGTAATAAAGGGATCAAAATAACCATAGGTTATTGTACTCACACTGAAGGTCAACACACACCCATTGGTTTCTATGTGAGCACACACACCGCACCACACACAAATCGTAGCGATACCTCTGTCCTGTTTCCTCTTTCCCAAAACGGATGCACATCCAGAGAAGCAGCAATTTGATCATATTTTCTCCCAGAATTACTAAGATATGGACTGCATATATAATCTGATTTTAAATTGTGGCATTTAAGTGAAGAGCTAAATACAAACCTATATTGTACCATGCTGTGGGTCAAGTAGGCTGACATTAAACCTTAAAAATACTATATACTTTATGTGCAGCAGTATTTACAACATGATCCAAAAACTAATACCCAGTGTTTCACTTGTAATGAGGGCCGGATGATGAACTGTTGTAAAATATTTTTTCATGATCATGAGTAAGTGATTTCATGAGCTCAATAAATCAAACTTGTTTTCTTTTTCAACTCTTATTATTTCATGATCTGTTATCTAATTATTTCATAATCACAGGAAAACAAAACTTGTTATTTTAATCCACATCCTAAACCAGGGTTTATCATAAAAATATTTGAAAAACTGTTTATCTGATGTCACCCGATGAGCTCCATACAGATACAAGCAGTAATTCAGGAAAAAGATAGTAAATGCAGCCTTTGACTGCCAGGGAGTTTTACATGCAATACGTTTGACTTTTGCTTTCCCATACGTGTGTGTGTGTGTGTCTCTGTGTGCGTGTTTGCTGTCAGAGTTTGTGTTTGGGAACAAAAGGTCACCTCCCTTGACGTTACCCATGGAAATATGCACCATGTCGAGGAGCAGAGTGACCCTAGAAAGTTTCTCATAGCCAACGTGCAGTTCCACTGACACGACACGTCACTGCTGTCAGAAAGGATCCACCCAACTGCAGTTTGTTTTTCCCCTATTTCTAACATCGGTTAAATGGATCTGTGCTCCTCAGTGCGTGCAGCTGAGTCTTTTGGATCCCAGAGCCTTCAGACCTGGTGAGAAGCCAGCTGGTGTGATCACTGCTACAGTCCCTGAAAAACAGACTGACTGCAGATATGGCGTTTCACACAGCAGCAGAAATATTCCCCATCCTCCCCGGAGGAGTTTGTTGTGTGGCAAGCTGTTGCTGGGTGTTGTCGCATTAACACACTGCTGCTGTCAGGGAGTTGTGCAACAAGACAGACAGACAGACAGAAAACAGCATGTTCTGCCTTGACTATTACAGCACTGCTGGGTACTGATTGAACATCAGCACTTCTTTGTGTTCATATTTTGTTAAAGATATTTTTGCATTTTAGACCTTGATCTGAGACAGGGCAGCTTAGATATTAAAGGGGAAAGGAGGTCAGAATCAAACCATTAATTTACATTTATAATGTAGGTGCCCTCTAGTGGCTGTAGTTATTATGACAAGAGAAAAGCAGGCAGTAAGGTGACAAAATATAAGAGCGCCAAATTTCTGCATAAGGTGGGAGGTTGGGGGGGGGGCTTAAGCTACATTATGTGCCGTGTCACGTACGTAACCGGAAGGGAGGTAGCGTCTGATTTAAACCAAACCACGTTCTTTCTCTAAACTTAATAAAGTAATTTTGGTGCCTAAACATACATTGCACCATATTTAACCCTCCTGTTGTCCTCGGGTCAAATTTGATCAGTTTTTAAATTTTCTATATATTAGTAATTTGGGTTTCTTTCAACCTAATTTCCCAAAAATAAATTGGATGGTTACATACAATGCTCTGCGCAAGTTAAAAGAAGGATAAGTTCACTATTTTCATTGAGTTTTGGGTGTTGTATGTTATATCATTTGAAAAAAAAAACCAATTGGTTTTAAAACAGTACCCTGACTAAACTTCTACATCCCTTCCTCTGATCTTAACTATTAGTCAAAATAATTCACAATTTCTACTTTTCAATTCAAACATTATATATCATTTCATGTAAAGGAAGTTTATTGACCATTAGTTCCAGAAAAAAGTGCAAAAGTAATAAAACTGAAACTGAAAAAAGCAAAGGAAAACAGGAGTACAGCACAGCCTCCGCAGGTTATAGACACTTATAATAAAGCATTACTGAGTATTTTTGATGTTTCTCTTGTTTTTCAGTGAAGACTTGAAAGACAGCAGCGGAGAATATGTGAAGGTAAGCGTTCTCTTTACATGACTTTAAATCTATTTTAATCCAACACTCTTATCCTCTTTATGTGTGGCTTCCTTTGTAGCTGTGATGCTGCTTTTCTGCTATTCTGTTCCTCATTGGACAAAACACTTTCTGTTCCCAGCCGTGGCAACATTTTAAGTGAAGGTTAAATTAAAACTGGGCTGCTGTGATCCTCTACACACGGCACTCAGGCTCTAATTCAATTAGGACGGGTGATAGAAAAGACTTAGGGAATGCGGTCCTCTACGGTGAAATACTTTGAAGCCGCTGCAGTTGCTGCTGGTAACCGTGGCGGCCTCGATTCGGCCGGCAGCTCTGCTTGAGAAAGGTGGACACAGAGAGCCAGAGAATTTCCAGTTCATTGACTTATAATTGGATACTTGATAAACACACTTATCTGAAAGGGACAAGCTGGCAATGAATGATAATAGTAATGAAATTAAAGCTATTCATTAGGGACTTCCAGGTCTCACACACACACACACACACACACACACACACACACACACACCTATGTTGTTTTGAAGTGGTCCAGGCTCAACCCTTGATTCACAGTCCAGTGGAACAAACCATTCTGTCAAAAAGCAAGGGGTGGGAGATGTCCGGGAGTAGAAAAACAACATGTCACCTATAAAGAAGTGTAATAACAGTAACTAACTGTGTGTGTGTGTGTGTGTGTGTGCGTGTGTGTGTTCGCGCGTGCGTGCGTGCGTGTGATAACAGTAACTAACTGTGTGTGTATGTGAGTGTCCCAAAACAAAAGCATTCCCAGCCCGTTGTTGGTGTAAACTGTTGATATACAGTGTCTTCGTTTTTTGTATAAAGATGTGTTGTATAAAGACAAAGCATCACTGAGTGATGACCCCATCGCACAATGATGTTGCCACAGCGACGAGGCCAAGACTCCAGCATGGGTCTGGGTCTTGGGCCCCTTGTGTCGCCAGTGTGGATGTCAGTGTGGGAATGCCAGAGCTGTCAGAGACTGTGTGTGTGTGTGTGTGTGCCACACACACACACACACACACACACACACACACACACACAGGAACGCACACAAACATTCCAAGCAGCTTTTTGAAGGATTCTGGATGGCTGGTCAAGATGTAGGAAAGTAGAAAGGAATAGCACAAATGCAGCAGAAAGTAGACATCTCTGTTTGTCTGGATTTGAACTTAAAGCCAGATACAGTACACGCCTAATGAATCTAAACTGATTTTTGTGTTTTTTTATGTTGGTTCTTTGCGTCTGTGCACCTATGATGCCATTCAAGTTCTCCAAAGACAAGTTCTGGTTGGAGCCTCCATCGGAGAAACTGAAGAAGCAGCTGGAGGAGGAGCTGAAGCTGAGCGGCAGCAACCTGAAGAGCCACGCCTGGTACCACGGACGTATTCCATGGGAGGTCTGTCTCAAACACACTTAGTTTGTCAGGCAGGAGGAAAATTGCATTTAAGCTTATTATTATTGTATTAGCTCTCGTTAATACACTGAATATGTAAAGTACCTCATTCAGCCCCGCTTTAAAATACTATATACTAATTATCCCTTTAACCATAACCATAACAACTACATGCCTAACCCTTAACCTTAGACTTATCTAAACCATAAATTCTCAATTTAAAACTTTAGGTGTTTGACCAATGTTTTTGTCATAAAATGGGACATGAGTCCTCATAGTGATCAGATTTACCATATGTCCCCACATTGTAATACACACATGCACGCAAATGCACACGCACACGCACACACACACACCAGGCTTTTCTTGCCTTCTTTTTGTAAATGTTGTAGCTTGTAATCTCTAAAGCCACCAATACACCCAAAAAGTCACTCATTTTTGTTTTAAATTAGAAAAGTGTACAATGTATGTTGGCATCTTCTTCCAATTTACCCCCTTTAAAGGGATTTGTTTGGCCATTTAGTTAATTTATCACCTGCATGATTTGTTCAATGCTTTTTGCTAAGAATTGCTTAATGAAAGCAGATATTTTGACAACAGGATCAAAAATAAAACTGGGTAATAGGACCTTGCCTTCAAGTTAAGTTTTACATAAAAATAATTTAGCGTAGATTTTTCCTTTAAAATCTCAGGAATGAGTCACGCAGTGGTTAAGCCACAAGAGGGAGCTCTGCTCAAACACCAGTTTAACTGTATAAAAATATTAAATATGAATATAAAAAAGAAGGCATCCCTCTAAACATCTGTGTTAAAGGAGTTTTTATTCAGACAAATAGGGGAATGACTGAATATAGTATTCTGCGAGACCTGATTGACACCTTATCTTACCTGCCTTTCCTTTCTGTGTTTATCCAACCATCTTTGTTGGCTCAGCACTCAGGGTGGAGGGTTGACACATTGGGCCTCTTCTTCATTTGGAGAAGTGCGTCATTTCCTCTGTCAGGAAATATCAGCAGTTGTAAAATCTTTCATAATCTAAAAAGCAATTATTTCCTATGAATTCCTTCTTTATTGTATAAATAATTATTAGACACAGATTAAGTCAGTCTCTGTCCAAATTAGACTATTTTAATTAAAAATACGTAAATATCATGTTTTTGTCACAGTGGTAGATTATAAGCATTGACTGAGTTTGTCTAGTAAAGAAAGCAACCAAAACATTATCCAAAAGTTTTTCCAATAACCTCAACATAAACCTATCCTTTACCTACAAAAAATGAATTAACACTGAAAAGGGTTGTTACAGCATTTTTATTCCAATAGACAAATACAATATAATGTTGCTAAAAGTCAAGCCATCACACTGAGCCAATATGTTGCGTATGTGTATTTATATAATATTAATTAACATTCATTTATGATTTACATGTCCCCTTAGATGTCCGAGAGTCTGGTTGTAAATCCCGGTGACTTCCTCGTCAGAGACTCTCAGTCAAGCCAGGGCGACTTTGTCCTCACCAGCCGCTGGGAGCAGAAAACACTTCACTTTATAATCAGGAAGACGATGGTTCAGTCCGGTGAGACATACACTCGGGTCCAGTACAGCCTGGAGGGTGAGCCCTTCGACTCTTTACCGGCTCTTGTTCATTTCTACGTGGGGAGCAAGGCGGCTCTGACCCGGTGGAGCAAAGCTCAGATTCACAGGCCTGTGAACAGGACGCTGCCTCTCAGCTACCTGGAGGCATCCTTCTGCACCCCCGTCAGTGTGAGCGGAGAGGAGAGGGTCTGTCCCAGAAGGTAAGGTTTCACTGAGAATATACAGAAAATCCAACTTCCACTTGTGTTGTGTTATTCAAAGGAGCACAAACTACAAGAAATTAGTTTTTTAGTTACACAGCCAACGGTCCCAGAAGATTTCTAATGAAATGTATTGATATTTGCTTGATAGAGTGAAAGGAAAAAGGATTTCAGATAGAAAAAGAAAGATGTTGCCATTGAGTTGTTTTATCTTTGACCACTAGGCCACCCTGTTTTTACTAAATGAAAAAATAACGCAAATAAAAGAAAATGATGAAAATAAATGAAAATGCTACAATGAAAATGATAATACAGTCCAACCCCCCAAAATATACAATTTCTAATTATATAAAACAGAGAAAAGCAACAAATCCTCCTAACTTCGTAGTGTTATTTAGCCCGGCAAGCCAGTATGATATGGTTGGTATGCAAAGATTCATTATTTCTTTCATATCATATCATAAAAGACTAATACCTTCAGCTGTAAAACTAAGCCCACTACCACTTTTTAAAGACAGTAATGTTGGCTGAGATCAAACAGGCTTAATATTAAAGGGGCACTGGCTCCCCCCCTCTATAAATGCCAGAGTTCAAATCTTAGAAACAGCAGTCGGTTTCCATAGTTGCATTGTTCCATTTTTTGCATAAGTCTTTAATTAGTGCATGTTTCGGTCAATTACCCCATTGTGAATATATTTAAAAGAATATAACAAGATTAACAAATTACTCCAGCACCTGAACATGGCCTGGAATCAAACTGAGGGCATTGAGATTACAAACACTCCCAATATGCTGTTTTTTTATTCTTTATTTTTCTGGCTGGTGGAGTGGAGGTCTAAAATAGACAGCTTTTATTGCATCTTCTCCTTTTCAATATGCTTTTTGTCTTTTTCACCATGGTCAAATAAAAATGTACAACATTTCAGCTTTTTTTCTCTGGGCATTTACAATCAGGTATTTTGGTGCACAAATTGTAGATAAGCACTGAAACAGATGGATGGAAACATGCCTAATATAATAAACTATCATGCAATCTACTGTTTAAAAAAAACTATGATAGAAGGCTTTTTCGTGGACTGTCTGTCTGATGACTGTCTCTTCCTTCAAATCTGCATGTAAAAAAAAGGCCAAAAAGAAAATGAACAAAAAACACACTTAAACTTACACTTACATTAAAAGTAAAGCAGGAATTAAGTATAAATAATTAATTTCCTTTGTGTGACTGTACTCCCTAACTGAACATAGTTTGGGCAAATGCATTATGCATGTCTTAGCTTTTTTTGGGGATAAAAGCTGATAAGTTGTATTCATTCCAAGTGCAGTTCTTCTGTGACAAAACTTTATTTAGCAGCAACATGAAACACAGACATACCTCCCTTTTTATATCATTTTCTTAGTTTGAGAAAGTAAACAAATTAAAAATAAGATTCTGTTTCCTGTATGGTCATCTGTCTCTCTCTCTCTCTCTCTCTGTGTCTCCATGCAGTCCTTCCTTTCCTCACCACAGGGAGGCAGATGTACACAGGGAGCAGGGCGACCGGCCTCCGATGACTGCAGGAGAATCCTCTCTCTCTACTCTCTCTAACAGTGAGTTTAATACTAAACTCTTTCTCCTCTTTGTTTTGGTGCTCTGTCATGCATGTGACCCCTTAACATAATTAAATCCCTAACCATCCTGTTATGTTTATTCTCCAGTTACAGCAGAATTTGTTCCTTGGTCAATGTGACTCTGTGCATGTTCGCTGTAATCAATGACCAATTTCAATGTAAAATAATTCCCTAGATCTAACAGGATACGGGAGTCAAATTCAAATTTGAAATGTCATTTGATTTGACAGAGTTTTGTTACATTTACTTATGTGTCGCATACCACATAACAGCACCATCCACGGTTCGATTTTGGCTGGGGACCTTTGTTGTTAAACCTGTAAATCTGTCTCAAGGTTTCCTGTGTCTCTACACGGCTCTCAGCTCTCAATTATGGGCCATATGCCAAAATGCTATGAAAGATCCTATGACATGCTGCTTTTTGGATGCATTTTTATAGCTATAAGACTGTATCTGAAGTCTCTTTCCTGAAATTCAGCCTTGATGCAGAATTACAACCACTAGAACCAGACAATCACAAGATTTATGTGCCAGTTTTTTAAATCAAATTTCTATTAATTTATTTCAAGAAAAAAAGGAATCCTTCAAAACATTCCTGGATATAAACTAAAACTAATAACTTGACTCAGGGTGCAACTTTTCATAAAACTGCATTGTCAATTATCTAAAGATTCTTTAGATATCTTTCTTACTCGCAAGAAATGTCATGGTTGCTGAACAGGTGGTTGGATTACAGCCAAATGTATTGGAGGTTTTCATTTTACCTTTGTCAAATAGAGATTTATTGACTCAACGAGTAATGATTTTAGTTCATCAATAATCACAGTCGCGCCGGTGTAAGTATTTGTTGGGTGATAAGTAACAGTATAAATACATATAATAATACATATATAATAATACTATAACATAATGTTGATAACAATGATGTGCTCACAGGGTTCACAAATACATACAAATACAAATGTATACAAATACAAAATAATATACCTTCCCCCATAACACATCAAATAAATCACATTAAATTATACATCAAATATACAAAAAAGACAAGTTATTACTACAAGGAAAGTAGAAGAAAAATTAGTAATTCAGTAGCAATCTAAAAGAAATCAGTAAGGTTGCAAGATTCATTTAAACAGGAAGATTGTTCTAGCCATGGGCCGGTTAACCTTTTCAAGGCATTCCGCAGTTTGAAAAAGCCAAAGGTTTCCAAAACCACTAACATTTTCTGTCATATCACTCCTTAGGTATGAGCTGTTTTTAATGAGTGGTCAAGGAGAGAAACTGCACTTTAGTAATCTTTCTCTGTGCCAGTGTGCAGTGTTTAAACAAAAAAAAAACATTGTGTTCAAATTATACATTTTAAAGCTGCTGCTAATTGCAATACTGCTATACTGTGAAACTGTGATATTTTTACTAAAGGTTACACCTGTCAGAACTGGATACCGGCCCATGCCTACACTGTTCCAGAGTTTTTGGGCTCTGACAGCGAAAGCACAATCTCCTAAGTTTTAGGTCTTGATAGGAGGCCTGTTAGCAGAGCTTTGTTGTTTTGTTGTACGATCTGAGAGTGTATGCAGTTAAATAGGGGCATACAAGTTCACAGATGTACAGTATGCTGCGGCAAGACCATGTTGTGCTAAAAAATAAGTAATATGTAAAACTTTAAAATCAGTCCTGAAGTTAACTAAAAGCCCATACTGGGAGGCTAAAATGGGGGATACTTGATCTAGGGATGTCACCAGACCGATACTCACGGTACCTTCTGGTTCTAAAATGACAATCAGAAAAGAAGAATTAAATTGTTACACCACAGCTACGTATTAAAAGCCAGACTAAACAGATACATTTTGAGTATGGTCCAAAAAAGAGCTACATCTGTAGGGGTGGATGGTCTTCTTCCTTTGTGTCTCCCGATCACCTTTTGAGGAAGTTGGGCGAAATCAGCTGCTATGTCCTCAGTAATGTCCTCAATAAGTTTTGCTACCAGGGTTCCCAATGTCATAACGTTGACCCCCTGTTCACCAGAGCTCTGGACTCCACCTCTTTTATGTGAATGTGCACGTCGCTGGATTGGGAAACCCTGGCTTGATTGAACTAGTTGTTAACCACCGTCGTAGCAGGACCGCTGTTGAAATAAATCCCGGGCATGTTGATCTTGATTTTTAGTACAGGTCTCTGCTCCCCGAAGTCCTCTAACCAGGGATTACTGATGGTCCCAAGCACTCGCTTAAAATACTAAAGGGGACATTTGCGTCTTACGTTCTGCGATCTCTGTTGATGCTTCTAAAGAGCAGCTTAAGAGGCATTTGTTTAAATTTGCTTTTGACTCATGATTGTAACGGGTTTTGGGTTTTAATCTTTTAAATTACCTTTATTGATCTTTCTATTATTTTTGCCTTGCATATTTTCTGTTGGACTCTGCTGTATTTTTACAAATGTTTATCTTGTGAAACACTTTGTGACTTGTGTCTATAAAAGGTAGTTTGTCAAATTAACTTATTATTATTATTATGATCATTATTATTATTATTAGGAACGGTATGACAGAAAATTTTAGTGGTTTTGACACCTTGACTTTTTCAAACCGCGTAATACCTTGAAACCGGTAACCGGCCCATGACTAATTTCTATATTATAAACAGTATGTTTTTTTTAAATAGAAAATATATATTTAATTTTGTCTAACACTAAAGATGTTTAACACATAACTTCACAAACTAAACATGAAATGTATTCATTTAATAAATTGTTTGTTTCTATTACCTAGTTGTATATTTAATTGTGGAAAACTAAAGGTTCTGTATTTCTTTTCACCTGTATCTATATTCACTTCTGCAAAATCCACTTCTTCAAAAGCAATCATGATACAAACGGTTAGCCGATAATGTTGTAATCATTATTATATTTCAAAGGATTGTTTCAACAATTTTATTTATTGTGCACCACATTTGTGAATAGTAACACAGTGAGTCAGTATGCTTGTATACGTATATATGGTTGTTGAGGCTGTAAGCAGTCCAACAACATGGGATTAAACACTGAGATATACATAAACACACTGTGATGCGCTCAAGATTGTATTGCAATGATTTATTCCTACACACGTAAAATATAACTAGTACTGCAGCTACCAAATGTATAATTATTTTGTGCCAAGTGCGGTAGTGCGGCGGTCATCAGAAAGTTTTTGCTCCCAGGTTCACCCCCTCTCTGTCAAAGCCCAAAAAAAACAGGTGAACAGGTGAAGCCAACAGATAGATCACTTCCGCTCAAACCGTGACTAAAACACCCACCACCTACAGCCTTAGTGCACAATATAATAATAAATAAATAATATAAATGAGACCATAAACAACATACAATATGTGGCTCCTACAATGCTCCTGTGTGTATATATTACTGTATGGTCCAGGATGCAAGTTTTCTATTACATATTTGCAGACTTGTGGTGTATAATAATGATATAGAACTGTACATAAAAGTTAATCACATTTTTTGTGAAGCAATAAGCTGTTCCATTGTTACGCAGTACACAAGACCAAACTCTTAAAATGGTTTATTATAGTTTTTCTTTTACACATATTGTTCATTTTCACGTACAGCTTGCTCAAAATTATTATGAACAGAAATTAGTGGAAAAAAAACATGACAACATCGTATCATCACCAAAAATCATATACAATATTGAATCAGCCCCCAGCCCTAGTGATAAACTCTCACAAGAGACGTACATGTGCCAGTTTTTATAAAAATGTAACCTTTGCGTTTCAATTAAGTAAGTTCAATAGTTTATAAGAATACTTTTTCTTCTTCATTAAACCTGTAGAAAGTCCTTAAACATTGCTGGATATGGACTAAAAATTGATCGCTAGACTCCAGGTCTATATTTTCACCAAATTATATTGTAAAATATTAACAGATTTTCAGATAGACGTTTGGTGGAAGTCATTAGACAATATTAGGTTTGTGAGGGCATTCAGCTACACACACTCAGGCTGTGTTAAACAATTATCGTGCTGCACATTCCTCATTCTTTTTTGACTTTGCTTCCAGAAAACACTTTTCGCAAAAAAAACTTAACTACAGAAACAAAAACAGTAAATACTAGCAAAATAACTGCCAGCAGAAACCCCACCACATCAATTGAGTGATACTGGATCCTTGACATCTTGTAAGACTCCGTCCTTAGATGTGCCGCTCCTTTGTGCCTCATGACAAACTCAATCCAGAACATGGCCCGGTCCAGTGGTTTCATGGGCTGGTCTCTCTGCAGGTTGGACAGCGCCTTCATCTTCTCCGTGTAGCTTGGGTCATAGAGTACCTCCTTCAGTGCCTCCAGGAAGTTATCCTTGTTCACAGTTGCAATGTCCAGGTTTTTGGCCACACCTCTTGCTTTCATCCTGAAGAAGTTGTCATGCTGGTCAAACATGAGGGGAAGGCCGACCAGGGGGACACCGTGGTAGATGGCCTCCTGTATTCCATTGGTGCCTCCGTGGGCCACAAAAACTCTGGTCTTGGGGTGGCCTAGGAGGTCATTTTGGGGCAGCCAGTCTAAGAGTAAGGTGTTGTTGCCGAGGGTGGATGGTCTTTTGCCTTTGTGCCTCCAGATCACCTTTTGAGGAAGTTGGGCAAAAGCAGCTGCAATGTCCTCAGTAATGTCCTCAGGAAGTTTTGCTACCAGGGTTCCCAATGTCATAACAATGACCCCATGTTCACCAGAGCTCTGGACAAAGTCCTCTAGTTCTTTAGACAGTGGCTTGGAGGGTTTGCACTGAAATCCTGACATGTAGACAATGTTTGGCATTGTGGGTCGTGGAAATTCAAAGGTAAAATCATTTCTCATCAGCCAGATGTCTGCTGCCTGGAACAGCTCCATGTAATGTACATCATTTCCAAAGTAATGATGGACAAAGGGTTTGTAGTTTGAGTCTGTGATATACCAAGTTTGAAAAGATGTGAAGGCAAAGTAAAATAGGTTTTTGACCCGTTGGGAAAATGTCATCTTGTCAGTCAGCTCTGACATTGGTATTGGGATATAGGATAGTGGGGAAGGAGCAATTGCTTGATGTCCCTCTCCCTGAATAGTCCATCTCACATTTAAGACAAGTGGAAGACCCAAACGGTGAGCCAAAAGCACTCCACTACCAATCGCCGGGTCCGTCAGAACCAAATCATATTTGGCATCCTGCAGGCTCTGCATCAGTTTTGTATTCTCAAACATATCCCGAATCATCTGAATCACCTGTTTATTCATCTCATAGAACTGCTCTAACAGTCTATATTCCAAAGCTATACGGGCCATAACTGAAGCACCTTCCCGCCGCATGGTAATCATTGTGGTTACAAATGACCCAAAGAGTTCTTCATCAAAGCCAGCAGAGGAATTTATAGTGATGGCCTTGTAGTGAGGGGACTCTGGCTTGATGTACCAGCTGTCTGATGGCCGCATCACTGTGATTTCATGGCCTCTGGAGTGAAGCTCCTCGATGAGGACATTCATGTTGATCCAGTGGCTTCCATCCACAGGGAACACCAAGACTTTCCCTCCATTTACCAAGGGTGAAGAGCAGAGCAGCACTGCAAGTGCCACCAAGATCGGTTGGAACATCTCTGTAAAAAATTCTGACAAGAGATGTGAGGATGTTAGATCTTTCTCTCTCAACAAGGCTTTACATTTCTTGAGGTCAAGAGTAACTTAACAAATAACTTACATGAATAACTTTAAAATATAGAATTATTTAATTTGTGCATGCCCTAAACTTATGGGCTGCATTTTGGTTTCAATACTGCAGCCCAAAAAACAGATCCTTAAAAGGCTTTCCACAAATGATTGTCAGCAAACGTACGCTCACTGGTCCAAGACTTACATAATTCCCAGTTCCCTGATTACACAACCATACAGTGTGGAAATCCTGCTACTAATTCCCAAGATATTTACAAAAGCTGTTTTGATCTGGTATATGTTTCCTCTCTCCGGTGTCACAGCTTTGTGTTCATGTACATGTGTTACAGGTAGTATAATAGGTGTTGAATGATGAAGGGGATTTAATAGCAGCTGCCTTTGTATTCACAAGGTCAAACAAAGGTTCACGTATTGTGCTAACAAGAAGAAGAATGTACTTGTACTACATGTGTGTTTCACAGAGTGTTTCAAACATGTTATATAATTTTTATGAGGAAATATCATTTTGTCTCAGGTTCAATAAAGTAAAAAGTTATGTGCTACTACTACTTCTACTACTACTACTACTACTATATATACTATATACTATATGCTTTATAAGTAAATAATTTATACACCTGGGTAAAGGTTAATAAAACTACAGTACCTTGAGACCACTGCAGGGGCTTAATGATATGGGCTCTTTCTTAGCTATTATTACAACTATTTAGTATTTATAACTTTTGATGTGTAAATAACATTGTGGAGACCTGAAAATTGAGAGCAATGCATTAAATAACAAAATATTACCAGGAAAACCTGAGGCAATTTTGTAAGCTGATACGCTTCTGTTCTCCAAAATAATTCCTCACACAGTAGAACATTTTGTTCTTTTAGTCTGAGTTTTCCTGCAGCCATGAGTATGCTCATTTTCTTACAGTCTATAAGATGAATTTCAGGAATACCATACCAAGCCAGGTTGCTCAAAGCATTCATAAAGTGGAGTACCTTTGTCAAACTTGTCAATAGGAACTCACTAATCTTTGAGATCATAGCATCCATCTGCAAGTACATTTGCTTCAAACTCAATGCATGCACATATACATCACAGTAACTTACACGTAGAATAATCACGTCATCCAACATGAAAACAAAACTGAAAAATCAGTAAATTCTTTTTTTAAAACTTTATATCAACATACCACCAGCCCATTTCAGCTTGTACAACTTCACTGGTTTTGAATCTTTGATCTCAGCACTTACCACCAGCGTCCTAGTCAAAAGATTTCCCGTGTCAACATGAGCATGTGTGTCCAGCCTCTTCTCACAGCAGATGGATCACTGATTTACTGTCAGCTCTGACTGTAAAGCAGTTAGGAGGGTGTAGACACTGCACAGGAATAAAGTTCGGAGTGTTTTTCATGCAGCAGCTTTAGTTGGTTATACAAGAGAGCTGAAACGAGGGAGGGAGGGAGTGTGACTTGGACATTGACCATGAGATGTAGTATTGCGATACGAGTGTTATTGTTGCACTGGGTAAATGGAATAAAGGCTAACTATCTCGATTTGAAGACTTGAGATGTATTTTGTTTGTTTTAATCCTTATTAATTTACATTTCCTACGCTTCTGTAAACAGTTTGAATTTTTCCAACAAGCTATTTTGTAGAGCATTGATCTTTAGGTATTCATGACATGATAAGAGAAAATAATTATAAAAAAACACAGAGGCAGCTATACTTATATTGAATAGAACAGCTAACACAAGACATTGATGGTGTTGAGAAAAAAGAAACAAAAAAGGCATTTGATTAAAAAGATAATGAAAATCTAGCAAAAGAGCTATACAACAAGGCATAAAAAACAATTGAAATAAAATGTGAACAGAAGGAAGTTGAAATGAAATAATCTTAACATTGCACCTACATACAGTAGTTAGAATATTCTTAGTCATGGTTCTTCAGTCAGTGTGTTGAGCCTTGAAGGTTATCATAGTGTGTAACCAAAGATTGTGCTCATGCATGAACTACATATACCTTTGATACAGTCAATGGCCCTCCTTTATCAACCTAACGAGAAACCAGCACAGATATGAGCGCTGAAATGATCTTACAACAGGCTTCACGTGGGATTTATGAAAAAATCCACTTTTACTAGTTTGTCATCTCCCATTCCCTTTAAAAGCCAGGCGCATTTGTACCTTGGCGCATTGCTATTCTGATGGCGGATTTGCAACATAATATTTTTATCTGTAATGTGTAATCTGCATGTTTGTGTGCTGCTGTGCTTCCCTGTGTGTGTGTAACAAGCATTGTGTAATTGCAAAAAAGACTGCGCATTTTACTAATTATGCTGTTAAAATAACTATGAAATGCTGCGCTAATGACTTTAGACCAGGTTTTTGTTGGTCAATGGCACAATCACTTTCAGCTGCCTCAAGATAGCAATACGGAAAGAATGCCCCTGAACACACCTCCCTGGAATCTTTTGCATGTTTGTGAGCTGCTGCGCTTCCCTGTGTGTGTATAACAAGCATTGTGCGTGCACACTGTGCATAACCCTAGGCACATTTTACTAATTTGTTGGTAATTGACTATTATTGACTTAAGACCAGGTTTTTGTTGGTCAATGGCGTGATCACGTCCCGCTGCCTCGAGATAGCAATACGTCAAGAATTCACCTGAACAAACCTCCCTGTAAAACAACAAAGATTGGCGCAGGTGCATTTGATGGATGGGAAATTGACAACTGCGTCGGTCTTAAACTAGCAAAGACACTTGAGTCAGGCTTTGCGCTGCGCTGGATGCAAGATAGGGCCCTAGACGTCATATACACTCTAGCCTCAAATAGAGTATATCAGACTGTAGATACAGTAGACATTGTGTTTTTCTGATTGTCTGTACATTTAAAAACTAAAACCTTAATCATTTGATGGGCCAACAGAGTAAAAAAGGGACTGACACACATTATTTAGAGTTCATAAAATTTTTTTTTTTTTCCTTCTTTTCATCCGTCTCCAGCCCCACAGTCTAGAAGCCCTAGCAGCAGCCGGACAGCCAGTGTGGCTCCATCCCCCCCTTCCAGGTGCTTTGATACCACCCCGACCCCTGCCCTCTCCCAAAAGCACTCTCCACAGACAGCGTAACAACAGACTGAACCAGGACTCCCCGTCCTCTGATGTAGGTGGAAGCTGCTACACAGAGCTGTACCTTGGCCCCCAGAGCTACGTGGAGAGGCTGCGGGTGGAGGAAGGGTCAGTGGGCATCGATCAGCTGAGGTTGGAAGACGGGAACGTGTACTTCTCGCCAGTGGTGGAGGCGGTCTCATCTTTCAAACCGAACAGGTATCTGTCCTCGCTGATGCCCAAGGAGAATAAGCCTTTGAAGTGGGCATCCTGCGGAGGGTGAAGGAGCTGCTGGCGGAGGTCGACCCCAGGACAGCGGCCAAACAGATCACCAAGGCAGACTGCACGGTACTGTTTAAAGCTGTTGTAATCAATATTTTTAGAATAACAGTAGTTTAAATTACTATTTATAATGTGAAAAGGTTTGCTTATTGTGTTATCACCCAACTCTCAAGCCACCAGCTCTTCTCCTCAACTATACCAAGACTTTAGTTTCTTGACCTCACTTTATGGCCCACAACATAACTGCTTTGATTGCATCTCACCACAAAACATACAATGCAATGCCCCAACTTGCATGTGTCGCTCATAGCCACGTTGTTTTGTTGTTCTGATTGGTTGTAGGTCTATTCAATTGTGTGTAGAGGTATTGTGGTCTGCACCATTGGAAAACGCCGTTGGAAATCAAAATGAACCGAGAGTTTCCAGAGTAATAGACATTTGTGAATCAGTCTGGCAATGCCATGTTATTTATCCCCAGCAGCAAACAGCAGAAAGACACATTAGAAACCAGCTAGTGAAGAAAGCAGAACTTTAAGCAACTGAAGAGACATGTACAGTATTTTCCTCAGGAGTTAGCTGAAACCAAAACAGAGCTAAAAGGAGAGTGAATACTGGTCAGGTGGACACAATCATTTTTAAATTAATGCTTATGTTGCCCAGTATCTACTGGTGTGTAGATTGGGAACTGTTCGCCTAACTATAAGATGATAATGTGCCAATGTTGTGTTTTAATGCACATTTGTGTTAATAATTTACAAGGTTTTTCTTAACACAGATTAAGTGATAACACATGACGAGGTGTTCAGAGACAAACATGAATATGGGCTGATATCTCAGAGTGCATTATCTTGCTCATACAGTCGCCATTAACTAAAGAAAACCAAAATCAAACACATCACACACATAAATAGGGCTACACATGAAGTGCATGATGTGTCAGGAGTAGATTAATAAAACTACAGTATGTCTGTGTTTCCCAGGTGGCCAGAATTCTGGAGGTGACCCCGGAGGTGCAAAGGATGATGGGAGTTAGCTCTGGGATGGAGCTGCTTACGCTACCACATGGCACACAGTTAAGACAGGACCTACTGGAGAGGTGAGAAAGAATTCAGAAATCCTGGGCACCTTCACCCAGACAAGCTAGTCCAACCAGTAGTTCTTAATCAGAACACTCAATCAGAAGGGTGTTTCTTTATTGTCGCCAACGATCTTTGGCCGAGTACAGAAAGAGGCTTGTAGAGGGAAGCCCCAAATTTCATTGACGGATTTAACGTCAACCCGCAGCTGGAATTTGAGGCTGTGGCGTCATTAAAACTGGTAAAAAGCAACGGTCAGCACAGTCAACAGAAATCCTCAGGAAAACTCATTCGCATTTCTGTTGGCCTTCTCTCAATTATAAATCAACAAAGCCCCTTTCATTTATACAATAGGTCAGAAACCACTCTGAAATTAGAAAAAGTCAGGTAATCAGTACGTGGGTCTTGCAAAAAGTTGTATATGACTTAGGCCCCTTTAATGGGATACGTACAAACTTTGTTTTTTGCTTGAATTAAGCCTTTTCTTGTAATAGCAAATTAATCCTGTATTTGTTTTATTACCAACATTATAGCACAAACACATGAGACAAAAAAACTTTTATAGTCTGATTCAATCTATATGCAAGCACCTTGCACAGTTTTTTTTTTATATCTATTTAATTTTTTATATATTTTTAAGCATGTACAGTATTTAGATATCTATTGTTTGCGTTCATCATGTATTTGAGGGAGGTTTTGTTTGGGAAATGCACCTGGTAACTTTGTACTCATTCCTCTGAATGGAAAAATCTAAATAAAGTTTATTTTATTATCTTGCTTTATTTATTTCTATCTTGCTAAATATTACATGTTAAATTTCAGCAGGTTCCCCTAAACGTGACAAAGTACAATATCAAATTATGAGAATGAATGAAAGTGTGAAACTGAGAATACAGAGGATAGACCTTTTGATTTAGGTTACAACACTGCCTTGGGTCATCTGGTGCCACCCTTAAGATTTTAACCATGAGTAAGTCAAACAATGTGTGAAGTTTGTCCTAAGAACAACAAAGTTGTCTCTCCATTTTTCATCCATCCAACAGTTTCTTTTTTGGGAGAAATGAAATGTGTTACATGAGCTAAACTTCTGCAGGTTCCAAACCATGGCGATCATGCTGGCTGTGGATGTGTTGGGCTGCACAGGGACGACGGAGGAGCGGGCCGGCCTGCTACATAAAATCATCCAAATCGCAGCTGAGCTCAAGGGCACTATGGGCAACATGTTCGGATTTGCTGCCGTCATGAGAGCGCTAGAGCTGCCGCAGGTACGCATGCGTCACTTACAGAGTTACATTGATTGGAGGATTTTTGGGGGTATTTTGTAGAGACAGACAGGAAACATTAAAAGAGTAAGGGGGACAACATGTAACAGATGTCCCTGCTGAACATGAAAGAGGCTAAAGTTCAAATTCACACATTATGTGTTGCTGAGGTTATCCTCTGCAATAAAACCTGAAGTATAACCCCTTACCCACTGTCCATAAAAAACAACTGACACGGCTGTACTTTGATAATACTGCAGCATGGCCATATTATCTTTTATTGGTGTTATAAATTCAAAAGAATGTATAGGTCAGTACTGTGTTCTTTATGTCAAAGTTTGCATGATCTGGTACGTTAGAAAAATGCCTTATCATTATTTTTAGTAGGGAAAACATCTCTTAAATTGTATTTGTCATTCTTTTTTTTAAAGTTTGTATTCAAGAGATTATCTTTTACAGAATCACATCACTGCATCTACTGTCACTGTACTGATGAATAATATAAATACAGTACATCAGGTCAAATTACCCCTTTTAGTTTATTCCATGTCAGAATAAACACATTAAAAGAACATACAGTATAGAAAATACAAAATCTAAAAACTTTTCTTGTACTTTTTTCATTAAAATACAAGTTTGTTTATTTCATTTTGTATACGGCTGAAATAAACGTCACATCCAGTGGAATCCCATTACACATTTTTTCCCTCCAAAACCTCTTCTACCAAATACCATATTATGGCTAAAACACTATAGAGGTAAGATATTGGGCCCTATTTTAACGATCTAAGTGCACAGCGTGAAGCACATGGCGCAGGTGCATTGGGGTGTCCAAATCCACTTTTGCTAGTTTGATGGCGGAACAAAGTGTCGGTGCGCCGGGAGAACGGCTGCGGATCCGCTCTGTAACGGCGGCGGCGGCAGTAGCTGTGTGTTTTGGCCGTAACATGCAATAAACCAACCAGAGTGTCATCTCCCATTCCCTTTAAAAAGCCAGGCACGTTTTTACCTTGGGCCAATGCTATTATGATGCCGGATTTGCACCATAATATTTTTATTTGTAATCTTGTGCATGTTTGTGTGCTGCTGCTCTTCCCTGTGTGTGTGTAACAAACATAGTGTGTGCACACTGTGCATAACCCTAGGCACATTTTACTAATTTGCTGTTAGTTGACTATTGACTTTAGACCACGTTTTTGTTGGTCAGTGGCATGGTCACGTCCCCGCTGCCTCGAGATAGCAATACGTCAAGAATTCACCCGAACACAACTCCCTGTAAGATCAGCACGCCCATGGGCGCAAAGATGGGCGCAGGTGCATTTGATGGAGGGGAAATTGACAACTGAAACGGTCTTGAGAGTTCAAATAATGTTTGAGGCTTCCAAAGGTAGTTCTCAGTCGAAGTATAAAATGGGCTGGTTTAGAAACTAAATGGACTCAAATGTAAATCCCTGGTTCTTCTGGTGGCACCTGGGGGCCCCCTACATGTGGAAGCCATTACTGACAGGTTGTAAAGGTGATGTTTCACTTTCTCTAAGGTGTCTCGTCTGACGCAGACCTGGACGGCGTTACGGCAGCGACACACAGGGGGCTATTCTCTACGAGAAAACTCTGAGGCCGTTCATGAAGAGCCTAAATGACGGGAGAGGTAGGTGACCTCCACTGCATGGTCCATTTGTAAAACACATCTTCCTTTAAACAAAAAAAACAACAACGACTCTGTCTGTGTGTCTGTCCTCCAGAAAGCTGCCCTGTCCAGCACCACCTTCCCCCACGCCCTGCCCCTCCTGTCTCTGTTGGAGAAGAGTATAGCTGTGGGTGAGGGGACAGAGCCATGGGAGACGGTGGAAGACGGGGTGGACGTGGTCATGTTCCACCTGGGGGCAGCGAGAACCATCGCTCAGCTGGGGGGCATCTACCGCTCCAACGCTGAGAGCAAACTGCAAGGTAAGGGAGTGGAGAGAGATGTTCTGATGATCAAAACTGCTCTGGAAAATTAGACCTGCATTATTTATGAATAACCAAATTAAAGTAATAATTTAAGTCTGCCAATACCTGTAGGATTTGAAACTTTGTATTTAGTGGCTTCCAGTGGTGGTCTGTGGCATTAATAAACTTAGAGAATAACTCAGTGTTTATTCCTCCAGCTATTAAACAGTGGTCTAGAGGGGGGGGGCACATAGTGGCACCCGTCCCCTGAAATATGATTGGCCCTCCCTGGTCAAAAATGACTTAAACCTCCGCACCAATCAGATTGCGTGCTTTGAACTCATCTGGTAGTTACACCTCTGGGTGCACCGGAGTTTATCAACATACACTCTGTCATCCAAAGTGCTACCAGGAGTGCCCCTTCTTGCTCGGTATGGGACATGTTCAGGTGCTGTTTGTGGAGCATGGAAGATATTGAGCTGCCTCCACACAGTCACCATACATCAGCTCTACTGGCGCTTTGATTAACAAACCATGAGGTTAAGTAGTCACCTATGTTGGTAGTGATGTCAAAACCAAGAAGAGCTGTCAACACCAAGAAGAGTGTACACTTTCCCCCGTCCTGCTCTCAAGAAACAGGTATAATTACCTGAAAAGATTAATAAAAAAAACAGGTTGTAAGACAGAAGATAACTCAATGACTTGTATTTTTTTTTTCATTTTAGGGGTAAGGTTTAGAGAAGGCATGGCTAAACGGACTAAGGACATATTGCAAACCTGTGGCATCATTTTGTTTTTTCGATTTGAACTACAGACTACTCATTCACAGTATCCAGCATTCTTCAAACTACTTTTTAATAGTATACGGCATTCTTCAGAATAGTGTAGTATCTTGCATTCAGCGAATCTGTCTAGGCTTGCAATATCATTCAAATGAATTTCTGCCCAATTTAAATTAAAACCAAGATGGTTTACCCTCACAGATCCAAAAGAAATTTAGTTTTGAGGTCCAAATGTGAGAATTTTGGTCTTATAAAAGACAAAAGCAGGCATTAATTTTGTTTTAATTTGTACTTTCCTTTGTAGTTTCCCCAGAAGCAAGTGCTTTGTTATGTGTACATGGTTTAACTGAAGTGCTTAAAGCTTATCTGTACTTTACAGAGCTGAAGTGCTCATAGCATAGGCTATGTTCTGTATGTTTACAGAATTTAGCTTAATTGCTTTAAGCATATATATGTAATGGTTACGTGATTTAATTGAAGTGCTAGTCAGAGCTAGCGTTCAGTAGGATGACAGCTGCAGGAAAGAAGCGTTCTCTGAACGTGCTGGTACGGGTGTGGAGAGACCTGAGACAACTCCCGGAGGGGAGTGGCATGAACAGTCTGTGGTTGTGATAAGAGCAGTCTTTAATGATGCTGTGCGCCTGTGCTCCTTTCTGAACTTAGCATTTGAAGAAGAAAAAAATTAAAAAATTGTAGGAGGTGAAAGTGAAAAATAAAATCTGGTTATTATGAGCAAAATGTGAACTCTGCTGTTGATCCACTAATAAGGTGATGTTGATGTTGCAGGATTCCAGGAGCAGGCAGAGATCCTGGAGCTCTTCCTGACCGACTTCCAGATGAGGCTGCTGTGGGGGAGCAGGGGAGCCGAGGAGAGCCAAGCTTTGCGATATGCCAAGTTTGACCAGGTGTTGACAGCCTTGTCCAATAGGCTGGAGCCGCCTGTCCGACCATGCTGACCCAATACCTGTTTTTAATGACTTAGTTTATCCTGGAAGAGCTCAGAAACACCTAGATGCAGAAGATGGTGGAGGGACTGGAAGTATAAAAGTAGTACAGCACCCTGGAGGACAGAAGATGCAAACCAAGAAGCTACAAAATGTACAGTCCACATGGACGGCATCACAGCTCCTGCTTTGGTGCTTTTCTTTTGTCAAACTGTATTTTCGATTACCAATATCTGTATTCTTAACACAACTTTAATGTTTCAAAGTGCCGATTCCAGAGGACTTCAAGTATCCAACAAGGAACCAAAAATGTGAACGAAAGATATGTGTAAATATGCGATACTGTGCCAGGTTGTGAGGTGGTACGGTATTTTTGTTCTGCAGAAAAAAACAGGAAGTTGGTGGAAACATCTTCTGTGATGAGATCATGCCTCTTAGCTTAATGTATAGCAATGTTTTTATGTCTGCCTGAAGGCTGGACCTTCCCTAAATCTAAAACTGTACTGTATGTCATAGTTTACAACCCAATAACAGAATAACATTGTTTCTACATTTCCAGTTTATTGTATAATGTTTATTGTAAATGTGTTAATCATTAGGACTTTCTAATTTAAAGTGAGTATTTAATGTTATGGGTTGTGATTACCATTACGTGAGGTGGAAGTGATTGAACTAAAAGTGAAATGATTCTAACCATACAAGAACAGCACACAGGCACAGTGTATTTACATCGTATTAATGCCTAAAATGGAGCTGAAATGTGAAATGTAAATAAAGCAGTTTACCTCACTGTCTAGCTAGTTTATTGGATGAATGTGTCACAAGGAAAGTAGCGAGACTTGGACCCAATTGCAGAGTTCAGAGTTTATTATTAACAAAAACAAACAAAAAGTGTGCAGAGGATGGCAGAGCAAGAAATTTACATACAAGTAATCTCAAATCTCAAGTAAAGTTTTCAAATGCTTTAGATGTTATTCGCCGTCAAAGTGGCATAAAAATGAATGGCAGTCAATGGATTTTGCTAACTGGTTATGACACAATCGTATTTTTACAAAAAACGCCTGCTATGGAGCCATAACATGAGGTGTAAGGTAATGGAGCCTTTTATACGTTGTTTTGTTTCTTTAGAAATAAATAATGGACAGATAAAGTTTTTAAATGATTCAGATGTAAAGTTATTTACTGTCAAAGTGGAGCCAAAATGAATGGCAGTCAATGGAATGCTAACTGCGGGTGAGTGCCTGGTAGAATTCATGTATGGCGCTGTATGAGCTACACTTTGTGGACGTTTGCTTACCCCTTTGGTCCCAAATGGTCCTAACACTTCGCCCCATGCCAGATGCTTTCTGGGTAATGTTGTCTCATATGTCACTTTATTCAGTGTTCATGGACGCCGTCCTGCAATATTGTTTTCTGTACTATGGCAACCACACTTTACAATACCTTTGTTTGACGCCACTTTACTTTACATTCAGCCATACCTTCTGCTCATTGTCTGTTGTTTGCCTGTTTGTTTGTGTGTTTACTTGTGTGTTTGTTTGTTTTGCTTTTATTATAGAAAATGCTGCTGTAATAAGGGAATTTCCCTTATTTTGGCTTCTTTAGCCTACTCAAAAATATGAGATAGTTAATCAGAATTGGAGGTTGAACGAGCAGTATAAACAAAACTGATAACCCATCTATAATGAATTCCATTTTTCTCCTTTAAGCCCTGTGAACAGTTTTTAATGTTTCATCAGGCAACCCAGGACTCTGCTACTCTACTATAATTTCCTGGATTCGGGACAACTGCTTTGATTTTGGGACACCCTAGATTCAGGCCCACCTCTACTTAATCCAGGCCCACCCATCTGTCACGTTCTGCTTCTGCCACTGAACACGATGGCATTGTCCTGCATGTGCTACCTGTTTACAATTACCCAAACTAATTCATCTATATAAGTAGTGTAAGATAATACCAATAAGCGGCTAGGCCTTGGTAGTTGATAATAACACATACTTTAAGGAAGAGAACAGTAATTTAATTTCACCATTTATTTTTTCAATCCTTTATGTAACAGAGAATACCCATCATTAATTACACAAAACATTCTGGTCCTTCTGCCTTAATGGCCTTCCAGTAAACACATACAGTTATATGGTCCATTGTTTACTTTTTAATTATTTTAATGCAGAAAATACAACATTCAAGGTGAAAATTATAATGAATTTAAGATGATAAATACAGAGCTGGACACTAAGCACACTAAGCATGAATATGTTTTTCAATTACCTTTAAAAGAATGAAACACAGGAAGAAAAACTGTAATTACAAACTTAAAAGCTGTCAGTGAGCACATACCTTCATCCAGCCTACATTAGTGAGTGTATTAGTTAAATATGTAGTTATGGAAAATGTTCTGTATTTATCAACATCTGTATTCACAACAAGTATTTTTTTCAAGAAAAAAGGAATCCTTCAAAACATTCCTGGATATGGACTAAAACTAATAACTTGACTCAAGGTGAAACTTTCCATAAAACTGCATTGTCAATTATCTACAGATTTTTTGATAAGTTCCACCAGGATCCAGAGAATGTGAAACCAGTATCGCATTGATCATTCTTTTTTCACTTTGTTTTTAGAAAACACTTTTCCCAAAAAAAACTTAACTACAGAAACAAAAACAGTAAATACTAGCAAAATAACTGCCAGCAGAAACCCCACCACATCAATTGAGTGGTACTGGATCATTGACATCTTGTAAGACTCCGTCCTTAGATGTGCCGCTCCTTTGTGCCTCATGACAAACTCAATCCAGAACATGGCCCGGTCCAGTGGTTTCATGGGCTGGTCTCTCTGCAGGTTGGACAGCGCCTTCATCTTCTCTGTGTAGCTTGGGTCATAGAGTACCTCCTTCAGTGCCTCCAGGAAGTTATCCTTGTTCACAGTTGCAATGTCCAGGTTTTTGGCCACACCTCTTGCTTTCATCCTGAAGAAGTTGTCATGCTGGTCGAAAATGAGAGGAAGGCCGACCAGGGGGACACCGTGGTAGATGGCCTCCTGTATTCCATTGGTGCCTCCGTGGGACACAAAAACTCTGGTCTTGGGGTGGCCTAGGAGGTCATTTTGGGGCAGCCAGTCTAAGAGTAAGGTGTTGTTGCCGAGGGTGGATGGTCTTTTGCCATTGTGCTTCCAGATCACCTTTTGAGGAAGTTGGGCAAAAGCAGCTGCAATGTCCTCAGTAATGTCCTCAGGAAGTTTTGCTACCAGGGTTCCCAATGTCATAACAATGACCCCATGTTCACCAGAGCTCTGGACAAAGTCCTCTAGTTCTTTAGACAGTGGCTTGGAGGGTTTGCACTGAAATCCTGACATGTAGACAATGTTTGGCATTGTGGGTCGTGGAAATTCAAAGGTAAAATCATTTCTCATCAGCCAGATGTCTGCTGCCTGGAACAGCTCCATGTAATGTACATCATTTCCAAAGTAATGATGGACAAATGGTTGGTAGTTTGATTCTGTGAAATACCAATTTTGAAGACATGTGAAGGCAAAGTAAAATAGGTTTTTGACCCGTTGGGGAAATGTCATCTTGTCAGTCAGCTCTGACATTGGTATTGGGATATAGGATAGTGGGGAAGGAGCAACTACATGATGTCCCTCTCCCTGAATAGTCCATCTCACATTTAAGACAAGTGGAAGACCTAAACGGTGAGCCAAAAGCACTCCACTACCAGTCGCCGGGTCCGTCAGAACCAAATCATATTTGGCATCCTGCAGGCTCTGCATCAGTTTTGTATTCTCAAACATATCCCGCATCATCTGAATCACCTGTTTATTCATCTGAAAGAACTGGTCCAACATGCCAAATCCTTTAGATATACGGGTCATAAGTGAAGCACCTTCTCGCTGCATGGTAATCACCGTAGTTGCAAATGACCCAAAGAGTTCTTCATCAAAGCCAGCAGAGGAATTTATAGTGATGGCCTTGTAGTGAGGGGACTCTGGCTTGATGTACCAGCTGTCTGATGGCCGCATCACTGTGATTTCATGGCCTCTGGAGTGAAGCTCCTCGATGAGGACATTCATGTTGATCCAGTGGCTTCCATCCACAGGGAACACCAAGACTTTCCCTCCATTTACCAAGGGTGAAGAGCAGAGCAGCACTGCAAGTGCCACCAAGATCGGTTGGAACATCTCTGAAAGAAATTCTGACAAGAGATGTGAGGATGTTAGATCTTTCTCTCTCAACAAGGCTTTACATTTCTTGTAGTCAAGAGCAGGCATCAACTTAACCAATAACTTACATGAATAACTTTAAAATATAGAATTGTTATCTAATTTAATTTTAGATTAGATTAGATAACCTAATATGAAATAGCATTAGATTAGAAACACCATTCAGTTGCAGAAGCATGTTTAATTTGACATCTGAAATACTTAGTCTGAGTTTCCCTCATTTTAGTTCTAAAACATTCACTTTGGATCAGTGGAACCTGAGGGGTAGTTCCCTGGTTAGTGCTTAGATAAAGATGGGGAATATCTTTACAATGTTCAAGAACTTTGGAGAGATGCAAAAAGGCTAGAATTTGGCTTTGCAGGAGTACAGTCACATCCAAGAAGACTGCTCATAGTCCAAACTTTAAAAGATCAACAGATTTAATGTTAGCATCAAAGAAGAAACATTTTCTTTTCCAACTAATTGTGGTGGACAGTTTAGGAGAAGTTGGACGCAGGAAACATTTAAGGTTCTAAAAAAAGCACCTTGTTCTTGTGTTTATTTAAAAAAATAAAAAGCTTTTTTAGTCTATAAGACAAACTTTAGGAATACCATAGTTATGAATTAACATTGTTTGAAGCCACGTAGCTCAAAACATTCATAAAGTGGATGTACTTCTGTACTTCTGGAACTTGCTAATCTTTGAGATCGTAGCATCCATCTGCAAGTACATTTGCTTCACACTCAATGCATGCTCATATACAGCACAGTAATATACACGTAGAATAATCACGTCATCCAACATGAAAACTAAAACGACTGCACTAAAAAAATCAATAAAATGTTTTTTTAGCTTTATATCAAAACACCACCAGCCTATGTCAGCTTCTACAACCCTTTCACTGACCTTGATTCTTTGATCTCAACACTTACCACGAGCGTCCTAGTCAACAGATATCACGTGTCAACAAGAGCTTGTAATTTGTGCGTCCAGCCTCTTCTCACAGCAGATGGATCACTGACTGACTGTTGTCCATCTCTGATGGTAAATCAGTTAGGAGGGTGTAGACACTGAACAGTAGGGGGGAGCTTATACATTGATATTGTTGGACAGGTTAAATGGTACAAAGGCAAACTATCCCAATTTGAAGACTCAACAAGCTGTTATTATGTTGAGCACTGATCTTTACGTATTAATTATTAGAGAAAATAATTATAAAAAACACAGAGGCAGCAATATTACTATTGAATTGTAGCTAACCTAGGATATTGAAGGAGTTGGTATTTGATTAAAAAGATAAAAAATAAAAATCTAACAAAATAACTATACAACAAAGCAAAAATACAAACAATTGAAATAAAATGTGAACAGAAGGAAAATTAAATAATCTTAACATTGCACCTACATGCAGTAGATAGTTTTCTTAGTCATGGTTGTTAAGTCAGTGTGTTGAACCTTGAAGGTTATTGTTGCGTGTAACCAAACTTGCTCATGCAAGAACTGCATGTACCTTTGATGCAGTCAATGTTCTTTTGTGAGACAAATGATCCAAAACAAATGTGCTTCACATAGTGGCTAAGGTGAAGGATTTTGTCAGGGGAAAAAAAAGCAATCTATCTTTTTAAAACAAGTCAACTTTACCATAGACCCTAGATGTCATATATACTACTTAGACATTTCCATTGCACTCCATTATAGACAGAATACCAGCTGAGATCAGTTGCATACGTTTTTTAACCAAAGCAGCAGTTTTCAGATTACATTATGTGCTTACATAATTGCAAAAGAGTTCTCCAATAGGTTCTCAGTTAGTTTTTGAAAATGGAGTGGAATGGAAATGTGTAAGTGACCCCAAACAGGCTGGAGATATGCATTGTGTTTTTCTGATTGCCTGTAAATTGCATTAAAAAAATAAACCTACCTAAAATCAACTACCTGTTTTCAATGTTACCCACCAAACCCTCTGCGGTCTGGTTTAAGTCACTGGACTCAAACATCTCTAACTTTTTGTGGAAAAATAAACCCCCACAAATTAATAACTCTGCAAAAAAGCTAAAGACTGTAGTAGTTTAGAACTGCCATAGTTTGCTCATTACATCCTGTCCAACAAACTACAATATATTCAAAATTCATCACTTATAGACCCCATCTACTGCATGTAATGCTGGGCAGTGTTAGAATTTTGTAACTTCGTGTTCGTTGGATCTCTGAGGAAGGAGGCAGGGGGTCCAATTGAGAATTAAGAAAAGGTTTAATGCAACAGAATGATGAAGATGATAAGACAAAAACAATACAACATGATAACACTGCAGCTGACAGCGGACTGATCCATGCTTTCCCCATGATGGAGTCACATGAGACCAGTCCTGAATATTCCTAAATCACACACATTTATCCCCTGCAACTGGGGACGGTTCCTTTTCACCTGGTGCATTCAAATCCATTCTCATTGGTCCGTCATTGGCATGGCAACATGCCGGCGCATCTTTGCTGTCCAATGGGGGAGGACAAGCCTTTTAAATCTGCCCCTTTTGGGGGTCTTTTTTGGTTACAGGTCAAAAGGGTCTGTCGTGTAAATGTGAAACTCTAACATTAATAGTTTATTCAACATTGTATTGTCTTAGCCTAGACTAAGACCCCAGGGGGCAGGTGACAGGAGGCCACCTTTTGGTGTGCAGCAGGAAGCTCCTTTCCATATGTTCAATGCCAGACTTGACCAGATCAATAAACAAAAGGGTCGTCTTGACCTCTTCACAGAGATATGCATATTACCCTAACCTGGCTGCATCAAACATTGTTTTTAACTTTTTATAACTCAAAAATCCCTCCTTTTTCACACCTTTGGTGTGAAAATACTATAATTGTTACTGAAAACAATGTCTTGAATTACATGAACATAAAAATACAACCAAAACTGTAAACATCAGCTGCAAAAGTTGTAAGAAACAAACATGATTTTTGAAACAAAAACAAACAAATCAGAAGATACTAGAAGTCGTTGACTAGATGAAAAACAACTTAAATCATTTAACAGGAAGGAGAACAAAAAATCTAGGAAGGGAGAGAAAAAATAAATCTTAAAATCTCTAAATCAAAAGAATAGCATATCAACATAAACATGTATAATCAGAAGAAAACAGATCAACTCCTAACTAAATTTAACTTTCTAATCCAAATCTGTAACCTTATACCTAATCTCAACTCTGTAATGCAATCATTGGGTTTGAAATGCCTCCTAATGGCAATTCTGGGGAAATTATTCTGAAGTCCAGATTTTTTGAAAGTTCCTTCTTCACTATCGTCTAATCTGAAAACAAAGTCTCTGGGGACAAAATCTCAGATCGTTGCTGGTTCATTGTTCGGCAGCAGTATGTCACTGCAGCAGGCCACGGCGCTTTCCATGATGTCACATTTGTGCGCCCGTTCGGTTGCCGCTGCTGTAAAAAGTCCTTACCCTCCATTTTCTGAAGAATTGGCTGACTATTCGGACTCTTTAACGGTTGGATGGAAGGTGACTGAACGCACCCTCCTTATATCAACACCCTCCTTTTCCCTCTTTTTCTGAAACATGTCTTACCCTCACAGATCCAATAGCAACTTAGTTTTGAGGTCCAAATGTGAGAATTTTGGTCTTATAAAAGACAAAAGAAGGCATTAATTTAGTTTTAATTTGTACTTTCCTTTGTAGTTTCCCTGGAAGCAAGTGCTTTGTTATGTGTACATGGTTTAACGGAAGTGCTTAAAGCGTATCTGTACTTTAGCTTAAGTGCACACAAGTACAGCACACAGGCACAGTGTATTTACATCGTATTAATGTCTAAAATTGAGCTGAAATGTAAATAAAGCAGTTTACCTCACTGTCTAGTGTTGGAGCTAAATCCTGCTCCATTCTCAGGGTTCATTCAATTAGTAGTCAAAATCTCAGATGTTGAAATGTGAATCCATTTTATTACATAGGATATCCTAGAGACAAATACAGAGTCAACCTAACACGGCTCTCCCCCAAATTTGTCTGACTCTTTGGCTCTCAGACCCCCAGTATTATCTCACAAAGGGTGGGGTCTTGTGCTTATTCCTTATCTTTTAGTTGGGATGTGACTGAGGGTTTATGACCCTCAGAGACTTGCAAAGCAACAGAGCAGTTGGGCCATAAAGGGTGACTGAAACCAGAAACAGGGTGTCTCTAACATCATCAATTCTGCTTCTGACACATTTGTAGAGCTGGGTTATAACAATGAGATAAAGAATGAGATAGTTAATCAGAATTGGAGGTTGAACGAGCAGTATAAACAAAACTGATAACCCATCTATAATGAATTCCATTTTTCTCCTTTAAGCCCTGTGAACAGTTTTTAATGTTTCATCAGGCAACCCAGGACTCTGCTACTCTACTATAATTTCCTGGATTCGGGACAACTGCTTTGATTTTGGGACACCCTAGATTCAGGCCCACCTCTACTTAATCCAGGCCCACCCATCTGTCACGTTCTGCTTCTGCCACTGAACACGATGGCATTGTCCTGCATGTGCTACCTGTTTACAATTACCCAAACTAATTCATCTATATAAGTAGTGTAAGATAATACCAATAAGCGGCTAGGCCTTGGTAGTTGATAATAACACATACTTTAAGGAAGAGAACAGTAATTTAATTTCACCATTTATTTTTTCAATCCTTTATGTAACAGAGAATACCCATCATTAATTACACAAAACATTCTGGTCCTTCTGCCTTAATGGCCTTCCAGTAAACACATACAGTTATATGGTCCATTGTTTACTTTTTAATTATTTTAATGCAGAAAATACAACATTCAAGGTGAAAATTATAATGAATTTAAGATGATAAATACAGAGCTGGACACTAAGCACACTAAGCATGAATATGTTTTTCAATTACCTTTAAAAGAATGAAACACAGGAAGAAAAACTGTAATTACAAACTTAAAAGCTGTCAGTGAGCACATACCTTCATCCAGCCTACATTAGTGAGTGTATTAGTTAAATATGTAGTTATGGAAAATGTTCTGTATTTATCGACATCTGTATTCACAACAAGTATTTTTTTCAAGAAAAAAAGGAATCCTTCAAAACATTCCTGGATATGGACTAAAACTAATAACTTGACTCAAGGTGTAACTTTCCATGAAACTGCATTGTCAATTATCTACAGATTTTTTTGATAAGTTCCACCAGGATCCAGAGAATGTGAAACCAGTATCGCATTGATCATTCTTTTTTCACTTTGTTTTTAGAAAACACTTTTCCCAAAAAAAACTTAACTACAGAAACAAAAACTGTAAATACTAGCAAAATAACTGCCAGCAGAAACCCCACCACATCAATTGAGTGGTACTGGATCATTGACATCTTGTAAGACTCCGCCCTTAGATGTGCCGCCCTTTTGTGCCTCATGACAAACTCAATCCAGAACATGGCCCGGTCCAGTGGTTTCATGGGCTGGTCTCTCTGCAGGTTGGACAGCGCCTTCATCTTCTCTGTGTAGCTCGGGTCATAGAGTACCTCCTTCAGTGCCTCCAGGAAGTTATCCTTGTTCACAGTTGCAATGTCCAGGTTTTTGGCCACACCTCTTGCTTTCATCCTGAAGAAGTTGTCATGCTGGTCGAACATGAGGGGAAGGCCGACCAGGGGGGACACCGTGGTAGATGGCCTCCTGTATTCCATTGGTGCCTCCGTGGGCCACAAAAACTCTGGTCTTGGAATGGCCTAGGAGGTCATTTTGGGGCAGCCAGTCTAAGAGTAAGGTGTTGTTGCCGAGAGTGGATGGTCTTTTGCCTTTGTGCTTCCAGATCACCTTTTGAGGAAGTTGGGCAAAGCAGCTGCAATGTCCTCAGTAATGTCCTCAGGAAGTTTTGCTACCAGGGTTCCCAATGTCATAATAATGACCCCATGTTCACCAGAGCTCTGGACAAAGTCCTCTAGTTCTTTAGACAGTGGCTTGGAGGGTTTGCACTGAAATCCTGACATGTAGACAATGTTTGGCATTGTGGGTCGTGGAAATTCAAAGGTAAAATCATTTCTCATCAGCCAGATGTCTGCTGCCTGGAACAGCTCCATGTAATGTACATCATTTCCAAAGTAATGATGGACAAGGGATTTGTAGTTTGATTCTGTGAAATACCAAGTTTGAAAAGATGTGAAGGCAAAGTAAAATAGGTTTTTGACCCGTTGGGGAAATGTCATCTTGTCAGTCAGCTCTGACATTGGTATTGGGATATAGGATAGTGGGGAAGGAGCAACTACATGATGTCCCTCTCCCTGAATAGTCCATCTCACATTTAAGACAAGTGGAAGACCCAAACGGTGAGCCAAAAGCACTCCACTACCAGTCGCCGGGTCCGTCAGAACCAAATCATATTTGGCATCCTGCAGGCTCTGTATCAGTTTTGTATTCTCAAATATATCCCGAATCATCTGAATCACCTGTTTATTTATCTCATATAACTGCTCTAACAGTCTATATTCCAAAGCTATACGGGCCATAACTGAAGCACCTTCCCGCCGCATGGTAATCATTGTGGTTACAAATGACCCAAAGAGTTCTTTATCAAAGCCAGCAGAGGAATTTATAGTGATGGCCTTGTAGTGAGGGGACTCTGGCTTGATGTACCAGCTGTCTGATGGCCGCATCACTGTGATTTCATGGCCTCTGGAGTGAAGCTCCTCGATGAGGACATTCATGTTGATCCAGTGGCTTCCATCCACAGGGAACACCAAGACTTTCCCTCCATTTACCAAGGGTGAAGAGCAGAGCAGCACTGCAAGTGCCACCAAGATCGGTTGGAACATCTCTGTAAGAAATTCTGACAAGAGATGTGAGGATGTTAGATTTTTCTCTCTCAACAAGGCTTTACATTTCTTGTAGTCAAGAGCAGGCATCAACTTAACCAATAACTTACATGAATAACTTTAAAATATAGAATTGTTATCTAATTTAATTTTAGATTAGATTAGATTACCTAATATGAAATAGCATTAGATTAGAAACACCATTCAGTTGCAGAAGCATGTTTAATTTGAGTTTCCCTTATTTTAGTTCTGAAACATTTACTTTGGATCAGTGGAACCTGAGGGGTAGTTCCCTGGTTAGTGCTTAGATAAAGATGGGGAATATATTTACAATGTTCAGGAACTTTGGAGAGATGCTTAAAGGCTAGAATTTGGCTTTGCAGGAGTACAGTCACATCCAAGAAGACTGCTTATACTCCAAACTTTAAAAGAACAACAGATTTAATGTTAGCATCACAGAGGTAACTTGTTCTTTTCCAACTAATTTTGGTGGACAGTTTAGGAGAAGTTGGACGCAGGAAACATTTAAGGTTCCAAAAAAGGCACCTTGTTCTTGTGTTTATCTCAAAAAAAAAAAAAAAAAAGCTAAGATAATGTTAGTCAAAGGAAAGGGACACTTATCTAATCAAGTGTAAACGTCCTTTTCAAAACGGACATGGACATCACGCATTCAGTTCTGTTTATACGTCATCACATGCATGTATTGCGTGCATGCTCTAAACTTATGGGCTGCATTTTAGACATGCACAGAGAGGTCCACATGGGCCTTTGTGGACAAATGATGCAGCCTTGGGAATACGAAAGTATCATTTGAACTTCAGAAGGGGTTTATGCTGATGTCTTATCAAAGCAGATACCTGCCAATCAGTTTACATTAAATTACTTGTCAATCATAATTTCTTAGTAAAATTCATTAAGATACAAGCCAAATGTCCTCTGTGTCAATTGGCTCTGGGACTAAGACTAAAGTGTGTTAGACAATGCATTATAACACCAGCGCACACAGTACGGTTGGATATTGACATTGTCATGTTTACTACACAACAGCAACATTTGCTTGCTCTGAGGCGAACAAATATCACCTACTCACAGCTGAGACAAAAGTTTCAATACTGCAGCCCAAAAACACGTCCTTAAAAGACTTTCCACAAATGATTGTACATACATAACTATATAAGTAATACATAATTTATACACCTGGGTAAAGGTTAATAAAACTACAGTACCTTGAAACCAGTGCCGGGGGCTCAACGATATTGGCTTCTTTTCTTAATTAAAACTATTTACTAGTTATAACTTTATATGTGCAAATAACATGTTGTAGACCTGAAAGTTGAGAGGAATGCATTAAATAACAAAAGACTACCAGTAATACATACTGTACAAGTGCATATTCTGTGAATAAGGGAAGAAAAATTCTGGCGTGACATTTCTGCAGAAAACCTGAGGCAATTTTGTAAAACGATACGCTTCTGTTTCCAAAATAATTCCTCAATGTTCTTGCTGTAGTTGCATACAGTAGAAAAATGTCAGTCTGAGTTTTCCTGCAGCCATAAGTATGCTCATTGTTTTACAGTCTAAAATGAGACTTTAGGAATACCATAGTTATGAATTAACATTGTCTGAAGCCACGTAGCTCAAAGCATTCATAAAGTGGATGTACTTCTGTACTTCTGGAACTTGCTAATCTTTGAGATCGTAGCATCCATCTGCAAGTACATTTGCTTCACACTCAATGCATGCACATATACATCACAGTAACTTACACGTATAATAATCACGTCATCCAACATGAAAATAAAAACGACTGCACTAAAAAAAATCAATAAAATGTTTTTTTAGTTTTATATCAACACACCACCAGCCTATGTCAGCTTGTACAACCCTTTCACTGACCTTGATTCTTTGATCTCAACACTTACCACGAGCGTCCAAGTCAACAGATTTCACGTGTCAACGGGAGCTTGTAATTTGTGCGTCCAGCCTCTTCTCACAGCAGATGGATCACTGACTGACTGTTGTCCATCTCTGATGGTAAAGCAGTTAGGAGGGTGTAGACACTGAACAGTAGGGGGGAGCTTGGACGTTGATATTGTTGCACTGGTTAAATGGAACAAAGGCAAACTATAATAATATGCAATATGCCACTATTTATAACTTGGAAACAACAGTTGTTTTTTAAGATACAGAGAAAGCATTTGATAGAGTAAATTGGAAATTTCTATTCGCTACTTTACATAAATTTATATTTTGAAACTCTTACATAGACTGGATTAAAATCATGTACATTTCCCCAAGAGCTTCTGTCAGAACAAAGGATCATACTTCTCCCAGCTTTAGTCTTCAAAGGGGTATTAGGCAGGGTTGCCCACTCTCCCTCGCTATTCACCATTTCTATAGAGCCATTAGCGGCTGCTACCAGACAAAATAAAAAATATTAAAGGAGTTCAAACTAAAAATGTACACCACAGGATAAGCCTTTTATGCGGATGATGTTTTACTTTTCTTCCGAAACTCACAAACGTCTCTTTCTGAGACAATCACACTTATTGTGATTATAGATAAATTGTCATCCATCTCAGATTACTCCATTTACTGGAGTAAATCCATAGTTTAACCTCTAATGTGTGATTTCAATAGTCTATCCACTACACTGCTAAAGTCAGGTGATCTTGGCTTCTGTCTGTTGCAAGCTCATTCAGTCTTCTTGTTACGGTGCACCGACTTTACTGGACATTATTTTTAATCTACCACTGACAAAGAAATTCTGAAGCTGGGCTTGTCAATCAATGATAATGGCAGATTGCATGAAAGGATGAGTTCAATAATGATTGATTCAGTGATGGCTTCTGTCTAGGATGTCCCTGATGGTAAACTTGCACACCTCTTGGCTGAATAATGATTGACTCAATGCTGCTCTGTCCAATAGTACCTTTTTTGGCATTGATGAATTCTGTAAACTTGTAGATGTAATTGTGAAAAAAATGTTATGTCCGCAACACTGCTTTAAGCTGCTAGATCTTCCTCAGGCAAATAGTGCACACATAGGATGAAGGGATATACAGTATGTAGGCCTTACAATCAGCTGATCCACCATGTGACTTCAATTAGTTTGATTAGGTCTAGAAGGCCTAATGGCCCCACTCATGACTCAATTAAGAGAACACTTTCATACAGGTTTTTAACAGACTTATACATCATACATAGGTTTCCCCAATGTATATGCACCAATAAATGAAAATAGAAATACATAGAATAGAAAAAGCAATAATTGCATGAAAACAGGTTGTTGACGAGTCTCGAAGCTTGATTCCGAGACAAATCTGAAGTCTTATGGGTTGAGTGGAAAGTAAAGTCTGAAGTCACTGTTTTGGCAAATAAAGTGCGACTCAGACTTGAGAAATACGTACTTACTGTGTGCCACACAGTAAGTACGTATTTCATAACCTTTCCAAACAGGTCACTTGTTCTCTCTTAAGGAAACCTAATGTCTCTAAAGCAGTTTTTTTTTTGTTTTAACGTTTTTTAGGCAAAGGACCGCTTAACTGAAAGAGAGACAGAGCAGGGACCCCCAACTACATATTTTGTATAAAATAGTGTTACATATTAAACTGGGCCTACAGTAACGTGGGCCTGAAGCCTTTGCACATAACTTTTTAGAGCATAGAATACTAAGCTATTTAAATGTTTGTCATAATATTATGAATCATGCATTTGTCATGATATTATGAATCATCACTGAATCCGTAGGATTACCTGTATCTGTGGATAGCTATCTTAGATACCTTACTGTACATCAGTGAGGCTTTTTTTCAGTCAGTGAGGCTTTTTTTACAAATAGGTTGATTTACATTTGCCAATAATTTGTTGGATTCATTTTCAGACATTTTAATTTTTGAAAAAAAATGTCAAGAAATGAACAATAATTTGGTGGCAGCCCTGGAGTAAGTGTGAGGACCCCCTGTTGAAGATCTCTTTTCTAAAGTGTTTAGTTTCTATTATACTGTAGCTTGCATATTTCTATATATTTCAGTTCATTACACATATCAACGTCTATTTCGAGTGTCTAAAACATTTTTTACTTTTGAATTATGTCCAGTATAATTCAATAAAATCTCATTTGCATATATTTCATATATTCGGCATACACAGCAAAAAAGAAAATGTCAGTATGTTTCCAGATGTTGTGTTTACTGCTGTGCACTGGACTGTGACACTCCAACGTGTCCCTAACGGACCCAAACACTTGCTTTTCCCAGATGCTTGCTGGGAAATGTTGTCCCATCTGTCACTTCGTTAAGCGTACATTGACGACTTCCTTGAAGTAGAAAAACTACAAACTGACCGGTTGTCCTTAGGAGAGGGTCCATTCGGTTTTTCTATCTGCCAGCAGGCAGCCAAAATGTTGGCCATCCTGTCTGTGCTGTTTTTATTCCTTTCTAATCCGGTCTGTGGCGTTTTTCAGAAACTTTACTGCAGCATATCAGAAAGCTGTGACTGCGACTTTAAGCCAAATATCAGAGGTAAGACGACACATGTCGTAGCTAGCTAACGTTAACTGACGGGTGCTAGCTACTTATTGTTAGCCAGCTAGCAGCTGGGCTAAAAAGCTAAACAAGTAGCTATGCTAGGGTGACCAAACGTCCTCTTTTTCCCGGACATGTAAACGTTTTACGTACTGTTCGGGGAGGGGGGGTATAATTAAATTCATGAAAATGTCCGGTTTTCATTGTTTTTCATGGACCATTAAGCGTGTACTTAAATTGACTGGCGCTTTGCACACATTCCTACGGTACTTTGTTGCGTGATGTAATTCCCGGGAGGCTGTCTTGTTCTTTAACTCTATGGGGGGCGCGCCGGGTTGGTGGGGTATAAATTCATGAAAATGTCCAGTTTAACTGTTTTCATGGGACCATTAAGCGTGTACTTAAATTGACTGGCTCTTTGCACACAATACTACGGTACTTTCTTGCGTGACGTAATTCCCAAAAATTGCGACGCGCAGTTACATGGAGCAGATCAGACAGCGGAGCAGCATTGCACAGAAAATGCCGAAGTGAAAGTGCAGCCTCACGGTTGAACTGCAAAAACCTTTTCCACGTACCGTCCGGTCGGCACCATAGACCGTTAATATTAATATATACAGTCTATGGTCGGGACAAGTGGGAGGCGGAGTGCACCGTGTGCAAAGCTAGCACATATGTTTCAGTGTGTACTAAAGGTGCTGGAGATCTCAAAGCTCACATGGACATCGAAAACATTTTCTTATTACACTGAAAAGGTTGTAAGTGATATTGAGTTGAAGCTGGATTTTTGAAGCTCACACAATAGGTCATATTTTTAAATATATTATTTCATATTTATTTTTTGGAAAATAATATTATTAAAGTTACAGGTTGTTACTTATTTTATTTTTATTACATAAGTTATTTTTTATGCCAATGAGTCCATATACCAATAATAAAGCATGTTCATTAACCTCTGAGAAGCCTTGAATTTGTGTTTCGAGGCCGGGCCGAGTGTCTTTTTTTTTTTTTTTTGGAAATCAAAATATGGTCACCCTAAGCTATGTCCAATAACTTATACAAATGTAATATGTTTTGTTCGTGTGCAGAGTTAGCTTACGTTCTTTTTATTTTACAGTGTTCACGAAGAGCTAGCTAGTTAATACTGTAGTCACTGATTTACTAGTTAGCTGTTATGCTAGCTAGCAAAACACTGAAAGTCTTCTGCTTATAAACATTAAGATACCGTTTAAAGTGGTTGGAACAAATCACTGTTTTGTGGTGGTTACTACATGGAAAGTATTTGGTATTTGGAATTTTAAATTAAATTTAGCTACACCATGGTAGGCAGACAGACACAGACTAGAGCCCATCACTAAAAACAAACAATACATTGGGATATTGTGTAATTTAACTAAGATACTTATTATGCACCTTTATACTTCTCCCACTACATTTCAGAGGTCAATATTGTACTTCTTACTCTACTACATTTGTCTGACAGCTTTAATAACTTTTTTATTTTTATTATTATTGTCAGATTTAATAGGAACACACTGATAGGGAACATTTTTCTGCACAATCAATCAATCAATACTTTTACTTTAAGTACATTTAATTACATTCTGCTGACAGTACTTACATATGTTTAAGTCAGGTTTGAATGCAGCACTTTTTTACTTGTACTGAATATTAAGTATATCTGTTCCTGACAACCAGACCTGGAGGGGATCTCTAAAGAATGTTTACGGACAACATCTGGCCCAGGAGATTGTGTCAGAGGAGGTGGCCAGGTTCCTGCAGAATAAAAGCCCTGAGCGGCCCCTGGTGCTGTCCTTCCATGGCTCTTCTGGGACAGGAAAGACACTCGTCAGCTCCATGCTGGGAAATCACCTGTATGGCTCGGCGATGAGCAGCCCGCACGCCCTACAGTTTGTTCCCACGCTGCACTTCTCTTTACCTTGACGGGTCAAGGAGTACAGGGTAAGTTAGGAATCAGTGTGTGGGGCAGTGTTACTCTTGATTTAAGCAGGAGTTTAAGTTTGTGACTAAATCTAAAAAATGAGAGACAAAGAACAGATTACATTTTTCTAGAGATGAAATGAGATACAGGAATTGTTCAGTTTTACCAAATGCTTAATTTCGCTAACTTGCAGAAAGAAAATGGTGGTGGGTGGAAGAAAATGTGCTAATTATTATGTCAGGACTGAATTTCCTTCTTTGGTATGCAGGAGGAGTTGAAGAGCTGGGTGCAGGGGAACTGACGGAGTGCGCCGCTCCGTTTTCGGGAGATGGAGAAGATGCCTCCGGTCTCATCGACGCCTTGGAGCCCTTCCTGGGTCCTTCCCACATTGTGTTTCGCACTAACTACCGCAAGGCTATCTACGTCTTCATCAGGTACGCACACACACTCAATTATTTACGGAATTCTAATGTTAGTCTGAACACGGTCGTGGAAAAACAAACCAAAATATATCAGCCACTATGACTTGAAAACAGAGGATATCCTGAATAAGTAAATATTATAACTACAAGGGATGGTTGTGTAATCTACTAATGTGATAAATCAAGGGTTTGCAGAATGTAGTCGTTATCCTGTCACCGCCATAAGTCCAAGTCAAGGAGAAACAAGCTGTGTTTCCATCCACACGTTTTTATCCTAATTAAGTGATATTGAATGAAAAATGCCTCATGGAAACAGTACAATTTGATAGAATTTCAGGAATATTGACTCAAAGGAAATACTTTTGTTCTCATCGGATTTTATCTTGATCGATATACGGCTTATGCGATAAACTCTGATGGAAAAGTTTATTTGCCGAAAAATAATGATTTGGGATTAAGTTTTTGGTCATTTCATGGTTGCAGCCCACCAAAAAACAAAGAAGTAGTTTTTGTTTATTTCCCAAGACAGTATTTCCGCTTCTGTTTGCACACACATGGCGGAGTCAACAAAGACAGATGGAAGTGGACAAACAAGGAGAGAGACTTTTTTGAATTTAATTTACGAGCAAAATATAACGGCTATTTTAGGTAGCAAAATCTAAGAAATGCCATAATTTATCAGGCGATAGCTTAAGCGACATCTGGAAAAGGGACGGGCCAATAAAATTACACAACAGGTCAAATGTTGTCTTGGTGACCTGAAAATGCTTCAACCTAAGGGTTTCTGTGAAGTGTCTCTAAACCACGATCTCCCAGAACTGTTTGGAGTGTTCTCATTGCACCACACGCCACAGACCGCCTCCGTTGGCATTTATGTGCATCTGCATCATCATAGCGATGTGTTGATAGTGTCGTTGGTTTCTTATTATAGCTTGATATGTTGCTATCAGCTGGCACATAAGCACTACAACTTGTGCAATATTGATCATTTGTTGGTAGAGATCTAAGCTGATCCATTTTGTCTAGAAAAACTTTTGTTTGCAAATGTTTGCTTGAATGTTGTGCGATTCAGTGCGAAATGGAAACACCTTAAAATGTCTGATATCAAGTTGATATACCAATTTGAGAACAAAACAGCATGTTACGGCATTACACACAGGTTTTATTCGCTTATAAGCCATTGGATGGAAACACACTTTCACTGGCTTCGCTCCCATGAGTTTTTAAGTTTTTTTATCGAACTTCAGATAATTTGATTGACAAGTGGATGGAAACTTAGCTACAGACATTACTGAGACAGAAAAAAGAATCCTCTTCAAGACCACTCACTTACCTGTTCATCATTAGTGTGATGTGAGATGGTATATCTTCTACTTTAATATGATCATTTTGCTAATTATTTGTAATAATCAAAAGCAAGTGCATAGTCCCACACTATAGGATCAAATTAGGCCATTATATATACTTAAAATATTAAATGGTCTGGAATAACTCATAGTACAAAGTGCTCGCTGACATTGTGTCTGCGGCCAAAATGAAAAATGACTGGATCCCTGATGACTGAGGTATATGATGCAGCCAGGCATATACCAGGAGACCAGTCTCGATAACCGGTCTAGATGGATTTTGAATTCCACTAATTCTATTAACTTTAGTACAAAAGACATATGTGCTGGACTCGGTCGAGACCAAGTAGAATATTTACAGGCCAATGCCCGAGTCTAGGGGCAAATACCAACGAGTCAGAAAAAGCGTACTCGAGTCTGGACTCAAGTACTACAGCCCTGCCTCCATGTGAAACTACACTACCGGTCAAAAGTTTGGGTCACATAGAAATTCCCATTGTACTCCATTGTAGACAGAATGCCAGCTGAGATCAGTTGCATTGTTTTTTTTTAACCAGGGCAGCCGCTTTTCAGATTACATTATGTGCTTACATAATAGTAAAATGGTTCTCCAATGTTTTTCTAGTTTTTTATTTTTAAATGATAGATTAGTACACATAATGTGCCTTTGGAACATCGGATGAATGGTTGCTGGTAATGGGCAATGTAGATATTGCATTAAAGATCAGCCCCCCCACCCAAATTAGCAGGTATTCTGTCTATAATGGAGTGGTATGGAAATGTATAAGTGACCCCAAACTTTTGACCGGTAGTGTATATTTTCAATGTGTGATCATTTTATAAAAGTGAAAATACCAGGTTCAAACTCAACCAAACTTTCAAATAGAAAATGGCAGCATTGGACAGTTAATGTGGACTCTGACTGTGTTTTGTGTGTGTTTTCCATGCAGCACCACAGGAGAGGAGGTGATTAATAAATTGGCTCTGGAGAGCCGGCAGGCCGGACGGGACAGGGAGGAGATCAAGTTGGCCGAGTTGCAGGAAGCCATCGCACGGGCGGTTTACAACAGCACAACAAGTGAATGTCTTTTGTAATTTATCTTGAAAATATTCAACGATAAGTACAGACTGTGTATTTGACACTAGGGCTGCACGATTATGGCCAAAATGATAATCACAATTATTTTGATCAATATTGTGATCACGGTTATTCTCACGATTATTTGTTGATTTTAACCAAACAAATTTTATTGTCACATGGGCTCAGAGAGACGGCTGACGGGTCCAGCACGGGTCGAACGGCGGATACACATGTTGTGTGTATGAAATGTCTGTATCGTCATTGCGCTGCATTTTTATGAACTATGATATTCTGGCCATGGGTCAGATCTCTGGCCCAAGTCCAGCAGCTCCGTCTCACACGCTGTTACACTCGAACGGAAGTTAGTTGCATTCAATAACTTCTTCTGTGTTCTTTGCCGTGGCGGTCGCGATAGCAGAGTTACCAGCGGAAACACTGGTACAAATACAGGTAGACAGTAAGACGAGAGAGAATAGAGGAGAGAGCCAAACACAGGCACGGCTTTACAGAAGAAATGGGTCATGTAACGCAACATTAAACCATATCGATATAAACAACATTGCAGCGATGCGAGGACATTATGTGCGCATAGAGAAAATATTACTTGCGCCCCTAGAGCCTGTGAGCTAACGGACGCTAACTAGCACCGCCTAGCACTGCTCACTGCTGTTGTCTGAATAACAACACAGACGGGACAAAATATTGCGTTTTACTGGTAAACTGGTAAAACCTTGAGACCCATGTATAACCCGACTCAAGTTATTCGGAGTTTTCTCCCTCCCCGCTACTCTGTCCTCTGTGACTGTCTACATCTAGAAACTAAGCTGCGTGATGCATGCAGGGAACTGCTCTGACTCGCTCATGAGCAGACAGGGGTTTACGCAGCGGATGCGCTATGCAAAAAAACCGGAGAGTTCTATGAAATGATGCATTTAAAAAAAATCGTTCGATCCGCATAAATTTGATGATGGAAGTCAAAATCGTGATCGTGATTAAAATTGATTAATTATTGCAGCCCTATTTGACACAACACTATTTTTGCCTGACACACATTCCCATGTTGCTCAGCACTTCACCAGCCGTTCCTTCTGCCAATTGATAAAAAGCGATCTTTGATTACTTTTTTCACTACCACAGTACTGTGGTTTAATTGAGCTTATGATTTTGTGTGCAGTCACAAGTACATCCTACTCTATTACCCAACACAGTGCACGCAAAGTTATTCAAAAGTGGTGTTATGTACAGTACATTGACATTATTATATTCATTAGAGAAAAAACAAATAAGGGCCAATTAATAATATGTTGGGATTATTCAGA